>OY282513.1:59666564-60408536 GCA_958296145.1 Hydrotaea cyrtoneurina
TTTTGGAGAGCAAAACAACTGTTGTTGACTGGAGTTTGGAAATATCCATTTGTTATTCAAATGATAGAATGTGTTGCAACAGCTTCTTGAAATTAAAAAAGGAGAACAATGAAAAGTATTTTTTTTCCATTGCATTTATTGAGTTCGAATTTAATGCATTTGTCACACCCTACGTGCCATACACGAGAACTCCATGTGGGATAGCATAGAATTTTAAATTTCTAAAATACATATCGATGTTTTAAAGTAGATAGGCACGAGTCGGTATGTGTTTAATGTTTAAGTCTAGCGGAAAGATTTTCGTCAGAGCGCTGGATGACTATGATAAAAAAAAGTCTAACAGACGGTCCAGTGTTCTATCAAATGTCAGTCTGACGAATGTATTTTATATATACAGTCGAATTCGGAGAGGAGCACTTCTTTTAATTGAAAAATTAACGATTGTATGATTTCTGTTCTTGGCTTCAGCTTCGAAAATCCGCTTTATTGAAAAATCGTTTATGTGAAACATATTCTTAATAGAAAGACACCAAATTATATGACAAGAACAGCGCTTAAGAGAAACTCATGCAACTCCTTAAAGTACATTCATATAATAGAGGAGAATTGACAGACCAAGAGATAATGGAGGAGGTGTCGTATATGGCCAATGGAAATCTTGAAAATTCAATAGAATTTATTATGAGATCGTCATAGTAAATTCTACTGAACCTACTATGAAGGAGACATTAGAATCAATTTATGTTATGAAAATATTTGTTGGAGAGAATTCTGAAGTATTGGGCAAAACAAATGATCTCAAAAAATTATGTGTCAATCACATTATGAAATGAAATGAAAATAAGTGACTATTTTCATCGAAGCTCATTAATACTGAATTTAAATTTTAAAATAGTCTGAAGTAGCTGATATTAAATTCGGCATGTGCCAGCCACCGTTTCATGCTAATTTCCCATGCACTTGTCCTGCAAATTCATTGCAAATGAAAAACTTTCTGAGTGCCCCCATATTTAAGTGCGAAACTTCCATGGGAGTAATTAACTTAATTTTGTTGCTAGCTTTCCTGTATTCTTTTACTGTTGTTGTTTTGTTGCTATCGCAATTTATGCAAAAAGGAAGTGCTATTTCGATACGAAATACCTACAATTCACATACAATATATTCTTAATAAACGTCGACGAGTGCATCAGATTAGCTTCCACGACCGACTGGTTGCATGTCGGCCCAGCCACATTTCGGAGACAGGTAAAGTAGACATAAGACCTGTTGTTTTTAATGGATTTCTCTTATCTAAATGGTCTTAAAGCGACAATAAATCTTGGCTTATAGATTTATACTATGTTAGTACGGACAGAAACAAATATTTAGATATTTTGTCATGTATATGGTTTACCCGTTGGTACCCTACGTCTGGCACAGATGGCAAATCAAAAACCGTACCTCGAAATAAATGTAATTTATTAAGAAGAAACTTTAAGACTTTTCGAAAAATAAAAATTTAGTAACAATTTTCATACATTTTTCTTAGCAACAGTTTGTAAAGTTGTTTTACATTTTCTTAAATACTCTTTTAAATATTATAATCAGTCGTAATTGTGCCACGATCACTGCAAGACGTATATTGTGCTAAACTTTCTTTACATCCATTTCTAAAAGACAACAACAACAAAAAATAGTCAGAAAAAAAAAACAAAACCTTTTCAAAATTTGTGAACAACAAAGGGATTAGCAAAAAGCCATAAACGGATTAACAACTAATATTCGAAGTGCGCCAATATAATGCACGTACAATTTGTGCACCCACAACTTGTACGAGCATTGTTTGGCAACAACAAACAATAGAAGAAAACAAAAACATATACATACGTGTGTGCATAGTTTGTCGGTATGTCTAATGAAAACAACAACATAATTAGCGATGCAAACGCAGCAAGTGCAGCAAACGCAAATATGAATCTAAGCGACAGCAGCAGTGACGACGACAGCAACTGGCAAGAAGTACCCATAAAACGAAAAAATACAGGGTCACCAGGAATTTTCCGCCAGAAGAGGCCTCATCATAATGATGCCCCATCAACCTCCAACCGCTATGAATCGCTAAGGAATGAAGAAGTGGACGAGAATGAGGATACCAACATTAATCCAACTGTACCCAAACCGCCGCCAATTTTTATCCCACATGTTGGTAATATTGCAAGAATGGTAGCCAACATAAACAAGATTATATCTCCTACAGATTATAATTTCAAGTCACTACGAGATGGTCAGGTCCGTCTCATGATAAAAACAGTTGATCCTTATAGGAAAATAGTTCATTACCTAGATGATACCAAGATTAGTTATCATACGTTTCAATTGAAACAAGAGAGGGCTTTTAGAGTAGTATTTAAGGGTCTCCATCACACAACTCCAATTTCAGATATCAAAGCTATGCTTTTGAGTCTAGGGCACCAAGTGAGAAGTGTTAGAAATATAACTAGCCGAGTCACAGGGCAACCACTTCCAATGTTCTTCGTCGATGTAGACCCCAAGGAAAATAATAAAGATATTTTCAATATCAAATCCTTTGACAACGCCATTATACAAGTTGAAGCTCCCAAAAAATATGAGGATATAGTACAATGTTTTAGATGTCAAGATTATGGGCACACAAAATCTTATTGTAAGAAAAATTTTAGATGTGTTAAATGTGGTCAAGGTCATCCTACAGTAGAGTGTACAAAAAATTCTGAAACACCACCAAAATGTGCTCTTTGTCAAAATAGCCATACTGCGAACTATAAAGGATGTAGTAAATACCAAGACCTTCTGATTGGAAAAGCTGCTAGAACCAATACAAACAATAACCGACATGTAAATCGCGACCATTCTCATTTTACACCATCGCATCAAAATAATTTTATACCACAAAGAGACACGAATGCTTGGACATATGCGGATGCAGTTAGAGGGGAACAACCTGTAAATAAGGTTCTGGAAAAGATTGAGGCCATGATGGCCAAACAAATAGAATTAACAAACACATTGATAAATATGATGTCAATGTTAATGAACAAGTTATGCAAGTAGACCTGATAATAGCAGAATGGAATGCCAATGGCATTCTCAATCACGTTAACGAACTAGAAATATTTTTAAAGGAAAATTTCATTGATATACTTTTGGTATCGGAAACCCATTTTACCAAAAAATCTTTCTTAAGAATAAGAGGATATGATATAGTGAATGTTAATCATCCAGACGACACAGCACATGGCGGAGCTGCTGTCATAATTAAATCCAATATTAAATACGAAGTTGCTGAGCCTACATCCAAACCATTCTTACAAGCAGCCGGTGTGAAGATCATGTGCCAAAATTTGGTGACATCTGTCTACTCTGTATATTTTCCACCAAGGTTTAGTCTAAAATCCACTGAGTATGAACTATTCTTCAAAAGTCTTGGAAATACATTTTTAGTAGGTGGCGACTTTAACGCTAAACATCAATGGTGGGGATCACGTTTAATAAACCCCAAAGGAAGGGAACTGTACAAATGTATTACAACTAATCGGTACGAAATCCTATCAACAGGAAGACCAACGTATTGGCCTAGCGACCCGAACAAAGTTCCCGACTTGCTGGACTTTTTTATATTTTTTGGAATAACTCAATCTTCTTTGAGCATTACTGCCAACAACGACCTTAGTTCTGACCACAGCCCTATTATAATTAGTTATAGGACTACACATTGTAAACGGTCTGTAAATACAAAATTATTTACATCCAAAACGAACATCAATTCCTTTCAACACTGGATAGAAGACAGATTGAACTTAAACATACCGCTCAAAAATGGCGTCGATTTGGACTTTGCTGTTGATACACTTACTAAAGTAATTTATGAAGCTGCACATGTATCCACACCGCATGAAATACATACTCACGACCAAATTTTTCAAATTTCAACAGAAATAAGACAGCTCATTAGAAGGAAAAGGCGCTTACGAAAAATCTGGCATAGGACTAGATGTCCACAAGACAAATCGAACTTCAATAGAGCTGCCAATTATTTGAAGAATAGACTTAAGGAATACAAGAATGGCTCTGTCAGCAGATATCTGAGAAATTTAGGACCAGGCAAAAATAACGATTATAACCTATGGAAGGCGACTAAGTATCTTAAAAGACCTCAAAAAAGAAATGTTGCCATTAAGGATTCTGCTGGAACCTGGTGTAGGTCGGACAAAAGAAAAGCTGACGCTTTCAAAGTATTTCTGGAGGAAACATTTACTCCTTTCTCTTTTTGCGGCACCTCTGAGTCAAAAGAAACATGCGACTTCCTGGACGTTCCATGTCAAATGTACCGTCCTATTAAGAATTTTTCAGTTCGTGAAGTTATCAACGAAGTCAATAAATTGAATACGAGAAAATCACCAGGATATGATCTCATAGATGGACGAATAGTAAAATCTTTGCCAAAAAAGGGTTACATTTATCTGACTCTACTTTTTAATTCGATTATAAGACTTTCTCATTACCCAACTCAGTGGAAGTATGCGAAAATTATCACAATCCTCAAACCTAGCAAAAACGAGAATGAAATCAGCTCATATAGGCCAATAAGTTTACTGCCTATCATGTCTAAACTATTTGAAAAACTGTTTCAAAAAAGATTGCTCACAGTGTTGGAAACGTTGAATATAATACCGGATCACCAATTCGGGTTCAGACCTAGCCATGGGACACCAGAACAATGCCATAGGGTCGTGAAAGAAATTAGAGACTGCTTGGAGAATAAACAATACTGCTCGGCGGTGTTTCTAGATGTCAAACAAGCCTTTGACAGAGTGTGGCATGAAGGTTTGTTATTTAAAATAAAGCATATGTTGCCAACTCCTTTTTACCTGTTGATGAAATCATACCTAACTGGAAGAAGATTCTATGTAAATGTAAATGGTGATGACTCGGAAATAGGTTTTATAAAATCCGGTGTACCTCAAGGCAGCGTATTGGGGCCAATCTTATATACGATCTTCACTGCTGACATGCCAATTTTCAGCGGAGTAAAAATAGCTACATATGCAGATGACACAGCAGTGCTAGCCTCAAGTCATTGTCATTTAGAAGCGTCCAATGCTATTCAACAACAACTTGATCTAATTGAAGTTTGGCTAAAGAGGTGGAATATTAAAGTGAATACGGATAAATCATCGCATATAACCTACACTTTAAGGAAAGACGACTGCCCGCCAGTGTTCTTAAGTGGTATCAGAATTCCTTCATCAAAATGTATAAAATACCTTGGTCTACACATTGACCGAAGATTAACGTGGAAAGATCACATTAAATCAAAAAGAGATCAATTGAAAATAAAGACGCAGAAAATGTATTGGCTTTTGGGTCCTAAATCTGAACTTGCTTTAGAAAACAAAGTATTAATTTACAAAACGATGTTGAAACCTGTCTGGACATACGGGATTGAACTATGGGGGACTGCCAGCAATTCAAATGTAGAAATCCTACAGAGATACCAATCTAAAACGCTTAGATTAATTACTAAAGCTCCATGGTTTATGAACAACAATAATATACACAACGATCTTGGTGTTCCTACTCTCAAAAGTGAGATTTCCAAATATAGCTCAAACTATCTGAATAGATTAAGTAATCATCCTAATATTCTTGCAATAAACCTTCTAGATGATACTGATGAAATAAGGCGACTAAAACGACCTCATATTCTTGATCTACCCTTTCTTAAATAAAATTTAAATCAAACATGTAATAATTATATACTTGTTAAGCTCAATGGGGATTAACAATTCTGTTATTTATAAGTTTCCACTAAATTTGTTTAATATTGTATTTTAAATAGATTGCAAATAAAGAAATTTGAGAAAAAAAAAAAAAAAAAAAAAAAAAAAATATTATAAGAATACATTTAATTTTACTAGAATGGTACTCAAGTGTTTTATTTCCCTTTAAATTGAAATAAATTTGTCATACAGATCAATATATTTTTTAACGCACTACAGAGAAACTCTAGTAAAATTAACAAAATTAAAAATAAAAATTTTCTTTAAGGCGCACAATGACGTGAATTTCCCACACTACCCTTTCACCAATAGAAAAGTACGACAGCGTTACCTTGTCCATTATTTTCTCGTTAAAAGCATAAAAAGTCAAGCTGCAGCACGTGACTATTGAAAACACTAATTACAATCGCAACTGTTATACTTCTTCGAAAAATAATACAATAATAATTCCGGTTATCAATAGTTTGTAAACACTTTCCGTTACAATAACCATTCAAATATTTGGACACGTGTTCTGTTATTTGGTTATGCATATGCTTTCTTTACATCCCCTTGACGTATTACTTGCATTACCTTTTATTTATTTAAAATCGATCATAATGGTCTTGGAAATGCCCACCTAAAAGCATGGGTAAATGGTGAAAAACAGCAGGAATCATGTTCATTGTTTCCTTTTTGGAGGAAAAAAAGAGAAATTATTTCATAATGAAATTTCTTTGAAGTGTGACGTGTAAATAACGCTCGCGGCTAGGAAAGACAGGCAGCATTTTAGATTTAGGTAACACGCTGATACCAAATTGGGATGCGTGGAAATGAAGGATTCCATTATAGAACTAACATAAGGGCTGAGATATAACGTCATCAGCACAGAAAGTCGTGAGTTTTACATGATTATCACCGTGAAGACCTGAATCATGGCACGCTACAGCAGGAGAACTGATATATTGCGACAGTCAACGCCCAACCCACCGGTGCCAACTCGAAGCCTGATTTATGTGAATCATGATCGTCATATTCTTGTGACAGTCGAGCTGCCATTAAATCTGTTGATTCTGTCTTCCCGAAAATCAGCCCCAGATTGCCGGAAATCTCTCAACTGACTCCTTGCTGCCATTGATCTGTCGGCGAGAAGATCTGCCCGAAGACTACCTAATAAGTGTAGCATTTATTAGGCTTAGATTTTCGCCATAAAAGAAGTAACATAAGTGCTTAGATATATTCACCTTCTCTGTGTCAAAGGGATATACCAGAGACTTAGCACAAGATTATCGTATCAGATGTCAACCAAAATGGAATCCTTAGTTGTACCTCCTTAGTAGTAGCCACTTGCAAACTCTTACTGTGTGACATAGCCGGGAAACAAATTGTTGAAGTTTTTTTCCGACGCCGCATTCAACTGGACAGATGTGTCCCTGCTTATATGCGAAATATTCTCACACATTGCTGTCGCTATTAAGACCCGATGTCTCATTCGGGACACAGTCTGAAGATAGTGACTACTGCAGAAGCCAAGCAATGCATATTTTATATTATATGGAAATTTCTAGTTTCTGTGGAAATTTCTAGTTTCTGTGGAAATTTCTATTTTCTGTGAAAATTTCTAGTGACCCTCATCTTTACAAGCCTTTGGACGCCGTCTTTCATATTGACATATAAAAAAGCGTCTGTCTGAAGGAAGACAGCGATGACAACTCCCTCTAAATGATTACCAAGAAAGAGCTACAATCGTAGTATCATCTCACGATGATTCATAACCATTTCAATAGCATGTCGTGGTGTTCGTTTATGATTTTATGGAGTCGCTGTACCTTACTCGTTATGAATTTCGCATAAATGTGATAAGCATTCAAGCAAAACAAATGTACAAATTCTCTGGCCACACAATAAAAACCTGAGCATTTGGCACGCAGCCGAAATGGAAAGAAACATTTTATGCCTCTTTAATATTTTCGATTACAAACAAACAACAACAACAAAAAAGTGCAACCAGCAGAGTTCCCGAGTTCCTTCTATTGCACGGCTGGTTAAGACTAATTAAAACACAGGCGAAACACTCAAACTTTTCTATGTGGGACATGGAACATGGAGCGTGTTGCAACAAAGTTACTAAGTTTCAACAAGATTGCATTCACATTCATTGCATTGGATAAATTGTAGTTGTGTTTGCATTGCCGGAATGTCGGTTGTGTTAAATGCGATTAATTGCGAAATTATATTATAACGAGAAATGTACTGTGACTTCGTCGGCCGGCTGACTTGACTGACTGTCAGACGGGCGGCAGAAAAACTGTTTCGGAGAATTTATTACTATGTACACCTACCCCCAGATGTACGGGGAATATTAAATACAAAACGGTCTTGTCATCACTATTCATTTTTTTCATATTTTCTAACTTTCGGCGCTTTGAAAATCGATAAATTAAGTCTGCTTTACAAAAGGGTCAGAGACTTAGTGTTGGCATAGAAAAGTCGTGTAATGTGTGCTATGAATAGTTTAGCATTTGATTCAATGAATTTGGACCACAGGAAATTTAAAACTCTGCAGTGTATGGAAAAGAACGCCTGAGTACTCGTAACTTTAACCGGCTAAAAACGAAATGGAAGTGTTGGAAAAGTGTTGCTATTTTAAAAAGTTTTTCCTTCGTTTGCAATTGAAGAGCAAGAAATGAACATCTACATTCTACAAATCAAAATTAAGTTGACGTCTTGCTGTGTCATTTCTGAAATTGATTAATTAAGCAGAATTCTTGACAATATTTCCCTTGCATCCATTGAGTAGATTTTTAACATGAAATTTCTCCAAATTAAATTTTAAAAATATTCCAATCTCGTTTAGCAAAATCAGAATATCATGACCGGACGCAATATACTTATACTTACTTATTTCCCTCAACATTCAATGAAGGAACAGACGGGGAACTTCTCTCGAATCAGTGAGCTGTGTACGATATAATTTTTATGCTCACTGACCGGGACCTACTGTTTAAAGCCAGCTACGAACGGCTAATACTTTTCTAGAGAAGTTTTACATGGCTTAGAGATTGCTCTCTTACTCGTAAAGTCAGCCAACATTTACGAGGTGGAAACAGCCGCCGAAAAATGTTTGATGGTCTTAACCGGTTTCGAACTCGGGTTCTTCTGTGTGATAGTCGCACACACTACCTACCACACCACGGCCGCCCACGACAGGACGCAATATGCGAACCAAAAATCCGGAGTGAGTCCTTCTTAAAATATTGTGCGTAAGTTAATCACAAGATTCTTTTTAAAGAATTCTAAAAAATAAACAAAAAACATTTTTTTTTGGCATGCAAAAGAATGTGTCAAAAAATAGTTTTTTGTTAATTTTTTACAATTCTTAAAAAAGAATCGTGTGATCATTGTGATGAAATTCCGCACAATATTCTAAGATGGACTAATGACCAACTCTACGTTTCATATAACCCCCTGGATAAAGAACCCTCAGGATTTGTGGTTCGCATATTACGTCTGTCAACCTACTTAGTTAACACTGACATGTACTGGTGATGTTCTGACATATGATCATTCCCGATTTGAGGTTCTTCCGTTTTTCCGATTGACGATTTTTCATTTGGAATGCCATTACATATGACGATTTTTTCGACAATTCTAGTTTTCCATTAAAATTATCAATCCTTTAACTACCTTTAAATCCTTTAATTATCCTTCTGATAATTTGTTTATGAAGATTTTTTTTAAGTGTTGAAGATATTTCCATATTTTTTTCTGGCCGATCTGGCTGCGAGTAGGCTAATTGAAATGGCTGATAACACAATTACCGAAATTGGTTTACAAAAGATCGATTGTGGTATGGAGCGCCATCCTGATGGAACCAAAGATCTTCCAACTTCATTTAGAATTGTATATCATGTCTCTGTAGATCTCAGCGTTAACCGAAATGACAGTGCCAACAACATTTTTAAAGAAAAAATGTCCAATGATGTCACCTCTTCTAAATCCACACCAAAATGACACTATCTGAAGATGCATTGGCTTCACGTGCAGATTTTCCGATCCCCAGATGCGCCAGTTTTGCCTGTTAGTGTCGCTACCGAGGCTAAATTTCGCTCCGTGAGAAAAGATATTTTTTCGAACCAAATCGTTAACCATATCGAGCTGCCCTAAGACCTAACGAATATCAACGATTTCCTTGTACACATTTTTCTAATGAACCTTTCTACCGTGTAAAGGGGCTTCTAGGTGTATGTATTTCGCTTGGATAGTTTAGTTTTGTGTAAATAATAATCACATAATGTAATCATAATCGTAAAAACGTTTTTATCGTTTAAAACCATTTTCATATGACGTTTATAAAACGCCAACACCACCGCCATTAAAATGTTGGTTTGCTATTGCACTTGATTTTCCTTGGAAGAAGTACCAGTCACAGAGCCCGGCAGAGCTTTGCTTTGTTTCACATATTGCATGGATGAGACACATGTGGTCGAATTTTACGAATACAGTCGTGACAACATGCAATGAAAATTATAAGTTTTTGTTTGCTTCTTGAATAGAACATGAAAACTGAATGCAAGCAGAACGAGCATTTATGTCTTTTGTTTTATAACTGGAACCATTAGTTAGCAACACAGCGGCATAAATTCCACAGTTCGCTAAGGCACTGGGCGGGATACAAAAAGGATCAGAGTAGATGGCGATCGGATCGATAGGAACTTGAATGTATTTTCAAGATCTTAATTCTACAGTCGGCGACTTTAATGTGCCTCCAACAGATGAGATTCAGTGGGACAAATTCAATAAAAAGGCAAGACAAAATTTTGATATGAAATTTATTTTTCTGTCTGGAACAGTTGGCTTTCTTACACAGATTGAGTTTCTGTACATTCGACATACAGAGTATGTACCAAATCTCATCACTCAGTTCAATAGAATAGGCTGTGAACCATTCTTTAGACCAATCATAACTTATACAGCCCCAAACATTCTGATTTTTTTAGATGTTGGTCCATTCCAGTTACAACGAATCACCTTAGCTTTTTTAAAATATCTCTTGAGAACTTTAAAATGTGAACAAATTTCCAAAATATTTAAGATAGTAGTTGCTCTCTGTCCCACACTCAAAATCATGTGGCTTCGCCACCACGAATTCTTTCGCCATAATAGTTCGCTGGACCTGTGATGATTTTCTCTAATATAACGTAAAATTAAGGTAATTAACATATTTTAGTTTTAAATTTATTTAAATTGCATAACATTATTTCTCACCCGAACTGTCTGGAAAACAATGAATTTTCTTTTGGATATTTTTGGGCAGTAACTAATTTTTCTTAGGTTTTTGTTTAGAGTTTTTTTTTCGTGTTCATTCATTTGAAAATCACTCAACCCAAACCTTTACCATTTGTTATGCATAGAACTTGAGTTTGATTTTGTTTTATAATAAATTCACTTTAAACGCCCATTTAGAGATACAATTTCCACTTAAAACTCTGACTAATCTTGGGTTATTTAAGAATAATGTATTCTTTCGGAGATACACTGACGAGCAAAAGTTAGGTGACGTTGAATAAACTACAACTAGCCCCAACAATTTCAGATGCATACAATGATCTTTTTTAGCCTGCTCCAGTCAATATCAGTAATGGTCTCCAAATTAAGTGTAGTATCATTTGAGAGCTACTGGAGACTTATTTTTTGAAAAACTGGACATTGGCAGTATTCTCTTCAGCGGCCTCGCACCGGTAAGGTTCGACTGGTCCAATGAGCAATATGACCTTAATGTCGAGTGCAAAGTTATGTCGGCCATTTACTTCGTTCAAGTTTGCTCAGAGCCATCAGATTTCTTTTCGTGTTCGGTCACCCCCTACCATTGTTGTTAGCCCACATTGGATTGGTACCATAATAGTGTTTTGTGTTCTCAGTCCGTCTAATTGCTCGGATGGGCATATTCTGAGACCTCGAGCCTTCCAGGTTGGCTTCAGATATAAGCTTGTTGATTGTCTGTCTGCATTCCCGCAACCTTTGAGACTTCTTAATCGTAGAAGCAAGAGCGTTGATCGCTGGTTCAAAGTTAATGAAGATTTATATATGATGCTGTATTTTATTCACGAGTGGAGTTACGAGCTGCTGCATTGCTATCTTGCGATAACTCATTAGCTTTTAAGCCGTTTTGACAAGAACGATCTTCGATACCAACTACATGCGTTCAAAACGACAAGTTTTGTTCTTAATTGACTCAATTTGTGTGCTTTATTTGTGGTTATATATATTTCTATCATTATTTAGACCCTATTTGAAATACATAAGGGTGATTCCAACGGAGCGGGTGTGACATTGTTACTGACTATCTTCTTTATTTTGGTATATTTAATTTATAACAACAATTCATAAAGAGTGATTTAAGTAGATATATTTAATTGTAGTCAACTGACATACAAGGAAATTTAATAATATTTTAAGTAAAAAAGATATGGCTCGTATATCACCGTATCGGGTGTGACCTTAAGTTTTCCTTAAATCTTGAACAGCAGCTTACTGTAAACTTTTTGTATGGTCCGTTAACAAAACATTTTTTTCATGGATTATGGATAGTATACTGCTTATTATAAGCTTTATTCCAAATCATTTCCATTATTATTTTGTTTGATATAAATATATTAATACGTAACGGGTGTGACATGCCAATGTAACGGGTGTGACACAGTCTCAATCTAGATGTGTAATAAGTAAAACCAGACAATGCAGATGGCTTTTTTCAAAAAAAAATATTTATTTTTATTCACAAAATCATATTCGTACTTCAGTGTTACTTAAGCTTATTGAAGAAACTTCAAATAAAAGAATAAGAAAATAAAAATTTCATTGACAAAAATATGTTTTTAAAACTTAAAAAAATTTCCTTTCTCATAGACATGTTTATATCAGACTTATTTTTTCATTTTCTCCAAAGAATTGACTTCTAACTTCGAATACGCTGTGCGACCTGCTAGGTCAAAATTTCTTTTGATGATGAGGAACAGAAGGAAAAATGCTATGCAAAGCTTCTGTTTAAAAATTGAAATTTGAGTGATATACACAGAGACAAACATCATGTGGAATTTCACTAACAATGCAAATGTTTTTTGGTCGGTATGAACAAAACTTAGACTTTCCGACTTTAATGTCCGGATTTTCTTGTCTAAACTGATTATAACACTCTCTAAGACTCATTATTAAATATCGTTTTTGAATTTGAATCCGTTTTCCAGTTATGGGATCTTGTATGGATTTATAATCTTTAATGCCGGGACTTTGACGACTTATATCATCCCGAATGAAAAACTGTTTTATATTTGATATCACCTCTTCAGAAATTGCGTTACTTTTTGTTTCGGTATTATGCAAAGCCTTTGATAATTCCGAAGAAAGTATTTCGGAAGCGATTTCGAATAAAACAGCATTCTTTTTCGATGGGCTCTGCGGTAAGCTTTTTTTTACTTTAGTCACAGCTTTCTTCAGCGATCTTTTTAATTTATAAGATCCAATATGAGAATTCGAAGAGATTTTGCCCAGATCAATACTTCTCTTTTTTTCTCTGCACTTCTTCTGTCGCTCTCTATCTCTATTCCGTTTTTCTTCCAACGCGTCATTATCCATCACCTTTTTCTTGTTATCCCGACGTTTCTTATCTCTTTCCCTTTCTTTTTCCAGATGTTTTTTTAATTTAGTTGGATCTTTTTTCAACTCAAACCGAAATTTTTGCATTCTATTTTTGAATTCCATATCTGAAATAATGATATTGATATTTTTAAATCAATTAAAAATTGACCACGATTTTTGTGTAACGGGTGTGACAGATCTTATAACGCAACTAATAGCTTAAATATTCAAATGATACTGAAACATTTTAATTAATTTTATACAGCTTAGCTCTGACCTAACTTGCACAAAATATATTATATACATACCTACATAAAATGTATAAAAATTAAACTTTTTATATATTTACCGTATCGGGTGTGACAAATGAGACCCTCCGTGTTACAGAGACGCTTATAGCCAATAAATATTTTCAAAAAGTTACGAGTTTGCACTAAACAATACTTAAAAGTATGTACTTTCATGTGGCCAAAAGTCAAATGCCATAAAAGGAAAAAATAGGTCGAAAAATAGTGTTGCCAATTTGCCAATAAATGTAGTGCAGCCAACAATTTCATGGTACCCCATGGAAATGTCTTCTTACGAAAAAAACTGTTCCTAAATTTTAACAACTCTTCATGGATATTTAAAATTAGATTGTTCGTGATATCCGTTATGGTATTTTTTTCGCTAAAATCTGTTATATATTTTTAAATGAGCTGGGGTCAGTTTACGTGGAATCACCCATAACGAACCCTAAATACAAAACGGTCACAACTAAAAATTTTCCAAAACTGACTAAATTAATTCAGACTACACTTCTATAACTACTGCAAAAATTTCTTTCACGTTAATATCTTCTTTAACTGGAAAAATTGTGTTATGTCTTTTTTTTATGTTAATAGTGTTGCTTCTGCACGATGAACTAAAGAGAATTATTTTTAGTTGGGTTTAGCCGTTAGAATTTTTGCGTTGCGATATGTGAATTTGAAAATGCATTGTAAAGTTTTTACTTATTCTTAGCACTCACAAGGCCTTAAATACGGGTTTGAGAACCAGGATCCAAAATAGTTGCTCATATTTTTGTGAAGATTCCGAAAGGTTCTTTCCAATCTCGGATGTATAGATACTTGATATGTCGAATTCCATCCGATTCTTATAATTAAATATATATATATATACTAATTGTGAATGGTGTGGGTTATAGTGTGTTACTATCAGACAGCAAACCCGGGTTCGTATACTTGTAGGAATATCAAACATTTTACAATGGCTTTGCGAGTAAGAGAGTAATCGTTAAGCCTTGTACAACTTCTCTAGAAGAAGCATTAGCCATTGGAGGCCGACTTTAAAACAATAGGTCCCTCTCAGTGAATGTACATATTATATTCTCTGTATTGCTTCATCGAATGTTAAGAAATCTTAATATATATTTACCCTCGACACTGATTCACTGATACACTGATTCACTGATTCACTGACTCTGTCACGCAGTACGTAGGAATTTAAATAGGCATTCTATAATTTTCTATAAATAATAATAATAAAAAAAATAATATTTTTTTTTACCAAAATTTTTTTTCAACAAAAATTTTTTTTTTACAAAATTTTTTTTTTCCACAAATTCTTTTTTTTTCAGCAAAATTTTTTTTTCAGGAAAAACTTTTTTTTTCAACAAATTTTTTTTTTCACAAATTTTTTTTTTTGAACAAAATTTTTTTTTTCAAGAAAAAAATTTTTTTTCAACAAAATTTTTTTTTTTCAAGAAAAAATTTTTTTTTCATTAAAATTTTTTTGTTTCAACAATTTTTTTTTCCATATTTCAACGGACGCCATAGGCGCATTACAACTTACTAGTATATATATATAAAGACTAATTATATTAATGTTATATTCTCTTCAGAAAGTCATTACAAAAATAAAACTAAGGAAAGGATGATGTAGCTTTCCTAATTGGTAGTTGTGTCATTCTCCTAAAATGTAAAACTCTAAAAACCCCAAGAATTGCATCGATTCCATTCTCTGCATTAATAGGATATTAAGCAAACTGTTTAGTTATTTATCAACTTGTTCTCTGACTCCGGAAGTTGATTACAATCTGTCGATAATTAGAGCAAGGTCGCCGACAAGTGACCTCCTCCCATTATTAGCACCTTTTGGGTAGACAGTGTCCATATGCTTACACTCTCAACTGATCGGTCTAGACACCGCTAATTATGTCAGTTCTTGTTAGACATCTTTTCACATTTTGCAAAGCAGGTGTTAAAACTTCACACCATTTTTGGCAGACAGTGTAGTAAATACAACTCATTATGGTCAGCCTGGCATGGCTAAATGTGCCGGAATATGCGTTTGTATGTGTTTGTTGGTGTCTGTGTTAGTGGTCATTTAGAGTTAAGTACCTTTAATTAATGATTCGTATTTACTTCAACATTAATTTTCACATTGTTTTCAAATTCCACCCCCGCTCAGTTAAACAGCAATGATACCCAACCCTACCCACGGCCAAATTGGACAATTATTCTATTTTTTTTCTATTCAAAAGTTGCAGATCGTTTGGATGGTTTGTGTTTTGGTTGTTGTTTTGTAGTTACGATGTGAGGAGGAGGAGGAGGGGCATGCCTATAAAATTCCTAAGCATATGATGAACATAAGTTTAAAATATCCAAAACGCAGCTCTATCATTTATTTTTTTCGGTTTCTTTTTTGGAAGGGGATGGCAGGGCACTTAATTATTTGTGTATGATTTTTTGTTTGTTTCGTTATTGTGCCTGTTAAAATTTACATAATTTAAAATAATGAAGTATTAATAGCCAAGCTTAGTTATGATAATTATAACGTTCAGATGGACCTGCGGTAGACGTGACTGCAAACTATTTTCTGTGGTCGCTGGGGCAGTATACAATGTTGTCGGTCTGTAGGTCTGATGTGCCACATCGCAGTTAAAACAACTGTTTTTGCCTTATCATCGCCGCAACTTGGCCACATTTATTATAGATGGCCGTCTGTCGGACGGCTTTAATCGCTCGAAAATTGTAGTTCCGTTTTTGGAGGGCCCTATTGAATGAAAAGAGCAACAACCACATCAACGTCAACGGCAATGGCCACAGCAACATCAAATTGCTTGTAATAAATTAAAGCCTTAATCACTAAAAGTCAGATAGGAACAGGTGCCTACATTCGATGGTTTTTCCTTGTAAACACCTTAGATTTTTTTTTTTTTTTTTTTTGGTACATCCCATACAATACCTTCATGCTCACACATTTTCGACTATACAGTTTTTATTTTTTGATGAGGATATGGACATATTTAATCATATGCTTCGTTGAATTCGCTTAAAAGAACTAATTTTTGGTGTTGTTAATAATTTTTATTAGAACATATTAAAATTGTATGCTAAATATTTTTCAACTTGGGTAAATTAATGAGCCATATTTTTTTGGTGTTTTTTTAAATACAGATAATGCCGTTTTGAAACAACAGTTTAGCTGAGAAAATGTTGAAGATTTAGCCGGGCACAGATCGATCCATAAATCGTTCTTAACTCTTCTTAAATTGTAAGCAGAGTTCATCAACCCAACGCGATGTTTTATCATTTTCGAATAAAACTGATTTTTCGATTTTGTAATGTAATGATTGGCTACTAAAGCGCATGAAAATTCTATGATCTGGTTAAATATGCTACGAATTAGAGTAAAAAACAAATTAATGTCGCACTGTACACTAGCTAGGGTCACCCCCTTTCTTTTGTAGCTTATCCAACGACGATTTCAGAACACAACAACTTTTTTTTGACCCGGAATAGTAAAAGATTTTCCAACAAGAGGTGTTATTTTAAATGACGCGGTATTTCGGTAGCTGTCCCTTCTGAAGCTTTCATTCTCTGACATTTGACAAGTAGAAACTACGCCATTACTGAAAATGGAACGATACAACGCATTGAAATTATTAAAAATCACTACAAAAATGGTGAAAACCTTGCAGTCACAGTTCACAAAACTAAAGCATTTTTGTTAGTGATATGAAGAATAAAAAAAAAATCGCTCAAGATCAACAGAGAATATTGCTGCTGTAGCTCAAAGAGTTGTAGAAAAGCTTTGTCCTCGTCGTTCATTGGAATTGGGCATTCATTAGACCGTATTTTGCATAAAGACTTATAAAGTTCAGTTAACAGAAGAACTCAAGCCGGCCGATCATCAACAACATCGTGTCTTTGCTGTTTGGATCCTTGAAATGCATCAAAATGATCCGGAATTCCATCGAAAAATCATCTTGACTGATGAGTCCCATTTCTGGGGATTGTCCGCATCAACTTTTTTTCTATAGCCAATGGCGGATATTGGACCTGATCGTCTATTGGTGTCCGTAGTCTCCACACATCTGTCAGAACTAACAAAGCACTTTTCCCACCTATTAAAATGAAAATTGGCCGGACTCGGCAATTTAAGGACATAAAATGAAATGTCGCCAATTAAAATGACTGCGTGACATAAATGCATGTCACATGTACACGTATTCGTTCCTGCACCAACCAGCATGCAACACAAAGCGGTGGCATCGGAGGCAAATGACGAATGCCTTTGCATGTGTAAACTGATTGCAAGTTTCGTTGCAGACCTCCAGTACTCACACATAGGTCGCGGTGTATGTGTGCGTTTGTGTTTTGGAAGTGCAAGTGTAAGTGTTGCATTGTTTTAGTGTGGCATGCAACAATAAATTACCGTAAATCATACAAACAACAATTTATTTGTGTAACACAATTTTAAATTATGCAAAACTAAATGCGATGTACAATCTGTACCGAAGGCCGTTGTGCAATGTTTGGAAAACGGTTGTTAAAATGTGTCTTCACTTCTTATGCATCTCAGCCTTCATTTAGTGGAGACTACTCGGGGTTTTTCCAAAAATTAGCTGAGCAAGCTAGTTGGGGTCATCCGGATAGGATGTTCCTAGAATGACGAATGTAGGTCATTCGGAGACGAAGCCAGGACGGCGGAAAACTTCTTGAAATGTGTTGGGTTCTTTAATTATCTGTGAACGCTATTAAAATAAGTGAAAGTGTGTTGACAAATTTGGATCATCGTTGACGATGTGGAAACATGTAATGATACACCCTGAAAAAAAATGGCCAATTTAACAAATTTCTGCAATATATATATATTTTTCCATACCACAAATATAAACTTGTTTGTAGGTGATAAATATCAAATTTATATGTATGCATTTTTGACATACTTTTTTTTTTTTTTTCAATTTGTGAATTTCTATATAACAATCCATCTCATTCTCTCGGTATTGCTTTTATTTTAAAGAGCGTAAATGCAGAAAAAAAAATTACGAAAACAGTTGCAAATACACACTTATTCACACCCAAATGTTGTACTTTGTTGAATTTAATAAGTTCGTTGTCTGTTTTTCCCAAACACGCTATTGCTTATACACAAATATGTAATACTAATAGCAAACGAGTTATATTTACATCCAAATAAACTTTGTGTAGAAGGAAATAAGCTTTACTTGCTACAAACACCAAACACGCGTTTTACTTGTGTGTAAACAAAAAAAAAGACGTATTTTTCAGCGTGTAGACTTTCGTGCCCGTATGTGATCAGATAACCCTCTAACCGGCAATACCGCTGTGAGGATGTCTTCATTAATTGTGTTTAATTTTGTAAAAAATATTTGTTTGTTCATAACTGGTAAAAAAAAACCGGTTGCAAGGATTTTTCGGTATTTCTGTTTGGCGGGTTAAAGGGATAATATTTATTATGATATTAAACATAGAGGGTTAATGTATGTTTGGTCATAAGTTAACGGATCACACGCAGAAACGTTTTTCCATCACCAAAAACCGAAAATATTATCGATAAACGTGTTACGATTTTTTTGTAAATATGTAAATTTTTCCATCACATAAAAATGCAAATATTTTCCATTACGAATTTTTTTGTAAATATGTAAATAAATTTATCACTTCAAAAAGAAAATATTTTAGTTAGTATGTTAAATATTTTAGCACAGAATTCCCAAATAATTTTTTGTTTGAATTTTTAAAGTTTTTATTTCGAATTTTTTTCCTGTGTAAAGATGATTTATTTGACTTTAGAGAATAAATTCTTACACGAAATGTCTGCGAAGTTGAACGGTAAATTAACAATATCTGATATCCGTGTTAAAACATGAGTTGCACTTAAATAACGGAACACCCTACACCATAGTCAGGGAACTATAAAAACATCTCAAGACGGTGTTTATTAGAACTACTAAGGAAGATTGGCATAATGTCGACGATCGTTGACTACACTCTAGCTAAAGTACGAAAAGAAGTACCATATACTTATTCCACATATGGATGCGTGGCTCAGATATAACAATAGGAATTAACATATTCTCTAGAATTAAATCTCTAGGATCTGAATTTCTGAAAACAATGTTAGTCGTGGATTGCTGCAGATTTGTAAACGCGATGGCTTAGCAGTGACCTTATGCCGAACAGACGAGCTGGCAAGACTCGGGGCTATCTTATAGAATCCCACCAAACTGAAATCCGTAGGTATTTCGTTGGCCACTTGCATTGTCCTACTGCTATGTGGGCGTCTATCGAGATTAGATATGAAGCGTTCGCACTTAATGCTGTCGCTTCAATACTCGTTGTCTCATTATTTGTGGGCATGCAATGAGGCAGAAATCAACACTGGACTCTTAGTGACCTAGTCGATCTCGCCGATATTGCTATTGGCCAAATTCGGAGCATTTTGTGGCTATCAGTATGGTGATACGATTTTCGCCAGATTCCTTGGTATCACAAGCGTACAAAACTTCCTGCTGTCCACATTCTTTAATTTTCTACACTACACCTCGTATAGTCGAGCAACTGTCGCTCCATTGTTCACAACCATAGAACGGACTCTAGTGCAAAAAGCAATCAATTATTATAACATTTGAATGGGGGGGGGGGGGAAAGAATAGAAGCCAACATGAAATGAGTTTTGGACTTGTAGTCAAATAACGTCCAATCTATCGAGGACACGACACGCAAACTTTCCCCCATCAAAAGGGAGGTGGTGACCATTGCATTTTAATAACAGTTAATAATGTTTTCAAAGTTGACGATGATGTCCATGAGAGGGTGAAAATTTGACGAAAAACCAAAACTGTGAGTGTTGGGGGATTTCGGAAAAGTTCCTATGGTAGTGGCCGGGAGTCGATTGTCAGCGTCATCTTTTGGAATAGCTGGAATGGGGCGACGGGACGATCAGTGTCGTTTCATTGTGTGGTGCATCTGGTCATTATTAACACATTTATGTGCAAACCTTTTTGCAGTTTCGCACAAGGATTTAATGGGAGTTAGGCTACAATGTAAGTTGATTTTGCCCTGTTTTCCCTCCCCGTTCATCAGAGTAATTGTTTGGTAATCGTGAGCGAGTATGTACATATTTACTGAACACGTACACCACTGTGTCCTTGTTGGTTTATAAACGTTTCCATATGGCCGTATGTGTTTTCCCTGTTCTTTCTATTTGTATTTTTTTGTTGTTGTTTTGTTTTGTCGAATATTTTAATTTGTTTTAAAAATGCTTTCGTGCCAATGATGACCATAAATGTTGGCAATTTCTAAACTGTATAATGGCAATTAATAAGAAAAACTGCCCCTATTACGTGTCCAATTCAGGTGTGATTACTTTTAAAAACATTGACATAAATTTTCAATGTTTTCAGCTGCCATCGAAGGGGTTGGAACTGTTCACTCTGATATGAAAAGGAAATTAAACGTTTCGTTTTTTTTTTGTTTTGGTTTGAAAAGTTAAATTTATTCCATTTTAACATGAACAAAATGAGAGAATTTTTGTTATAGCAGAATAATAAAAACTAGGAATGAATAGAAAATAATAAGGGGCTCCTCAACCGATACTGAAAATTTGTTGACATAGTATCTCAAAGAGATTTCCAGGAGATATTGCAGTATCTTCTCGAAAATACAGAAGTAGTTTTTCAAGGGATTTACAGAGCTTCCTCTTGTATCCCCTAAAGTCGCCACAGAAGCTGTCATTACCAATGACGCAGCGATCATTCGTGATTATTTTCGTTGCCACTTCTGCCGTTAGTGATATTTAGAGTCCTACTCATTTCCGATTGTAGAGGAGGAAAAGTACAATAGCTCAAGACAATGCGACCGACTTAATTATGTGTGTGGTTTAAAATTAACATTTTAGACAGATGAAGTTTCTGGGGATTTTCACCTGCCATGCATTAGAGTCATTAGGTCCATGATGATACTTGTTTTAGTGCAGGGTTTCAAAAATATTTTCAAAAATCTTATGATTTTCTGTTCCTAATTTTCGTTTCCGATTAACTCTTAAAATTTCATAATGCGATTCATTAAAGTGTCATTAAGGCTTTTTATATCACTATTATCTGTTTAGATACGTGTGTGTGCTCCAGTTACTGTTTTTTTTAGTTTATCCCCTCGTCATTGTTGTTTTTCTAATTCCAATAAAAAAAAAAGTCAAATTTGTTGGTCTGTGAAGAAGAGAGCGTATTATTCATGTTGCGTGTCAACGTGAAATTTTCGATTTTAATTCTTTCCTTTGGATATATTTGTTTCCCCTTCCCCAACCAAAATGAACGAACCAAAAACGAAATTAAGCGCGCTGGGTTTTATGTTTTAATAAATGTATTTTTATTTGGTTAAAAATTGCTTTAATTTTTCGGTGGTGATACGAAATATGAGTGGACCGGATGTGGCTTAAAGGGTTTTATGTCGGTGTTTGTTTGGCCGAAAGTTAAAGAGGGGTCATTTCTTTTATTGATATTTAATGATTTACCCAAAAATGAACTTCCAAAAAAAAAGACACACACATACACACAATTATTAACCGGTTATGAAATATCCGCTGAAGTGGGTACAGATATTTTATCATTTCAGTTTTTTGATTTTTATGTAATTGTTCATCTTGTATGGACACCTTGCATTTCCAACTCTTTTTGGTATCAACTCAGGACAGACTGCATTCCTTTGGACGTCTTACATCGCTGCGATTTCCCAGTCATCCTCCACTCAAATGGCATTTTAAAAGTCCATCATCATAAAATTTAACAAAGAAAGAGTAACACTCGGCTTATCGAACCTTTGCGAGACTTCACAAAACTTCAACACCTCTACCGTGGAAAATTGACGATAAGCCATTCAATTGGATGGTAAAATTTCCAAATAACAAAATGCAAACTTTGGCATACAAGTGTGTGGGATAAAAAAAAAGACGGGCAACAAAACAGTTTCTTAATGACTTCATTTGGAGAAACAGAAAACCATAAAGTTGCCACAATAATCCGATACTTTTTGATAGTTCACAACAAAGAAGGTGCAACCGATGGCATAAGTGGCTGAGGGCGACTTATTGGGGAGGTTCATGAGATTACGAGATAGACCGCGCTGGAAATATTAATAACTTAGCTACTTTGATGAAAATTGTGGAGTAAAAGGTTACTTACTTACTTATTTCCCTTAACATTCCATGAAGGAACAGACGGGAAACTTCTATCGAATCAGTGAGCTGTGCGCTATATAATTCGTGTACTCATTGACCGGGACCTACTGTTTAAAGCCGGCTCCGAATTTCTTATGCTTTTCTAGAGAAGTTTTACGTGGCTTAGAGATTACTCTCTCTCACACACTACCTTCCACACCACGGCAGTCCACTCATATTATTACTTGAGGTATACAACAAGACTGCCTGATTGGGCTTACATTTTGTATAAATGTTATTTATTGCCAAGTGGATCTCGTGAACGCTCGTCTCTTATCCGCCACGTCAAAAGTCTGGTAAGTACGGGTTTCCTTAAACCAAGTTGAAAAAACTAAAGCTCGCTAGGTATTTGTAGTATTATCCATAGTTGAGACCGAACGGGCTTGGCTTTTATAATACATATAAGTTTATAATAGTATAGAAATAAGTGCGAAATGGACTTTAATTAAAACCCGAATAAATACTTGAAATTATCGGAAACTGACATGGATTTAAGAAAAAATTTATATAAAATTGATATCCCAATATTCTTGTTGTAAGAATATTAAATACATAATAGGATTTGTTCGAAATAGATTTAAAGAGAGTACACTTTTATACGGTCTCAGATTTCCCTTTCAAAAATAGTTCTACGATTTTTTTTCTCTTACCTCACTTCAAATTGGAGTTACTTTTCCTAGTAACTATTTAACTACACTTAAATACATCGACACCCATTTTCAATGGTTTCTTCTCCAATCATTGGTTTATTATGTGCTATAGTCTTCCGTAATTAAACGAGAACTACTGCTTACTAGCGCATAGTCCGAAAAACGATCAGTAAAGCAAAGAAATAAATAAAGTATTTTATTCTTATTATATTTCGTACTTGATTGTAAAACTATACCATTTATACTTGTTTTAAGAACAACTAACTACGAATTGTACTTATTTTTTTAAGTACGATTTTAGTTCAAATTAAGAATATTCGGCTTGAATTTAGAATGTCATTTTTCTTTATGTGTATCCATTTTTGTATTTTTGAGATATTTAGCTTTCACGTTTCTTATCTTTCGCACCTTCAAATTAAATATTTCTGAAAAATTAGTTTAAAAAATATACGCCTTACCTTAACAATATGAGAATCTAATTGACGTTTCGAAACTGGCCTTACCTCAAGTTTGACGATTCGGAAGCCATTTTTTGGACGAAATATTTGTTTTAACCGATCACCAAATACTTATAATAATATTTGAAAATCGTTTATATTCCACGTTACATACAAATGCATGAAACTGAATATCGACCACTTGCCATAGGGGGAAGTATGCACTCTAAGTGTGAATAGTTAGAAAAACAAGCCACTCAATTATACCTGTATTCCTTATGGTTTATGACCATGGTGATGGTGATGACGATGCGATCAACTACGAGTACTACCGCTTCCAAATTTGGTTAGCATCTCATGCAACTCCAGCATCCGTTGCATAAATACAGTTTCGACAGAGGGAGAGAGAAAGCGAAAAAAGGAGGAGACGAAAGATAAAACATTTAACGAAGCAATAAAAATTACGACCTAAAAGCTTTTGGGATTAAAATTCAATAAATGACTCCGTTTATGGATTTTTCTCCGGGAACATTTATTGTACACTGGTGTGAGTTTGCATTCGTGTGTGTGTGCGTGAGTATGGGCATAATTAAGACATAAATGGTAAAAGGTGCAAAAGAGATTTGTTACAATGAAACACAATTTTTATCATTACGATTTTGCCTGAACTAATCTAGAGAGAAGGAAGTTTTTTTAAAGGAAGGAATTTTGATAGCCAATAAGTTTTTTATTGTAGTGAAATATGCTAAATTTCGAGTAGTTGCACAAAAATTTATATTATTTTTTTTTCACTAACACTCAGGGAATGCCCCCTGTGTCAGCGATAGGAAAGAAGGGTATTGGAGGAAAGAGGGAGTAGTGTTTGTTGATGTTTGCCTTGAATTTGACAATGTCATAGCAGGCAGGAATTTTATTCCTGTGGCTGCCGCGTCTAAGGCACTGGAGACTGACTCTTCTTGAGGGCCGGAATCTTTACTAGTTTCACAAAAAATCCTTCATCATCCAAGTCAATGTCTTCAATCTCCGCCCACAACAAAATTGTTAATCATGGTGCATAGCGCTCAGCTTTAAACGAAATATCGCCAGGGGATTTATTTACAGAAAAACACAAAATTTCCCTAATTGGAATGAAGACAATCCTCAAGCCGTTAACGAATCCCCATTATATCCATTCATATTTACTGTTTGGCAAGGTTTACACGATGGCGGCATCTCGGTCCTTATTTCTTTGGAATCGTTGTCTATCAGATTGCAATAAATAAACTCCATTCCAAACACGGTTTAGAAAATAAAGGTTGCGCATGTCCGTTACTCGATGGTAGATCAAGAGAGAACAAAAAATACGTCAATTGAATTTGTCTGCAGATATTCCAGGCTACTACTCTGATGATCTACCCGAAATGGGTAAAATTAATTAAACATATTTGGAAACAAACCGACGGCGAATTGCCTATAAAAATCAAAAAAGAAAAAAAAATTAAGTGCATTTCCTCAAACGTGCATTCCAAGAATATTTTTGTCTTTTATTATCATTTTAAGTTCTCAATGTATTAAAAAAAACACCCGTTATTAAACCGAAATTAGTCAATAACCAGGAACTTTTATATATTTTCTTTTGATAAAGAAACGATAGTCATTTCAGTGCCAAATTTGGATTTCTCCACTATAAGAACCTTGCACTGCATTACAACTCCGTGCATCATTTTGGTGTACGTATTACTTTCGGAGCTGTTAGCCGTGTTTCATCATTGGCGCCTCACTAATTATCAACTCATTCATATTTTTCCCGGCCTAACCGTCTTCTTGTCGTGTCCATGAGTGGCGGTCTGGTTGAGTACACACAGCCGGCCGTACCTAAATGCTTTGGCGGCACCAATTACCGACATTTAATAATGAAATGGGCGTATTCGATGCTTTAAACGTTTTATAATTTACATAAGAAAATATATTTAACACATACTTCTTTCCTCTACGAAGACTCCATTCACTCCACTCGCCCATAATGATGATGAACGCGATGATCGTTCATATAAAAATAAATAATAATGAACATTCAACATTAATGTGGTCGAACAGAAAGAGGAAAGAAAAAACGACTGAAAACAAATTTACTCACCTCATCATTCATCCTAATCATACATATGAAAATTTGGTGGTTAAATTTTAATCGGGGATGCCTTTATTGCGACGTTTCGTTTATTCATTCCTATTTGTTTTCGAACATTTTGCGGTTTACAACAGTTTCCGTCTGTCCGAACGGGCAGGGCGTATAGCCGCATAGAAAACTGAAAAAAAACGACCTAAACCCAGAGTGTTGAGAAGAATTATATCATCGTATAATAAATGGCACCTAGTTTTATCTTTTGGTTTTCTTTGGTAATTTATAAACGCTTTTATGGTGTTTCATTCAGTATTATTTGTTTGATTATGGGTCAGACCATAAAGCAACAAATCGAGGCTCTTTTGAAAACAACCAACATCAGCAGCCTTCAAACGTAAAGGGGATTTAATTCATTGACCGTTGGAAAAAAAATACGAGGTAATCATCATTAAAACCCAACTTAATCTTTTTCCTTAGGGAGGTGTAAATTTGGAAATAAAACGAAACTTTCAAATGTTTATCTGTTGAAATATTTAACATATTGTTAGATAATCTTATAGAATTAATGCTTTCCGATAAGTTATGAAAAAAATTCAGTGGTCAGTGAGTATACATTATATCGTCTACAGCTCACTGATTCGGTCAGTTCCTTCGTGGAATGTTATGGGAAATAATTATGTAAGTAAATCAGGGTTTTTATATTTTTGCAAACGAAAATTATAAGAAATGCCTTCAAGATCATGTTCGATTTCCTTTACTTCGTCGTTGAAATAGAATCGTAATTACAAGTTTACAGACTTTGAAAGGTTTCATCAAATTGGGATATTCCAAAAATTAAAATTCCGAAAGCCCAACATTCCTTTCAGAAATATCTCAGAATTTTCTTATGCTTAATAAAACTGTAGCTTTTTAGTTTTAAGGTTCTTATTAATATTTTTTTTAAATATTATACCCACTATGTGTCGTATAAAACCTATTGAGAAAACATTTCGTTACTCAATGAGAAGCTAACACGGCCGATAGCAGACTCAAATTATTCTCGCCAATACAAATGGACCCACCCATATTCACCCCTTCAATATTAGCCATTTGAATGCCATTCTGACAATCGTTTTTCAGTACTCTCTCAGTGCATGAAAACCACTTTGTTTTTAACAAAATCTATCAAATAATCGAAATCGAAATCTTTCTAGTCCCCCAACCTTCCGGTTGCAGAAAAATATAATCTCCGGCAAGTTTTCATAGAAATAAAATGAAATGTGTTGGAAATAGTTACATGAACCATTTCATACTTGGTTATTTAACGATAAACATCAGCAAACAATTAAGGCATAATATTTCAATGACACACTATTCGGCCCAGGAGTAACAAAATCGAGGTTGCCACCACCCCTTTGGCAGTACATCGTGTACCCTAGTGGGGTGTTTTCCGTTAATTTGTGTGGCATTTTGCATTTTGTTCGTTATCTTGATGTGGAAATCCTGCAATGCGTATGGGTATTAAAAACATTTTTTTTTTATTATTAAGTATCACAAGATCACATTTGAGATATTCAGATTATTAATAGTTTCAATAATTCAATTAATAATTTCTGTTTTAAAAACAAGAGCATATGTGGCATGCAACGTTTTTTTTTTTTGCATAACAAAATATATTATCTTTCAATTTATATCAAAATTAAAATACTACGGTTTTTTTTGATAAATCAGAAAAAGGTTTTGTATAAATTCTTTGTAACAATTGGCCGGTTGTTGTTTCGTAGCATTTTATATTTCTATGGTTCAAAATTGTTTATTGAATTATTTGCAAATGCTATTTTAAGCATTTGAACCACCGCAAATATTGGGGAAAACAAAAATCGATTAACGCTGTGCCAACATTCGCAGTTGTATAACCGATATTCCCGACCGGATGTCACCGCATATACACACACACATACACACAGACATTTACACTCGTATATCACTTACGCCGTTTCATAATTTCTCCTCACATCCGCCGCTATCCAACACATCCTCTGCACGAACCGTTAATTTCAAATGTAAGTCATGGCAAATAAACCGAAATCCAAATACAACGATTTTAATTAACTCAAATTTATGACTTAATTAAAAGAAACACGACTACAACTACAAAAATTGTCTTCCACCGTTTGCCAATGGATGGTAGGAATGGTCTCATCCATTCCATCCAATACCTACGCTGGGTATTCAGTCGGTCGTTCATTATGGCTATTTGAAAACAATGTAATTCGAAATTGTTATGAGGTTACTCGCATAATAACCATTCATGTTACCTGGTTAATGCCGTTAGAAGAGTAAAGTAACCTTTAATTAAATAACCACAACTTAACAGTAAATCATAACAAAGTACCAACACACAAAAAAAGTCGTACGAAATGTGAGTAAAAAAAAGTTTGAAAACGACATAAAAAAGAATACGTATGAAGTACAAATTCGGCCATAATTTAAAATTAACGATTTAAAGCCGAAACAGCAGACAAACGAAAATACATTCATCAGCAAGTACAACTACAAATTAACAAATAACACTCAACAATGGCATTGGGGGTGTAGGGGGAGAGACACGTTAACATTTGGAATGACTGGAATTTGAAAAAGGTGTTTTAGAATCTATAAGAGAGTTAAACGAAAAAATGGAGTCCTGATTTTCAAAAAGATTCAGGTTGTCATGACTTTTGACCATAGATATATCACCTCTGCTGTTTTATGGATCACATCAATAGATTATGATGCAACGCGATTTGTCCGTAAATCACAGCCATTACCACAGCCCGTGCAAGTATCGGGTAGGCTTATATAATTGGAAACAAATGTCGACCTTTTGACGTAGATTTTTCGAGTTTTTGTGAATTACAAGTCGATTTAAGTCGACTTTATAACTGAAAATAATAAAGTATTATTCAAACTTATACAACTGCAAGTTTGTTCCCTTCAGAAGGAGTTACAGCAATGGTGTAGTCTCGATATTGTCTATTTACTCATTACAACAACTCTCTTCGTCAGAATCATTAGGTAGCAGTTTCTGGTATATTGAATTCCTTTTGGACAATTTTGTAAATGGTGTGCCCGAAACATGAAACTTAATTACACGACCCAAATTCTTCCCTTGTTTGTGATAGAATATTAGCTTCACTGACCGACAAAAATTATTTTCAATGAAACCAAAAAAGTCGACACGATTTGCTCGACTATTTCGTAATCAATTACGATTCACGATTAATCGAATTTTCGTGAGTCGACTTGTACAACCCTAGTATCGGGGACTCTTGACCAACCCCATACTTAGAATTAAGTCCCCATTTAGATCGCGTAGACCAGTTATGCTTTCAGTTCGCATTCCATAAAATACGGTAGAATGTCTTTCTCTGCGTAAATCATCAGTTCGACTTCCGTAAACTGCTAAGCCCGTGCGAGTTCCTAAGAAAGACCCCAAGATCTACATAAAATGGCATGGTGAGTTTTCGAGAAAATCCATACTTTCCTGACATACGTGAAACAAGAAAAAGCTTCTGCTCAGTCTAAGGGGCTGGTGACATCTGATAGCAACAAGAAAGAACATAACAAAGGCACCCTAGTGAGTGGGCGACAGTCACATGCAATAGAGGACAACCTAGTTTTTTTCTACGAACGTTACGCCGAATCTCTATCAAGGAACGAGTGATGTCTGGAGACCGCAGCTGCACAAAAACGACTGCAAACCGAGTGAATTAAAGAAATGGTTTGGGCGAAATTGGTTTCAGAAAATTGATTTTTTCAAAATTAGATATTCAAAAGGTCCTTGAAACTTTTTCATAACGACGGAATGAGGTAATGAAACGAATGTACTATCAAATTAAAGCTAGACTTCAGGACTATTATTAAGTCACTGGGAGTTGTTTCGTTTTTGGGAGAAATTGGGCTCAGCAAATGGGATTTCTCAAAACTAGAGATTCAAAAGGTCCTGGAAAGTATTTGGCCAATTTTTCCGCATCGATATAAAGTATCGGACCAAGTGTGGTATCAAATTAAAGCTAGACTTCAGGGCTATTATTAATTTGCTGAAATTGGTCTGCTGTGATCATGTTAACAGGAGTCTTTTGGTATGCAATGGGACATTCTCAAAATGTTTTTTTTGGCTATTAATTAGAAACGGCTAATCTTATATAAACTAAATGTAGGTACAATTACATCGTTTCGAAGGCAGAACATATGCGAGTGCAAAATATTAGGAAATCCGAAAAAAAACTTTTTGACCAAAAAAAAAAACCAAGGGGTTAACCCACCAAAATTTCAGATTTTTAAAATTTTTTTTTTAAAAATAGATTTTGTTGAGGTTTGGCTCATTCATAGCGGACCTAAATCTGAACAGTATGGTGTTTAAATTTTTGAGATTGAAGAAATAGTTTGGGAGTAATTGGGTTCAGAAAATTTATTTTTATTTTATTATACACTCCATCATAGGATGGAGTATATACTAAGTTTGTCATTCCGTTTGCAACACCTCGAAAGAGTGATCTGCGACCCTATAAAGTATATATATTATTGGTCAGTGTAACATTCTAAGACATTCTAGCGATGTCCGTCTGTCCGTCTGTCCGTCCGTCCGTCCGTCCGTCTGTTGTCTGTTGAAATCACGATAGAGCGCGAACGACTAACCCTAAAAAGCTGAAATTTTGTAGGAAGATGTTTTTTGCCCATAAGCAGGTTAAGTTCGAGAATGGGCCATATCGGACCAAAGGGGGAAAAGTTCTCCTTTACGGGACTAAATATATTCCGGCCATAATCAAATGTTTCAAATATTTTTTTTCACTACATCTAAGTTCTAAGTTTATATAATTTATAGATGGGGAAAAAATCCCAAAAATGGGCGTGCTCATGGGTTCCGTGGACCCTTGGGGCCCAAAAAAGGGCCCATGATAAACATGCGCATATGGGTATCGAAGGGCAACGAAATTTACTCACGAACCCAAATATGCCTTTATTTTCACGATTTTACTAAATTTTTTGATCTGGTTTCTGGGACTATCGGGTCACCAGCAGCCCAAAAACCGTCCCTTGACAAACATGGACATATGGGTATCGAAATGCAACGAAATTTTCTCGCGAACCCAAATATGCATTTATTTTCATGATTTGGATAAAATTTGTGATCGGGTTCCTGGGACTATCGGGTCACGAGCGGCCCAAAAACTCAGTTAGTTATACCCTCACCCTACGGTGGGAGGGTATATATCATTTGATACGGCTCAAAAGTGTAACACATAGAAATATCCACATTAGACCCCAGGTGTCTTTGAACCAAATTCGTTTTATGACTTTCTGAATCGTTTGAGCCATGTCCGTCTGTCCGTCTGTCCTGCTGGTACGCACGATAACTTTCGAAAGAGTTAAGCAATAACTCTGAAATTTGGCATGGCTTAATATTTTCCCAAAACTGCTTATGGGATAGCAAATGGGCTATATGGCCACACCCCTTCGGGTACCTCCATACAAATCTGCTATTTCGCCCACTTTAGAAATCGTGTAAAAATATCTACACGCCTAGTTGGATCTTCCCCAAATTTTGTATTTAGTAAAAGTAGAGTTAGACTAAGTTTTGGACAAAAAGTTGGCAGTCTGGCAACTCCCCTTCTGGTACATGCCATACAAATCTGCCATCCCGCCTACCTTAGACATCGTGTAATAACACCAATATGGCCAACGCGATCTTGCCCAAATTCCGTATTTAGTAATGGTATAACTGGACTAAGTTTTGGACAAAAACTTGGCAGTCTGGCAACTCCTTTTCTGGTACCTCCCATACAAATGTACCATTGCACCCACTTTAGAAATCGTGTAATTATATAAACTCGATCAACGATTCTTTCCGAAACTCTATATTTAGTAGAGCTTTAACTACATACAATTTTCTAGTAAAAACTCTGCTTTATATTCCGTCCTTTTTGTAAACTCATGTAATACAATATTTTTCTAAAACATTCGGTATTCTAGGTTGCTATTATGACTTTTCATCAGATGTTACATCAAATGATGGTAGCTACTCACACATTTAACTTTCCGATACTTTGAAATATGAGACTTGTATGTTTTTAATGAGGGTGAGGGTATATATAAGTCGGTTTACCCGACTGCAACTTTTTCACTGGTTTTCTTATTTATTGACTTTTTAAGGATCCATGATGGAGGGTATATAAGATTCGGCCCGGCCGAACTTACTATTTGTCCACTTGTTTTTTAATTACAATACAAAGTAAATTTATATTCTAATTTTGGGTCCAAGGGTAAACCGGGTGACAAAGACCATATGTTTAGATTTTTTGCAGCGACAGACCAAAGCCTCTGGTGGGAATCGAACCCACAACCCTCACGCTGATAGGCAAGCACGCTACCAACTCGCCTACCGGGGCGCCTAGTCAGAAAATTGTTTTTCACAAAAATTTGAGACTCAAAAGTCCCTTAAAACTATTTGTCAAATTCGTCCAAAATATGATCTGAAAAAAATTCAAAAAATGTAATTTCACATGAAAACTGTCACAGGTAACTTTCACTTTGCTTATATATATTTTTTTAATTGTATACTGCAGTTGCCGACTTTTTCGTAATTTTTGACTCAACAGCCAATGCTTCAACATAGATGCGATCTTCATGACTAATGTCTGAAAACGCTACAATGATCTGGTAGTGTATTCCAAAGCCCTCTCTGTCAGATGATTTAGAACCGTCATCTCTGCTTGTCGAGGGGTATTTTCGCCACAATCGCCAGGTCTATCGTCTATCATCCTCACCTGTGTTTTTAGAACGAAGGATAAGAGACTAACTAACTTTTAATTTCAATGTTAATGTTATTATTCTAGAATGGCATTTAATCAAGATTCGCAAAGCTCCCTACAAAATAAATCGGTTGACCATTTCTCTAACGGTAGACTTAAGCTGCTGTCATATGGAATCATAGCATATAAAACGGCCCTCAGGGTGCTGTTACTTTTTAGTCACCTCATCTTCTTGCCAATAGTTATACGATTGACTCTGCATACTTCTGCTCGAAATCCTGTCGCCCCACCATCACCACACCCTCTGCAAACCACAATCACAATCGCCTATTGTGTATGACAAGTGTCATTTGATTAGATGAAAAGACCCACAAAAAGATTCACGCAATAATAGTTTCTGATGCGTAAAGTAAGTGTAAAAAAGCAGCTCAAACCTAAAATTGGTGGTATCATTTTGGATTTGTTGTGGTGGTTGTTGGCGTTTTTTTTCGGGAGGGTGCTTCGTTAACAAATGGTTTTGAATTACTTTGTGAACTTTACTAATTAACTTAATTTAGTTTTTTCGTTTCTTTTTTTTTTGGCGTTGTGTTTTTCTTTCTACGTTTTCCATTTGTACGAGGCTAAATTCGGGATTAATTTTGATTCGGACAGCACCGAAACATTTATGTAAGTACGAATGAGTGGTCATGTTCCATCTGAGTGCAGGGGGAAAACAGCTAATGGGGGTCATTCCACACATATTTTGTGATGTCCGTGCAGTGGTCGGCCAAATGTGACGGCGTGTGATTCGTATGTGAGCCGTGGTGACTGACGACGGCAATAATGAAATGCAAAACCGCAATCACGCGCGACAAGTGACCGGAAATTTTGTCACCAAACCACCAATCGCGCACAACAACAACTGGCAAGTTACGGAAAACGACTGTAATACTTGCGTAAGGGGGGGTTGTTTTGTGTGTTAAATTTAGTCCAAAGTTTGGTTAATTAATATTTCTTTTTATTATTGTGAAAATGTCCATAAAAACATAAATTATATTTATGAACTGGCATTGTTTTCCAGAAACAAACGGAAAAAAAAATGTGAACAACACCAGTCAACCAACGTCGAAAACTTTCATCGCAAACCGTTTTTCCTGGTGAATACTGTACTTTACAAAATTTCACTCTCAGCCGCTTCCCTCTTCCATACACGTATATGGCAATTTTTCATGTTGTTTTTCAAACTTTGTACAAATTTCTGACATTTAATATAATTGAAAAGCGTTAAGACAAATATGATGACGAAACTGGAGAAACTTTTTTTTCACGCAATTAAGTGGCGTTTAGAAAAATACCCATTTGTCGGTGGAGGGTTTTGTGGTGAGACTGAAACAAGTGTTCATGCCAAAGTATAAGTAATTTTATTACAATAAAAGTTAAAGCCGAACATATCCTGATGTGGCCTTTTCAGCAATTAGCAATTAATTTTAACATGTGCAATAACGTTCTGCCACACCGATGAAATGAATATGGCGTTAATCACCTGCCGAAGACAGATACTCCGTTGGCCATCATACAATAACAAGATTGCCAAGTTGGCGAAAATTTAAAATTGTCATTTCTTCTTTAGTGCAAAGTGAACAAAAACATCTGCAGGAATATATTACCCTTTTAATGCGACGCCACTGTAAATATAAATGAAACAATTTTTACTTGCGACATAGTTTCTGTGAAATTATCAGGTCGAGGCTTCAAAAAACTCCACGAACCTGCGATTAATCAGCAAACTAGTGGATGACTCGATTGTAATGATGTCTCTTGACAATTTTTTATTATTTTGTCGGCTCTATGGAAAATGCCCAAAAAATGAAGAATGCCTCAAATGAAGAATTCACTAAAATAAATGAAAAATCTCCCCAAAATATCAATGTGAACATTTTCCCAGAATATCTGAAAAATCCCACAACACAAAAATAATCATTTACACTGGGCAAAAAAACAAAAAATTTTTTAATGGAGAAACACTAAACATTTCTAATCTATGGTTCCCTTATGTACAAAATGGTCAAAAATATTTTTTTTTATTTTTAGGTTTTTTTTTAAAAAAATTTTACATTACATTTACATTAAATTTTTGAAACAAAAATCGTTTCGAAACCATAAATCATTCGATTTTGTTAAAATACATTTTTAAAAAAAATCTATCTCTAAATTATCTTCCACAAGGAAATATAAACAGATTTAAACCAAAAAAAATTTTTCTTTGTAATTTTTTTTCAATCATTAAAATTTGAAAATTACAGAAGTGACAATTTTTTATTATTTTGTCGCCTCTATGGAAAATGCCCAAAAAAATGAAGCATGTCCCAAATGAAGAATTCACTAAAATAAATGAAAAATCTCCCCAAAATATTAATGTGAACATTTTCCCACAAAATTTGAAAAATCCCACAACCAAAGTATGAAAAATTACCTATAGCAAATACCCCAAATAGTATGAAAAATACGCCAAAGGTTGAAATACAACAAACGAGAGTATCTAGCAAGAATAGTCAATACAGCTGGAAATCATGCCTAGACATTCTATGTCAAAGTCCAGCAGAGTCATGAATATGTAGACTACCAGTCAAAGTCACACGAAATCCCCACAGAAATCAAATTCAGTTATTCTCTACATAGACTTCGCCTCAGACTAACTATCCACTAAGAACTCATATTACACACACTTGGCAACCCTCACCAACAGATTTCAAATAAATGCCTCCCCTTGTGCGCAGCCAACAACAAACAGCAGCGAACTTCAATGTAGCAGCAATTAAGACTTGTCATGAAAACCACTAAAGACCAGGAACAACAGCAACGGAAAGCCCATAGCACAACAACAGGAGCAACATGCACGTGTTCGTTTACAAGAAACATTTGCAACATTGTCTAGAACTATGCAGTGTAGTGTGTGCTGGAAACGGAAACACCAGAGTGTTCTTTCGTACAAACAAGTGCGAGTGGCTCTACAGACACAAACACTCACGCAAACACACACACAACCGTCAGCCACAGTCAATCATTCATCCATTCCAGGTACTCTGTGAAGGAAATGATGAAAAAGTACGAGTACTTAAAATTCATAAGTTAAGTGTTCATTTTGTATGCTTTCAGGCCATAGTCAAGTACGAGCGTAACAAACTTGGCCATTGAGCCCTAAACTTGGGTGTTTGACGTTGACGTTGACGCTGCCGTTGGTGTTGTTCTGTTGCATGTTTCCCAGGCACATTGTTCAGGCATCTTATCGCACAATACGACAAATATGTAAAAAAAAAAACACCTAAACAGCAACAACGGCAATATGTTAAAATAACAAAACTGATTAAGCGACCAGTTCGGAAAACAGTCGAGAGGTGGGGTCGATGAGGGAGTATTTGAGAGTTCACGTGTAAACCCTTCAAATGTATCCATCAATAAGCGATGTTATTAAAATGCTTTACTTAATTGAGTTAATTTGTAAAACAATACACACCTCACCATGTAATTTAGGATGTTTGCAATCAATCACAAATCTGGTGCTTGAATCTTAACTTAAGCCAGAAATGTCTGGTGGAAAATTTGGATGTGACTCCAAATGGGTTAATGGATTTCTTCAATATATACATCGTAAGAAAAGCTTTTCCATCCATCGATGATATATGTGAATATATGCTCAAGCTTTGGAAAGCAGTAACTTAGGAACTATGGATGTCCAACAACAAAAATAAGAAATTCAACCACTCGTATTATTTTGAACAAAATCAGAGCTATATTGCTAAACTGCAGTTGCCCAATATTTGATCGTCACAATCTGAACACAAACAAGAAATCTACTATTTTTTGACAAATAAAATTATTTGCCAGCAAACGAAAATCGGACATGTGTTAACACTCAATGCCAAATATTTACCTTTCGTTTTGGCAAATATTTATTTGCTCTTACAAAACTTTTGTACTTCAAGCCGTAACATTTTTGTTATATCTCTCAGATTTATTTGTTTTTTGTGTTTATTTTGGGTGTTTCCATCTAACAAAAATAATTTTGGATCGCATATATACATATATATTGACGTTTTTTTTTGCTCGAACAAGGGAAGACATAAAAACAAATGCGAACATTGCTTATGTAAAACAAAAGTGTCCCAGGTCCATATTTTCCGAGTTACTAAACACTAAATCTTTTGGACCACACAGAAAAAAAAGACAACCAAAAAATGTCAATGAAAATATTTCTACAAGAATTTCATCACTTCTCAATTCATCAAATATTTGGATATTTTTAATGAATTTTTTTTGTTGATCCCATTTATCAAATTTCGTTTTAATATTTGATACATTTTTAGCATATTTACGAAATTTGATAAATTGAATCGACAAAAAATTTTATATTTTTTATGATTTGTCTTTTGGTTATCTAATTTATAAAATTTACAATTTTTTTTGTATCAAAAATATTTTTGATGAGAAACAACCTACAAATTATTTTGTTGAATGTGAATGCTTTCATCAAAAATATTTTTAATGAAAGACATCAAATTTTTTTTGTATATATGAAACTTTCTTCATCAAAGATATTTTTGATAAACAGTATACGAATATTTTCTTTAAGTTGACCAATTGTTTTATCACAGGATTTTCAATGAATTTTTTGTTTGAATTCGTGAATATTTTCATTGAATCGAAAAATTATTTTTTTCTGTGCAGTTAGTGAGTTTCTTCACAATGTGTCCTTATCATAATACTTTCTGTATTTTTGGGATTCCATATTTGATTTCTACGAGGAGTTCCACCAGTGGGAAAAGTGTCACTTGTCCTGAGACTCTCCTTAGGGGGTTTATTTAATTTCACACCATTCGTATGAACATTATACGCTTGCCTTACGGACACCTCTCTTAAGAGGACACCACACATAAACGGACACTTTTTTCAGTACCAATCCGCGTCAGACCTCTTGTGTACTTCTCTCATAAGCGAACAAAATTCCGAGTCCCTTAGGTGTCCGCTTATGAGAGTGTACACTGTATATCACAAAACAGAGTGCTCCACTTACAACAACAACGAAATTATTTAAGACCATGACATAATTTCTGTACATTACCATCCGGTTCCGTTTTTATTCCCTCCCAAAAACATGCAATCACCGACAGTCAGAGAGACTGTCGGAGACTGCAATTAAATTGCTATTAAACATCTCTCAGCATAGTGCATATTTTATTTAGCGACCAAAGGCCAAAATCAAATATAAATTCGCATTTTTATTTTTAAGCTTTACACAATTGTTTGCCAAAAAATTGTGTTTTTAAATCCATAAACATCCGGTCTAGACGTACTCAGTGCCAGTGTCAGTAACAGTGCCAGGGTTTATGTTAATTTCATTGTGTTCGTATCTTTATGTAAAATAAAGTTTAATACTCATCGCAACAATTATTGAATTACTCATGCTGGGGAAAAAATCTCCACGATTTCTTGGAGAATATACACAAATATTTGGAAAATAGAGGGCAGTCAATATGAGCGAATGTAGCTTAGAAAACGAAAGCACATTTTTCAAATATCGCGTTTGCGATGGCTAGGTTGTGCCATTGGAATTGATTAGAACGATTCAGCTAGAAAACAGAAAGAAAAAGTGCAGACTCGATAGATCGAAATTGTAGTGTACCTGTAATACATACATTGTAAAGTCTTCAGAGAAATATCTGTGCAGCACGAGGAAGAAAAAAAGTAGTTTCTGGTATTATCAACTAGAAAAAAATTGTTGAGAGTCTAACGCTGTCGAATAGCTCCCACAGTGTCCTTAGCTTTATACTAAACTCAAAAATTTATTGATTTAATTTTCCCTTACCTGAGTTAAATTTTGTCTTCCTCCCCATTTTACCATGCGATTTGGTCACTGCCCATCAAGAAACCCAAAGTTGGCTCAGACCAAAAAAAACCAACAGACGACGTTACTTGTTGTTTTGTATGGCGAGTGAGTGTTTCATTAAAAACACGTCTCCATGTTTCGCTATTAAAAGCATTTGTTTACATTTGTCTCTCACTCGCTTTGATTGCATGCAATGCGACAGCCGAAACAAGGAAAATATAGCATTCACTACTGTCCAGAATGTCGTGTCTAATGTGGCTGGGACTGGGAATGGGCCGGTGCCAGTGCCAGTGCCAGTGCCAGTGCCAGTGTCATAATCATGTTACTGGCCCGGCCAAATTATCTGGTATCGTTTGCGGTAATTGTGTTATGCCATCAAAGCAAATTAATCGCGATATAAACTAACAATTGCATTTGTCAAAGTGTTTACAACTTAAGCGCCTTTAGCTGTTGCCATTAACTGGTCGCTGCAACATGGGACGGCTGCAACCAAGGAGGGTGTAATGGACTAGCTGTGGCAGGGTATGCAGAGACGGGGATATGGAAAACGTATGGTTTTTAACAACAATCGTTTGTTGGTTTTTGTAGAATGTTTATTGTCTTTTTAACTACGTTTAACTACACTTAATTACTACGTTTCGAATTTAACCATTTTAACTAATTAAATGAACGTTTGCGATCGCATCGCTGCGATATCGCAAACTAAATGAAAATCTAAATGTTGTATCGCAAAACTATTTCGCTTATGGCCGATTTACATGCAATCGCTGTTGTCTGGACGTAGTTATTGCTCCTTGATGGTGTTGTGGCGATTTATACTTTTGAATGTCGCACAGGGGTTTTGACAAAGGAAATCACATTTTGGAGAGATGTGGAAAAATGTTGCTAAAACTGGTAAATTATCAAATGAGGAAGGAAGTTCTATGAGAGGTCTACATCAAACAGGGATTAACCAACATTCGGTGGTGAAAGAAAGGTCTGGAACGGTGCACTCATATTAATACTTGCATTATCTTGAATTTTCTCAGATATCGCTCTATACGAGATGATTTAGATTGGGTCACATACAATGAACATATGTATATTGACTGCTCGAGTGGAAGGCTTCCACTGCAATTTTTCAGCGAACAGACTGACTTCTAAAGCCTTTTTGTTGTTTTTCTCTATTTATTTTGTTATGCTTTTAAATTAATCTGATCTGGTAAATATATACACCACCTACATCGGACCATAACAAGAATATAAATCCCATTTATGAGCAGGGTCTTCAAAGACATCTCTGCAGCTTCTGGACCACTGTAGTTATTGCAGTGGATCCAAATCTATTGTCTCCCTATCTACTATTCGGTTAACCGTCTTCTAGTCTCTGTTAGGAATTTAAACCGGCATACGTGGCTATCTAGGAACTCTCATCCATTCATTGTCAAATGGCCGGTTAATCGGACCACGCATGGCAGAGAAAATTCGTTCTTCAGCCTGAATTCAACTTCCTTATCTATGACTGATTGCGGGTTGCTTTCTTCATATGATTTTTGGACATCTAACAACTTGAAGAAAAGTTGCTTTTAAAACCCCGGTATACTCGATGGGTCTGTCACTAGATTGTCACACTATCTTAGTAATAGGCGATTTACCTCCTCAACTCTTGCTATTGCTCCAACACAGCTCACATCGCCATAGGCGCAATTGACGCCCACTATGCCACGAAACGTAACTTCAATGACGTCTGTACGTTCCTCATCGTGACATTTGTTCGGTTGCGAATGCATCTATTCAATATCTAGGTTTCCTATTGCACTATAATTTATATCTTAATATATATTTACCCTCGACACTGATTCACTGATTCCCTGATTCACTGATTCACTGACTCTGTCACGCAGTACGTAGGAATTTAAATAGGCATTCTATAATAATTCTATAAATAATAATAATAAAAAAAATAATATTTTTTTTTGTACAGAAATTGTGTTTTCCCCAAATTTTTTTTTCCAAATTTTTTTTTTTTTTACAAAAATTTTTTTTTTTCCACAAATTTTTTTTTTTCAACAAAATTTTTTTTTTCCACAAAAATTTTTTTTTTCAACAAAATTTTTTTTTTCAACATTTTTTTTTTCGGCAAACTTTTTTTTTCAACAATTTTTTTTTTTTTCAACAAACAGTTTTTTTTTTCAACAAAAAATTTTTTTTTTCCACAAAATTTTTTTTTTTCAACAAAATTTTTTTTTTCAACAAAAATTTTTTTTTTCAACAAAAATTTTTTTTTCAGCAAAAATTTTTTTTCCTCAAATTTTTTTTTTCCCAATTTTATTTTTTTTCGAAATTTTTTTTTACAAAATAGTTTTCTCAAAATATTTTTTACAAAATTTTTAAAATTAAGTAACAAATACTTTCTCAAGCAAATTAACGGGCGCCATAGGCGCATTACAACTTACTAGTTATAAAATAAAAACGTAGATCTTGACAGAATAAGCTTTTCTTATTACAAAATGTTTGAGCTCTTTTCTCTACTCACGTCCCCCTCATCGACTATGATCAATATCATTTATAAGCTTGTCTTATTGCAAAATATAAGGAGCTCCGACTATGATCAAGATCACTTAATTTTTCAACCCCTGCTCAATCAATCGCCTCAATACTTCAGAAAATATAAAATGTTGACAATGTTTTTTTTATTTATATTTTTATTTGTGTGAAAACCACGGTGTACCTCTGTTGTTTGGTATATTGCATGTTGATTAAAAAATTATTCCCACATTACCCCCATGAATGACCACAAACAATTTCACATTGAAATGAACGTCGCAAACGACGTTCACTTCACAGCCAACCAAACAACCGAGCGACCTCACATATGTCAAGTGTCCTTAAGGTCTTTTTTTTTTGTACAAAATCAGCTTTTAACAATTGCACTTTTTCATCAATTGTTCTCTCAACTCAGAGTTTTGTCGACTTTTCTGTAACATTTGTATGTTAGTCAAATTAATCTTTTTCTCAAAATCCTCAATTCCTGCTGAGGTTTCCCAAGAAGGTATGAAGTGCGTGTTGTGTGGCGGCTGTCCACTTGAATGGTTCTTAACAGTTACGAAAACGTTTCGACAATGGTAAACTTTTTCCATTGTACGGTATGAGTTTGCGAGAATTGTTAACATTTGTATTAATTTTCAAGTTGATGGCGATAATTGTACAATCATCCCTTAATATGGAGTTCATATTTATGCAATTCAGTAGAAGTGTGCGAAACGAAACAGCAAATGTTGTGTAAACCGTGTTGCAGGAATGAAATAAGTAACGATTTGGCTTGCTTGAAAGTGATATGGGAACGTAATTCAAATATCCTCACCCGTTGCGGTTATACTAACGATGTTGGTTCTATGGAACATTAATTGTCGAAGGGCCTGGCGAGGAAAGTAGATACGTGTTTTTTTTTATCACTGACTCTGTTGATAAAGCTAGCCTTCCGGCTGAAATATTTGCAAGTAATTCATCTTTGCCAGAAAGCAGTCAACCACTCCCCGTGATCGAAAACGTATCTAGTTAGATGCCTCAGATTTTTTTTCGAACACGCGGAGTTAAAAGGGTTCTTGCAGATCTCAATGTAAACAAAACTCCGGGCCTGGATGGTATTTCAGCACTTGTCCTATGTATGTGCTCTTCGACGCTAGCTCGTCCATTGCGCAATCTTTTCATGTCGTTTCAAGGCATTCGATATGGTCTGGCACGGATCACTCATATGAAAACTTATTGCATTTGATGTCCGTAATACCTTCTCTCGATTCATATCGAGTTTTCAGAGAGATCGCTTTATACGAGTTGTTATAGAGGGAGTGCCACAAGGTTCTCTCATCTCTCTTTTTTCTATTTCTTATTTTCATTGACGAGCTGTTGGGTTAGACTGTGAACCCGACCTACTTATTTGCGGATGACAGCAATATCTGTCATTCATACTCATTTGATCATCGGCCAAGTCCGCTGGAGGTCGAGGACAAAAGGGCATCCACTTGCGTAATGTTACTGCTCAGAAATTCTGGATGTTAGACGAAGATCATTTACCCAATTAAGTACACCTTTCATTAATGTATGCAATTATACACAATATATTCTAAGTTTATGTTTATAAATAATTTAAAGTCTTAAACAAGTCTTTTTGAATTGGCGATGTTGGTCGTTTTTGGCTCCAAATTTCTTTCGCAGTTCAAGTAAAAAATATACAAATCCACTTTATCGCGGTGTTTTTTTTTTTAAAGAATTTTGTATTTGCAAACTTCATTTCTCTGTTTGTACATGACATTGTATGCATAATGAAATTGTCGGTCATAATCCCTTTAGAGACATGATTTTGTGGTGCCTTTACTTACATATTCAGACAAAATTGTATTTCTTAATTATTCAATTAAGACTTTGTTGCTTTCATGGCAATGGCAGTGTGTCAACGAAGTCGCATGAAAAAGTGTTGCAGAAAGCTGAAATTTCCATTTTATTAGATTTGTGGTTTAGATGAAATACAAAGTAAAAAATTTCTTGATGATATCATGTGTATACTAGGGTGGGGTGATAACAGATTTTTTTTGGAATTTGAGAATTTCACACTTGGAATAAGATGTAGTTTGGGATCCTTAATAACCAGAAAAAGGGGAAAACATTTTTTAAAATTTTCTCTATTATGATTTTAAAAAAAATCGCAAAATCGTATTCAAAATTTATAAGTTTGACCATGTTCAAATAAAAACATTTCAGGCACAAAAGAGGAAAATCGACCAATATTTGTAGCATGGTATCGATTTATATGTTAAGTTTATTTTTTGAAGAAGGGACCATTTGGGTTATTTTACTTTTTGAAACTTTTCGACCATTTATTTTTCTTTTTTTTACTTTTTCATTAGCGGGTCTGATCGGTATTAAAATTGTAAATATTTTTTGAGCAGAAAATCAAAAAATTAAAACAACGCAAAAAAATGCGAAAAACAACCAAAATTCAAAACCTCTAAATTTTTTTAAAAAAAAAAATTTCCTTTTATTAAATATCGCAAACTATCTCGTTTTGAGTGTGACTTTATTTTATTTCTCTCCAACCTAGTGTATACCACGGATAAATTGAATTTTCGACATTTGCAGTGTAGTCGGTAATAATGTCATTTAGTTTGGTCGGACCTTCAGCAAAGGAGTGAGTGCTGGTGCTGTTTTTGAGCATCCCCTGTAATCGTGAGCCTCGATTTTGTTGAGGTCTTGCAGATGAAACTTCTTGTGCTTGAAGGAGAAAATAATTTCAAATTATTTCTTTTGTATCAAAAATTAAATTTTAGAGAGAAAAAAAGGAATTCGGTAGGAAATTTCATTTTAGTTGGAAAGGGAAAGTAGTTGCAGCTTAAATTTTCAAATCATTGAGGATGGAGAGGCTTCTCAGGAATTTCCCGAACACTAGATGCGACAATTTTGCTTGTTGACGTAGTCACCGAGGTGGAAATGGGCCTCATCAGTCAAGATGATTTTTCGATGGAATTCCTGATCATATTCATGCATTTCAAGAACCCAATCAGCAAAGACACGACTTTGGTGATGATCGGCCGGCTTGAGTTCTTGTGTTAACTAAACTTTATACGCCTTAACACCCAAGTCTTTAGACGGTGTAATGACGTTTGTGGAATGCCCAATTCCAAAGAACGACGAAGAATGGACAAACCTGTGTTTTCTTCAACAATGTGGGCTACAGCAGCAAAATTCTCAGTTGTTCTTGAGCGACGTGTACAGGTTTTATTCATTTTATTCTAAGAATTTTCCAAAAAAATAATTTTATATAAAAATGGTGGGCATTTTTCAAAATTTTTAGGTAACATTTCATTGTTTTTTTTTTATTTTTGGGGAAGTTTGCATTTTTTTTTTGGATATTTTCATAATAGAAGTGTTTTTTTTTTGTTGGTATTTTTCATAATATTTTGCGGATTTTGCATTATGTAATTTTTCATATATTGTTTAGGCGATTTTCCAGAATTTTTGGGGAAATTTTCATATTGGGCTTTTGGGGGGATTTTTCATTTATTTTTGGGAATTCCTCATTTGGGGGTATTCGTCATTTTTTTGGGGCATTTTGAATAGAGTCGTTACAATATTATGAAACAATTTCATTACAGACATGAAATATGTTCTTAAAAAATGTTGTGATTTATACGAAGATTATTCTTTCCAGTTCAGATCAATTTATTTCCTTCATTTGCTACAAATAATGTAAACTATTTAAAGAATGGCCTGCCGCTGCTGGTTTGGTTTGTAATACGTTCTCCTCATAAACTATTTGCTATGGAAAAGTACTGTATTTTAATACTGCACGGTTTTTTTTTATCATTTTCTCCGGTTCATTTTCAAGTTAATTGCAAAACATTTCAAATCATTGCATTTGAACTAGATTTTTCGCTAGACAATTTAACTCTCACATATTAGACAGACATCCATACGAAACAGTTCCCACCCTTACCCAGCTGGATAATAAACTACTACTTACAAGGCAGTTGCTAGTTTTCTTATGTTAATTAGTTTAACTAATTGTTATTTTTGATATGAAATTATAATTCATATTTAGTCTCTGTTTCTAATTATAGTCAATAAGTCTGTGAACTCGGTTTGTAGGTTTATTATATCAAATGACTGCGGCACCGTCACCCTCGATCTCCCCACTCCTTTGCCGACAATTTCGGAAACATGCACCTGATCATCAGCTACTATCTCTGGCCACACTACATGTACCAGCTATGGATGTTATTGTTGTTTTAATTGGGAGGAAAATGGAAAAAAAACGGAGACATAGAGAAAATAACTAAAAGATTCATTATAAAAACATTAGAGATTTTTAGAATCTTTGATTGTGATAAATTAAGACATGCAATGAAGCTATTAAATCGTGTGAATCTAACTGCGGATGATCATCGTACCTAAACAGCCACAACCACACAAAACATCTATCTCCGTTCCTCAGACTAAATAAAATCGCTGCAAAAAAAAAAAGAGAAACAAACTGTAGTTCCTATGGAGGAAAATCGTCATCGCCGTTTTCAGTTTGCGCACGGTGCTCTTTAAACACACATAATTTTACGACATGTTCAGATTTAATTATCAGAAGATGCGAGGAAACCAAAAAGAAAGCGGTACAGTGAAATCAGGTGAATTGGAAGAGTTATAAGGTCTATCGGAGATAAGCTGGTTACAGCTGGATTGTTGGATGTGGAACAAACAGAGATTTAACTTACATGCATGCCACGCTGAAAACCGCTTGCTTTTTGTGGGAATAATTTAAAAAAGGCTTTGTTACTTTAATACTAGAAAGTGGGCGTTTTTAAAATGAATGTATGCGTCTATTATTTTTTTGATTCGCAAAACAACTTCTTAAGCAGTTGTTGGATCCTTTATGTAATACCATCCTTAGGAAATGGCCAATTTGACAAGTGGCAATGTATCATTTCAAAATATAAAGAAGTGGCCGCTGAAAGCATGACCAAATGCCCAAGAATCAAATGCAGGACAGTCATCTAGACTAGTTAAGGACTAAAAAAAAAGTTTGCTTGCCAGACAAACTTCGCGACGCATGAAACGCCACATATTGAAGGCCGGCAGTTGCAACGTCGAGGTACTGGTAGAATTTATATATCTCAGCTCCTCCATTATAGACGTCGAACGAACCGTGAACTTAATGAGCTTTATCGGGACCTGCAGTAAATCGCATCAATATACAGCGATTGCGCTGGCTGAGCCATGTCGGTCGAAACAATACAATCGTTCCGGCTAGAAAAGCGACAACAACCACGGTAGGCGCAGATAGGAAAGACCGAGACTCCGGTGTAGGGACCAAGTGGTAGAAGACATGTAAATCATTGGTATCACGAACTGGAGAAGCCAAGCAGAAGACTGAAGAGCTTGGAAATCACATAATTATAAGTTCACTTTAATTTAATAAAAATGTTATTTAACAATTTCCAAATTTATTTATCATTTCTGTGGGAGAATACATGCAAGTGCAAACGATTTGGATATTCGAAATAACAAATTTTACCAAAAAAAAAGCACATAACCATTTTAAATTTTTTAAAATCAAATTTTTGAAATATTGCTCTATCGTGGAGGACCTGAGCAAGACGATGTTTTAATTTTTTAGATTGAACAAATAGTTTGGAGGAAATTGGTTTCAGAAAATGGGCTTTCTCAAAATTAGAGAATCTAAAATCCCTTGAAACTATTTCGACAATTTTTCACCAACAGACTAAGGCATCGAAACGAATGAGGTATGAAATTTAATTTAGACTTTAGGAATATAATAAACCCACAGAGAGTTGTCAGCTATGATAATTTTCACAGGATTTATGGTGAATCTGATGGTGTACTCTCAAAATTTACTTTTTGACCATTAAGCACTAATGGCTAATGTTATATGAACTGTATGTGGTCATAATTACTCCATTTCGAAGGCAAAATACACCCATGTGCAGAAGATTTCGAAATTAGAAAAAAAATATTTTGGCCAAAAAAAAAACAAAGGGGTTAACCCATCAAAATTTGAGATTTTTTTAAAAAAAAAAAAAAATTGGTGAAATGTTGCTCAAATATAGCTGACTTTAATCTGAGGAAGATGGTGTATTTATTTTTTAGGTTAAACAAATAGTTTGGGAGAAACTGGGTTTCTGAAAATTACAGATTCGAAATTTGCCCAAATAGTGAAACTGAAACAAGTTTAAAAACCGTATGTCACGTATAAATATACTCCATAAATATACTTCTTTAACGGTAAACTTTGTCGAATCGACAAAGTCCAAAATATAACCGACGTAACTTGCAATCTCTATTAAAAAAAAAAACCATAAAAATTTTAGATTTTTTTAAAAAAAAAAATATTTGGTGAAATGTTGCTCATATATAGCTGACTTTAACCTGATAAAGACGGTGTATTAATTTTTTAGATTTAACAAACAGTTTGGAAAAAACTGTGTTTTGAAAATCATTTTTGTTTTCTTTTAATATTTTGGTGAAACTTGTAGCTGTATAGCTCATATATAGCTGACTTTAATCTGAGGAAGACAATGTCTTGTATTCATTCGGGTCATAGAATTCAGTTTTTGCTTACATTCGATTGGTAGCATAAGTCGGTTTTAATTAATTCAATTTTAATCGCTTCGAATGGCTTATGACTGCCCAGACCCATTCTTTGAAATGTGAATCGTTTCCTAGCTTTCGTCACCTCTTTCGTCGACTTCGATGTCGCAGTAGCGTGGTACGCAAGATGCCTTGAGATACGATTTTTGTTGAGTTCCCCTTTGAAGATATTTCCTGCTTGACTGTCAGTAAAGATTTGTTTGTTCTACTTTTCGTTAAACGAAAATTTTGCAATGCAAATTTAAAAAAAACAATGATGTTGAATAAATTTGGAAAATTAATTGTATTCGATTTAAGCGCTCCGATTGGCGAGTTGGTAGCGTGCTTGCCTATCAGCGTGGTGATTGTGGGTTTGATTTCCATCATAGGCTTTGGTCGGTCGCTGCAAAAATCTAGCCATATGGTCTGTGTTTCGCGGTTTACCCTTGGACCCAAAATTAGAGAAGTTCCCCGCCAGTTCCTTCATGGAATGTTAAGGGAAATAAGTAAATAGTAATAGGTTTACGCTATTAAAACCAGATCTGTTATAAACTGAAACGTTAAGTCTTAATACGTTAGACACCAATTCCATTGTATTCACTACATCCACTATTTCTAGACTACAAAATTTTCCTTTCTGTCAAGAATCTGAATTTTACAACACCGCCATCATTCCATCGTTGGTAGAAACACATTGGCCTAGCCCCATTTCAAAATGTGTAAATGATAAATCATCAAATTGGTATGATGTTATAGATGTGACATACCATACAACGGATGGGGTTACACATGTTTGCCGCCATTATCAATCATTCGGGGATGATTGTAAAAGTTTCCTCTGTTAATTATAGCCGTGTGCCACTGCATAGCCAAATACATTTTTGAGGCCAGTCTGACTGACATCAGCCCGAATATAACATTCGGTGCTTTTGTTTTGTGGTACAGACATCAATGAACGAAAAACGAATTCCAACAAATTATAAATTTAAACAAAAAATTAATATAATTAAATTGTTAAGAAAAGACACCAAAGAAGAAAAAAATCACAGCAACAACGCCAGTAGTGCACCCCGTTGGCCACACACGTGTTTTAATATTCGTTTATAATTAAGCGATTCTAATTGCCACTTCAAGTTTTCGACTGGCGGCTCGACTGTATGCAGATGCGCTGCTTTGAATGAATGGTAATCACGATTGTTTGCTGCTGTTGTGCCATATTGTATTTATGAAAAGATTAATAATAAATAGCTTCCTGTCTTTAGCCATTTTCTTTCAAATCGAAATCCCCAATCCGCGACTGTTGTGAATACAGCACCCATGGTCAGCTGATGATTTGCCTAAGCAGTGACTTAAAACGATAATGCGTAACGAAGTCATTATAGACATCCCTAAAAGTACGCAATGTACGAAAATTTACGTTTCATATGTATGTGTGTGTGCGTTACTAGTCACGAATATATTCTGTAAGTATTACATGGAGAAAATTCTTTAGAAAAAGTTGTGGAAATAACTGTGGACTTAAAGAAAAAACAGACTTGTAATTTTGTGCAGGCGTTTTGGAACCCTAAGCCACACCCCTTTAAAATCACACCCCAACTTCCAAGCGAGGAAGAAACTAGTTCAGAACCACTTTATTATTTTTTAAGAAATAATAATGAAAATGTTTAGTTGAACCAAACGGTTGAAACGGTTACAGTCCGATAAAACGACTTTCACAAACACTGGTTTTCCGGCGTTTTTCTTAACAAATAAATCTGGGACATGCCTCGAAGTAAATTCAAAAAATCAAATTTTTTGCCATATTATTTGCTAATTCGACATTAGACTTTCCCATTATATATCGAATATATTTTCATTCATCTGGCTGCCTCGACTGACTTCGCAGTTGGGTATTCTATCAATCCCATTTTCCAAGATCTTGGTGACGGGTTCTTGCTATATCTCACTATTGGCTTGCTCGATATTTCCCTTAACCCTTGTGTTTGTGAAAAGGTCCCTTTCATGTGTAAACTTTAAGGCCTATGGGCTGACTCACTAAACGGAGCCTTAAGGGTCTGAATAGTTAATCGGTTATTTACTACAAAAAAAAAATCATACAACACTGTGTTAGCGATGGGAAAGAAGGGTATTGGAGGGTGGAAAGCGGGAGCAGTGTTTGTATTACTCAAACAGAAATTCCTAGATGGATCATCCAGTAAACGTGCATTGATCGAGAAAATAAAGCACAGATAGTTCACTTTGCGTTCGACGTCTCTAAGATTTGTTAATGGTTGATATTTATTAAAAAAAAAAAATGCTAGCTTATTTAGGGCGAAACCGACTAGATGTTGGAGATTCTGAATATTCTTTGAAACAGTTCCTTAGAGTAAAACCTTACAGAATTGTGTAATTTCATCAACGTCTGTAGTACCGTGGACCAATATGGAGCTATAAATATGTTATATAAATTGAAAAATGTTTCAAATAAATTTCAAAAATCTTTCATTGGCGGAAAAGTTTCATTTCTTAATTTTTAATATATTTTTTGCTGTTCAATTTGGAGGCAGTTTGTTCATATATAATTTGTTTACTTACTTTCTGGTTATACAACCTGTTGTGGGTCTTGGCTAGTTTTATAAGATATTTCCAAGCACTTCGGTCTTCTGCTTGGCTTCTTCAGTTCGCGATACCATAGATCTGAATGTCTACATCCACTTGGTGCATCCACCGGAGTCTCGGTCTTCCCTGTCTGCGCCATCCATGGTCTATCCCCAGACTATCCCTCGGACATTAGACGAACTGGAGAGCTCTTCTTAAAAAACAAAGAAGATATAACTTTGTTAAGTATGACAGCCACATCGCATTGGCTTCCATGTGTATACACATTTCTTACGGTGTATTGGTGGAAAAAAAATGGCTATATTAAAAGCTCGTTAATAAACGCTTGTCAATAAATTTCAAATAAGCCCTAATAAAGCATTTCAACAACAACAAAAAAAGCTAAAGACTGAAATCAAATAATTTTAAAAAATTTTATTATTAGACAACCAAGCATATATCGTCGTGGTGCACATACAGACCGACAGAGAGATAATCACTTCGATAATAGCAATTTTTTGATAATTTCATTCAGAAGAATTGAGACAAAACAAAGCCTCCTAAAGCATTGTTTTTCTGGTCTCACAAAACAATAAAAGCAGCAACAATTTGAATACGTTTAGCCTGCGGTCACGCCGGCGATCTGATGTGATATGATGTGATGGCCAGCTAACACCGACAGAGTTCAAACCCATACAACTAAACCGACAAAAATCGATTGGTCGCGTCAAACAGTAGCTAAAAAATTTAAAAGCTCATTTAAATTTCTCAAAAGAAACGGGAGAGACAAAAAAGGAAAACCCCAAAAATACGCATTCATTTATGCCGTCCTATCACATGAATTGTTTACCTTTGAAATGGTGCCAAAGGGTGTGTCATTTGGGGATGCGGCCGTTTGGAGTAGTAGCATCGATTGGAGCGCAATTACTCATGTATAGAAAAAATATTCGTAAAGGGAATTTATGAAAGAATGGTCAAGTTGATGACCACGAAAATGACGGTTGAAAGCTGTCAGGCGATTGCTGTATTATCGCTGTTGCTGGGTCAGTCGAGCTGGAAAGAAAAAATTACGTAAAGAACGAGTGTCCGACAAGATCGCACAGTCCAAGGAGTCTGTGGGGTTGCCACTAGTATACTTTGTGAAATAAATTCTTCACTATCTCAATAAGCTATAGACTTACTAGTATACTTTGTGAAATAAATTCTTCACTATCTCAATAAGCTATAGACTTATACAATGAGGCCGCAATTTGATGACATAGTCACCTAGAAGTAATTTAAATTTTTTATGTAGTCCAAATCGTTCCGGATTTGCTAAAGATTTCGTTCCAGTTCAACCTAGACACTATTCTAAAATCGGTAAGTACAAATACAATATTTTTGTTATAAGAATTTTTTTTTGTTATATTCTTCATCCTGATCAGTTTTATAAAGTGTATTTTTGACGGCCTTTTCGGAGGACCTAGAGCCTCTCAGGGACATTTTCCCCCTTTCTCATATCGATTTTCGCAATGTCAGTGTCATTTTAAGGTACGATTTCATGCAGAATTGGTACAGACATTTTTTAAAAAAAAGTTTTATTTATTATAAAAAAAGGGTTCCTGAGTTCGAATCGGCATTGCTGGCTATTAATATGTTAAATTTGTTAGGGATTTTTTCAGGATTTTTGTTTTAAATTCAGGATTTATTTGGTGAGTGTCCAGCAATTTTACTTTATCAGCAGGCAACCGTATTGATATATAATATTTTTTTCATTTTTTATATCGGACTATGGCATTATGGGGATCCACAATATGTTTTCCAGGATTTCCGACCTTGAATAAACTGCTCTGCGAGAAATGGTAATTTCCAAACCTTCCTCGCTTTATATATACAGTAAAAGCTCTCTTAAGCGGACACTGACGGTCGCAGCGATTTTGTCCGCGGAGGTTAATTTGCTCCAAAAATACCGCATGGGACCGAGCAATTTGTCCGCTTAAGAGAGCTGTCCGCAAGGAGAGCTTTCACTGTATTTGATTTTTTGTATCTATCACTCTAATTTCCACTACCTCTTATCAATACGACCGTAAACGGATATTTACCAATTCAAAATATAATAATTACAGTCCCAATCTTTTGGGCGAGGGGGATTTACTCAGCTACTGCTGATGGTGGTAAGGCTGCTGCAGGCAATACTCAAATAAATTTCGTCAAGACGCATTTCTGCCCCCTCCCGCCCTTCTCTCGACCGCGTCTTTCGTTTGCGTATTCAAAGTTATAATTATCGCTTCATTTTCGGTTGTCCAAAGTGGTTTTCATAATAATTTCTAATCATTTATCGATTTGAATAATCGTTTAGAAATCTTTTGCGCTCATTGTCAGGTTTATTTTGTTGTTGTTGTTGTTGTTGTGTCGGGTTTTCTTTTTGTTTCTGTTCAGATACGTGTAAATGCCTCCTCATGCGTCAGACGGTAGTGGACGGTTGTGTCAATCAAAGTTGGTTTGATCGGTTGGTTGGTTGTTTGTTCGGTATTTTATTTGAAGGAATTGTTATTTCATATCCAATTATTGTTTAATTACCCCCGAGTGACGGGGCATAAATTATCGAGGAGTCTATTAGACATCTCTCGATGAGAGTTGTTATCTACTGCTACTGCTTTTTTTTTTTTTGCTGTCCATGATTTGACTGAATCGTATAATTTTGGTTAATTTTTGAATGTGAGTTTTGTACTATTCAAACTTGTAAAGCTTCAATATTTGGTTGGAGCGGGGATTGGTAAAATAAACTGATTTTTTTTTAAATAAAAGTCGGCGATATTTTGGATATTTACAAGCACCTGCACCAAATTCATATTAAACACAACCACCACGATTTCCAAGTGCGTTTTTTTCATTTAATAGTTTTAATACAAAATAAATTTAATCCTGTCAAACCAAAACATTGTAAAAAATAACAATAAACGCCCACAAACACAAAGAAAATTAAACACACACATACGAGTTTATGAGGCAACGGAAATTTTCAAATTCTAGTCACAGTCTTAGCATCGAAAACCCTGTATTAGTCGGACGTTCGTTCAATTAGTCAAGGAGATCAACAACTTTCTAAACCGCACACACACACACGCACACATATCAAACCAACAACAATTTCTGAAGAATGCTGAAATTTGAACACAATGAAAAGGAAAAACAAAGAATATCGTTGTGAAAAAGATCATAAATGCCGAAAAAGCCGATTAATTTATGAAAAGGCGTCATGGTGGCGTCTAAGTTGAATTTTATAAAAAAATACAAACAAACCCAAGAACGTAAAAGAAGTCATAGCGAGCGGATTCTTAGGGTGATTTGTGTTAAATTACTCAATGAACTGTGTTTGATTCTCTTTTATAGAATACATAAGCGTTGTTGAGGATTTTCTTTTAGAGGGAGGGTCACAGGTTGGTGGAGAAGGGACAAAACCGTTGCGGACTAAACCCAAAGTTCGATTGTGCAATGTTGGCGGTCCACCAACTTTTAATGGCATTTTATTGTTTTGCCATAAAAACTTTTTGCACCAACAGACTTATCGTATTTGCTGTCCTGTCTTTGACTATGTGGGTACAGTAGACTCCGTTTTACTGAAAAAATCGGTTAATCAGAAATCCAATTTTCTTACACTCGAGCAATTCCATAAACTTTTGAGTCACCGAACAGTAACTTGTTTCTAACCTACTGTTATATCAGCCACGCAGCTTAATTTTAACTAAATTGCTAAAGTTGACTCTACAAACTGTTGTTGGGGTTGGCCGGTTTAATAAATGATTTTCCTGCTTTTAAGACTATGGCATGCTTTCTCCAGGATGCTCCGGTTTACTTTTAGTTGATCCCTCGGTCTTAACTGTCTGCATTTTCCGTCGTCCAACGCCTTTATGGTTGAAGCGTATGTATCCATTCGACCCATGTGGCCCAGCGTTGAGAAGATGCTATGTATCGTTTAGCTTTTCATGGGTTTTTACTAAGTTTTCCAGGATGGCGGAGTCTAAAGATTTGGTCTACAATTGTTTTATTTGGCCTGAAGCCACATTTAATAATATATTTTAATATATACGAATATACAAAATATTTGTAGATATAACAAAACAGATTTACAAATAAAAACTTGTTGAATTGCTATCCATATTTTACATGAGAATAGTTTCTAAATTACTAAATAAATGTTCTTTTAATCACTCCTTGAAACTCTACATTCAACACCAGTCATCTACGGATCATTGTGGGTTGCTTTCTTCACAGTATTCATCGGCTGCTGACTAGCTGGAGCTCAGGACACTCGAGATGTCTGTCATCAGGGTGAAAGCGAAAACACTTCAATTCCAAAACAAGAACAACGATATATGTTACAAGTCGGTCCAAAACATATTTTTCACTTATTACCAGCACCAGTAGTAAACGGCACCCTGGTCACAAAGTGAGCATTTAGCCACCGTTTATCGCATTCCCATTCATTACCTTTTGCATCTAAGTGCAACAACAAGAGTCACGACTTCGTCTTTGAGATCACAACCAGTCTACCTTACCGGGCCCTAACCGCGAAAAAGACGTAAGCGCCAAAGAACCGAAGAGTGTTTCTTGTGTGACAGCGTGTGACGCTTACGATACACTTGAATTTGCTATATCTTTGTAAATATAAATTTGTAATACTTTGGGATTAAGTGCGTTGGACAATTTTCTATCGAATATCATTAAAAAGTGAATATCTATCGATATTGGTCGGATCTTGTTTGTAAAGTTTTCACCGTGTTAATCAAATTTCGCCGTTCCACCGTCGAAAACAAATTTCGTAACACATTTAATGATTTTTAGTGAATATTTATTGAAATTAGACTAAATAATTTGAAGCATTCTGCCACAATTATTTCGAAACAAATTGGAGTGTGAAATATCATCGGTTTGATATTTAAATACATAATGTGAAAATTACAAATAATTGTTATTGCAGCTCTGGATGATAATTGTTCAAATAAATTTCACACCAAATGAATTCATTTCTCCATTTAAAGTGTTAACCCACCTCCTATTGTCAATTGACAAATGTTTTTTTTTTTTTTTTGGTTTGGTCGACATTCAAAAAACACAATCCAACAAAACCATTTAAAAAATAATTGAAATAAATTAGCATTTGCTTTTTCAGCAACTTTGGAAACATTTCGATAATTTATCACATTTGTTTTTTGGTCTGTCTTATTTCAAATCATACATTTGCAGCATTTAAGCCTCAGTTTATGAATGAATTCAAAAGCATAAATGTGTTATACTGTCAGTCGGATACACTGCTCTCTATGCCGCTGTTCGATTTGCATAAAAAATGCATAAATTTTAAAGCTATTCCAGACTATTAAAGAAATAAAATTACGATTTGTCACCAAAAACAATAAAAAAAAAGGTAACATGCAGGCGACTGTTGAACAACCAACCACAATTAATTCCGAACAACAATAAAAGGAAAGGAATCCATTGTGCGACCTCAAGTGGCACTCGTACTCATATCCATGAATGTGAAGAAAGAATTAATGTAGTATCTATTGTAACATATCATGTGCCTTAGTCCGTGCAATACATCGAAAGCGGCAAATAGGGGAGGCTGCAACAGTTCATCCTGCGTCGTTGGTATTGATGTGTTTGGAAAAGTGTTGAATGTGGTGAAGTCCTTTTTGAGCCGTTGGTCCCATGACAGTAATGGTGGTTAATGAATATAATGTGGTCGTTTCCACTTGGTCACAAACAAAATATGTTCATTATTCATTAGTTATGTAACTCCCATAGCACACAAAAAACAGTTGATGGCATTTTAAGTTTTTGAACTGGGCATTATTACCCCTTTGCATCAGTTAGGTTGATGTCTTTATAAATATATTATTAACATATTTGGAATATTTCATATTTACTGTAAAATCCGTTAACTATGCTCACTGGGGGGGATCAAATATTTTTCGCGCAAAGCGTATAGCAAAAAAGAAAAATAATCTACAGATAATTCTAAGAATATATCATCAAGGCACCATTGGCCTAAAATAAATTTCTATGCCGAACTGGAGAAAGCAGGCACAAGATCGAAGAGCTTAAAAAGCACTCGGTAAGCAGGACAAGACCAGCAACAGAGTGTAGAGCCAACTTAAGTAAGTAATAGCTGCTAACAAAAAAAATTTTTACCCTCCTAAAATCGAGAAATACAAAAAGTAGTCATCTTTGTAAATACAGTAAAACTTCCATAACTCGACCCACCATAGAGAAGTTGCCGCCTAAAAGTTCGACTTACGAAGACATACATTCCTAATTTCATGCCAGCCAATTGATATCTCGACAACACATCTAAAACATTTACAAAAAGGTGTTAAATTTAAAATCAAATATTCTCACGTTGATTTAGCAAACACGATTGAATTTTGCAGACTACGATCCCGACATAAATATGACAAAAACTCATTGAAAACACTTAACACTTTTTGGAAATCTGATAACGAAAACTATACGCGTAAAATATTAATCCCCCCCAAAAAAACTGAGGCGCAAAATAAAAGAAGAATCCTAAATGAAAGTGTCACTGAGGTTTTAACGCAAAATGTTCTTTCTTTCCGGAAGGCTGTGGCGTGCATTTGTGACATTAGCATTGCGATGCAACAAATGCAGCACTCAGTAGAGAAAAATGCATGCATTGAAGAATGTCGGCGCAAATATTTGTGTGCCCAAAAGATTAAGATAAGAATTGCAACACGATGGCAATGGAAAAGGAGACGCGAAGAGAAATAATCACTTTTTGCATCGTGTTCTTTGTTGGCTGCCGTTTCTTAGCTGACGTTTTTAGTTTTGAACTAAATGTCAGTGGTAATGTGACAAATTTTCTTAAAAGGACATATAATCCTTTAAGCTGCTTACGTCACATTTCTCAATGCTTTACTTTGGGCATCTCTCTGTTCTGTACACGGCATTCATAGTGCGGCATGGTGTGATTGGTTTAGTTGCACGTTTATTGTCTTATTCTTAAGAGTTTCATTTGTTCGTTCGACTTGAAGAAGTCAAGAGAACCGGAATTATTTTCTTACCATCAAATGTCAGTGCTGGCACTGACCTTTTACAGCCATGTGCACATACTTTTCGGGAAAATTGGATTTTGATATGAAGCGCAAAATAGTAAAACTATTGTGAAAAATAACTATTCCCAAATTGAGGGGAAATAGTGCATTGCTTATGATGAGAATAAAGTATGTGGAAGTTAAATTAATGTTTGTTATCATTTTTATTTCTCGATTTCATGTAGGTCAAAAGAAATGACAGCAACCTATTCAGGTTACTAAAGCATTGCAATACCCAAGTTTTTTGTAAAAAAAGACAACCAACAAATTTCAATGAAAATATTTGTACAAGAATTTCATCACTTCTCAATGAAACTTTTCGTTAATATGCTAAAAAATTTGTCAAATATTGAAACAAATTTTGATGAAATGTATCCACAAAACAATTCATCAAATATTTGGATATTTTTAATGAATTTTTGTGTTGATCCCATTTATCAAATTTCGTTTTAATATTTGATAAATTTTTAGCATATTTACGAAAAATTTTATCAAATGTTGACAGAAATTTGATAGATTGAATTGACAAAAATTTTTATATTTTTTATGATTTGTATTTTGGTTATCTAATTTATAAAATTTCTTTTAATATTACATAAATTTTTTCGTAAATATGATAAGCAATTTACCAAATATTAAAGAAAATTTAAAAAATTATAATATTTTTCGATCTATTTTATTAAATTTCGTTTCAATATTTAATAAAATTTTTCATAAATATGCTAAAAAACGAAATTTGATAATTGTTGATGAAAAAATTTATTGTTAATTTCAAAAATATTTTTAATGAACTACATACAATTTTTTTTGTATATTTGAAACTTTCTTCATCAATGATATTTTTGATAAACAGTATACGAATATTTTCTTTAAGTTGACAAATTGTTTTATCACAGGATTTTCAATGAATTTTTTGTTTGAATTCGAGAATATTTTCATTGAATCGAAAAATTATTTTTTTCTGTGCATATGGACACACTATACTGGAAATAACTACAGGTCGAATGTAAGGTTTTCATCGATTACTGTTAATAGTTCATTGATGCAATGCAAAGTTTCGTGTACACAAAAAAACTTCATAGATGAAATGAAATTATTTTAGTGAGTTTTTATAAAACTAAAACTCAATAATAAAATAAAGATTTTTTTCTCTCCAAGAGAAGCTCTCGATGTAAATAAAAAATCAACAATGTCACATGAGAAAGGCTGGACCAATTTGGCAAATGTTTGTTTTGGGACCTTCGTAAAGGAACTGACACAATTGTTTTAAGGCACGACAAATTAAGAAGTACTGAAAGTGTTTTTTTGCAGCATTTTTATTCCTGCCAGCTCGAGTGGTTCGAAAGCTAGTCTCGTTCCTGGAAAAGTTGTCATTAAAAGAAATTCGAAGTAATTACAAAGGGAAGTCGGTGAAATCGATCGAACTTCAAAGATTTGGTAGATTCATAATTTTAATATCGACCAACGTTTGGTGGTAAATTGTCAACTTTAGCTATTGCTATGGAAAAACCTTCAGTTGGAGTGCATCCTCGGAGAAGCTGTGAATCATATTATTGTGATGTATTGAGAGGATAAGTTGAAACGAAACGTCTGTGGTTTTTACGAATTATAATAGTAAAGTTCTCAGGAGAGCGAAAACAAATGATTTTTAAACCTGCGGCTGCTGTAAAAATATTAACTTATGTTGTTATTTACAAAGGAAACAGAGTAACGTTAAATTTGTATTTAAAAAAATTACTTTAATGGAAAGACCTTTGAAAATGTAGCTCTTTTATTCGTAAAAACTACAGACTTCCGCTGTACAATCGACCACAAAAATTCTCACGATGTAAAGTTATGAACGATGTAACAGGAGGAATTGTCGGCTGAGAAATGGAAAAACGTATTTTGGAAACGATTCGTTCGTAGAAAGAAAATTCACTTGCACTTACTTCATCCGCAATTGCAGTTATGTTGTTGAAGTGCGGTCAATCATCTCATTCAGCAGTCACAAATTTTCAACAACGATGGCATCACATGAACAAGTGTTAAATCATGACCAATCGGAAGAAGTGTTTTCAATACCATTAGTAGACATTGACAAAGTCGATATTCCAGGCGAAATCCTCTCGACTCTCGGCATGAAATAAATTTAAAAAAGCTATCACTAAAATTTCATTAATATCTTTAGCTTTACATTTGGAGACTTTTAATACAAATGACACTTTTGATGTTATAAACAAATTTAAGACAAACGTTTATATTCGTAAATACTTATTTTTTAATTCGAATATGAAAAAAGTTGGCCATTTTCAATAGTTTATCATAAAAACAAATATCTTAGGATTAAAATAAGGTGAGCCGAAGGCCTCGTAGCCAGTGTTCTCTTCTTAGATTGTATTGTAATTTATTATAATATAATTTTTTACAAATAAATAAATAATAAATAAAATAAGGTATAGATCACTACAGTCGTTGAAGGTTTTTGGATTTTTATTTACAATTTAATGAAGGCCCCTTCTGGTACCTTCCATACAAATGTAGCCCAATAACATTTACTATTTATGTGTTATTTTCTTCAAAAATACTAAAAATATTTTTCAGGAGTAATTTTGGATTAATTACCAGATTAATTAAATGTCAGCCGATGTACAGATCTATGCCCTCATGTATTTGGAAAGCTGGAATTAGCTATATTTTTTTTTGGTTGGAGCTCTATTGTCCTTCCAACAGATAATCACTTACAAGTAAAAGGCTAACGAACTGACAAATTTCAACTATTCACACAAAGCAAAATTATGAAAAAAATATTTCTTCAAACAAAACTATCAACACCCATCCTAATGTCCAACAGAGTTGAGGCCATTAAAAAACTGTCGCATTCACAGTTGTTTTCAACAAATTTCTTTGTATTACGTGTTTATGGCACAAGGAACAACAAAAACTTAATGCGTAAAAATGACATATGAATGGTTTTAATTAATATTGGCAGCACGTTTTACTGCAATATTTATTATTAATTTATTTCTGTTTTAGTTGGCAGCATTTCTCACTCTCGGCCGCTCGCTCATACAGTTGGTGATGATGTAGATGAAGTGCCTCAAAGTCGTATCACTGGATTTCAAAAATATTCGCCACAGACTCCCGGCCCCCACCGCCTTTTCTCCGTCTTGGCAAGACTTAATAAATGATGCGTTTTTTGTTTGTTTTTGCGTTTGGTTTGTTTTGTAGACCTCATGTCAATGAATGAATGGTTGGCTGCAGCCGGTCGTTGTTGTTGGCTTTAGCTGCACCAGTGCCAGTGCCAGTGCCTGTACCAACTCCAGCTTCAGTACCATCGCCAATGCATCCCAACCGGGTATGAGTAGATGTTGTTGTTGTTTTGCATTGTGGCAACCGTTTCAAGGTGTTACGGTGCTAATGTGCATTTATGCAAACGATAAAATCAATTGGTAACTTCAATTTGCTTAAGCAGATAATGTCAGAATTATGGACTGTTAATTAAAATTAATCAAACAACCTGAAATATTTACACCAACAACATCCACTGTGGACCGACAACACAGCCAGCAACAATATTGCTGCCATTGCAACCACAATAAACTTGATGCATTGGAAAGAGATTAATTTTGAGAGATAAAATCATTAGTCTTATTTACTATATCCTATGGGGTGTTGCATAATTTTGTGAATATCGGAATTTAATTGGTATGTAATACATATACACGATTTATTTAATCACAAGTCGTCTCAGAGATCTTCATGTGGGCAACGGTGTTACCATAATCAATCAAGACTTTGAAGAAAAAAATTACAATATAATGGAAAATAAATCAATTAACTGATGAATAATCTAATAATAACCAGAATAATCTAAAAACCTTATGATGTTCTCGAGGAATTCCGGGCTAATATAACCGATAACCAGAAAGTAAGATCGAAGGGGCATTTCCTTACCACGGCATATGACAAATAAACTTTGCTTCGAAGCAAATAAGCTTTACGTGATACAACCTCCAAACAAGCGATTCGTTTTCTATTATAATGACTTTGATAAGCTGCGGTATTTGGTTTATGTTACCCACTGGTAGAATAGCATTATTTTTAAGGGAAAACTATGAAAAAAAAGAAATATATTCTACTCTGTGCTCGATTATTAGTTGTCGCAACCAATACTCAGTTTGTTACAGCAATAGAGGGTGAACATAATATATTCAATATTTTTCCAACCTTGAAATTATAAAGTGTGATCTAAATTGGCCATATCCTGACATGAACGTCGTTTAGCGTATCGATTAGAAATGTTTACTTTATGAATGACTTCATACATAATACCAAAAAACTAATCACTACAATTGGTTGCGACCCACATGGAATATCCCATATGGCACAACCAACAGCATGTCGCTTTCGTTAAGCCAACAACGAAATTGATTAGTTTTGAAATTTAGACCCAGAAGTTAGCAAACCTAACGTTATTAGTTTCATAAATTATAAATATTTCTCTTTTTTTATGTTTCTGTCTTTAACAGGTTTCGTTTCGTTTCATTCTCCTTCTTCCTCTACTTTCTTGATGTTTTGTAATTTGCATTATCGTGATTTTGCAACGTTTTTGCTGGTAATTTTATTTGTTAAATGCTCGCTTTAATGCTTCGCTTACGTTTTATGAACAGCAGCGTCGTGCCAAATTTGTGCGAAAGAACAAATGGATTTTAATTTTAATGCAAGCTTCCTATTCATGCGTTTACATAAGGCAATGGCGGTGCTTTAAGACGGCATAAGATTTTTGCAGTTGCCGTTACATTGGCTGACGTCACTGATTTTTGATGGAAAACGACTACATACGTCTTGTTCATTTGTAGAGTGATATTATAATAAAATATTGATGTCATCAGTTTCTTTCACTGTCTATTGAATCAATGGGTTGCTATTTGAACTGTGTGCTTGTCAAAAAATGACCCCAAGCATTATGAAATATTACCTCAACACTCAATGTGACCCATTTTATTATTTCAGTTTTGTTTGAACGAGAGTTAATTAAATAAAAATGGATAATGACCAATAAATATTGAAAATTGTATGTAAAATGTAGATATGGGTAATTCCACCAAAAGGTCTACCGTGATGAAAAAATTAAAAGTTATTAAAATCACATTAATGTAATATATTACTATACAAAAATATTCAAATTTTAATGAAATTAAAGAATTTCACGTGTATTTACTCAAAAATTTACGAAAAACAATTGCAAAGTGGAAAATTTTAGTTTTGGATCATTTTCAGATTTTTATATGCATTTTTTTTTAAAATTTCCTTCGTAAAGAGAGGCTTATGTAAAAAGAGGATTATCTTAATATATATTTACCCTCGACACTGATTCACTGATACACTGATTCACTGACTCTGTCACGCAGTACGTAGGAATTTAAATAGGCATTCTATAATTTTCTATAAATAATAATAATAATAAAAAAAAATAATATTTTTTTTGTACAGAAATTGTGTTTTCCCCAAATTTTTTTTTACCAACATTTTTTTTTTCCAAAATTTGTTTTCCAATTTTTTTTTTTCCAAAAATTTTTTTTTTTACAAAATTTTTTTTCCAACAAAATTTTTTTTTTACAAAATTTTTTTTTCCAAATTTTTTTTTTCCACAAAATTTTTTTTCAGCAAAATTTTTTTTTTCAGCAAAATTATTTTTTTTCCACAAAAATTTTTTTTTTCAACAAAATTTTTTTTCCATATTTCAACGGGCGCCGTAGGCGCATTACAACGTACTAGTTATAAATAATCTTTCTAAGAGCATAAGAAATCTTAAATTGAAGAGACGAATCAAAAGGAATGAAGAATAACGGTACTTTTTGGTCTAATTTGTCTATATGATAGTCATAGAAAAAATGTCACGTTCGACATGTCACGTTCGAACCAACCTAAAAATTAAATGTAAAAAAACTATCCATGATATGTCTATGAAATAAAGAGGATACGAAAGCTTTGTCATTTTTTAACATTTAACAATTTTCATCGATAACATATTCTGTTTGATTTCGCTGATTCTCATGTTTTTAAAGATGTTCACGGAAACTACTTCTGTTTTTGTCGCGTTCGACCCGCTCCCTGTTTTGTCCTTATTTTGTTATCACTATTTCGCCTGAAAAAAACTAAACCACCGGTGATAGTACTACTATGGACCTGTTCGAATATGTATAAGATGAATCTAAAATATATTTTATTCTGACCTTTTTTGCACTTTGAATGTGTACAACGGTCACGTTCGACACCGTGGAATTGCCGATATGCCATTCTATCACAACTATTCAATTATGCAACACAAACAAACAAACAAGGAAAAATGTTGAGACAAATGATCGGATGTTTATTGATTAGAACAGTTACCTCTGTTTGGAGCCTTAAATTAGTGACGGCTCCGAACGACTACAGCTTTTACATGAAAAGTTGTACATGACTTACTCTCGGGTGAAGTCGCCAGTATTTACGACGTGAACACGGCCGCTGACAATTTGTTAGCGTTCTTACCAATATGCGAACATGGGTTTTGTTGTGTGGTAGACGCTCAAACATTCTACCACACCACGGCCGTCCACATTAATATATTTACAGCTAAGTGAACTGCAGGTTTTTGAAGTAATTATTTCAAAGTTTAAACTATTCTTCCCCTAAAAACAACTATAATGCCGGATTTCTTTTAATTTAATTACAAGATTTTAATTTTAATTTAATGTCACCAAATTGACTCATCACTGACAGGCAGACTTTTTTTTATTATCTAACCCTCAAAATTTCTTAAAAGAAAACTGAGTTAATTTACTTTCCATCTGAGAAATTAATAAAATGAGACCGTAATAATTTGATTATAATTTTCGTAGGCGACTTTAACCGAGCATCTTTATTGTACAACCAAATAATTTAACATATTCGTAATTAATTGTCATAGAAATTCCACATATACCACACACGCACTCACTCATTTGCCCAAAGTTCGTATTAAGTCATCAAAATGTGATTAACCCTTTTTCTTTTGACCGTCAACGAATTTTCTAAGTCTGGCTGAACTATGCGGACATACATAAAAGTCTAAATGTGGAACTAACTAACCATAAGTCATACACACACACATACGTCTATGGTGTATTAATATTTATATTTATAACAATCATACATCCCTCCGTTCAACCATCCACCGACCAACAAAAAAAAAAAACTGTTTCCGCACGAGTTTTGAGTGACGGATCTTCCCTCCAAAACGAATTGAAATTTGGAAATGAAAGAAAAACAATACTTTGGTCTGAAGGGAATAAATGTCTGAATGACTCGATATAAATCGGTGTGTGTAACAGTAACAACGCCAGGAAGGAGGAAATTAATTAAACCCTTTTATACGGAAGTCGCTTCAACTCTTAAGCAGCCAACTTAATTACGATTTCGTAGAAAGCAACTCCACGTCGTCGCCACTACCACCATCAACGCCACCGCCAACAACAAAAGGAAAATGATATTTATATTTATATAATTAAATTGTATTAACTTAAGACAGGCAACAACAACAGCAACAACGATAAGTATCGTTATTCAAACATGCTTCATTACAAGTTTATCGAGACAAGGAAGCGTTGCTATTGTTTTATCGGCGATAAGACAATGAGTAGATTAAAGGCAATTGCTTCCTTCTCATCTCGTTACAGTACGAAAGGCGAAATGGATGATGTTAAGTTGTCATGGCAGTCAGCGTACAGTGGAGCTGTATTCGGATTTTGCCATTAGGTTTTTAGTCCATTAGGTGTTTCTTGGACGTTTTTCGAAATCAAGCACTTTTACTCAATAAGAATCTTGTTCTTACCCCCGTATTCATAAAAATGTAAGTCAGTTTTACAAAACTTTGTAAAGAATCTATGTGAAAAGTGTTTTTGTATGTTAATACATTTTTCTTAATAAATGCGCGAATTTTGCTTCCATACAACATGAGTCGCTCTAATGATTAGCTGCCATATAATATGTTTTTTTTTGGGAATTTTACATACATTTGTCAAAAAACGTTTCAGAACTTTTGAAAATTTCATGAAAATGTAAAAAACGAATGATGCAGGTTCCTTAACAACCTTGAACCATTGCCAAGTATTGCCTTCCCTAGGGAAATTCATCGAAAACACCAAATAGCTTCAGATTATAACCAATCATCTACCACTCCCCCTCCTCAAAACAACATAGGATAACACAATGGACCAATTTATGGCTTCCGATGAACCCGCTCTCATGAGCCGACAACCCATACAACCTAACCTAAAAATAGCAATTTGAAACAAAATGTATCGATTTTAATCTTAGTTTTTTAAAGTTAGGCCCTAAAGTCAATATAAAGACTTGATGTATTTGCAGGTTAATTTGCGCATTCTTTGCCTTGGGAAGCTAACTCTGAAAGTCCGCTTCTCAAGATATTTCGAGTCAGCTCTGCGATAGGGACCATATCTAAGTTGGATCATATTTTCTCCACATTATTCATGGCCGATGGTGTTGTGATAGCGCGAGACAACCTCAAAAAAAAAAATACAGGTTCACAACCGCGTAGGAACATAATAGTTTTACAGTGTCTTCAATTCACTGTAAATTCATAGATGACATTTATCCTCTTGCTTCACTGTACAACGCAGAGATATTTTCTCCAATTCCTAGAGACTTTGAGACTTCGTTTTTTCTCCCCTTTTTCACTTCATTTGTAAGCGGGCAATGAAAACTAATTAAATCGTCTGTTAAAACAAAAACACACCAAATTTGGTCCATAATAGTCGTGTTACAATGGAAACTGGTTGCTTTTCCTATTGTTTTCACAAAAAAAAAGTGAAAAACTTTTCAAGTGACGACTGCTGCAAAAGAAGTAATGGCGGCGTTGAACAAATTTCCTGTTTGTCTTTTTATGATTGCTATTGTTGCTGTTGTTTTTAATTATAAACTTTTTTAAATGATACCGATCTGATCTGTGAATACCGAGTGGGGGAGTGTGTGAGTAGTGTCATTGTTCGTTCACTTCAATAGGAATTCATTTGTTTAGTTTACATTAAATATGAATAGGTGGAGATGCCCTCCCGCCATTTGTTGGCTATTGTTTATATTACAGACTGGAGGACTAGAGAGTTGGTGGCTTGATAAGCCCTAATTTTCTCCAATCGCTGGCGTTGTTAATTCATTTGTTTTTGAATGACTGGAAAAAATCATGTTAATAAAAATGTAGTTTTTATTTTGCTTCACTTGTATGGTTTTGGTATTTTTTTTTTTTTTGTGAAATTGTCACTGTTTAGCATATTTTGTCACGAAAGTGTTTTTTGTCTTCCTATTCACATTTGACAAAAGTTATCTATTAGTACGTAATGTATGTGAAAGAGGCGATGAATTGGCCAGAACAGGAGCGGATCTAGGTGGGGAGCTACGTGTACTAACAAAAGTATTTTAAACGTGTCCACTGCAAACAGTTCTGTCGAATTCTATTGAGAAACAAGAACAATTGATGGTGTCACAAACAATAAAATTTTTACTCGTATTAAAGAAAGTGGACGGCCGGCTGTGTACGACTATCACACAGAAGAACCCGAGTTCAAAACCGGGTAAGACCATCAAACCTTTTTCAGCGGCTGTTTTCCACCTCGTAAATGTTTGCGACTTTACGAGTAAGAGAGCAATCTCTAAGCCATGTAAAACATCTCTAGAAAAGCATTGGCCGTTCGGAGCCGGCATTAAACAGTAGGTCCCGGTCAGTGAGTATACAAATTATATCGTACACAGCTTACTGATTCGAGAGAAGATCCCCGTCTGCTCCTCCATGTAATGTTAAGGGAAATTGTTCATGAAAACTGGTATATTTATACAGACTTTTTCCCACTCAAATGTTGTACTTTGTTGGATTTAATAAGTTTAGTACGAGTTTTTTTCAAACAAGCTATTGATTCAGCTAAATACGTAATAATAATAACAAATACGTTTTATTTGCAGGCAAATAAACATTTTTTAGAAGCAAATAAGCTCTACCTGATACAAGCACCAAACACGGTTTTTATTTTTGTACAAACATTAGAAAAACGTCAGATTTTTGAGCGTGTAGACTTAGGGAAGTTTGGGACTTTGGGAAGAACCCAAAAATAAAGCGTGACAATAAGGATATTTAGTCAACTGAAAACTAAATTTACGAAAGTTCAATGAAATCCAATGAGCGCACAACTCTACAACAACGACTTCCTCATACACAAATTCTCCACTCCAATTATCTCGTAAAACCTACTTCAGTTAGTTCCTATTCCTATGTGCAAAAATGCCGTAAAACGCAACTAAACATTAACTAAAATATCGGTTATCAAACCATAAACTATTTCCCTAATAAAATATATAAAAAAAAAAAAAGAAAACCACCCAAAGCCAAACGAAACCCGTACGTACTCCCATGAAATGCATACAATTTTTGGATTAAATGCAACAAATTTTTACTAAACACGCCACGCCACTGGCACCACCTTGATGTATTCAATCCATCATAATAATCTACAATGTATTCGCCATTAATTCAACTGAAAACCGAAATGAATTTTAGATTTAAAACACAAAAATAATAATAACAACTTACAACAACAACAAAAAATGCTAATTTATACATTTAACACGAATTCAAATAATATGAGAATGAATTAACACAAAAAGAAAAAAAAACTAAACAGAAAAGCCGAATAAAACAAAGCCAACAGCAGTGAAAAATATAGTTTAGTTGTTAACACACTAATGAACAAATAATCATAAAACCAAAAAAAGACCGAAGAAATATAACCAAACAAAAAACTAAACACCTGCGATATTCGGGAAAGGGAGGGAAACTAAATTAACTAATTAGCAAAGGCTTGCTTTACACATTGGGGTGATGGTGATAATCCTGACTGCAGTAATACGATTTGAAACCATATGAAATCTGGCCGGAAATCGATTGATTAACATTGGTAACTGAAATACATTTTTGGCAAAATTATTAAATTTATATTTTTGGAGAAAAAAAATAGAAATGATCAATGATCTCGAAATCGACTACGAGACACTAAACTGTAAGAAGAATATACATCAACAATACTTAAAAAAAATTAAATCTTATTAAGTTCTTCAAATAGAGTTAGTACCTCGGCGTAGTATTGGATTACAAGCTCAACATCCTACATTCGACGAAAAAGACCACATTGTCAATATATTCTTTCTATAAGGAAAAAGTGGGATTTAATGTTTCTGGTTGCCTTCTGCAGTAATAAGGCCCACATTGTCATATGCAGCTATCGTCAGAATTAGAAGACAATCGTCGGCAGCTGTGACAGAAAGATTAGCAGATCTGTTGTCGGACATAAGATCTTGATGTCGGACATAAGAGGCATCGCTTATACCAGAAATGAAAAACTCCTTCGTATTCTATGCGGATGTATCTAAATAAATGTAGATTTCGGGGTGTTCTCCAAAGGAACACTAACTGTTTGTCACGCTGAAATTGTTGTCGACGAATCGATGAAAAATATATATAACGTCATGACTATATAAAGGGTTATCCATTTGGCTTTTTAAAAGTAAACGCAAATAAAACACATATAAAATATTTTTTATATGATTGTGGAAAACTTGGAAAAACACGAAAAATAAAAAATCCACAAAAGATTTTTTACATCTCTGTTTTAGCTTTCACTTTAATTCCGTAGCATTTTCCACTATCATTACACCAAAATAAAAGTTACCTAGGACAGATTTCACGTGCATTAAAATTTTTAAAGTTTTTTCAGTTTCACTATTTGGGCAAATTTCGAATCTGTAATTTTCAAGAACCCAATTTTCTAAACCCAGTTTCTCGCTAACCATTTGGTTAAACTAAAAAATGAATACATCGCCTTCCTCAGATTAAAGCCGGCTATATATAAGCAACATTTCACCAAAATCAATTTTTTTAAAAAAAAAATCCCAAATTTTGATGGGTTTTCTTTTTTTTTTTTTTGTTTTTTTTGCCCTTTTTTTTGGGGAAAATATTTTTTTTCTAATTTCCAAATCTTTTGCACACGGCAGTATTCTGTCTTAAAAATTAAGACATTATAACCCCATACACTTTGTATAACATAAGCCATTACAGATTAATGGTAAAAAAGTAAATTTTGAGAGTACACCATCGGATACACCATATATCCTGTGAAAAGGATCATAACAGACAACTATCTGTTGGTTAATTATAGTACTAGAGTCTAGCTTTAATTTGATACCTCATTCGTTTCGATACCTTAGTCTGTTGCTGAAAAATTGGCGAAATAGTTTCAGAGGATTTTCGAATCTGTAATTTTGAGAAACCCCATTTTCTGAACCCAGATTTTTCCCAAACTATTTGTTTAATCTAAAAAATGAATACATCGTCTTCCCCAGATTAAAGCCGGCTATATATGAGCAACATTTCACCAAAATCAATTTTTTTTTAAAAAATCTCAAATTTTGATGGGTTAACCCCTTTGTTTTTTTTTCGGCCAAATTTTTTTTTTTTACTTTCCAAATCTTTTGCTCATGGATGTATTCTGCCTTCGAAATGGAGTAATTATGACCACATACAATTTATATAACATTAGCCAATACAGATTAATGGTAAAAAAGTAAATTTTGAGAGTACACCATCGGATACACCATAAATCCTGTGAAAACGATCATAACAGTCAACTTTCTGTGGTTTAATTATAGCCTTAAAGTCTAGCTTTAATTTGAGACCGCACTAGTTTCGATACCTTAGTCCGTTGCAGCAAAATTGGAAAAATAGTTTCCATGTATTTTCGAATCTCTACACGCTGAAAAATATGTAATTTTTAAATGTTTGTACAGAAGTACTTGGAGCGTGTTTGGAGCGTGTACCAGGTAAAGCTTATTCCTTATTTAAATGTAAATATAAGAAAGGATTATTCATTTTGTTTTTCAAAAGTAAACGTAAATAAAACACATATACAATATTTTTTTTCATGATATTTCTTTTTTAATATAAAGTTTGAACGTTCATATTATGTGTGAAACACGACATCATTTAAATGACCACCACGCGAAGTGTTGCAAGCATTGATTCTTTTGAGGTAATTTTGGTACACTTTTTGGCACATATTAGGTGGTATCTCAGCCATAACTTGACGAATGTTGGTTCTTAAGTGCTCAAGCGTTATAGGTTTATCTGCATAAACACGGTCTTTCGCGTAGCCCCATAAAAAAAGTCGAATGGTGTCAAATCATGATCTTGGTGGCCAGTTGATGTCGCCACGACGACGGAATTGCGCGGCCAGGAAATGTCTCTTGCAAAAAAGCCATATTCATATGTGGATTTTATCATCCTATAGAGACATTTGGCAACAAGGCGGTGAGATTAATTAAAAAATGAATTAATATAATTAAATCATTGTCATTAACAACATTAAATCAAAAGCGAAACACCCTTTCCACGCAAAATACACAGAAATTGCGAATAAACGAAAACAATAGCTTGTCTGTAATGAAAACATTAGTGGTTGGAATTTTTGTTTGCTTCTCCATACTTTGGAATCCATTCCGTTCCTTTCAATTCCGCACTTTTTAGCAAACAATACAGAAACACTTCAACGAGAAATAAATAATATAAACATGGAATACTAAATAATACGAATATGTACGCCGAATATGGCTACTGTGTAACTAAACAAATGCAACAGCAACAACAACAATATGGAACATGGAAACAAGTCTACGAATTTATTAACTAAAACTGAAAACCAAAGTAATACAAAGTGAAGTGAAATAAACTGAAAACAACTACCGGTGCGGCACATACTCGTACATGCGGCGGGAATTATGAATAAATTTCATGAACATTTCAACGTTGTTGTTGTAAGCCACAACAACAAATTTAAAATAAACCGAAAACCAACTGAAAACTAACACCGGTAATTATTTACATTTAAATTCATTTTGCGATTATTACACACACACATGTTCTGTTACAATTTGGATGTAAAATGGGACCATTCCGTAACACATGTGGCACAGTGGTTAGTGGTTGATATTTTCATAGATTGGAAGCATTTCGACAATTCCTTTGCCTTTGGACTGAACGAAATAAAAGACCACATATGTGTGAATAAGATCTTGTTACTTTGCTTTAAAGTGGAAAATTAATCATGACATGCATCGAAGGCGTCACTTGAGAACCAGAATATACAGGGTTTTCCAACAAGAGGTGTTATTTTAGTATTCAAAGAAAAATTACATTTTTTGAGATAAATGACCGGATGTTTATTTCATAATAAAGAGCAAGGTATGCCGTTAATAATGAAAAACAAAATCAGCCAAATGGCCACCACGACCATGCCTACAGGACCATATCATCTTCATGAAATTTTCCATAACCAAGTCGCAAAGTGGCTGCCCTATGTCCTTGATAGCCTCACGAATTCTACGGCAATATTCTAAGTTATTCTTGAGCGACGGGCACGGGTTTTATTTTTCACATCACTAACTTGTCCCAAAAGCTCGAATATTTCCACCAATTTCTGTATTGCCGTCCGACAAGGTGCTTCACGACAACCGAAAATTGCTTTAGTTTTTTTGTAGTGAATTTTAATAATTCCAATGCGTTGTTGAAGCGAGTATCGTTACATTTTTAGTAATGGCGTAGTCAGTGGCGGATCCAGGATTTTGATAAGGGGGGGGCCCAAAAAATTTTTAAGGGTGGGTTGACATTTTTTCCTTGAGATATATGCATAATTACCACGTATATACAGGTCACCATAACGGCTGGACTACCGTGTTATAGAAAAGCCATTGGTGCTGTCCAGTCGTTATGGCAGTGTATATAGTTTGTTCGCAAATTCAAACTGCGCGCCAACCTAGTCGATATGACAGCGCCGTGCGATTTTTCTTTAAGTTCTGGGAGAGGCAACGAAATTGGCTGATGATGCTTTGAACGACTTCAAGGAAGAGCGTGAAAACGTGGATTCATGCTTCCACATTGTTTATCAAAAAGTTTCTGAAATTTGCTCGGAGTACGAGATTGAAATGAAAATGCCTCGTCGATGCAGTCGACAAAAAAATTTTTGCAACGTTGAAGCGAAAACAGTTGAAGAGTATTACAAAATCGCATTTTACATCCCATTTCTCGACACCTACATTTCTCATCTTCAGAGTCGGTTCGAAAAACACAAAACAGTTTTCCAAAGTTTTGGACAGCTATTCCTCAAACAAGAATTCGACGAGAAGAAATGTGCAAGCCTCTACCAATTTTACAAAGAAATACTGGATTGTTCCGAGAGTAATTTCATTTCAGAAGTCAAAATGTGGAGACAACGGATCTGCAATCAAAACATCGAAAATGCACTTGATGCATTAGCAGTGAGTATCTCCCAAATTCAGATCATTTTTGGCTAAAAAATAATGCCAGGTTTCTCATATATTGTACCAAAAAATCTGATTGATTATAATACTAATAGATTATCATTTATTTTCTATTTAATTTCAAAACAAAATTTTTTAATTTAAAAGAATCAGAGAAAAATCACTAATAGACGACTTATTGACAATTAATTGAGTAAGAGATTTTTTTGGTGCAATTTGGAACAAAGTAAAAAAAATAATATCCATTGAAAATCTAAATAGAAGGAATTTTTGCAGATCATAAGTGGCAGAACTTTAAAAATGTCAACAAAATCCTACGAGTTTTGGCGGTGATACCCTTGACCACAGCAACTCCAGATCGATCATTTTCGACTTTGAGGAGAATGAAAGATTATCTGAGAAACACGATGGGTCAAGAGCGTCTCAATGGTCTTGCATCTTTGAACATTCATCATCGCATAACTTTGACTGAAGACGAAATTCTCAGAAAGTTTTTTGAAAAGCCTCGAAAATTTAAGAGTGACTAGAACCGTTTGTGGATCATATATTTTTTCTTGATCGGTCATATTGATTATCTTCGTAATTATCTTCTTCGTAATTATCTTCTATTGCATTTATTATTCGAAAATAAATTAAAATTTGTGTAAAACATTCAATAAATTACGAATTTTTATTAATAACTTTGTGTTTCAACTTCACCAACATGCCCAATAAAAGCATAAAATTTGAAAGTATGTGATCCCATAGGGGGGGGGGGGGGGGGTCCGGACCCGAAAAGCCCCCCCCCCCTTGGATCCGCCACTGGGCGTAGTTACTACTTGTCAAATGTCAAAGAATAAAAGCTTCAAAAGTGGCAGCTACCGAAATACCGGAGGATTCAAAATAACACCTCTTGTTGAAAATCCATTATTTGGACCAAATCCATGGCATCACATTTAAAATCGTTAATGACCAGCGGATGACGAAATATTGAATAGATAAATAAATAATTTAATTAAAAAAAACAAATCTTTGACCTCGAGGTCACATTAATTAATAACATAAATGTATTTTTTTTATTTATTTGTTTATTTTTTTTTTAAATTAACTAATTTTTTTGTTTACCACGTTAAATTTATTTCATTATTTAGTTTTCTTCTTTTATTCATTTACTTATTTTTTTTATCTACATTTTTATGTAAATGAAATATTCTCGTTACTTTCACCTTTTTGTCTGAAGAAAGTAAATGAATGTCAAAAAATATTAACTTGTCTCCCATATGCAGTTCTTACTCATTCCTGTTTACGAAACCGAACACAATTTCGGAATTTAGTGCCTGTGCAGCGCGTATTTAGTTGATGATCGCAGATACTTAACCAACAGTTGGCTGCTATTAATTTCTGTGACTTTGTATTTTGATGATAGTCATGCACACATTCAGACATCCATACACATCCGTATTTCTAACTATTAGGCAGCTTTATTTATATCTGTTCGCATGGCGATGTTTGGTGATGGTGTAACGTGGCTACCAATTAAATGTTAATTTTGACATTTTAAAATATGTATTTCATTCGTACATATATAGCCAAAGATATGTGTGCACCTACATACATATGTATGTAACTGTAAGTACATAAACAGCCGTACATTGTTTAGTTTCTGTATGTATGTATTTTCCACTATTATTTTATAATTTGTATTATATTGCAAATTAGCGCCTGGTTAATGGAAAATGCGATGGTGAATGAATACAGGGTTACCATCGTTAGTGTCGCCATCAGCTGGATTTAAATGCACCTGATTAGCAATGCCCAGATAAAATTAAATGCAATACTGACTGGTTTAAATGTGGGGAACTATGATGGCAAAAAGTAATGTTTAATAAAACATATAAACAACATTTGAAAGCTTCATAGGAGATGAAAACAAAAATTGTTAGCGTGATCACTTTTTCTCCCTTCTTGCCTTTGCTACACCCTGCCACACTGCGTTATGGGCAACGTTCTTCGTTGGTTTTTCTTTCATCGCAGTATAATGGGTTTCTTTGGCTGCTACGACAATTAGTGGCACATATTTGTCCACTTTAACTTCGGGGGGAGAAACTTTTCTTTCCAAGCATTTGAAATATTTTAGTGGAAGACATAATGGCAGTCAACTGCAAAATTTACCATAGATAATACAAAGTTGAATCGGATTCACCATTTTCAAGTGACTGAAGAAATACCACTCTTATAGCCAATTTCTAATGCATGGCAACCCTACCTTCATATTTTTACACATTGCTGGTGTTCAATGCGGAAAAGTGCGTGTTTAGATTTGTTTTGCTGTTCCTTGCATTCATAACAACTTATTTATGCATATTCGCACTCATACAAATGAAATTACCAACAAATAATTGTATGCCGGCACATATTCATAAAGTACGAGTATGAGTGAACACACCAAATGTAGATTACATTTTCAAATTAATTAATGCTTTTGTAATTTGGCAAAACCATTCGCAATTGTTTGTGTAAAGGCGCGCACTGTATGGAAAAGGTACACATTCATATTTTAAATATTTAATTTTACTATTAATGAAACATGTTTTTGCACGAAACAAAAATGTCATCGGACGAACACAAGCATTAAATATATGCAATGTTGGAGAAAAGGATGTTGAGTTTGCGAATGGTTTCCGGTTTTCTAAACCGGATGCCGGCAGCATGGCTAATGCTAAAGTGCTAGACGTGGTTATTGGACTGCACATAAAATTAAAGCGCTATTTCACAAAACGAATTCAAGGAATATGTCCGATGAGTTTATGACAGAAAATAAAAAGTGTAATTGAATTTATTTAAATTCAGCTTTAATTGTCTCCATGAAACCTGTAAAGCTGCCAGCCATCACAATGGAGTCACTGTCGGTTCGAGTTACCGAGGAAATGAATAAAAAGCATTTTTGGTTGATTAATCGGATCACAGACGCAACCATAAAATAAAGTAAAATAACATTTATGTGTGCCTTTTTATGATGTCGGCTATTTTATGTTTTATTGATTTGAAATTAGATATCTATCATGGAGACGAACGACTAATGATCGTTCTGTAGCGAACCATAGCGTGTCTTGTCCAATGGACTCAAAGGCATACAGGCCGCTCTTTGCGGCTTTTAGATCAACCCACGCAATGCTTTGAGCCATAAAAGGGTGCTACTTAAGATGTCGTGAAAATGAAATGACAATAAAATCCTAGACTAGACATTTAAAGATCAACTTAACTTTATGGAACAATAAATCTGTTGATATCCATTCGGAGATTCATATGAGATGTTTCTTATTTATGAATTAGTCTATGTACAAAAAAGCGAATATGATTTGGAACTGGATGTCGGTGTTGTGCCGGACTTTCATCTTTTTATCGGTTTCTATAGTTCTTTATTATGAAAGGCTTACCCACAAAATTTCGACCCAGTATGACTTTTCACACTCTTCGATTTGGATAATATGTAGCGCATGCATTCTGCTAGGCCTAGCGGGAAATATTTGTGGTTCTCACCATTAACAACATAAGTTATAATAGTAAACTTCTCAGGAGAGCGAAAACAAATATTTTGAAAATTGCAGCTTCTGTAAAAATTTTAACTTAAGTTGTAATTTGTTATTAACAAAGAAAACAGAGTAACGATACATTTGGTATTCAAAAAAGTTTACTTTAATGGAAACCCTTTGAAAATGCTGCATTTTGCCATCAATAAATTAAAAATCCCCTAAAATGTACTTAAGCGATGTCCAAAAATTCCAAAGATTTAATATCGCGGAAAGAATATATAGAAAAACATTTTGGAAAAATAAACATGAGTTTTCCAAGATATTAAAGGATCAAGGGCATTTTTAATTTTTGTAGTCCTTGAACCACAATGATATGCAATTTTTCATTCACATTTGTAAAGATGAGGTCAGTACCTTTCAGACGACACCAACACTATACTGTCGGGGTCACCAAATTTGGACAGCTACAAAACTCGAATCACAAATAATTTCGACACAAGGCAAACGTATATTTGTGCTTTTCACTAATCATCGCTTAAGTAGATTTTAGGGGATTTTTAATCAGTCTCGTCACAAAAACTTCCGAGATCAGTAAATTTGGAGCGCTAAAAAACGCGAATCACGACTAACTTCGATCTAAGGTAAACATTTTATTACCCACTATAACTACAGGGTTTTCCAACAAGAGGTGTTATTTTGAATCACCCGGTATTTCGGTAGCTGCCACTTTTGAAGCTTTTATTCTTTGACATTTGACAAGTAGAAGTAGAAACTACGCCATTACTAAAAATGGAACGATACCCGCATCAAAAATGCATTGAAATTGTTAAAATTCACTACAGAAATGGTGAAAATCTTGAAATCACAGTTCGCAAAACTAAAGCATTTTTGTGTCGTCGTAAAGCACCTTGTCGGTCCGCAATACAGAAATTGGTGGACAAATTCGAGCTGTTGGGACAAGTTAGTGATGTGAACAACGAGAACAACTGAGAATATTGCCAAAGTGTGGAGGAAAACCCAGGTTTGTCCATTCCTCGTCGTTCTTTGGAATTGGGCATTTCACAAACGTGATTACACCGTATTTGGCATAAAGACTTGAAAATGATCCGGAATTCCATCGAAAAATCATCTTGACTGATGAGGCCCTTTTCCACCTCGACGGCTACGTCAACAAGCTAAATTGTCCCATCTGGGACTCGAAAAACCCAAGAGTTATTGTTGAGAAACCTCAACATGTGACTGTTTGGAGCGATTTATGGTCCGGCGGGGTCATTGGACCTTTCTTTTTCGAAAATGGGGTTTGTGAAACACGCAATAAACTTTTTAATTTCAAAAAAGTACAACATTTGAGTGCGAATAATTGTGTATTTGCCGCTGTGTTCGTATTTTTTTTGCCTCTACGCTCTTTAGGATAATATCAAAAAAACTATACATATATATTCGATATTTATGACCCACAAACAAGTTAATTTTTGTAGTATGATTGCTGATAATTGTTCAAATGACCATCCAGCGTGTAGCAATAAACGCAGGGATACGTCACCCTGCTGAATAATCCTGAGCTCCTCCTACTCGTCAGTGAAGAACAAGTGCAGAGAAGGTTTTTTGGATTCCTTCTCCTGCTATTCATTTCACAGCTTTTGCAGTAGTCATTAGTCTCAAATTTCAGTCTCATTGTATGCCCTCCAATCAGACAGTGTTCTGTCATGAAGGGCACGATAAATGAGACATCGGATCATTGTATGCGAACGCGTTTTATCTGTCTGCATTAAATGTAACCTTATATGTCTGGATTAAGTGCAACCATAAATGTTTGTTTCTCTATATGTCCTCTCACACAGTAGGAATTTGCAAGTGATTAGACGGTTAGCTAGGGATTCCAGTTTGATGCGCATCTGAAAATCAGTCCAGAGTCTTGCTAGCAGTTCCGCAATATGCCCGTGTCGACCGGCACCCAGATAATATTAATGTACAACTGAATCATCCCGTTGTGAGATCAGCGACAGTCTAGGCTTAATGTCTCTCATCTTTAATATCATGTAAAAACCATTAAGGTACCAATTCTTCACAATTTCAAAAAATTCAGATAACTTCTATATAATTAAGCTTAGTGAACAAGAAAGTTTATGTGCATTGTGTTTTATATTTCTACAGTACATTGGACTCTCGATACATGACAAATTTCAACATTTCTGTGGACTTTTCATAATTTCCATATACGAAATATTTAATCAAGATTCTGTTTTTTTTTGTCAAAAATAAATTTCAATTAAAATTACCTCACACCTCATACGAACACCCTTTGAGTTGAAAACAAACCACATACTTTTGTTATTCCCGCTTATCATCGGTTGAAATACGTATATCGGCAAAGTTTGAAACTTAAGCCACACGAAGAACAAAAAATAACACATTCACACACACACACGCATACCCCAGTGATTGATGACATTTTGTTAACATTTTGACATTTGACAATTTCATAAATTTAATTTTGAATCAAATGACAACTCAATTTAAATACAAATGATCAGTAATTTGAAATTTCTATAGAAAATTTGTTGAAAATTATGTTTTAAGGCAAAAAAAAAGGAAACTACATTTGAAATGGCGGTGTAATCGTTTCCAATGCTAAAATAGTCCTTGTCATGGGGGAATTATGAGCTGGTGCTGATGTTTTCTTTTTATATTTGCAATAACTTATTAATGTAGACAATATCTTTTTTAAGATTTTGACAGTGACAACTCATTCTCGAATGTCTTGTATTGGGTTTTTAATATGGCTTGTATCTGAAAGCCCCATAATAGACATTCAGCCAAGAATTAGTTTTCTTTGCCAGTTTCAATGTTCCATTCTTTTCCATAAATATAATTTTCAACAAAAAAAAATTGTATAGACATTTTGAATTATATTTAAATTGAGTTCACAGTTGGAGGAACCGTTCTATGATTTGGTGAGCTATTTTTTTCTGAAATAAGTTCTAAAAAATACTTGATTACTTTTGTATAGAAATTCGTATTGCACATACATAGGGTGCTGAATGGATCCCTCTTACCCAACGATAATGTGTTCACCTGTTCCACCGATTCGTTCGATATCGACACATTGACGTCTGCTAACAAATTCTTTGAATTATAACATAAAATCTCTACTGGTTGTTGTTGTTGCTGTTGACCTTCATTTTGCCCTGTTGCGTTATTATCCTTTCTCCACAACTTGGGTGTTCTTTCGTTCGTTCCACTTGTGACCTCTTCGTTGTGGGGCTATCAAATTACCATCCATGCAAATGAATTTTTTCACACTTTAATGAAACAAAACTCCAAAGAAAACAATGAATATTAAAAATCAATTAAAAAGCCATACTTTGTGTTTTTGCTTTGGCTGCGCGTGGTGTAAAATAAAACCTGAACTAAGATTTAATGCTTTAATCGATTATAATAAAAATACAAACAGAAACAGAATAATCTTTTTTTTTTGCATTTGATCGATAAAAAAAAACAAACACCAAAAATTCCAGAATCCAAATCAAAACTGATCGCTGCGTAATCCATACCACAGCAGGGTAGAGCGGGCAAGACAAGCCGAGACGAAGAAACCCAATGATGTTTTAGGAGAAAACAAACTAATCGCTGAGGCAATCAATCATTTTCGAGAAGAAACGATATTTAATCATTATTAGCACGCTTTAAATTTTTTTATGCATGGTTTGCCCACTCTCTACTGAACAGGCGGTGGCGGTGGCGGCGGCTGTACTGGTGATGCCGCCATCCTCGGTCGCATTTGATGGCATTTGAGAGTTATTTGTGTGTTGGTCGATTTGATTTATATACAGTTCAAAAGATCATCATTTCGATGTGAATTAGATGAAGTGTTAAACTGACAATGTAGGCATACCTTTTCCATTCATATTGAGAAAATGTATGATGGTTATCATGAGCAATTCATAACGATCACCCGCACAACAATTGGAGTCAATGCAATATATATTCATCTTTATATATCACAGATCTCACCCTTTAAAAGAGGTCATTAAGATCAATAGATCAAAAGACGTGAGAGACATAACGAAACGATAAACAAAAACTGGGCAAACAATTGTTTGAAGGTGAGAATTATTTGTAGGATTGTAACGGCTTCTATTTTATGGGCACCATTCATGGAAAGGCAATCTTTATGATCTTCACATTCTATGGCGCAGTAGGTGCAACTCACCCACGGTTTTATTTATCACGTTAGTGGACTAGTGTGCGTAGATTTCAGTTCAGTTTTCTATGTGTTTTGAAATTATTTTCTAAAGTTTTGGAAATTTTAATTTATGTCCATTTAAATAGTAGTTTTAGTAGCTTACCACGTAAAATTAAACTTGACATTTGGGTAATTACACACAACACAATATTTTCAATGCATGTGTTTGCTTTATTGCTAAATTTTTTTTGGGGATATGCGCTACTAAACAGTAGTTCTCATTTGCTTGCGAGAACTATGCGCATATTCGACCAATGATTTGCAGCAGAAGTCATAAAGGGTATCCAAAAATTACATTTTTTTTAGATGTTTATTTCCCAATAAGGAGATTAAAGCCGGTCGTATATGAGCAAAATTTCACCAAAATCATTTTTTTTTTTTTAAAAAATCTAATTTTGATTTTCAGAATCCAATTTCTCCCAAACTATTTGTTTAATCTAAAATATGATTCCATCGTCTTTCTCAGATTAAAGTTAGCTATAAATGAGCAACATTTCACCAAAATCAATTTTTTTGAAAAAAAATAAAATTTTGATGGGTTAATTGTCAAAAAGTACATTTTGAGAGTACACCATTGGAGAGTACACCATAAATCCTGTGAAAATTATCATAGCAGACAACTATTTGTGGGTTTTTTATTGTCCTAGAGTCTAGCTTTAATTTGATACCACACACATTTCGATACCTTTGACCGTTGCTGCGAAAGTGAGGAAAGTTTTAAGGGAACATTCGAATCTGTAATTTTGAAAACCCCCATTTACTGAACCTAATTTTTCCCAAACTATTTGTTTAATCTAAAAATTGAATACATCGTCTTGCTCAGATTAAAGCCAGCTATATATGAGCAACATTTCACCAAAATCAATTTTTTTTAAAAAAAATCTCAAATTTTTCTCCCCTTTGTTTTTTTTTTGGCCAAAATATTTTTTTTCTAATTTCCAAGTCTTTTGCTCATGGATATATTCTGCTTTCGAAATGGTGCAATTATAGCAGACAACTATCTGTGGTTATTATAGCCCTAAAGTCTAGCTTTAATTTGATACCACACTCGTTTCGATACCTTTTTCCGTTGCTGAAAAATTTAAATTGTTTCAATGGATTTACGAAACTCTCATTTTGAATAAGCTCATTTTCTGAACTCAATTTCTCCCCAACTATTTGTTCAATGTAAAAAATGAAAACATCATCATGACCGAAATTTCAACAAAATTCGGATATTTTTTTGGTCAAATTTTTTATTTTGACTTTCGCTTGCTCTTGGGTTTACTCTCCCTTCGAAATGATGTGCTGTCCTGTACCCGATTTCAATTTCATTCCGCTTCAATTTCCACTTTCATTTCACCAATGTGAAAGTTACCTGTGACAGTATTCACATGAAATTCATTTTTGAATGTTTTTTCAGGTTCACTTTATTGCATTGTTTGACTTAAATAACATTTTTATTAAATTGAACTGAAAATTTATTGTAGGTATAATTGTGGGGATCGCTTTTTGGGAATTGTAGGGAGAAGTAGGGAATTTGTTTACGCTTATGTAGCGTAACACTGCCTGAACTCCTCAGAGACTTTGGAAATGTTTCCTGTGTTTATCCTTAAAAACATGAGCTTAAGTTCAAGTTTGGATGACTAGGCCATCCAAGTGTTATGAATTATTAGAAATCTCAAACCCTTTGGCTGTACATACAATGTATCCCAATGGCGTTTGTGTAACCCCGAGAAAGGTTAGACATAAATAGACAGACATATATGTATTACCGATAATCTGTTAACAAAACCTTCAGTTAACCACAAATCCGCAAATCAATGATTTCGTATCGTATTTTATTTGTCACTTTGCATTTAACATTTTTCACATCATGGCTCAATTTCATGATCATCACATTGCATGGTTTGGTTTTTCTTTTTTTTTTATTCTCAACCGTAATCGTTGTATTTATTGTGCTGTTGTTCACAATCATTAACAATTACAAATTGTTCACAATGGGCTTTAGCGATTTTGTGAATGTATGATTAACTGAATTGAATAAATAATTTAATACGTTCGTTTTTGTTTGTGGTTTTGTCTATCATCTTTTCTCCATCGCCATCCATCCATACGTCTGTCGATCGTCGTCGTCGCAGTAGTTGTCGCCGTCTGCTGTTAGAAGGCAACAAGATTTCTGAGATGAAATGTGAATCTGTTTTATGTAATCATTTTAAATATAATGGTTTTTAATAATTATTGATTAATTTAACAACAATTGTTTGCATTTAAGTTTTGTTCGTTCGTTTTGCAATTACATTCAGTTGTAATTTAATAATGAGGTGATTTTTCCATACACAATTAAGCAGAAGTGTGAAATGTGTGGCACTTGAGAAGACGGCGGAATAGACAATCAATTATGAAGCTTCGGTTGAGAGCCTGTGTACCAGGGCAGCTGTTAAAGTTATGTAGAGGAAAATTGCCATAGGAAGGCATTATTTAAACGAGCGATGCGAATAAGAACAACATTAAATTATTCCTCCCTATCCGAGCTGAAAATAAAACCCATAAGACTTCTTTTCGGAGGTTGTCAATTCCCATAAATTCAAAACTATTCATTGCATTGGATATATCTGTGTAAAGGCCGTTGATTGGGTTGATTGCCACAGTTATTCCGGTGTTTTTCTCAAGGTATCCTTTACAACTAACACTTGTTTTGTTGAGCCTAATTCAAAGCCCACTAATTCTACTGAAATGTTTTTGTTGCTTCAAAATAAATCTATTTCCCTTTTTCTTTGTTAGCCACATAAATTGTACATCTCTGTCATATTACAATTATTTACATTCCCTATTCCGACTCCACTAAAACTGACTCTAGAAAAAGAATTTAAATTCACAACGCAAGCCAGTAACGCTTTTGTGGTTTTTGAATGATCTGCGAAAAGCACAACAACATCACATCACATGAATTGCTCTGAACTCAAATTCAATGAAAAACTAATTTTGAAATGACGATTTTTATTATTTCTGATTGTTCGAAATATTCGACACGTGTTACTGATTTCATTCCCATAATCAATATTTTGTTTTGCAAAAATGTAGTTCACATTTGCGAAAGCATTGTTGTTCTTGTTGGACGGTTTTTCTTTTCATGTGAAATATACTAAAAAGCAAATATCATTTAGAAAGCATTTAAATTTACTTAGCATTGTGACCATCCGACAAACTAAGGAATTGCCATTAATTATTCTGTCATTTCAATTGTTAGGTTTTTTTTTGACTGAACTTTTTGTGCCGCATAAAGAAATCCATTTTGTTGGCATTTTATAATAGAAAAAATATGTAAAAATTTGGACATGTGCAAAAACAGCCATTGAAAGTTGTGGCAGATTTCGAGCTGTGCTGTGCAACCTTTTGGGTGTTGAGAAAGGTTGATTTTGTGATGACTACTGGATTAGTTAGGAAACCTTTAAACGGATATGTCCCAATTGTATTCTATATGCGATTTTTTCTTATAAATAATTATTGCTTAAAAGAAAGTATTTAATTATTTTTGTTTGTACAAATTATATTATAATGAATTAGAATACAAGCTGATGAGACAGCACTGCAGTGCTTTGGGCCCGTCTCTGCAATCTCGTGTGGGAACGAGACCTTCGGCACGCAAAATTAAGTAAGACAGGGTGTTTTTTCAAATGTCTTTTTAAAGCGGGGTTTCCTTATAAGAGGTATGTTTTATATCCGTTGCTTGCTGCAACAAAATCGGTATGTCTCTTGTAAAAGATTCAAACCTTTGATCAGTATTTATATAACAACAAATCGTACTATTGAAAACTAAAAACTGTCATAACGTCTTATAAGTTTTAAATCTACTATTTCTGGAAAAAAGGATTCGTGCCAACTTATTAAAACTGCATTTAAAAATTTATTTTCTTAAATATGTTATTAGTATTTTATTAATAAACATATGTAGTTATGAGGTAACTTCTACTGTCAAACGGTAACCAATTTTTTAACTCAAACATGATGTCCAAACGTGGAGAATTTTAAAACGCTGCACCTAAAGAAACCGTCAGCAGTCAAGTTTTTGTGTACTTTGGCCCGAAAGTCAACTCGTTGTAGATTTGTTTTCTTTTATTTATGTGCTACCATTAAGATATCTACACGCTGAAAAAAAATGGCCATTTTAACAAATTTCAGCAAACAAGTTCGCATCAAACATATATATATTTTTCCATACCACAAATATAAACTTGTTTGTAGGTGATAAATATCAAATGTATATGTATGAATTTTTGACTTACTTTCTATTTTTTTTCAATTTGTGAATTTCTATATAACAATCCATCTAATTCTCTCGGTATTGCTTTTATTTTAAAGAGCGTAAATGAAGAAAAAAAAATTACGAAATTATGCAAATACACACTTATTCACACCCAAATGTTGTACTTTGTTGAATTTAATAAGTTCGTTGTCTGTTTTTCCCAAACACGCTATTGCTTATACACAAATATGTAATACTAATAGCAAACGAGTTATATTTACATCCAAATAAGCTTTGTGTAGAAGGAAATAAGCTTTACTTGCTACAAACACGCGTTCTACTTGTGTGTAAACAAAAAAAAAGACGTATTTTTCAGCGTGTATCTTCCTTTAAGGGAAAGGCATTATTAAAGGTAGCACCATGACTTAAAGAAAATCTGAAAACTACTATTTTTAAAATACGAGGTTTTCAAAATTAGTATCTGAAACAGCCATCCTTTGGGGCTCAAATTACATTGTTTAAATCAAACTTTTTATATAACAACTTCCCCTGATGTGTAGTTTCACAACCTTACGTCACGATTGACACGATGTATTTTTCCCCAGGTTTTCTCTTGACGTTTTCTTTGAGGCAATCATCGACAATGTGTTGCAGCAACATGTTTACGTGGCGACTGTCGCCACAACCAATTGCCTTACTAGCGTGTTTTCGATGAACTCAACAAGTAAATCCAGTAAACACTGATACAAACGAAGCAACGGTTGCGGCAACCGATCAAAAATATATTTTCTACATATATTCCATTGACTTCGGCAACACAACTACACACGAAGCAATAGTTGCTTCAACATGGCTGTATTTCTCTACCCCCCCTTCGCCACAATCGCTAAAGTCGTGATCGATTAATAGTTTTTCAGGGTCAACCTAAATGTCCAGAAAGCAAATCAGAGCGTATTATATATATACCCAACAATACTTTAAAAGGCCGTATGAACGGTTTGGCTGTTTGTAGAACATCCTGAGACATGCGTCTGAAGCCATGACTATGATTAATTCAGAAGTCCTATGTAAGTCTGTTTGGTTGAGTCAGGCGATTTTAAAAATACAATATTATTTAAGGTCCACATCAACTGCGGGTCTTCGTTATAAAGTGTGTTTTTAATTGGGGTATAGAACTTTAAGTTGGCATCCCTTTTTTAACTGGCGGCCATTTTGTCAGCTGTCAAGTGATTAATATTTAGTTTGGTTTGCCATTTCATCATGAACAGGTTGACAAAAGAACAACGCTTGCAAATCGTGCAAATTTATTTCGAAAGAAATGGTTCAGTTCGCGAAGTTCACCGCAAGCTCCGTCCATTTTATGCCATTACATCCACAACAACTGACTGTTTGATGTGCTCTATGGGCTGGTGGAGTCAGTGGGCCATACTTCTTCCGAAATAATGCTGGAGAGTCAGTTACCGTTAATGGAGACCGGTATAGAGCCATGATAACCGACTATTTTGTTCCCGAATTGGATGGCATGAATGTGGATGAGTTGTGGTTCCAACAAGTGGTTGAAAATTGGACCTGTAGAATTGGCTTTATTCGAGCCAGCCGCGGCGGCCACATGCCCGAAATCATATTTAAACATTAATGGCATAAAATTATCCTTCCAATAAAGCCAAATTGATGGAAATTAAAACGATTTTCTTGTGTTTTATTTCAATTTACAACGTGAATACGTTGTCTATGTGCAATGTCGTGTTCTCTTCTATTTCGATGTGAGGTCACCACGGAAAATGCGCTATCCTTTTGGGTTTCTAGCTGACTGTCAATGTAACCTACTTTTTTCAGAGGAATCCTAAAACGTATAAGGTAATTGATGAATATTAACATATCAGTATAGTGATGGAGTGTTTTTTAATTTACTAAACTTTGTTTGAGAAGTTGGAAAGTTGTACGTCTTTTCTGTCATGTATTATTAGGGAAATTTGTATATAAAACTGGACGAAAAGTAGCATTTGTCGCTGGAGGCCAATCCTAAATTTTTGATCGCCATTTATTTAATTTTAGGATGTTGTAGGAAAAATTGTGATGGCGCATTTGTAAAAAGGACGACATTGGCTATAGATGGGGAACTTGTGAATGATAAACTCACATACACGAACAAAACCACTTAGAAAACAATGATTTAATTGTACTGATAAAATGGCCAAAACTCACAAAAAGGTTTGATAAAAGCTTACATCACAACATCACTTGCGAGCGGGCCATACTTTGTACACTTACCCACCTAATCTGGTACTCTCCTGGGATGGCTTACTTATACATAGTACATTGTAGCCAAAAAGAAAGAAAGAACTTCACCAATCGAACATTTAGAGATATAAAAGATAGATAGCGTAACGAAATTGTTGTGCATTCAAGCGTGCTACCGTTTTCATTTTTTTTTTTTGGCTTTAAATTGTGCAAATTTTTTGTCATTTTGCTCTTGGTTTTTTTTCCTCCTGCAGTGCCAACTCATACACTGTCACTGTCTACACACACACACACTCATAGTGGTCATGTATGGCTACAAACAAATCTAAATGTCGATAACTACCAACGGAAAAAAAAAGTTGAACAAAAATGTATTCAGCCAAAATCAATTGTAAAATTCTAAAGGGATTTGGTTGGTTTTTGTTGGTCTTGTTTGTGTTGATGGAAGCGAAAAATGTCCTGGTAACATCAGCCACAGCAGCCCATTTCCATTAAATCGCAATTCAATACAATTTCTCACATATCGGATTTCTGTGCACAATTCTTTGTTGTTGTTGTTGTTGTCGTTTTATGGTATTTTTATTTCTCTTTGCCAAATGATTTATCGAACATTTGCCAAACATTTAAAATAAATTTTTGGTTAAAAGCATGTCAATTGCCATTAGTTGTTTGAGTTCGTTCTTTTTTCCATTTGAGTCACTTGTGTGAGTGTGTGTGTTTTTTTTTTTTGGTTTCTTTTTTTTTCAGTAAATGTGAATTTACAATTCCAAAGGGATTTAAAGTTGATTTTATTTTAGCTATTCTCAGCTCTCCGATGTTAGACATTCAATGTATGATGTAATGTTATATTTATGGTCGACAGTGTAGGGATATAACGATGGTCGCATGACTCATATGGACGACATTGAACGGTACATTACTGAATAGTTGGTTAGAATGTAATAACTGGCATTGGCTAGAATAAATTGCTGAAGAATTGTTCTCAAAGAAAGGAATCTGCTTTTGATATCCGACTCCGATTTATCAACAGAACCGTAAAAATTAGTTTACGAAGCCGGTCAATAAGTACATGGAATGTATTTCTGAAAACGCCGCGGTAGACGAGTTGATAGCGAGGTTGCCTAACAGAGTGGGGTTGTGGATTCGATTCCCACCAGAGTTTTTGGTGTGTAGCTGCAAAAATCTAGACATATGGTCTGTTTCACCCGGTTTACCCTCACAGAAAAAACATATTTTTGAAATCAATTACGAAGTTTGTATGGAATTCGTCAATTCAATTACTTTTTTAATTGATTTTCTTCCAATTACAAAAGTTGTGAATTCAATTACTCAAATTTTAAATAAGTAATTGATTTTTTTACTATTTTTTACATGGATTTCGCCAAGAATTTCTAAGTTCAATTACAACATTAATTGATTTCCAAGCTTAATTTCAATTACACAGTAATTGAAAATTTTTGGCCCGTATTTTTTTCTGTGCTTGGAGCCAAAATTAGATTATAAATTCAAATCTATTGTCATTAAAATAAAAATAAAAATATATATCTGATAAGAAAATAAAAGGAAATAATTGAATCATATGACTTCTCCAGTAGGGTGGAGTGAAAACATGCTTTTTTTTTAATTTGAAAAAGTTAACCTCGGAAAGAGATGGATTTTTTTTTTTAGGATTTTTCTAAAATCAACGCCAAAATAGCGATAATTTCCAAATTTCGAGGGAGTGGCGCGACTCCTAAAATTTTTTTAAAATTTTTTTCTTTATTTTTCCCCTCATTAGGACCCCAGACTACATCTCTTTCCGAGGTTAACTTTTTTTTTGAATTTCACTCCACCCTATTCTCTAGGTCAAATATTTGTCTATATACGAAGTGTATTTGGGTCCATTTTTCCAATCCGGACATTACAATTGTCGATATTAATGTACCATAGATGTGGACTCATCCATTTTATTCTAATCCTATCCTAAGCTCGTGGAGGGCGGTGGTATGGTAGGACTCAGGATTATCGTCATGTTCATCGATTTTAAGAAGACTTTTGACACACTCCTACATGAAGCTGAAACTCCAATCAGTAGGGGTTTAAGACAGGCATCTGTCTTATCGGTCTCTCTAGACACAACTATGATGAATGCCACACGTGTCAACAGAGGCATAAGCTGGGGACTGTAGGGCCGTCTGGAAGACCTCGACTATGAGCACGATGTCTGCCTCCCTGCACTCAGATATACAGGCATCCTGGATTAACTACAAATGGTCGAAGAATAATCGACTAGAGTTAAATTGAAAACTAATATATAATGTCAAACTTCCATAAGTCGAACCCCCATTATCCATTAAAAAAGTTCGGATTACGGAGACTTTGAGATATGGAATTACTTATAAAATTCTTTCCCATTTGGGAAAAGAGTACATTTGTTAGAATTTATTCATTTTTATTTTATGTATACAATTGTAATTATTTTAAAAACTGTGTCATTTTTCTGTTGTGAATAATGAAGTAACTCCAATTTGTTTAGGACTTTGTAATTCTCATCAGTTGTCTGTATAACAAACCTGCTTCTCCTTATCATCATTTATTACGATTAGTGCGAACTAATAGATTCGGAGGAACAATGATTAGCAGTTGATAGGAGTTATCAAGCTCAGATTTTGTTTGGCAACGTTTTTTTTTTGGATTAATTTTAAACCTCAGAACACGTTTCCATAGTTAATTTCTTCGAAAATTTCGACTTATGGAAGTTCGTGTCATTATTTTTCTTCGAGTTATAGGGAAGTTCGAAATTCACTGTGCGGTGTTCTTTTGCTTCTGCCAATACCGAGTACCGACTGCATTGGTATTCCGAACTAACATCAAAGCGGCATAGGTCTGTTCCGTCATTGTGATTCTGAGCAAATAACAAACACTATCCATGAGCTACTTGCTGAATTTTATGTTGTTTAAAGATTAAATAAATTGTTTCAAATCGTACGCATCTCTCTCTTTTTTTTCATAAAAATATTCAGTCATTTCTTCAGTTATTTTTCCTTTTCTTAATATTTAAATTATGTGGCTTCATTGTGATGTCAAGTGGAAAATAATGCAACAACAGCAAGAAAACCACAAAATTTAATACTAAAAGCCATACATTACGAACATTACCTGTACGATGTACTTGCCGCATACGGGTATATACGCGTTTTTTGTTTGTTCTTTGGTTTGTTCTTTGGCTGTGCTGGCCATTTAAAGACAACTTATGGATGGGGACTCCCGCTCTTAGGGAACCGAACGACACGTACTTAATTAGTAACAAAATATCTTGAATGGTTTGAAAAGTGCTGCAGCTTTTTTTTTTTTTTTTGTTTCACGTCGTTTTTTTTTAGCTTCTAAACAAAGTGTACCTGGTAATTCTGAACTCTGTAACAATTGACCACAAGTTAGGGGAAGACAAGGGAATTTGTATGGAATACATATATTTAAATAATTTACAGTCGAGTGGTATTGACTGGTTAGTACACTACTCGTATATTCTGAAATTTGAGTAAGACTAAGAATATCCAATTGAATCGTTCACATCTCCCTTGGGAGAAAAAAAAACCGTCCTGTGAGACGATTGTTTGCCCAAAGTACTTGTATTTAAATCGATATATTCAGTGGTGTTGTTTTATGAATCGAGGAGAAGTCGGTGATAATGGGTGTGATGGCGAACGAGGTCCCGACAAAAAATATGCGTCGATGTAAGGGAAGAATTTAGTTACCTCGACTCCACCATCATTGGAAATATTTATGGCAGCATCGAAAGAATGCGAAGGATCGAAATGACAAACAGATGCTACATCGGGCTAAACAAAAAAACCCATTCAACCATTAAAGATTCTTCTCGGCGAACTAAACAAACGTAGGGGTAATAAGCGTTTTTCAGAAAAAAATCATTTGAAAAAACTACGGAGGAACAGGGCAGACCGACAACTATTGTAGGGTGTACAACACAGAAGAAATAAACACACAAGCTAAAAATATTGAAATATCATTACTTGCCATCGTCCAAATGCAGCCAAGGTGTATTCCAGTAATTTTTATTGTCATTCCTAAAGCACCGACGATAACCAAGGGTCGTACGAAGCGTATACGAGTTTTTTTTTTGTGTGTGTTAAAGATGAACTGTTTTTCTGTTATTTTGTGGCATTTCTAAGGATTCCTTGAAGAAATGAAAACCTCAATTTTAAGCATGTAAATTTAACATTATTCAATACGGATACGTCTACATACCCACATACTATTATTTTATACGAATATTTTTAGGGATTTCTCACCAAATGCTACTCTGCCCTGCTCTGCCTACATATCCATTTGCATAAGTTTTTGTCTGAAGAGTCTGCGGTTAAGGACATGAAATATTAAACGTTTCATGTTGTTGCTGTTGTTTTTCTTCTGTTTCACAAAACAAAAACAGAAGACAGGCGTAGACAGCACTTTCCTAACAAGCGGTATTAGGTTTCACAATGTACAGTCGAGTAAGCTACAAGCTGAAATGCGACGAACGCAAGTTTTCTTAAGACTCGGATATAATTTCAAAATACTTATCAGATTTTTTACAACTTTATTACAGTGTAGTCTTATACTCGTGCGTATTTGTCTAGCACATTGAGGCAGTGAGAGACACCATTGCTTAGACGGTGGTGTAAGAGTTTCTGAACCCTTCAATTCATAAAGTCAGAAAATACTGTCCAAAAACAGAAGAATAAGTTAACATAGCTGAATGAAAACTAGCAAATGCTGCTTCTGTAAGTAGCTCAGAACAGATCCAATCACCTCATATTCATAAAATTATCCTATACTGGATAAAACTTGTATTAATTAATTTATTATTATATTCTTCTTATGCGGCTAATTCTTTCAAATATTTAGTCCCAATTTCTTTGCAACATTGTTGCAATTCTCTAGTTTTCTTCTTCATTAAATACTTTATGTATTTTCCGCACTTGAAGTTGTTAATAATGACTATATTCTATTCCCAGGCGGGTTATGACTTGGAAACCTTAAGTCTGTGAACTCGGTTATTGGGTTTACAAGTTAATTCTTCTTAGTCACGTACACCCTCAATTTGCCACGAAACACCTGAAAAAGAACAACAGCAACATCGGCGAATTTAACAAAGACTTGCGATACTTTTCCTACGTTCCGTTTCGTAAGTCAACATAATTAAAATCGTAAAGATATGTTCGCTCGTTCGTTCGTTCGTTGGTTCGTAGGGTTGGGTGGTGTGTGAACGGATTTTGTGTATATCGTGTTGGGTTTTTAGTTTACAGGTTTAGGTCGGTTATTCGCTTTTGTCTGATTTGCAGTTTAATTAGTTATTCATAATTTCATGTCTTAAGTGAGTTTAGTTTTCGTTTCAGGTCTGTCGGTTTTTTTTTCGCGGAAATTGTTACATGTATCTTTCTCTTTTAACGGTAACGTTATTTATTTAATTCGAGAATTGTGTTAAGCTTTGTTTTGCCAGTCTGTCATCTCACGAAGTCTTAGGTTTGAAGAAATACAATTGTTACGATAATTTTAAGGCTTATTTAGGGACACTGAACATGGAGGAAATTTGAAGTAATACAGGGTCGCGAATCAGCCCGATTCTGAATACTCCCCGGGAATTATCTCCCGGGGAGTATTCAGAATCGGGAGATCGGGCTCTTTGCTGTTTTCTGAGTATAAAATCCTCCTATTGTAAACAGAGCGGGAAACAAACAAATCATCTGGCTCCAAATAATCAAAATTGTATGCCCCTTAGTAATATTCCCTCGTTTTGTTTCGAATAGGAGGATTTTATACTCAGAAAAATGTAAATTCCCCGGGAATTATCTCCCCGGGAGTACTCAGAATCGGGCTGAATATCTCAGTCATTAGACCTTGTTTGGCAGTTTATGTGATTGAAATTGGAAGATATAATAAAGACAATTAAAAATAATGTCAACGATTTTTTTTTGCATTTGTCACTTTTGTAAAGATTCACTTTTCCGAATATGCTGAGATCCTGTTTGTTTAATTTTTTTTTCCTTCCAGTGTTATATCCTGAAGATATATTAAAACCCCGATTCTACACAAACTCAGTCATAGCATTAAAAATGGATTGATTATCTTCGAAATTATTCAGAAACGAATCCCATGCATTCTTCTCAACTGATGGGTAACACATACTTCAGTTGGGGTGTCCTGGTGAAGATGAAAGCACTTGACTACACTTAATAATTATTAAAGCTGGCTGCGAACGACTAAATTTTTTTAGCTAGAAAAGGAGTTAGCGTAGAATATTTGCCACAGATTGGAAAAAAAAACGTCATATGCCTATGGAAGTAAATGCATGTATTTTAATCATGACAGCCTCAGATCATCAAACTCATTTTATTTTTCCTTTAAGTCAGCTTAGAGGAACGACAGATAAAATCAAAATACATAATCGCTGGAGAAAACATATTGTTCCAACTCGTTTTCCGTCCTACAAAATATAATAAGCTCTCATCAAAGATGAATTGAATCGCTTATTAACTTGCATTGCCCCGCGCGACTTACACATCATATAATTTTCCTGCTCGCATTAGATTTTTATCTAAACTGAAAAAAAAACAAAAACAGACTGTTTCCAATATGGCTGCAAAACACGGATGCCTGGTTAGAACGTCTCCTCTCGCCATCGGAGAACCCATAATTTTCTCAAACTGTATTAATTTCCTCGACAAAACACGCCAAGATCTTCAGATATGCACTGTCACGTTTCTGCGGCCATCAATTGTGGTAAATACAACATTTGCGAAATCTCCGCAAAAAGGTCCCCCCTACCCCCCACAACCTCCACAAAACCAAACGCGAAGGTTACCAACCGAACAGCGGCAAGAGGACATCACCAGCAATTCCACTGCAGTGGCACAGTACAATGTCTGTATAATGGAATGGTCGTCGTTTTCATCAAGCGTTATTATTGATTACGACTGCAAATGCTGCAAATTAAATGCCTTGAGATGATTGTCGATGGTTGCTGAATATGGCAGTGCCTCCGTACGTGCCCCGAGTGCCATTGCGAGTGCAACAGACTGAAATGTCCGTTGCATATTTGCCAAAGTTCATTTAATCATTTAAAAATTTCTATGCCGCTGCCGCTGTTGTTTTCATTTCATTTTATTTTATCTTCATAAGGAGAGGTAGAGGCAATCATGTGTTATTAAGTCAAAAACTATAATTTTATATAAATATATACAAAGGCAATAATATATACTAGCTATATAATATGTACAAATTCACCAATACCTGTATGCTCACGGCAGTTATATGTGTGTGTGTGTGTAAAACAGCGGCGAAATCGGCAAGCCCTTATCCGTAGACGCGTTCTGACATTGATTGCTACATTTCATACCACTCAGTGGTTCAAGAAAGACATACACAAGGCCTTCCCGGAAATCTACAAGACTTGGTCGGAAGCTAATTCTTTTAAAAGGCCTTAAGTAGTTTGTACACATAAAAACAATTTGTTTATGGCAAGGCCTGGCCAAATTTGCCTCTGGGATATTTGAATGTGGTTGCATTATGACGGCACTGCAATTTTACAATTGTCATTCACTGCCAGAGTTCCCTTGTATTGGTCGGTTTGTTGGCGATTGCTGTTGTGTGTGTGTGTGTGTTTTTTTTACATTGTCGTGTTCTGGCGCAATTCGCCGTTTGCTCTGTCGATATTGCGATAAATTTACCATTTTCACATTCGTTGAAGTTATTTTGTGTGAGGTTATTTCATTTTCTTCTTTCAAAAGTTTCACATTTAAAGGTCTCGTTGTTGTTGCTGTTGTAGTTGCGTTTAAATGTTTAAATTAAAAAATGGAAATTATAGGGTTTTCATCCATACAAATGGCAAAAGGCTGTTGTTAACGATTAGTTTTCATAAGTCATGAAATTCGTTAAGGGCAGGTGAATTAAAAAGGCAACCAAAGAATAATAATAAAAAAGTAATAATAATAAAAAAGTACAACAGCATGAATAAAATGAAAATTGAAAATAAAAATAAACCGAAATTAAAAGTAGAAAAAAACAATCATTAAATTCGGCATGACCAAAAGTGTCGTTGGCAGTATATGGGGACGTGCTCTTTGAGACAAAACCATAATTTTCGGAAATTTTTGACAAGAAATACCCTTCATTGTTCAAACACTCATTCATTGTGTTGGACCGGTCTGGGGACTGATAAACTACATGGGTCTGTAGGCCATTATGTTGGTAAAATATCAAATTAAATTCTTATTTCATTTGATGTCAACATTTGTCTAAGGCAACATATCCAGAAACATTTTTTTAAAAAAAGGTATTGAGCTTAATTTCAATTAAATTCTTTCTTTCTTTCAAGCTAGTGGTTTTTGCACAGATTTGGCCTAGCCTTAGCAAGAGAATCTAAATTAGCAAGAGAATCTGAGTATGTACATACTTGTAATAATATTACAATTTTAATTCTGAAGGAAAACTATCAGCAAAAACCTTCAATTTATAATGTAATATTTGAGCACAATTGATCGGGTTTTTCACTCTCTATTTCTCTATGTTTAAAAGACTCCAATGTCTAAAAAAAAATATTTGATATTTCGATAAGAGACGATATTGATTTTGAGTCGAAAGTGGTAATTATTTAAAATTAAAAAAAAAAATATTTTTGTTTGACTTTTTTTTTTAGGCCATCGGCCTCAACAAGGGCATGAACCCCAAAAGCATACAATGACTTTACAATTTTGACATCAAACCAATTCTGTTCTAAGGCGCTGGTTCGAGCAAAGAATGAGACCGGTGGCGATTATGATAACTGGTGTGCTACCGCTGGATATCCTGCCAAGGCAAGTGGCAGCGAACACCGTGAACACTTGTTCACTTGGGAAAACTATGGCATATATTAGATCAATAATTGAAGCATCATTGCAAGTAGATACCGATGAAGAAGTGTGACTGCTTCCGAAATGGATTCGTATACCTAGCTTGCAATCAAAGCATACACATTCCATGAAGCCTTTGTTTTGAAAATTTCTATTCTGGAAAAGGAATAGAAATAATCAATGATCTCAAACTCGACTAACAGTTTGATTATTTCTATTTCTTTTCCAGAATAGAAATTTTCAAAAAAAAACTGTATAAAGATCAACAATACATAAACAAAATTATTTTTTTTTACAAATTGACCACAAAGAATCCTCTCCTATAAGTTTTTTCGACTAACAGCAACCAAACTGTATACATATTTAATTTTAAATAATTTCGGATTAAAAGCGTTGGACAATTTTCTATGAAATTTCATCAAAAAACGAATTTCGAACAAAAAAGCTGCCACATTTACCTGACCTAATATTCCCCCCAATTGCATTCGAAATTAAATATCGATCAAGGGTTGTCCAAAGAACAAAAACTCCCCTTAGTTATGGTCAACGTTTTCATTCGTGTAGCTGCTTCTTCGCATCCAGTCAACACCAACGAACTTTCAGCTGAAACCAAATATAGCGACACGTTTAATTACCTCATATGGGTAATAAAACGAATACGGTTAATTATCTTATATATGTAATTATACGAATATGGTTAATTATCTCATATGGGTAATTATGCGAATACGGTTTATTACCTCATATGAGTAAATTAAATGATTGGTTAATTGTTTTATATACATATGTATTTATAGGAATACGGTTAATGGGGTCATATCGGTAAATATACGAATATTGTTAACTACCAATTACACCGTGTTACAAAAAATAGATTTTTTTCTGTCCTATGAACCAAATGCACATATTCGGAAAGAGGGGAAAAAATAAAAATACACGTGTATCGGCGATTTTCATGTACACGTCAGAATTTTTTTTTTAAGTTTGAAGTATGAAGCTCGTAGTGGCCTGTGTGAAAGCCTTTCGACCGATTTTTAACCCTTTTTCAGAGATCCAATCGAGCTGATTTTTGGCAGGCAGACTCGTGGAAATGTCTGTATCACGTCAAGTTTTTTAAAAACAATTTTTATCAATTCTCAGATTTTCCCCAATTTTTATTATTTTTGAAAAAAATATATTTTTTTCACTTTTCTTAGCATAACTTGAAGAGACTCCAAATTTTTAAACTACTTAAGCGTTACGAAAAAAAAACCTTAAAAAAAACGATAACCATTTTAAAAAAAAAAAATTAGGAAAATCAGAGAATTTATAAAAATCTATTTTTGAAAAAATTTGACGTGATACAGACATTTCCACGAGTCTGCCTGCCAAAAATCAGCTCGATTGGATCACTGAAAAAGGGTTAAAAATTGGTCGAAAGGCTTTCACACAGGCCACTACGAGCTTCATACTTCAAACTTAAAAAAAAAATTCTGACGTGTACATGAAAATCGCCGATACACGTGTATTTTTATTTTTTTATCCACTTTCCGAAAAAGTAAATTTGGTTCATAGGACAGAATGTGTGTAACACGGTGTTATGGGTATTTACAGAAATACGACCAAATAAAACCACATTTATAAAATGAGGTTTCTAAAACCCCTGACTAAATATTATTATTATTCGTTGGTGACATTATGGCAAAATAGTTAGTGCGATATTTTCAATGCGCAATTAAAATTCACATTAATTTATTAATTTTACTCACAAGAAATTTTGTAACGTGAAGCACAAATTTAACACCAAGACCAACATATTCGACTTGCCAACACTCTTATCCATATTTCAGTAAGTCAATTATTGTGACACATAATTTCACCTTAATAATTTGTTAAGGCTTTCCCTTTACAGAAATATTCTTCAAATCAATTCAGGTTATCTAACTAAACTCTCTACAGCTGCCGAGACTTATTAATAAAAACATTAAACAATTCTACTTGTTTTTTTTTTGCATAAACAATTGCAAACAAAAACAATATAATACATTTCACATTCTTAACAAATTAACTAGATCACTGTCATACTTTAGTGCTGCGACAAGTGCAACAACAATAATGGAAACTGGTGAAACTTCATCGGTTGCCACAATTAAACAAAAGAAGCCGTTTGAGATAATTCAACATTTGATTCGTATAACTGAATATCAGCTGCATTTATTACGTAGTACTCGACTTTTCCTACCACCCCCGGCACTGCGATCACCTACAATTGGTTAAAGTATCTTAAAGATACAGCAACCCAGACCAGTGTTTGTGTGTATGTATCTGTGTGTTATTAATTAACGAGATAAATTGAATTTAATTGTGTGAATTTGTGGTGAGAACTTTGTTAAATTTGAGGTGTTCGGTTTTTATTTATTTTTTTCTGTTTTATGAAAAACCTAATTAAATACAAATTAAAACAACCGCCACTAAACAACTACGAGAGCGGAGATTTAATGGAAATCTTTTCGTTTCTTTTACAAAATCAGTATTAAGTGCATTTTGGGTTGGAGATTTTTTAAGACAAAGTTTCTGTTGAAAACTGCACAAAATGCAACATTTGAATTATGAAACCTAACAGAAAAAAAACAATTTTTTTAGTGCTCGCATTACTGATGTCTGATCATATGTGAACATATGTCCGTACTTATACTCGTTGCATCTTTATAACATTTTTGTTGTATTTAAATTTCGTTGCCAGCGAGTTAAGAGATCTTTTGCCTCAGATAACATGCGTATAGTCTCACTCGTATCATCATAATCTTCGGTTGCCATCATAACTCCTCGCCTCTGTGTATAACATTTCACAAGGCTTGTTTTTCCAAACAGTTGCTGCCAAATGTGTGCAACCCTCAATTTTCTCAAGTACACTGTGAAATTGTAACTGTTTGTCTTCGGATTGTTATTTCTTCACAGCTTACAATAGCCGGGGTTGTTAGCCGAATGGTTGATCTGCTTTAAAACAAAAAGTGAGTGTGAGAAAGAGAATGAGGGGAAAACAAAGATCTTAATCGATGGACTTAATATTTTATGGTTGATTTGAGTGGATGGGATGGTCTTTTCCATTGGTAGACAACATCACACGAGTAAGGACATACATATGTCACTGAAACGTTTTGGGTAAGTGGTTTTGCGATTTTTGCAACGGCAAGATACGGAAATATTTTGTATCGACATTTGTGGGTAGTCAAATGTCGATTCAAAATATTTCGCGATATATGTAAGTACCTACATGTGTCCCCTACTATAAAAAAAACTGTGCATCAAATCAATGAAAGCGATTGGTCAATAATTCTACTTCAAATTAATGAATATATTCAGTGACTTGAAGAATAAATTCTTCAATTTGAAGTATTATTTTACATCAATCTTTCAGAAGAAAAAGCGCTATAAAGAAAGGCTTATTTTAAAACTGTTGTTGCAACAACAACATTTTTGTCTGTGTCATTGCACACAGCGAAGACGTTTCTAAACGCTACTAAAGAGTAATTCTCATTTAAACGATAAGAACTATTTCTTATATTGTACCAATAATTGGAAAGAGTAGCGATGAAGATGCGAGGTACCTCCAGCATGGATTCGTATTCTTAGGAACTAAATACGAAGCACGAAGCTCTTGAAAGGTTTATTTTTAGAAAATTTTGCAAAAAATATTTTTTTTTTCAGAAATTTGTGCAAAATTGAGATGATTCATTATTTATGGAAATTTTAATTGATGTACAGGTAAGTTGTGATGGATTGACTTGTCTAGTTACTAAAGTCCATTGTGATGCCTCCGAAACTAGTAAAAAAAACATATCCTTAGACCAAACCGCTATTGAGCGCATTTCTTATTTAAGCGGAAATATGCGGATTTAGGCACAGACTAGTCATTGGTTTCGATTGCGAAAGCTGGTAGAGTAAACAGCCGATTAAGAATAAGAAACTTACTAAAATAAAAAACGGTGGCAAACTTAAGTTTACCGTTAAAGGAATAAATTTAAGTATGCCATTTTAGGGTTAATGGGATGTTGTGGCGATGATGATTGTGACAAAATATAGTTTGTATTCGTTTCGTTACAAACAGTGTAGAGTTGGACAAACACTTGTATGTTTTGTAATTACTTTTTATTAGATGTTATAATTTTTTTAGCATCATCATTTGCCTTTGAAAAACTAGACAAACAAAAAAGTCCGGAGTCAAAAAATAGAATTTGTATGTTTGGAAGATGATTTGTTCAAAGGATGCCTGGCCAAAGTGAAAGGAGGAAACACAAGTGTAAGTGTATTGCGTGTGGAAAACTTGGAAAAACACGAAAAATAAAAAAATTCACAAAAGATTTTTTACATCTCTGTTCCAGCTTTCACTAACATTCCGATTCATTTTCCACTTTCATTCCACCAAAGTGAACGTTACCTGTGACAGATTTCACGTGAACTAACATTTTTAAAGTTTTTTCAGTGTCACTGTTTGGGCAAATTTCGAATCTGTAATTTTCAGAAACCTCATTTTCTGAACCCAGTTTCTCGCAAACGTTTTGGTTAATCTTTATTTTGAGACTACACTCGATTCGATACCTTTGTCCGTTGCTGAAAAAATGGAAAAATAGTTTACAGGTATTTTCAAATCTCCACAATCCGTTTTCTGAATTTCCTCCAAACTATTTTATCAATCTAATACATTTTGAACAAAAAACTAATGGGTTAATCCCCCTCTTTTTGTAAACACTTGTACATCAAATTTAAAGTAAATTGCACATCGAATATTCACCTTCAACCGATACACGAAGGCTTGACTAAAATTCACTTCATCCAACTAACTCGCTTATACATTCACCGCAATAGGCGTATTGTTTTTTGAACCCGTAGCGTTTTAACATGATAAAGCCTTTGATTCGAATTCTTTAAAAAGCTATTTTTTCAAGAATCTGAGGAAAATTAATTAATTAGTCCTACATTTCAAAGGATAACTGAGTGTTTTGACCAAATAAGACCAAATATTCTCAAACCATCGGAAAATATATGCTGATTAGATTTTGTTTCTCCAAATCTCATCAGTGTCTAATGACCGAATTCAACGTCATTTAAAATAATATTCCTTTTAGAGAACCATTAAAACTTTTCTTATTCAATTTATGTAAATTTTTTGCTTTATTTGTTAGAAATTGGAATAAAAAAGGAAAAGAAGAAAAAAACAGAACGCAACGAAAAACTTTTTCTTATTTCCATCTTTATTATTTTTGTTTGTAGCTTTAAAACATCAATTTCCTTCCATTTAATACAAAGTCACATTTTGTAAATGTTTGCTAGCAAAAACTCAGTCGCACAAAAAGACATTTTCTTTTAAATTGTTCAAAACGTCGTTAAAATGGCTCATAGAGCAGTCAACACACACGCACACACATACATGCCATGGCATACACACAAGCACAACAAACAAATGTGTCGTCGTCATTACATATTCAAACCGGAAAAGTGCGCAAAAGCGTAATAAATGTTTGTGTGTGTGTTTTTTTTCTGTTCTTTGCTTAGCTTTCTTCGACAGAAACACATACACGGACATAAAAGGATGTTTGTTTGCTGCTGTTGTTAGTGCTGTATGGTATTTATAAAACGGAAATGCCGCCATTGCTGTCAGTTGTCAAAGTTGTAAAACTCCGGATATAGACAGCGAAATATTAAATAAATGTTGGTATGACTGTGTGTAGTTGTAATGATATATGGCAAAAACTTTAAATTGATACAAAACGAAAAGCAAAGTCATTTCGATAGATTTTTTTTGTTGTTGTTTAAAAGTGTATCAAGAATTATACCTCTAAAGGCGACACTTCAAAAATGTCCTCAGCCCAGCGAGCATCACCCAGTACCTATTTTCATGCCCAGAACATAAAGAGTATTTGATACGTCGATATCCACACCACCCATTGAGATTGCCGACGGTGCTGGATTAGTAGAACGTTGTGTCTTGTGCGCATTGAAATCGACTGTTCATTTCAGCCCACTCATAAATCGTTGAGTGAGTCATTCATTGTTCGCCTTTCCTCTCCGACCTACAGAGGAGTCTGACCCAACAGAGACATCAATGAACATAAGAAATAGAGAAGGAGAGGCAGCAGAAACTTGTGGAACTCTTTCGGTCAACTTGGGCTCATTAAATGAGACACCAAATACAGGGTTCTCCAGCAAGAGGTGTTCTTTTGAATCACACGGTATTTCGGTAGCTGTCACTTTTAAGGCTTTCATTCTCTGACATTCGACAAGTATAAACTACGCCATTACTAAAAATTTAACGATACGCGCTTCAACAACGCACTGAAATGATTAAAATATGCTACAAAAATACAGTTCGAAAAACTAAAAATTTTCCGGACCGTGTTATCTCTCGAAGAGGTGATCACAATTGGCCAGCGGGATCTTGTGATTTAACACCTTGAGACTTCTTCCTTTGGGGCCACGTGAATGGTAAGATATACGCCAACAGCCCAGCGTCGATTATAGACCTCAAAGATAGAATTCGTGCGGCTATCGAGGACATAGGGCAGCCACTTGAGATTTGGTTATGGAAAATTTCATGAAAAGGATATGCTCCTGTAAGCATGGTCGAGGTGGCCATATGGCTGATGTTGTTTTTCATTATTAACGGCATACCTTACTCTTTATTGTGAAATAAACATCCGATAATTTATCTCAAAAAATTTAATTTTTCATTGAATACCAGATATATAAGTGAAACGTGCCAAACCCTTGAAAATATACAGAGCTACGAAACGATTTACTAAGTTTGGCTTTTCAATCTCTTCCAAGCACTTCGACTTTTTGTCATCGTTGCAAGTATAAGTTTTGTCTTGTCCTCGTTGACCATCAGATGGGTCGCTGATTTCTTCTCGTTTCCAGAAAATGCGCCAGTTACATCTCAAATGCGAGGAGAATGTGGCGATCGCGCCGGCTTTATTTACTTCTGCATAACCCACTATCTTTTCTATCAGGATGTTCAACAAACTAACCGATAAGCCGTCGACTTCCTGTAGCTGTTAAGAGCTCGGAGAGGTTACTTCCCACTTCTACTGAAGACCTGGTGTCACTCAGTTTCATTCTACAAGGTGGCGCAAAAGTAAACTTCCGACGTTTTTTTTTTTTGTAATAAAAAAAATGAAAAACTTTGATTCTTCTTGTGGATTATTTTTATTTGGTCTTTACATTTTTTTTACATCAAGTCGAGAATATGATGTCATGTAAATGGTCGCCGCCACAGTTGATTGTCACATTAGGGGCCAATCGCAAAATTTATACCATTTTCTGATAGGAGGATTACTTTTGCGCCACCTTGTACAAAGGCCTATCCGTTGTGCTGGGATTTTATACGACGGCAATATCTGCATTCAAATTCTCATTCTACTGTCGAACGAAACGCCTTTCTGTGCGAACTCTGCCAAACAAATGTTCATTTCAATTTGAAATGTACTTTTATTTGGTAAAAATATCCGTTTTCCTGTTTCTGTTCGTATTTCCTGAATGTTGTGTTTTATTAGCCTTGCGTACTTTGCCACAATTAATCAAATACTTTTTCTTGACATTTGGTTATAAAACATAAGCGTCAAACGTCAACATTTCAACGTAATTAAGTTACATTTACAATAAATGATTTCAGTTAATGGCAACAACCATGGGCAACATTTTACATAACCCCGTGATGGACAAACGGATGCCGTGACCATGACGTGGAACCTGCTATTGAATGTGGCGAAGCAGAGAGATTGGCAATTGGATTTATTAGAGACTTACAGAGGGGTGGCATACAATGAAGAGAGAAACAATTCAAGAAGAAGAAAATTTAAATTTTGAGTTTGTACTGAATATCACTGTAAATGTTAGTCCATAGAAAATATAAGAAGCTTGATTTCTGGTCACTCTAGGCCAAAGTGCGTTCAAAATCGAATTCTATGTGTCACTTCTTGGGCAGTAGGGTCCCAATTGTCAAATGGACCTTTTTATTGAGGCTGCCTAAGAATTTCAGCTTAGCTTTGTATCTTCCACAATTCGCACTTTAACCTTCCTACTGTACTTTAATGCTACTCCTTGCAAACTAAGCCCTTGTGCCTGCAGACGTTTCGGCGTGCCTCAGATGTCCCAGCCAACTTTTCGAATCTTTGACATTGTCCTTTTAGTTACGTTAATGTTTCTCCATAAAATAGAAAATCACCGAACGACAACACAAAACAGCAACTACGACAACCACAACAATAGAAATAAATTAATTACAACCTTATGCAGAGTGAGGTTAAATGACTTTAAATACCCGGAGAAGTTGCCACACTCAAGTGTTGAACTTCTGCCTTTCCACGCATACACACAAACAAACAATGCCGGGAACACACGTCGCCACGAAAACACACAAACTCAAGTACCCGGACTGGGTAGTGCTCCTGGCCTCAATGGTTGGTTGGTCGGTTGGTTGGATGAAGGAATGGTGCATTAACTCCTATCACATAATAAATGGCGTACGGTTGTGCAGGCTTAAAGCCGGACTAGGTCACGTGTATCCACGTAATGATTTATAAACCAATTGTAACAATAATCATAAAAATACAAAAACTCACACATACTCGTACATACACACACTGACACAGTGTCGCTCATTATGCCAAAACTGCGTTTAGAACGTCGTCATCGGGTGAACGGTGGACTGTTGGCAGACCGATGACTGATGAGAGTGTAACGAGTGGAGGTGGTGGTGGGTGGTTACGATAAACGGAAACAAAATGCCGTTGAAAAAGCACTTATAAGCGTTGCAAGTTTTTAAGGACATTCTTAACGTACGTATGTTAAAATATCATCGTGCCCAAACACACACACGCACACTTTTCCCGGTCGTTGCGATATGATATGGTGTAAAGAGTGGCCCATGCACAGTGGGTCAGATTGATTTTATTTCAGTTTCGGAAAAATCATTACGTCCGATTTTTAAAAGTTATGTAACTTCTTTTTTTGGTTTATGTTAAATTTCCTAAAAAAAAATGTATACGTGAACGTGAAACGAGCAAAAAAAAAATCACCAAACTTCTGATATACATATATACATCAAGTACAAGCTCGAACATTTTTCTTTTGAAATAATGACTCAACGACTTTGAAAATGCTTTTTATTTATCAACTTGTGCTTGAAATACAAACAATTTAGAAAACCCGATTTTTTGCAAAAAAAAAAAACTGTTTACAAGCCTTTTCCAAAAAATCTGAAAAAATTCTCAAAAATACTTTACACCATAAGATTTCAAATTAAGGTTGAACCAAAAAAATATTTTTGTTTTGGACACCCTAATGTACTTCGATTCTCTTTCGTGGTAAAATCTGAAATACAATTTCCAAATAGACATAAGACCAACTGGTGCATTTTTTCTGAGCTTTCGTTAGTTTTCTGAGTCACGTTCCCGGACTCTACAACGATTTTAGGAACTAGGACAGGAACTTAGGACTAGGAAAGCCCAGAGACATTTGTGGATGAACTTTTTCAGTAGTGTCTTAAGCTTCTCATGGACTAGTGGACTAAGTAACATTTTGAGATCTAATCCAATTCAAAAACGGATAAATCGTGGACCACTAAAAGTCCACTCGCATGTTATCTCCGATATCCCAAACAGGCGGAAAAGTATACGATGGGCGGTTAGAAGCTTTCATACCCTTATGATACGGATGGTATGATCCCAGCGGACTTAAGGGAGATCATCGACACATTAATGTCATGACTATTGATAATTTTCGGAACCTGCTTACGACTATTTCATATTATGGATAGTCTACATCTCTAACGGGGGAAGGCCTCACAAACCAAAGCAAAGGATTTCATGTCAATCAACATTTCATTCTGTATGTTCATAACTCTGTAGAGAGTCGCTTCACTTGCTGGTTGGCCATATGGAAAGTCTGCCTTACCTACAAGGAATACGCGAAGTTGACATTCCTAGTTATAGAGGGAGCGTTTAAGAAAATCAACCCGAACTCGGCCAATGACACAGCTGTGAAGCAAAACTTGTGAGTACACTTCATTAGGCGCCTCAAGTCTTTCCAAACTGGTTGGCAGTAACACCCTGCTTGATGCCATGGAGAAAACGTAATGAAAGACAATTACATCCGAGGATGATGTGGCGGTTGCAGCCAGGATCCTTACATACTCAGAAATACTGGAATATCCGCTATGACTATTATTGAAATTGTGCCGGGAAGGTGAGGTGGGTGTAAATCCAGATACATCGTAATTGATTGATTACTACGTGATTACGTCGATATAAAATCCCTCAATTCTTTAGTTCTGTGGTTTTCACGAATAGTCGCTGAAGTAAATTTTACAAAGGGCTTTCCTAAACTTATTTTTAGTAAAAAATTGATCGTCTGTGTTAGTAAAAACTTAAGTTAAACATTTTACAAAAGCGCCCCGGTAGGCGAGTTGGTAGCGTGCTTGCCTATCAGCGTATCTTATGTGGGTTCGATTCCCATCAGAGGCTTTGGTCTGTCGCTGCAAAAATCAAGCCAAATGGTCTTTGTCACCCGGTTTACCCTTGGACCCAAAATTATAATATAAATTTACTTTGTATTGTAATTAATTAATAAATAAATAACATTTTACAAAAGCCGCAATTTTTTTTAAAATTATTTATTTTCGCTCTCCTGAGAAGTTGCCTATTTTAATTTATGTTGCAATTCGTGAAAGCCACATTTTACACGGCGATGTCATTGGAATATTTACAAGCTACACCAGGACCTCTGTCAACTACACGTGAAGTGAAGTTTTTCCACAACTGGCGTTCGAAACCACTGTAAGTCCCATTACCACCCTACCACCAAGACCCCTTTCACACACGGTAAATGTAATTTGTTCTCGTTATTGTTTTATTTTATTTGTAGGCAAAACCACGCTCTTTCCTTTTATTTTGGATTTGTTTCCCCTTTTGTTTTCGGATTTTTTTCCCTTAATATTTCCTATTTCTTCGGGTACATGTTGTGAATTGTTTTTGGTTGTTTTTTTTTTTTCATTTGTTATTTATTAGCCCGTCATGAAAATGAACAACAACAAAATATTGTTAATGAGTTTGTAGTTGGTGGGAAATGGAAGGACATTTAGGAGCCTTTAATTGTCCTTGCCCTCTGGCCCAAAGGAGAAATCATGTTCGAAACGTTCTTAAGTGTGATTTAAGTGTTTGTTGTTGACTTCGAAAAGAGTTGTTGTTTGACTTGTGCTTGAGTTCTGAAATCAGTTGTATTTAATTTTCGTTTTTTTTCGGGTTCTTTTCTCCTGTGGTTTATATAAAATGGCTTTTTGTCACGAAAGTTTTGTCGTCTTTTTCGGGGGTTTTACTTTTAATCTAAGGTATTTTTTCGTTAGTTTTTCGGTTCATAAATTGTGTTTTATCTAAAATGTGGTGGTAGTTTGTTTTTTTGTTGTGGTAAAAAGTGTTTTTACTTGTTTTAGATTAGAAATATTAACGTCATTTTTATTTCGGTGTTGCCATTAAAACTAAATTGGATATATTGTATTGACATTTTTAGAAGATGGAGGAAGAAACGTGTGATGTTTGGATTTTCAATAACAACGACTACGAATAATTGAGCCTACCTTTATTTAAACAAACTGGTAAGTTCTTTTGAAATTGTTCTAAGAAACAAAGATACAAACTAGGGACACAACCAGGACTGAGGAGTCGAAACAAAATTGCTCGTTGTTCAATAATAAAATTTCGCAAATTGTATTTCTGTCCACCATTCCTCTATATTACACTGAGGCCCATTTGTATCTTAAGGATTAAAAAGTTCATATAACCGAAAATATATCAAATTTTAAAAAATATTAACAGATTAACTTGTTCTCAATAAATTTTATTTCTTTTATGGGAAATGGAAGTAAATGAAACTCGAAGTCGGAGTCTAGCAAATTTTCCGACTCCATAGCCCTGGGCACAACTATTAAAATACATGTATGTCAAATTTAAATTCAATATTAATGAGCTTGAATGAAAATAGTCACAGATATTTTTGTAAGGACATTTGCTTTGCCCACGGCTTCAGAATGATCTCCTGATTTTGATTTAAAACCTTTCCTATGTAGTAGGTTTTTTTAGCATTAATTATGACGATCTAATAATAAATTCAACCTACTGCAGCATTTTCAAGTTATCTCTATTATCTCTTGGTCCGTAAATTTTCCTCTACTATATACGTCAATGAATTTCATGAATTTCACTTAAGCGGTTTTGGTATTACATAACTTTGGGTCTTTGAATTAAAAATGTGTGAATTTCACTTAAGCGGTATTCGTATCACATAAGTCTGTGTCTTTGCATTAATAATGTGTTTCGCATAAACGATATTTCAATAAAGCGGATTTTCGTTTGAGCGAAGTACAGCGCATGGAAAATAATCCACAACAATGGTATCTAATATAAGGCGAGCGCTTATCCGGATTCGACTGTCTTACGAACTGAAAAAAAGGCCAAAGTCCTTGGAAATCATTTATTAGGACGGCAAGGATAAATAACAACTTGTTTTAGAGTCAACCTAGGTAAAATAAGACGGGATACTTCTAACGTAAAAGTAGATTTTTTTTTGTTTTTTAAAACTACCATAGAAAATTTGACAGTACCAGGAATATCCGCATAAAACCCCCATGGGACAAGATGAAATTTCCATTCAGGTTACACCAACCTTCACAATCGAATTGGACCTTCGCTCTTGGCACAGCTTCTACAGGAATGACTATACTACGCTAGTAAGTTGTAATGCGCCTATGGCGCCCGTTAATTTGTTTGAGAAAGTATTTGTTACTTAATTTTAAAAATTTTGTAAAAAATATTTTGTAAAAAAAAATTTCGGAAAAAAATAAAATTGGAAAAAAAAAATTTGTGGAAAAAAAATTTTTGCTGGAAAAAAATTTTTGTTGAAAAAAAAAAATTTTGTTGAAAAAAAAATTTTGTGGAAAAAAAAAAATTTTGTTGAAAAAAAAAATTTTGTGGAAAAAAAAAATTTTGGAAAAAAAAAAATTTTGGAAAAAAAAAATTTTGGTTAAAAAAAAAATTTGGTGAAAACACAATTTCTGTAAAAAAAAAAATATTATTTTTTTTATTATTATTATTTATAGAATTATTATAGAATGCCTATTTAAATTCCTACGTACTGCGTGACAGAGTCAGTGAATCAGGGAATCAGTGTATCAGTGTATCAGTGTATCAGTGTATCAGTGTATCAGTGAATCAGTGTCGAGGGTAAATATATATTAAGATTATTGGGCTTTGGTTACGACGTTATGACCATATCGAGCCCTTACCACGAAAAAGACTTAAGCTACATTTTTTTTTTGTTCGAAAATCGCTTTTTAATTAAATTCGATAGAAATTTTTCCAACGCGCTAAATCCCAATATATTAAAAATGTATATTTATAAAGATATAGCAAAATCAAATGTATCGTAAGCCACACACGCCTTGACCACACAAAAAACCCTCTTTGTCTTAGGACTCGATAGATCGAAAATTTTCTCCTTAGTTAGAACTCTTGTGACTAAATCTGGATAACAGTTGATGTCAATCAATAGCTACTGATAAATGTCATACGATTTGAAAATGGGAAATCTTGAAGTCTTTCTCCTATAGTGGTGAATTAAAATGAAATTTCACATATCCGAATTACGCTGTAGAGAAAACAGGTATAACTGAAACAGTATAAAAATTCAATACAAAATATCAATTAGATCGTTTATTTGATAGTGATTGCATTTATCCGAACAAAGTTTTATTCAAAACCTTAGTTAATTAAAAACGCTTAAATTCGCTTTTTAAAGCCCCCCCCCGGTAGGCTACTTGTTTGCCTATCAGCGCGGGGGTTGTGGGTTAGATTTCCACCAGAGGCTTTGATCTGTTGCTGCAAAAATCTAGGCATCTGGTCTGTGTCACCCGGTTTACCCTTGGACCCAAAAGTCGAATATAAACATACTTTGTATTGTAATTAAATAAAATTATACAAAAATCGCTTAATTGCAACGAAAACAATGAAAAAAATATTCGTTGTCGATTAAACAGATTCGCGTGTGTCGCCATAATAAATATATTTAAACACTTTTAAACACACAACATTTTTCCTGCTTACAACATTACACCATTTCTAACATTTCCTAAAAACATTACCAACTTTCTACAGAATAATCTTAAATGTCGTTTATATTTTCAAAATGTTGTTGGTGCATTTTTTTCGTCCTCTTCAATTTGACCAGAAATGTAAATGTGGCTGACGCACTGCGTCTTAAGTGTGGATGAAATCAATGCAATAAATAAACTGAAACCGATTAAAAGTGCAACTTCAACGATGAGGATGACGACGACGACGACGACGACGAAACTTCAAGATACAAGACCACAACAAATTTGTATTTGCCATGGTCTCTTAAGTGCTGGACACACTTCTCACAATCAGGAGGGATATGAGACGCGAGCAGTGGTGAATGTCCGAGGATTTGGCTGCAGCCTGCAGCTAACAGAAAAACGGAAAACAAGAAGAGGCAGCGTATAAAAACAAATACGCACATGTGGCCATAAACAAAATTCTAATCGCTTGCAGCTATTAGCAGTATTTAAAAGACGCTAATGCGCTTAGCATATACATAATTAAATTTCAAGATAAGCGGAAACGATGAATGTCAGATGGGAACGCGCAGAGCAACAAACGCTGCAGCAGCCAGGCAGCATCACAACAAAATTCCACACAACCACAACACTGCGCATACGTAGCGCAGACCGGGCGTAGAGAATGTTCTGCCATAAAGAAACACTTGTTGTGATGGTAACAAGTGCGCCGCATGTGGAAATGTGATAGTGGTCGCCAGACGTGTTTCCTATATCCCTGTGTTCCTGTGGACCTACTTGTACCAGCACATGTGAATTCAGAAGAAAGGTCGATAGCTAAAGGCAACCTGAGAGCGATAGAATAAAATGGGTAAGCCCCACATAACAAAGACGTATAGAAGGCTTCAAGTCAAAACATTGACAATATCGAAGTTCTGCAGTGGACCAACTCGAAATGTTGTGATGCCTCTAATTTTGCTCAAGGTCGTGATCTGGTGGTACCTTATCGGTATCCAGAAATTGGATACACGGAAATTGTTTGTCAATAAAAAATAATTGCAAATTAGAAAAATTAAGTTTATAAGTTTGAAACGAATGAGAATCTTAATATCAAAAAAATCCAATTGTTAGAAATTATTACTTTTTCATTTACTATTTGTACTCTTAAAATTAGTTTAATTTAATGACGACTTTTTGCGATTCCAGTCTCATCATCGATACCTCGGCTCCGCCATCAAAAAAGCAGATCATGTCAGCACCGAAATACAACTAAATTTACGTTCTCACTGGGCAAATATTTGGCGAAAAAATATTTCATTGTATTTGCACACGCATTTACCAAAATAACACAGGGTTGATTTTGTCCCACCACGGGAAAATATTTGCTGTCAAATATCGGCCCGTTAAAGTTTGGAAAACAAGTTTGCCGTGAGATCTGACTTGAGATATTTTACCGCAATACCAAAGATATGAGGGATAGAAAAGAGGATTTTAAAATTCAACAAATTTATGAAACGAGCTCTAAAAGTTTTTCAATAAAAAGAAATAATATTTTGAAATTTTTGTTTTTATTTTTTTTATTCTAATTTTGAGTCCAAGGGTAAACCGGGTGACACGGACCACATTGCTAGATTCTTGCAGCGACAGACCACAGCCTCTGGTGGGAATCGCAACCACAAGCCACGCACAGACAGGCAATCACGCTACCCACTAGGTTAGTGGGACGCCTAATTTGAAAAAATATCCAAAAAAATTTACAATTATTTTATTGATTTGCAATTTTTTTGATCTTTTTTTAGTTTTGCGATTGTGATTTCATTTAATCCATTCCTGCCTAATGGGTATTTAATTACTCAAGGAATCATACAAATCGTACAAGTTGATGTATTGGGAATGCAGTAATAGGTTAAACGCTTAAATTCTAAAAAGTTGTCATCCTGGCTTCCTCCAGCTGTTGTTTCCCATTGTTTGTTCTTACAAACTTTTTGTGAGATCAAATAATTATTTGCCGAAAAGAAAGGTCACAATTTAGTTTGTTTGTCCAAAATCAGCTGTTACAAACATCATCCACAAATCATAATACTCTGTAGCACAGTGTGGCGTTGATTATACAAATAATTTCTACATTTTGGTTGGAATGTTAATCATAGGTAAATTTCGTTAACGAAAATCCGTGTTTGGCTATGAAAAAAAAACCAAAATATTGCGTGTTTGAAAAAAATCAGTTATTGATTTATAATTTCAGTAATTGAAGATATTTTTTTTTTTGTTTAATTGACAAGAAATCTATTAAAAAATAATTTAAACTGCAAAGTTTGTAATAGTCACGATTAGTCATATTTTTCTATATACTGCGTAGTTTTTAAGAAGATGGTCGGTATGGAGTTTAATTGTATATGGATATTTTGCACTGACTAAGAAGCATCGTATTTTTTCCATGAGTCCACTTTTCTCAATAACACCACTGCCAAAATAATGTAAATACTAAAGGGTCACAACTAAAATGTTTCCAAAACTGACTTTTTTCCATAAATTAATTCAGAGTACACATCTCTAACTATTGCAAAAATCTCTTTCACATCACTATCTTCTTTAATTATTTTTATGTTAACTGCATTAATTCTGATCGATGAACTTAGAAGAATTATTTTTAGTTTCGTTAATGCCATAAAATTTTGGGTTGTGACCCTTTTGTATTTAGAATGCGATATGTTCTTCATAAATATCTCAATTTGTTCTAACAATCATTAATTGTTAACATACAGACACACAAAAATGGTTGGGGTTACTATTTTACAGCTACAAAAATGTTTTAAAATTACATTCGACTTCGGTTAACTGCAATCCGCTTAATAGAAATCTATCGGATAAGTGAAATTAAACTCCGCAACAAATCGGGAAACTCCATAAAAATTCGGTTTCAAATAAATAACTGTGTCCAACTAAAACTCCGCTTAACTGAAAATATCGGAACACTACAAAATTTGTCGTAAACAATAATTTGATTTCATACGAAAATGTCTCCGCTTAACAGAAAATATTCAACAAGCTGGAATTAAGTTAAAGTAATCAACTTAATATAAATATAAAAGTTAATATAAAAACAGGCAATCGATAAAATAGGTTAGGTTAGGTTAGGTTGAATGGAGGATCGGTCATGCACCATGACCGTCTCATGTCATTGACATACACCTAGGCCAGCAATTCGGCCTGTTGTGCGCTCCTGATTTCGTCTACGAATTCCCTTCCCCTTTATCCTACGTTAGGAATTCGGTCCCCTCTATAAAGTTACTTAAATTCCTTATGTCTATTGCTTTGACGGCCGATAAAATAAATATTCGTTTAAATTGTAAAAATTTCGCTTATCCGAATAAACATGAAAGCTAATTGGATTTATATGCACATTTTCAGGCATACGACATGGCCGAAAGAAAGTATTCCTTTTAAAAATGTCTTTTATATTTATTTATCTTTCAAAAACGAATAATTTAGAAATAAATAAAATTATTTATCTCCGAAAATGAAGTTGATGTTTCCGTTAAAATGGAATATTTTCTCCTAATTTCGTTGATTCAAAGGATAATCGTTCACGAAGACTGAATAAATCTATAGTACGAAAAAAAACTGCTAAGACGGTCTGATATAGTTTAATGCGTTGTCAAATGAATATATCACACACAACAAAATTTATATTAACTATAAGTCAACTAAAATATGGTACATAGTAGGGAACGAATATTTTGAAATCGCAACAGCAAATCTATATGGGGAACTACAAACACTTTTTTTCTGTGTTATGAATACTTTTAAGGAAGTGCTCTACGACTCCATCTTATGCAGCAAAGACTCTTTTTTTTGTGGGTACTGTTTGGGAAGTTCAGCCAAGGTCTTCACATAAGAGAAGTTAATTTCAGAGATTGGAGGTCTATCTGCTTGGATTGCACAATTCCAATATGAAACGGTATATGGAAATACGTGACAGGATAACTTGAGGTATATATTGTGTAATTGCCAGGCTGTTGTGGTCCTGCCTGAACTGCTCTCTTGCTATATAACGTAAGGACAATGTCAGTGTATGATGTGTTCTATAATGCTGGATAGCCTGGCTAATGATTAACCCATAAAATGTTTTCAAAAAAAAAATGACTAGCAGCCTCATTAGCCTCACACATTGTGGTAGGGTATCGAATACCGAAATCGAGGCCAATGAACTTTGGGTATATGGCTTATGGCAACAACAAAAATAACACTACAACAACAAAGACTTTTTAACAGGTCGACACGTATGCAAAATCGAGGTTCGCAAAAAAAAAAAAACTGGAGCGCATGAAATTAGCACCACATTAGTGATGACGCGGTCACACAGAAACACCTGATGGCAATCTCCGCAAACACCACAGAACTTTGCCCGCCACGACATCCATCCATTTCGGACAATGCGTCGAGGTAGAAAAATATGCGGCTTACGTACATTTGACTAATTTATATGCATTTAATATTAACAAAATGTTTTGACACTTTTCTGTTCTCTGTTATCCGTTCTCCACAATTCTTCTTTTACTCACATGTCCACATTCGGACACGGCGCGGCTCAGCAGTTGGATTTAAGAATGCAGATGATGAGATTTGATACAAAGTAACTGGTTTTTATTTTGATCGTATCATCAAAGGAGTGTAGCCTAAATTGATAATAAAAATTAATAAAAAAAAAAAACTAAAAAGAAGAGGTTAAGAGACGGAACCCTTTTTTTCAGTCGTAGAAGATTTATTTAAATTGTTCCATAAAAATCTCTTAATGGATGCCGGTTGACATTAACTACAACGACCGAATGAAACAGAGAAAGAGGGTCCGTTTTCAGGTGAATGGGAGGGGGTGAGGATTTGGAGGGGGAAATCAGAGGAGTATTAAATTGTCTCCTCAACATGTAGACCGTATCATTGAGCCATTAGACTTAGTTGCTCGGTCAATGCTATCACGATATTTAAGTTTCAGACGAATTAATTTTTTGAAATTTGAAAGAATATATACGCAGTGAAATATTTAAGTTGTCATACTTATCTTTTGCAGGCCATGAGCTGGAAGTGACTAATCAAGCATTTCTTCTAGATGTCGTATACTCGGGAGGAGCAGTTTGCTATTCCCAAAGTAAACGTAAAGAAAGATCATGAACCATAATTTTTGATGAATTTGTAGCCGTAACATTCCTTTTGTAACACTTTGAAATATTGATCTTTTTCAACCTGTTTTTGATGTAAAGTATTTTTCAGTTTTTTTGGAAAAGATCAGGTTTTTGTGAGTTTTTCGTATTTCAAGCACAAGTTGATCATTAAAAAGCATTTTTATAAATCAAAAATGAATCGTCACATAACTTTTAAAAATTTCATGAAAGTGTAAAAACTAGTGATGCAGTTTTAAAGCTGGGGAAATTCTAAGTAATTTTAAAAACACATTTATAGATTTTACTGTTGGCCTTTCAAAGTGTTGGCCCATAAACCTTTGTAGCCACAGAGTCGATGCATTTATGGCACTTTATAAAAAACAATTCATAGTTTTTAAAAATTTCATGAAAATGTAAAAAACTAATGATGCCATTTGAAAGGTGGTAAAATTCTAAGTTATTTAAAAAAAATTGTTAATTTTACTCATGGAGTTTCAAAGCTAAGGGTGTCAAACCATAGGTAGGTATTGAAACTGGGATATGCAGGAGAAGGGAAAAACTTCCACATTTAAGGCGCTAAACAACCTTGTTCTTAAATATTTATTTGTTAATTAATTTGATTAACTAATTGTATATAAATTATAAATAAAATTTAAGTTGTTATTATTACTAGTGGAAGGCCGTGGTGTGGTAGGTAGTGTGTGCGACTATCACACAGAAGAACCCGAGGTCGAAACCGGGTACGACCATCATACGGCTGTTTCCACTTCGTAAATGTTGGCGACTTTTCGACTAAGAGAGCAATATCTAAGCCATGTTAAACTCTAGAAAAGCATTAGCCGTTCGGAGCCGGCTTTTAACAGTAGGTCCTGGTCAGCGAATATACAAATTATATCGTACACAGCTCACTGATTCGAGAGAAGTTCCCCGTCTTTTCCTTCATGGAATGTTAAGGGAAATAAGTAAGTAAGTTGTTATTGCTAGTATGTAAGGAATTTCTGTCCATAGACTCAATAAATGAAATAAAATATCTCCCTACTAACGCTTCATTACTTTTGAATAAAATTAGTGGGTCAAAAAACCAACCCTTAGTCAATATTTAAACATATGAAGAAATTGATGGGAATTTCGTTCGCATGCCCTCTCAGCGCCAAATAGCTGATTTTTGGCTTAAAAAGCATGCGAACGCAGTCGTTCGACATCGTGGTTTAGACTGTTAATATTCTGTACATGCAGGTGCAGGGTGATGCTCGTATGGTTGGCCATATTTTCCAACTTTTCAAAGTATTTAGTATCTCATCTCCTGAACATGTACACCATGGATGGAATATAACTCCTGTATATGCGCCGGGGCTTCTACGAGGAGACCAGAAGTGATAATATTACGCCGAAAGGTGAGTCAAATATTTTTCGCGCCAAGCGTATAGCAAAAAATAATCTCAGGTAATTCCAAGAATATTTCACCAACAAATCATGGGTCTAAAATAAATCCCTAGCTCACGCAAATCGATTTTTATGGGAGAAAAAAAAACAACAAAAACGAAAACTATCGGAACTTCTAAGAATATTTTACAAATAAACTTAATATTTACCAACAAAAAGTTTCAGTGTTGAATACCGAAGCACAGTGGGCAAGAAACATATATTATCGGACAAATTTTTTTATAATTTTTTTTTAAAAATGTTGATGTAAATATTCATATTGCTTTTTTCAGACTTTTATGTGATATTTGAAAACAAATATAATTTGATTTCTCCACTTTGTCGTACTGTAACTTATATATTTTAGGAGCTATGTTTAATTTTACTTTTACTATGAAGTATGTTTCCTTATCGTTATTATGACGTCAACATTTTATTTGTACCAAATGTAAAAAAAAAAAATAAAAATATCGACTTTAAAAAGAAAAACAAAATCGATTAGGAATAGGAAATAGGAATTTTTCTTAGAACCATGGTGTCTTAGTGAAATATTCTTAGTTTTTTTCGTTTTGGCTATACGATTTGTTGATTTTTTCCTCCCCAACAACTTGACCCACCCTAGTGTACATGGATTTTCTATAGAAAATGATTTTCGGATATCCGTCGTCTTGGCAATGATGTCAGGACTCTCATCCGCCCTATGCAGAGGTCCATAGGACCATAGTGTAATTGTTAACTGGGAATCAGGCTGTGGAAATTGTTTTATAACATAATTCGAATATGTGTAATTCAGCAGATGTTCAGCGTTTTGCAGCTAGCTGATTTGAGAGAAGTTCCAGATTTATGGCTTAAAAAATGTTCAGAAAGAAATCATTCAACAATTTTACATTTTTCACTGCAATTTAAATTCAAAAATACTTCATTTTCTAAAAAAAATCAGGACAACATATGATGTTATTTACAAAAAAAAAACCTATTCACACGCTCTACATTAAGGACCTTCTAGGGCTGCTACGGCCTACGTTCCGATCAATACGGATTAACTCTTTAGTTGCCGTGTCCGGTACATTGACCCCTTGGCATCTGCCCCATAATCCAATTAAGTTTAATCAGTAATGAAAATAAATATATTCCAACCAAGCGCATATGAAATAAAACCCGCATTTATGGCATCTAACAAATGCATGATTACGTTGGAGCAAATAAGAAATGATGCCATAAATTAGTAATACTTCCTATACGTTTCACAACTATCGCTGATCAGTCGTGCATTGATGGACTCATCGACATTCATACGTTCATATATTCATTCGTTTGTTGGTTATCAGGATATAAAAACCAATCAAATTAACATAAACCGATTATGAAAGTCATTTCAAATAAATTCAATTATGGTCTTTCAAGACAATTAAACCTTCCTTCTCTCACTCGTTGTCTGGCTCGACGGCAAACCCACCTGTTTTGAAGCAAAAACTGACAAAACACACACTCGGTCACACACGCACACAAAACAGTTTCTTATCAACACCTTTTGCTGTTGTTTATAGCGCTTCGAAAGACAATAACACCAGCAACGGCGGAAAGCCAAAAGGCCAATTGTGATTAACAGTCTAACACCTTTTTGGTCATCGCCGTCACCAGACTGAAACTGAAACTGAAACAAACGGCATCCGATGATAATTCACCTTTTGGGAAACTATCAAGAGACTCCCGCAACAACAACACCCAAAACAAAAAACATTTTTATGATGTTCCCATTTTGTTGACATGATTAGGAAAGAAGAAAACTAAACAACATCGACAGCATCAATAGTTTGTCCATAACGTGTGATCGGCATACTTCTCACCTGAAAGCAATTAATAGCAGCAACAAACAAAAGGAACCCAAAAAACCTTAAAATAAGCCATAAATTTACTCGGCCACTCACTCACTGGCCTGTGTACGTCCGTCCCACCGTCCCCATTAACTACGCGCGAGTAGAGCGTTCTCATTCTAAAAACCTGCAGATTCGTAAAGATGACCCGCAAGATTAACGTGGACCCACCACAAAAGGCAAACGTTTAGTTTAAGTGTCTTCAGATGTGTGTGTGTGTTTTTTTTTTTTTGTTATTTATTTCCAGCTTTAGTGTGGTGGCTCTAAAAGGACAATGAGCAGAAGAAAAAAACGAATAACAAAGTCAACATGTTTTGCTTAAATCAGTGTCTATGTCTGTAGATCGAAAATTAAACAAAGAGTTGGTCTTCTAAGCTGGCATGCATGAGATTTACTTGTTCGGCAAGCGAGTTTTCCTAATATCGACTAGTTTTCTAAAACTGTATACCCTGCTCAATAAATAAAATAATGTAAGAAGGACATTTACATTTTCTCACTTGTTAAGTAACTTTGCTCCACAATGCTTGGCTTTGTTTGATGGTTTGCCCGCTCATGACAACGGGTTGACTCCGAAGATGGTCATGTTATTTTTTTGTTTTTAAATTATAAAATTGGAAAAACTTGAAAAATTTTACAACGAAAATATTTCCTATTTATTTTTTATAAACGAAAACAGAAATTTTTGGATATCTTGAAAATGAAAAATAAAAATTCAGCTTTGGATAATGCTTTTAAATGTATTAAATTGTCTGATTTTCAGTTGTAAGACCTCCATGAGTCCTTGAAAATCAATCCTTGACTACAATTGGTTCCATACAGAGATCAAAAAATGTCTACCAGACCGAAAGTACTTAATTTTGTACCCAAAAAATTCAATTCATTATTTTTTAAACACAAACTTTATGACTTAATCGTGAAAAATTATCTACCAGATCAAAAATTATGGATTTTTAATCGATGAAAATTGATTCTGAACCACTGTGCAGCGTACCAAAAGTATTGACTAATTTAAACATTATTTTTTTAACTTAAACTTTATGACTTAATCGTCATCAACATCATCGGCTGTCTGTCTATCTGACTACCATTCTTACTTACACATATTTCCATTTCTAATCGAAAGCTGCTTTGACTTTCCGAAGACCAGACACATTTTTACAACTCAATCATATTTTTACGATTCTATCCAGTTCGATTTAATGGCAAAAATGTTTATAAGCTCTTTTATGCGGCCCTCTGTAATTAACCACAAATGTACGTAGACTCTCTCCGCAAAATGCCGGAATTACCTGAACGGCCAGATTAACTCCAACAGCGGGCATCAGGACGATCAACGACCACATGGCCACAACCCGTTAACAATCGGACTGTACAGTTCAATATTGGCAATAAGAAAACAAAAAAGGATGGGTCAGTTAATATCTGTCGATACTATAAGCCACTAACTGATCAAGTGAAAATTATAATAGCTCAACATTGGACTCATCTCAACACTTGTTTATCCATCGTCGTTCATTGCTGGCGTTTATGACATCATTTAGTAGCTGTCGGTGTATCGTGGCGTGGCATGGAGTGGCCACAACATTGTAGCAGCCAAATTAAGTCCGATGTGGCATCACACTGTTTTTATGGGATTTTAATCGTTTTCTTCTTATGCGGGAAAAGGTGCATTGAGCATTTGTAAGCAATTAACAGAAAACTGGGTATAAATAACAAAATGCAATCTTTGTTTTCGCTGTTTTCTTCTTTTCTTCTCATTTAATTTTTTTTTGTTTGTGGTATAAAAAGTGCAACATTGTAGGCTGGGCATGACGATGAGAATTACAATGCTGCGCAGCACAGTGTGGCAATTGGATGAAGAACAATAGCTTGAAATGGAAAATGTTACAGAAGCGATCCGTATTAGGATTTCAGTTATTGAAGGAACAGGTGTAAGGCTTTTTTATATAGAGTTGTGGGTAAGGATAAAGGAAATTATAAGACAATGGTTTGGATTATTCCATCGATATCATAAATTGGTAATTGATACATTTTTATTCGAAAATATTTAGTCGCGCTAATGTTAATTAAATGTAAACCTGGGTTCGATATGTTTTACAATCAAGTCAAGCTGGAAGTCACTGGGCACAGTAATATGGCTGCTAACTATAAAACTGAGGAATTAACAAGAATAGAATCGAACGCATTCGAGAGAAGTTCCCCGTCAGTTCCTTTAGGGAATGTTAAGGGAAATAAGTAAGTAAATGAGTAAGAAACGAGCACATTAACACATCTCATGCAATGATTTTTCCTGACGATTAAAGCTGAACATAAGCAAAAAGTGAAAGGCTAAAGTAAGACGTCTATCGATACCCTACATTGCTTTCTTGGTACGTTTTTCGGGCTCTATCTCTCTAATGGGCCTAAAACGTTAATCGATTGTTTGCATAACTTCGGTACATTACGGGACCGCACAAAAAACGTCTAACGGTATCAAATATCCCGCTTCCAGATGACCAGTTGGGTCTATTAAAGAAGCCCCAAATGCAAAATGTCCCAAATATAAAAACGAAAGATGGTCAAAAAAAATCTCATAGAAAATTGGAGCATTTTTTTTTCAGTGTTTGACAATTTCTACCATGGAAAGATACGTCAATAAGCCATGGCCGACATTGAAACTCAATTACGTCTCAGAGTCATTGAACATATCGATGGCTTATTTAGAAAGGGCGTAACTCATTTTTTTCAGAATTGGAGGATTTTCATTTAGTTTTTGGAATTCTTTATATTTTTCATAAAGTTGGACAATTGACATCGCCAAGACGGCTGAAAACCCGATTACAAAGCTTGGTGAGCAGAATACCGATAGTCGTGCGGATTGTGTGGTTTGACGTGCCATTCTGCTGAAACCAAATATCGTCCAAGTTTCCAAACTCCGGCCAATCAATTTAAAAAAATGGGCCAATGTTGCCGCGTTTGCAAAATCCGCACCAAACTGTCAATCTCTGGGGATGCAATGGCTTTTCGACGATCACTTCGGGGTTTTTCCATCTCCAGTCGATGTTTTGGTGTAGGTTATATTTTTGATATCATCTCCGTTTTTTTGTTTATTATATTCAGCAGTTATTTGTACTTAATGTAGGCGTCTCTTCCAGTTTTTTTTTTATTCTACTGTAAAAATAGTATGTAAATGTCAACTTGGTCGGAAACTAGTCATTTTCCAAAACAAATACTCTGCTTCCAAGGACAAGTCGAGATAAATACTAGGGTGCTTTCACGTCGAATACGAATAGAACATTTCATATGTAAGGTTAATACAAGTTCTTTGCATTTACATCAAAATCAGGCCAGTGTCAGATATACAATATCACCAAATCAACTAATGCTTTAAATTTTCGTCCTCAAAATTCGCATACGCCTTGTTCCACTGTGCACAGCAATGCAATGCAGAAGCCATAGAACGTCGTCATTAATATGTTAATCCAACAAGATGTTTATTAAGGATTATAAACTCCACAGAAAGGTGTTCAACTTTTAAGAAGAATCTGTACCTTTAAGATCGACACAAACGGACTGTTTAGAAGACGGTCGATAATTTAAAATCTATGAAAAAAAAATCGCAACAAACTCGATTCTGAATTGTTAAACAGACATTAAACAGTAAGAACACTACTTATTAAGACTGTACACCTGTATGTGCCGAAAATTACTTAACATTGCATGGTATGATAAATATTCATACATATATATATATATATATATATATCTATATATATGGACATATATGCTCGTACTAAAACGATCAAAAATGTCATTCCCTTTCATTAAAGTTTCTGTTTCTGCTCACCGCCATCAGATGTCCTTGACTAAGCGATTACAAAAACTCTCATTTTATTTCAGTTAAACATCATTTTATAACTTCAAACTCCCCATCAACTTCAACTCAATCAACGGCCGACCATCACTGACCGACACACCGCCGAAATGGTTCCACATTTCAAGCTGCAATTTCAAGTCATAAAAGCAAAATGTCGCCAATTAAAATTTTGTTGCATGTCATGTTAACTTTGTTCATACGTAACAACCAACAATCCTTTGGCCACAATACGACCAGTCTGCCACCGCTCTACAATCACAAATAATAATAATAAAACGAAAGAAAAAACGGAACCAAGAACCACTAAATAAACGAATGACCCGCCATACCTGCCAAAGGGAAAATGAATGAGTGACATGAATGAATCGGCGGCCACATGCAACACTGGGCCAACACGCCAATAACTATGCAATACAATTTGGAGATCATGCAAGACCCTTTCATTGCTTGTGTTCATCAAGCCCATACATGCCAACAGAAAGTGGAAGTCATCATTTAAAGAAATAAAAGAGTTTTAAGGCCTTATAAAGCTATCAGTTCATAAGAATGAAAATTATTTGTTATTTTGTGGCTCAGTTGGACCGACTACATGATATCCTACACTAACCTCTGCCGTAGTTAATTTAATAGTTTTAATTTAGTATATTGTGATTATGCTGCGAACTACACCAAAATATGAGCCGATGTTCCATGATTACACCCTGTCATAGCTATTATACTGGAGTAAGAATCTTGTCTCTGACTGGAGTATAACAGTTAACGAGATGAAACATAACTTCGATAACCTCCCGAATCCGCCGACAAACTTGGAGAAGGCGGACTGAAATCAGGAAAATTTAATGGAAACTAAAAGTAAAGGGTGTTTTTTTAGACACACTTGGAGAAGGCGGACTGAAATCAGGAAAATTTAATGGAAGATAAAAGTAAAGGGTGTTTCTTGAAAAGCAGAAATAAAACGCATAAAATTAAATTTTATGGCCAAGAAATTATCTTTATTATAAAGAGAAGGGTTTGCTATTAATTTTTAAAAATGATTTACGGAAAGTGGCCGCCTCGGCTTGCTCCAAGAAATTACAGCCGAGAGGACCAATTTTCTACCACATTTGGGGCCGTATGTCAGCCATAACGCTCCGAACATTCTCATCCAAGGCGTCAATCGTGTCGAGCATATCTGCATAGACAAGCGACTTCACATAACCCCACAATAAATAGTACAGCGGTGTTAAATCGCACGATCTTGGATGCCACGCCACCGGCCCACGACGCGAGATAATGTGCTCACCAAAAGTTTTTTTTTTTTTTTTTTTTCCTTCAATAAATTGATTGTTTCGTTGAATTGGCATCGAAGGTCGTCCACATCAATATCCTCCAATTCATACACGAAAAAGTCTTTAATCATGGCTCTACCTGTAACATTATGGTCGGCTTAATTTTTGATGAAATATGGACCAATGATTCCTACTGCCCATAGAGCTCACCAAAACAGTGACTTTTTGAGGACGTAACGGCAACTCAACAATGGCTTGTGGATGTCCAATACTCCAAATGTCCAATACTCCAGACATTTTTGTTTATTAAATTACCAATTCAATCAAAAGAGAGCTTAATCGCTGAACAAAATGTTTTTGCGAAAATCGGGATCGGTGGCCATCTCGTATTGGCCACGATTTGCAAACTTTGTACCGGAGTAATAGACATTCATGTTGAAATGGCAAACTAAACTGTAAATAAATCAAGTGAGAGCTGTCAAAAAGTCCAACTCCGAAAAAAGTGTGGCCAGATTGAAAAAAAAGCACCGGGTATTTCTCCTTCAGTGAGTATAAAATGTAAACTGAAATCTTTCTCAAAGTTCATCCGCAGGATATCCTTGACCTCTTCATTGTCGTCACGATGAGAATAACCTATTTTTATTGTTCGGATCCCCAGAAGCAGATTCAACAAACTACACGCTGGCAACACTCAACATGGATCGGGTATGTAGCGCGTCCGTCTGTTTTACAAATGTACTTTCTTCATACGAAGAGAAAAAACTGCCCGTGAAGGGACTAAAAAGGTTTTTTCCAGAAATTTCTAAACAGTGACGATTAGGGTTATAACTTTTTTTGGACGTCATTCTCCCAAGGGTCTATCTTACGGCCAATTATGTTTTGATAATAAAACACATTTTTTTACTTCAATTTGGTGAAAAAACGTCCCGCGCCTAAAGCGATTTCTAAAATGGATTTATTTTTTTTTAAATTTTTTTTTAAATACTCTATACAAAAATTATAACATTATATCGTTATGACTAGGTATTAAAAGACAAAAACTTCAAATTCAGTTTTACAAAGTGGATATAAATAAATAAATAAATACTATATAATTTGAATAAAAAAAAAAATATTTTCATTGACAACTTCATGGCGTTACGCGCGGGACCTTTTTTAACGATAGCGAAAAACTGAAAATGCAGTTCTTAATATTTTCCCATGCCCTACACGATTTTTCCTTGGGAGAACTGATATTTGCAAAAATGTAAAAAAATTATAACCCTAGTGACGATATCTTTAGAATTTTCCCTCAGATTCTTAAAAAAAGTCCCATCAAATTGATTTTTCGTCATGATCCCGGAAACAAAAAATTTTAATTGTAATAATGAATGAATTCTAGAAAAAATATGCCACCGGGTGTAAAAAAACAGGACGTAGACGAAGATAGGTCGGGATAGAACAATACAACAGGCGGATGATTAGGAAACTCTGGGAGTTTTGTCACAGCTTGGCCATCATGTATTCGCGGGGAGCGTTCAACGCTGCGTTCAGGTTTGATCTCAAGGGAATGCTTAGACCAAAAGGGTGAAAGATGTGTTAGGTTAGGTTTGGAAGGCTAGTGCATTGAAAATGCACCTCCTTTCGGACTGTGAATCCCTTCTTCACTTAAAGATTAAGGAGATTTGAAGATACATTATGATTTGATTGGTTATAACTGCCAGTGTGCTGTAGGGCACAGCTCCACTTCTTCGTATGTGGACAATTGGACTCAGACATTTCAAGAACATTCGCATACAAAACGCATGCGCTTTATTTGCTTAGCAAACAAGCGGCTTGACGACGATTTGAAATATTTCTTCATTGCAATTGTCCTGATTCCGAGTATTTCGTTATCCGGGCAAAACTGTTACAGTCCAGTCATGTAGTCAAATTATCAAACAGCTGTGCGTGCGTGTTTTCACAATAATTTAATATGCAAATAAAAATGCGATTAATATTCATATTTTACAGTTAAGCTAAACGGCATTTGTTTGTAACAATTTCCAAACAAATTTCACGTTGCGTGAAATTTAGCACTTTCTGCAACTTTGCCCGACACCGACCGGCCACTCCGGCGAATTCGGGCGCCCTCCCTCGCGAAAGAAGCTAATCAGAATCATTGGCGTGTGATAAAATGTAAATTTAAATGGCCGATAGCGCCTGAAAAGTAGTTGACTTAAAATACGTTGATATCCTTCAAATGCACAGTACAGCCGCTGGTAGATTGTCAAAGGAACGAATGAAGGAATGAATTCTAATGACTTATTTCTGAAACTCGGTTACGTGTCTAAATTGGCAGCCTAGAGTACAGGTCGCTCTGTGGAGGGGGGGCACCATTTTTATGTATTCACATAAAAATGTTTCACTTAGCTAATTTCAGTTTTTTTTTTTTTTTTTTTTTGTATAAAAGGTGGAAAATTGTGCAAACTGCCTACATTTTTGGTGGGCTTTTTCCATGAAAATACAATGTGTGCCATAACAAAATTATCCTTCCCTGATTTAGTTAAGTATTTCCAGTGTGGATGAAATTGTAGCACAGTTAGGGACGGACGGTGGTTGCCATTAGGAAATGGCATCGTACTCACAAATTTAAATAAAAGAAAATTCGATATAACAATTTTTGATAAGACTGGCAGAGGTTGCTGTCATCCTCAAAAGAGTAGATTGGGTTCACAGTTTGAAACAGAGAAGGAGCGAGGACAGAACCTTGAGTCACTCTTCCGGCCAACCTTTGCTCGTTAGATGTGACTCCTTCCATTACAACAAGTATAGGGCGATATCCGAGAGAACTCAATAAGAATACAGAGAATGCATCCTTTAAAAATATCCAGAGCTACGAACTTACTTAGATTGACTCTACAACCTGTTCCAAGAACTTCGGCCTTCTGTTTGGCTTGTCCAGTTCGTGATATCAAGGTCCATCCACCGGAATCGAGAGAAGTTATTACCAACACCAAATTTCCTGCCGTACCCTATCGAACGCCTTGGAAATATCCAATGGAACGGCCTTGCTTTCACCAAGGCGGTGAATACCTTGACTCCTAACTTTCAGGTCGTCATTAACGAGAGTTGGGATAGTTGAAGATTAATTGTCCCTTACTCTGTTCACAAACGACTAAAAACTCTGACTTCCCCTGGCAAAAAAAAGAATTTAAGCACGAAGGCGCAGTTACATCCTTCTGTAGCAACCAATCGAACATATGTTTATGGTAGATGACGACATAGTTGAGAGTTTGCCTCTTCCGGCACTCAACTGACCTCCGTTGTCTTTGTTCACGTACAATTGCATTTGAAAATCAACTGTCTATAATTTTGCTCACGCCTGTGCTGTAACCAGCAGCGTTTCGTTTTAGTGCATTTCACAAATATTTCTATACAACGGCGAACAAAAATACTGAAACAATATGAATTTGCATAATTATGATTAATTCTCATTTGAAACATTTGCCACTCGACAAACGTATACGACACAGCCAATTCGTTCGCATAGAAAATGCCATTCAAGTCACCAGCCCTGGTGAAGGTAGAACGACATGGGTCCCTGGCTGGTGGCTGGTGGTCGGGCGGGAATTTCCTATGGTCATTTGCTCAGGGTTGTTATACGCAAAACACTTTTAAGTATATTCGGAAATTTGCCTGAAATTTATTCAAAAGACTTTCATGTAATTTTCTTTTCACAAACCCCAACCCCACCACCCTCCGATCGGACCGGACCGGACCAGCCGCATCTGACCGCCTATTTGCTTTTGTTGTGTGGTCGGTGTGTTACGTTGTTCCATTTAATCGTTATAATCGGTTGCAATCAAATTTATATAAAATTTCACACACCACCAACATAATCAACACTCCGTGGGTCACTCAACACACCGGACAGAATGTGTGTGTCTGTGTGTGTGTGTTTGCATGCCTTTATTTGTGGGACAGGAGAAAGGACCTATTGTTGAGCACCTTGCATGATTGTTGGGTACCGTTGGTTTTTTTTTTTTTTTGGGGGGGGGGGTGTTTGTTTTCTCTCATCTATTTTTTTTGGTGGTTTCGTGGACTAAAAGTGACCACTTATGTTAGATTTCATGTCGGTCATTTGTGAAACAATTTGCCAAACACTTTGTATGGATGGCAGTTTAATGTCGATGACTCTTTTGGTAAATTGTTTTTTTTTACGTGGTAATAGCAAGGAAACGATGATAGACCTAGTGCGGCGATTCTCTAAAGGAAATTGTGTGTGGTTTTTAACAATATTTGCCCAGAAACTGAAGTCCCTGGACTTTAAGTGCCCTCTGTGTTGGTGCCAGATGGTTCATGGAAATGACACATCTGAGAAGAAATATACATAAACTATTAAATCAGCATAAAGTTCCAAAGTAGGCTGAAAAAAGCCTGCGATCGCCAGACGATCTGCCGCTACTTGAAATGTGATAGCACTGCTTCGATGTTCTGTTTTGAGGTTGCCAGAGACAGCCTGGTGGTGGCGATCTGTTGCAGAAGAGATGAAGATGGCATTTTTTCCAAGGACATAATTCCCTGTCTTCGGTATACACCCAAGTTCTCACGAATGCCGGAACCACAGCCCGTCTGTAGTCGTGTAGGCTGATTCCAGGGTCGCATCAAGCTCAAGGCTTTCAGAGACCAGCTCCTCTTGGGTGCTACCTAGCAACTCTTAAAAGATGTGTAAAGTCGATTCGGGATGTCATCCAAACAGAAGGCTTTCCGTCATGGAAAATGGAATCAATAATTCAAAGACTTAAGGATTTTAATGGCAGTCTTCAACTAACAACTGGAAGGTCCACCGATTCGATTAGTAGGATGGGGCTAGCAGGCATGCTGTATTTCAACTTCATTTCGGCGTCTCGTTTCATATGAATTTCTATGTAAGTCCGCTTATAAAAACGGTATGGATCGCATCAAGCTCAAGACCTTTAGGGACAAGTGCTCTCTGCACAGAAAAAACATATTTTTGAAATCAATTACGAAGTTTGTATGGAATTCGTCAATTCAATTACTTTTTTAATTGATTTTCTTCCAATTACAAAAGTTGTGAATTCAATTACTCAAATTTTAAATAAGTAATTGATTTTTTTACTATTTTTTACATTGATTTCACCAAGAATTTCTAAGTTCAATTACAACATTAATTGATATCCAAGCTTAATTTCAATTACGACAGTAATTGAATATTTTTGGCCCGTATTTTTTTCTGTGTGTAGAGCAACCCAGCAATCATTTAAAAGGCGGATGAGGTCTGGCCAGAGTTGGTTTTGGTTATCGTTCAAAAAGGTTATCGTTCCGTACCAGAAAACGAAATCCATAATTCGAAAGCTTAAGGATTTCAATGTCAGTCTTCAACTAACAACTGGAAAGTCAGCCGATTGGTTGATGAGAATGGGGTTCACAGACATGCAGTGTTTTTTACAAAATGGCCCGTCCCTACGCTGTTTTTTCTAATCCACAGGTGTATTTTCATATGGGTTACACATAATTCATATGAATGTGGTTCAGAAGGGGCAAATTGGCATACGTGTTGTGGTTGAAGTCCGAGGTATCACAATGGACTACTGATTCTAAGTGAGGGTTCTTTAAACGACTGACACTACAACCTAATCAATCCAGATGTCTGATATTTTATGCATGTATGTCTTATAGTCCTACGTCCTATGAGTTTTACACACATGTAGACGGACTCGGACCGGAGGGGGTTACCTTACTTTTTTTACCTTTAAAGGTTGTCCTACTGGAATTGTGACTAGACATTTTGTTGATTGAGGCTTTATTTATGCATGTATTAAATATTTTCAATTGAAAAATCACTTCTACGAAAATACTCCACATCTACAGCAATTCTTTCATATACAAATCTCCACACTCTCATATAGCAAACGGTCAAAACGACTCCGGACCACAGGACTTAATTAAACCATTTTATTTGGATACGATGAAAGAAAAATGTATGAAACAAAATTAATGAATTTGTTTCAAATATTTTGTCACATACTTTCATATTTCATCAATCACTCCTTCCGTAGCCTTTATCAATTCCCCGAATTACTTAACAAAAACGCATTTCAATCTACGCAGAGCGTCAAAAAGGATTAAAGCCACAAACTAAACACAGAACGCACAAAAGTTCTCCACGAACATCAATCATTTTTCGGTTCATAGTTTTCTTCATTTCATTTGGGCTGCCTAACCGTCACTAAAGTGTTGGCTAAAAGGTCTTTAAAAGCCTTTTTTTTCTTCTTCTTAACATTTCTTTCTGTTCAACAAGAATGGTCATAAAATGATTTTCCCTTCAAAGTCAACTCATAAAGAGTATACAGATGAACAGGTAAGTGAGTGTGTTGGATTGCTTTGATTTTGGCCCGTCGCCATCAGACCAAAAATGCGGTCAAAATGTCGCTGTCGTAGCCGATGGGCTGTGTGTGTGTGGAGTTTGTGAAAAACAATCCTTGTATGTCAACGCATAAACATCATTTATCATATGACAAAACACAATTTTACACTTTAAATTAATGAAAATGTCTTGAAATTTCAGAAAACAACTTTATCAAGATGTTGACAGACCGTACCAGCCAAACCAGACCGGGCCGAAAAAGGAACGCCCGAATGAACGGATCTGTGACAGTTTCGTGTTTAAATGAATTTCCAAAAAAAATCACTGATTTCAACTTAATTGCTTAAGCGAATATTCAGCATTTATTTGTTATTTGTTTTTCATTTGTTTGTTGTTTTGGATTTCGTTAACGAAATATCAAAGTGTTTAATGAAGATTAATGGTAATCAAACTTTTGATAAGATCAACGGAATATTTTTGAAAATTATGTGAAATCATTCCAAAGGAAAAACTCGATCAGACAATTTGTTGCAAGGCGATATATTCGTTTTTTTTTTTTGATGAAAACAACAACGGCAAAAGACTGCTGCGGCAAGTGATACCCTACGATATCTTCAGCATGAAATGTGAGATGAAACTATCACATTTGAGGGGAATAATGTGGAGAAACTGTGGGAGCCTCACTGTTTTAAAAGTTGCTTACCGTCAGGGTCTGAAAGGCTAACGCAATTTTAGCCAAAGTCAAGTAATTATATAGCCAACAGCTAAAAATGTTAGAACATTCCAAAATCTTAAGCTAAAGAAAGCAATTGCTTTTTAAATAGACCAGCTAATAATTGAAACCAGCTGAAAAATTTCACACAAGGCATTCGCTATAAAACTGAAGAAAACAAGTAGCAGCCTTGCTCCGAAATAAAAATACATGATATGAGTCAAATGTAGCTATAGAATGTTTCTAAAAAATTGAAACCAGCTGAAAAATTGCACACAAGGCATTCGCTATAAAACTGAAGAAAACAAGTAGCAGCCTTACTCCGAAATTAAAATACATGATATGAGTCAAATGTAGCTATAGAATGTTTCTAAAAAATGCAAGAATTTTTAAAATCTCTGTAATACTTAACCAATTCCTATTAGCCGTCCACCGCTTCCTTTTCTGTACGACTCATCATAATGAAATCATTACAAATATTCCCTTAACGTGTAAATTGAATTTTATTTCCATTTATGATAAAATTCCACGTTTGAGTACACATGTCATAATCTCTGCCAGGCATTCACATACAAAACATACCAAAGTTCAACGAAAAACCCTGAGACAACAACAAAACCAGGCAAAAAGTAACCGACATCAATATAAATAAGTGTTAACGTCCTTTTCATTTAAATGTCACATTTAGAAGTGGACCTGTCCATATTAAAAGCCAATAAGTACAAAAATGCACAACGAACACAACAAAATGAAATGAAAGCAAAAGAAACGAAATGAAATGAAAAAGGAGGGAACCCGAACAGCAAATAAAAGAAACGGTGACACTTGTGGATTGTGGACACCAAATGACATTACAACAAACATACATTACAAACATCATTTACGATGACGACGACGACGACGATGGAGAGTTGAGCGGAGTCAAGCCATGTCTCCAGCCAGGCAGCCAGCTCTTGTCATGACTTCTCCACTTCATGTTGAGGGGTCCCAGCATGGGGAGGCGAATGGATGATGTGGTAGTTGGTCAATTGGTAGGATGTTTGGAATGACGGTTTCGTTGCGATGGTTGGTGAAGCACTAGACTGTTTGACTGAATCCGTCTGGCTATCGGTGCAAAATAAAGGTTTGTTGTTGTTTCATATTTAATTTTTATTATTCGTCATTTCATGTCTTTTTATTATGTCCATTTTGATTATTTTGTTCTTTTTTTTTTACATTTATATGTCATATAGGTAGGTGGTGTACAAAGTTTTGTTTCGATATTGAAGGGAAGTAATGTGACAAAAGGATGTTGTTTATCACAGCTTGATCCGCTAGAAAAAAATTGCATAAAGCAACTCCAAAAATATCGGGAAAAATTGAGAACAAAACATACCAAAAAAAAAATGAGAGTGGTTTCCATTTATGCTTGTTTGGCACCATTAATGTGTAATACGAATTTAGTCGCTCTTACATGTCCTCAAAAACTCTTCTGCCCTGTTCCATACGATGAAAAATTCAGCTCATTTGCAACAAGCAATAATGCGAGACGTCTGCTGCACAAAACCTTAACCTCAATTTTGCAAAAATAATAAAAAAAAAAATTTGGAAAAATTTTATTTTTTCGTTACATTTTAAAAACTAAATTATTCTAATCAATCCGGGATTTGGAAAAGGTGGGGAAATTAAAAACTCAAATTCTAATTTTACCGTGAACAAAATTCTAAGAAAATTTATGGAAAATGCTCTGAAAAGAGCACGTCAGGTCAGAGGAAGCAATAGACTCTATTTGAAAGGAATCGTATTTCATTTAGAGCATATATTTGATGTTCCGTTCAAAGTTGGTCCTTCGTAACGTCATATATCTGCTCTAAATGAAATACGATGCCTTCCACAGTTGACTGTTAGCAGTTCCCTCCTTCTCTGGATCGATGGCTTTTTTGAACAAATAAGGACAGTCATCAATTCACCTTGCCATAACGAAATACTTGCCTCGCAACTCAATAGTATGTACACGTACAGTTTGGAAAATAATATCTTTCAAATAGTGTCTATTGTTTGCTCTGACCTGACGTGCTCTTTTCAGAGCATTTTCCATAAATTTTCTTAGAATTTTGGGTCCCAGAAATTTGGGTAATTTTTAGCAATTTTCAGAAAAACGTTATATTATTCGATCATCAAAAATATATCGCAGGAGAACCATTCTTGGTGAGCTGTGTTTTGAGGGTTTCAGGTTTCAGGGTTTTCCAACAAGAGGTGTTATTTTGAATCATCCGGTATTTCGGTAGCTGTCACTTTTGAAGCTTTTATTCTTTGACAATTGACAAGTTGCACCGTGTTACACACATTCTGTCCTATGAGCCAAATTTACTTTTTCGGAAAGGGGATAAAAAATAAAAATGCACGTGTATCGGCGATTTTCATGTACACGTCAGAATTTTTTTTTTTCTAAGTTTGAAGTATGAAGCTCGTAGTGGCCTGTGTGAAAGCCTTTAGACCGATTTTTAACCCTTTTTCAGTGATCCAATCGTCAAATTTATTAAAAAATAGATTTTTATCAATTCTCAGATTTTCCTAAATTTTTTTTTAGAAATTGGTATCGTTTTTTTTAAGGTTTCAGTTCAAAAAACATTTTTTTTCGTAACGCTTATGTAGTTTAAAAATTTGGAGTCTCTTCAAGTTATGCTAAGAAAAGTGAAAAAAATATTTTTTTTTCAAAAATAATAAAAATTGGGGAAAATCTGAGATTTGATAAAAATTGTTTTTAAAAAATTTGACGTGATACAGACATGTCCACGAGTCTGCCTGCCAAAAATCAGCTCGATTGGATCACTGAAAAGGGTTAAAAATCGGTCGAAAGGATTTCACACAGGCCACTACGAGCTTCATACTTCAAACTTAAGTCGCCGATACACCTGTAATTTTAATTTTTCCCCTCTTTCCGAATATGTGCATTTGGTTCATAGGACAGAAAAAAATCTACTTTTTGTAACACGGTGTTATGAAATAAACATCCGGTCATTTATCTCCAAAAATGCAATTTTTCTTAGAATACCAAAATAACACCTCCTGTTGGAAAAGCCTGCATAAAATTCTTAGCAAAGACCGCCTGGACATCTACAACTGCTGAGAAAGTGCCCTGGTAGATGTTTCGGGGCTTTCCTTAATTCTTGCTGAACACGAGCAATGTTCACATCATTTCGAACTGCACGAAAACGCTTAACTACTCCGTAAATTATTAGAGCGCTAGGTGCATTCGATAATGAAGGCAATGATCTGTGTCTGAATAATCGAAGGATGACTTTAAAAAAAAAGTTGAACAACTTTAGTTGTTTGTTCGGTGTTGAGTATTTTCATCATAACTATCCCAATATTTTTAAAATTATTTCTGAAAAACTTAAAATATATTTACTTATTAAATCAGAACATTACTTATGCGCCATAATTTCTATATACCGATTTCTATAAATTCAAAAGCCGTTGCTTCAAAAGTAGGCCTGAGTTTCAACTCTGCACTATTTGTATGTGTTTTATGGTCGAGATCTTATTATCTTATCCCATCTTATATTCCATAAATATGGGACTTTTAGTCGCCACAAGGACGTTGAATTAACTTTGATGTACCAACCGCAAAACGGCCATCAATTGGAAGTTATAGTGACGTGTCAAATATGTAAACTTTAAAATATAATTGAGCGATCGGCTGCTTACAAATTTCCAGGTGTCAGGAGCAGAGAGGCGGAATTTGTTTCTTGTTATGGAAAATAATATTGAATGTAAACTACTTTCTAGGTTATGACTCCGTCTAAGCACTTATAGTGTTTTACACTGATTACATTGGAGTTATACCTCAAATTCTGTATTTGATGTAAATAAAAAAAAGTATTTCAGTTTACTTTAATCGCTATAAAATCGATACCAATGAACACAATCGGCTATCAATTTCGTAAACCGATTCCAATATAAATCGACTGACGAACCTACACAAACCTAAGCGAAAGCCAGCACTTTCTTTTTGACTTTTCTTTTGTTCGTTTAAAGTGTGATTGTGTGTGTGTTGCACACCCACACGCAATTATGGGAAATGAATAAACTTGTCACGCAGCCCTCGTATCGCTGGTGTGTTTTGTATGTTTTCTGATTTGAGCCAAAGATAAATGTGTTAACAAATCAGCGGCACCTCAAGTCATACCAATATTCGAATCAAGTACAAACAACAGACAATACCACACACTCATGGAGATGTGAGATGTATGGACGGACAGACCGACAGACAGACGGAGAGAACCAGGGGGAAGGATGCTGGCATGGCTGACGACAATGATGATGCTGGTCTCGAAAATTTGTACTTTGAGTTTGGCTTTATTTTGTTTTGTTTTTTGTGTGTTTTTGGATGAATACGAATGAACGAGTATTTATTGGTTTGTTGGTTTAATTTGGTTTTCTTTCTTTTTTTTTTGTGTGTGGATTATTTGAGTGTGAAGCTGCGTTTGTAGTTTGGGATCATTCTGGCTAATGTTGATGTTGCTGTTGCTGTTTGCCGCTCTTTCAGTCCATGGTGTCGTTAAAGGGAAACACATTAAAAGTAAATTAACTTATCAGCGACAACGATCAGTTATTTTATTACGTTTGTCCACGCCGTAACACGAACATTATAATATCAAAAGATGCCGTTTGTTCTGTTCATCCAGGCCCAGCTTCAAATCCAGCTTCCTCCCTGTCCACCCAAATGACCGTCCCCATGTACGTTTCCATCATTGTGTGGCAACTGGGGCTTTCATACCTCATTCCACTGGAATATGTTGTACTTCATATTGGTGTGATGTGGCGGTTGACGATGTTCGAACTAGCAAACGGGAAGTTATGGCTGTAGTATTTAGATTTATATTAATTTTGGTTTAATTTGAACGATTTATTTATTGGGTGGAAGTTGTAGATATGAATAAATGATGTTAACAACAGCCGTCAAGAAGGGGAACGAGAAAAACACCACAACAACTGCTAAACAAAAGGTACAAGCAGAATATTTCCAATCGCAGGCGAGTGTAATGACCACGTTATATTCTATTTGTTTAAACGGAAATAGGAAAGTGAATCGATTTCCGCCGTCAAGTTAACCAGAATATGGTGGATGTCACAAGACATCCAACGTTATTCTTGTGTGATGGACTGTTATTTGGCAACCATATGATACAGGGTTTTCCAACAAGAGGTGTTATTTTGGTATTCAAAGAAAAATGGAATTTTTTGAGATAAATGATCGGATGTTTATTGCATAATAAAGAGGAAGGTATGCCGTTAATAATGAACTACAACATCAGCCCCATGGCCACGCTTACAGTACCCTATCCTTTTCATAACATTTTCCATAACCAAATGGCAAAGTGGCTGCCCTAGGTCCTCGATAGCCTCGCGAATTCTATCTTTGAGGTCTTGAATCGACGCTGGCCTGTTGGCGTAGACCTTATCTTTCAGGTGGCCTCAAGGGAAGAAGTCGCAATGTTTTAAATCACAAGATCTCGGTGGCCAATTGCGATCACCCCTTCGAGAGATAACACGGAAAATCATTAAGCAAGGCAAATATTACTGAAAGCCGACTTCAACCGATCATATCCGACTAGACAATCATTTGGTTGAATTAACATTCACATGACATTAAAAATATACCATTTTGGCCAGAGATATTTTTATATTTATCTGGAGTATTTTGGCGATTTTAAGTCGTAAAATATGTTAAAAAAAAACACACTATGACATTTTTTTTTAAAAAAAATATTTCAAATTGAATTTTTTTTCATTATTTTGAGTATAATTTTGTTCATCTTTTTTGTGATATGTTTGGAGCCAACAACATGTTTAGCTCACATAATTAACTTGAATTTGATATACGGTATCGTTTGATCGGACGTCTCATTCCTTATAGTCAAATTAAAAAAATGTACAACCGACGAAAAGGCAAATTTCATAGAAAATTTATTTTTAGAAAATGTATCCACAAAATTTTTCTGGTTCTGATTTCAAAAATTAGAATTTTTTGTTTTTATCAGTTGACTTTTCGAAAAACTTCATTGGATAGAAGGACAGTTTTTCATTAGAGAATTTTTACTTCTTGTTTTTTTTGTAACATATTCTCCTAAACATATTTTGCAGCCAACATATATATATTTGGAGCTGCTCTTAAACATATTATGTTTGGGCGAGCAGCAATGTTTCCAAAAATATATATATTGTTACATCCTAACATATATCTAATACATAGATCCAATCACATATATCAAGTAATCAGATGTGTGCTTGTATGTAAATATGTATATTTTTGTATGTAATTATATACATGATTAGACCTAATCATATATATGATTGTATGCAAACAAGTATATGATTGTATGCAATAATATATACAATCGTATATTAGTTTGCATACAATCACATATATGATTGGGAGTAATCATATATGCACTAGCTACTCATTTACATCACCTTCAAATCGTCGTCTTGCCTAAGTTTATCTGCTTCAACGTGCACCCTCTGTCGTGTTTTCATAATTTCCACCACCACTGTATCTGTTGTGGATTGTAAATTATAGCGCTTTACATACTCTTATCACATCCATAGATAAAATACATTATTTTCAATCTGTACATGTTATAAAATCCTCTGATTAACGTGTCCGTGATGGTGGTGGTGGTGGTGGTTGTGATGATCGTGGTTATGGATGACGATGGTGGTCAAACACTTACTTATTCAGCATTTTAATTGCAACCACTGGACGAGGTGGCCAACTGGGGAGGCGGGAGATGGAAGAGCGAACAGTGGATAAGATCGAATACTACTAAACACAATATGAATTGGTTTTAGCAGAAAAATTGTTGTGAAAAAGAGATAAGAAGAAAAAAAATAGTGTTACGGATGTTGTTAACATGAAATATACGCTAGAAATCAATAAATTTCTTTTTTGTTCTTCCGTCCACACTCCACGCTTCAATTTCAGCACTCGTAAAATGGAAATGTAACATAAACATGGCAATTATCGCAAAATGCTACAGATACGAATGGTTGTACTGAGATACATCGATAGTAGATAGATTGATAGATACATGTAGATAGGTATTCATACTTCATCACTCATAGATAGAGACAAAAGCTGAGTGATTAAACGAAACCAGCGTCAGATGAATGGGTCGATTGATAGATCAGCTGGTGAGGGCTAAAGCTGCGAAAACTGAATTAAGAAAGGCATTCAATGATGGAGCATTAGAATGATGTAGGAAAAACTGTTATTGGGGTTTGGAAACTTTTAAAGGATATTTTGATAATGGGGAAACATATACGGAAGGAGATGTAACTGGTGCGCTTTCGCATAATCGGCGACGAAGAGTCTGATGGTGGACAAGGCAACAATTAAACTTGCAACTGTTAGGCAAACGTAACGACGAAAAAAAGCGGCATAGTGGAGACCGGCGTTTACAGCGTCGAGGTTCCGAAAAAAATCTGTCAATGCAAAGACCTATAGCAGCATCGAAATAAAACGAAGGATCATGCTAGCAAATAGATGCTTTCTCAAGCGAAGCAAAAAAATCACGAAAAAACACTCGTTGAACTAAAACAAAATCCTTTACAAAACGCCTATTCTACCTGTGCTTCTTTATGACGCTGAAAAATGGGCACCGGGTGTTTTCCATTATTTATTTTTATTTATTTATTTATTAATTACAATACAAAGTAAATTTATATTATAATTTTGGGTCCAAGGGTAAACCGGGTGACAAAGACCATTTGGCTTGATTTTTGCAGCGACAGACCAAAGCCTCTGGTGGGAATCGAACCCACAACCCCCACGCTGATAGGCAAGCACGCTACCAACTCGCCTACCGGGGCGCTTGTTTTCCATTAAAAAACGACCGAATCGTCGAACGAATTGTGAGCCATATGAGCCCCATGCCGATATAACCGTAGTGAGGCGTCTCGGAGTACAGAAATTGTTCTGGCTGGACAATGTCGGGCGACTGCATTTAAATGATCCAGCCGGAAAGGCGTTTGATGAAAAATACAAAAAAAAGACACCGAACTCCGGTCGAAGGTCCAATTGGAAGATGAAAAACATGCTAAAGACTCAAGCAGGCTAATACACACAATAGATTGTAGAGGTAAATAATAGAGGGAAATGAGTAAATCATTTCTAATCGAAGTTGAGTTGCAAAGATACAAGATAAATACCATTTTACACATTAGAGCTGGACATTTTTGTGGAAATCTTCAAAGTATGAATTTTGGCCGCCTATCATGTCCAAAATTTGACACTTTATAATCTAAGATGCCTTTGAATTGGACGTGAAGCTAAACCCCGCACGATTCATAAATTGAAGATTAGAGGTGGAACATTTTGTTCAAGTCTTCAGGACACTCGGGGAATTTCCAAACGAATACCAACAGAAACATGGCCACCAATCATGTTATGGCATTGGTCAGCATATCTCCGACTCACTGTAATACATTAGGTTGAGAGAACTGGCAGAACCTTTTGTAATCGTTCCACACTTGGACAAGACCTTTAACTGAATATACTAGACACACCATATGGCAAGGAATTTAATTTCAGCTCTAATTATCCAATGAAAGTGCAAAAATATGACCACGAAATTACCGATCAACTCCAGTTTCACTTCAAGCAAAACGGAAGTAAAATTGTTATGTTACGCTTTTCACACAACAATTAAGAACGAAACCACTTCAAATGTTATCCTGTGAAATGCGGGAAACTGTAACTGCAATCCAATAACAATTTGTCCGCAATATGACACAAGAGAGCGTCGGTCGAACATCTAACACAATTGATTGATTTCCTGGGGCCTCAATGGCAAAAGGATCTTTCTTTTTTTAAGATGTCGGCAAGGAAGAGGTGAGGTGGCGTGGTGGTGGTGGTGGTGTCGGTAATGATCCATTATGCTGTGTATGTTTACAATTTCCTTTTGATCAAAAGTAATTTTCTAATTACAGAACACAAAATGTGCGGTGTGGTTTCATGCAATGAATCGTAACCGAAAAGAGGTCGCTCGCTTACACTGGAAGGTTAATGAGCATGCGCGCCCACCGACTGTGAACGACGACGTTGTGGTTGTCTGCCCGTCCGTCCGTCCAGTCTTGTGTCTGTCTTTCGAAGGGTTTCCATTTTTAATTTGACAGGGAGAAAACGATTAAAAAAGGAGCATCCACACTCCGGCCAAAACAAAAAGGACGGCATTGCCAGTGTTTTGCGTCAGTGTTTGGCTGTCATTTTCCATAAATAAGGTTTTTCTCCAGATGACGTTCGCCTGTCATTGATTGTCTGTATTCTATGCAGTTCAGATCCTCTTACATTCTTCAATGGGAATGGTGTACGACTGTCGGTCGGTCTGCCTGTCTATCTGTCGGTTATATGTGTGCATATTGCGGTTGAACATTTGCGGTTGAATTATACAAATATAATTGCAAATAATTGTAATTATCCTTTAAATGCTAGAAACTAAAGAGCTTAGGAGCTGTACAATGCACGAGTGCGGGGTACCCATTCAAAGGCAAATAGCGTCTACTAAAAGAAAAGTGTGCACACGTGTTAAAATGTTTTGCAAATGCCATTCATTCTCTTATTCATAATTTTGTTCGTCGTCTTCTTTCATAGGGACCACTTATAGTAGAAATATTGCATTGTGGTTTTTCCGCAACAAACAAATGTAATTGCCGGCAATGATGTTCGTTTTTTTTTTTTTTTTGTACCTTCATTCACAGTTGGGGTGTCCAACAATAATTGCAATAAGAGTGGCTGGTATTTTGAATTATGCAGAAATAAACAAACAAATGGTCAATATTTTGAAATCATTGATTTCCGCTTTCCATGCCAACTGTGGCAGGATAATAACAACTAGGGTGGAATGTTGGGCTTGGATTTATTTTTATAGCTCTAGAAATTTTCACTTTTGTCGATTGTTTGTAGAGTATATCACCATTATTAGATCTCTCCAGTCTTAGATCTCTCGAGTACAACAGAGTAATTAGATCTTCATAAAATGGATCTTTATAGACAAAACCATGAAGGTAATCAAAACAATCTATATTTTTCACTATCCAATAATAAGTACATCAGTACAACAAAATCTCAGTCTACCCTTAGAGAGTGAAAGTTTGGTGCGTATTTGTAGTCCATTTTTCTATAAAAATCCTGCTGGAAACTCCATTTTGTCTAACAATGAGCGCTACAGAGGCAAGTTAGATTGAAAACATGGACTTGGACGATGTTGGTTTCAGACGGATGCCACACAGCCCTTTCCACTGTTGATCGTTAAGCAATAACAATGACATTATGAATTTACGGTCTATTTCTAACAAGCAGGTTAGCTCTTGTAAAAAATTTTAAGTAAGTCAATGGTTTGCAGTTTGAAATAATTAATTCTACGAATCCTTTAACTAGATAATGAAGTCCGTATGAATTTCAAACACTCTGGATGTACAGTAGGTTGTCCAAAAAAGGCTCTATGAAAACATTTCGGGTTATTTTTCATATAAAAAAATGATCCAAAAACGAAAAAACAAAAAATTCTGCGTCTTGCGACACCTCTTAAATAGAAGAGCCCAATTTTGTATGAGATGTTTAGGTCATCTTTTTTGTTAAGGTATTTTTCATTTTCCTATTTTGCTCAACCGCCCTTTTTGCCCAAAAAATTGGGGATTTTTACAAACTTTTTAGATAATAACTTTTGTTTCTATTCAAATGAAAATTAGCTTCATCTGGAGAAAATGATTTTGTTTCAACAAAACCAATCATTTGCTCATCATTTAAATTAACGAATTGACGAAATGGGATGCGAATATTTTTGTCTCACTGCTAGCTTAGCTTTATGAGGTAAGGTATGATGTGCAAGATCTAAGATCGTTCATATGGTGAAGCTGATATCTCACCCTAAATACAAAAGGGTCACAACTCACAATTCAAACACATTAACGCAACTAAAAATAATTCACTTAAGTTCATCGTACAGAAGCAACAAAATTTGTATTCTACTTTCATTCCATGTGAGGTTAAATACAGAGTTCTCTAACAAGAGGTGTTTTCTGGTATTCAAAGAAAAATTACATTTTTTTTGAGATGTTGATATCATAATAAGGACACTAAAGCCGGCTGTATATGAGCAAAATTTCACCAAAATCATTTTTTTCTTTAAAAATCTAATTTCTCCCAAACTATTTGTTTAATCTAAAATATGATTCCATCGTCTTTTTCAGATTAAAGTTAGCTATATATGAGCAACATTTCCCTAAAATAATTTTGTTTAAAAAAAATTTTAAATTTGGATGGGTTAATTGTCAAAAAGTACATTTTGAGAGTACATCAATGGAGAGTACACCATAAATCCTGTGAAAATTATCATAGCAGACAACTATCTGTGGGTTTATTATTGTCCTAGAGTCTAGCTTTAAATTGATAACACACAAATTTCGATACCTTTGACCGTTGCTGAGAAAGTGAGGAAAGTTTTAAGGGAACTTTCGAATCTGTAATTGTGAAAACCCCCATTTACTGAACCCAATTTTTCCCAAACTGTTTGTTCAATCTAAAAAATGAATACATCGCCTTCCTCAGATTAAAGCCAGCTATATATGAGCAACATTTCAACAATATCATTTTTTTTAAAAAAAATCTCAAATTTTGATGGGTTAACCCCTTTGTTTTTTTTTTTGCCAAAATAATTTTTTTTCGAATTTCCAAATCTTTTGTACTTGTATCTATTCTGCCTTCGAAATGGTGTAATTATGACCACATACAGTTTATATAACATTAGCTATTACAGATTAATGGTAAAAAAAAAAAAAACCATAAATCCTGTGAAAACTATGATAACAGACAACTGTCTGTAGTTTAATTGTAGCCCTAAAGTCTAGCTTTATATAATTTAGCGAAATACAAGTGTATTGCGTGTGGAAAACAAATGAGCTGCGGTTTTAACTTGGAGAAACAGGAAAAATCAAAAACCCACAAAAATCATTGGAGATTTTTTACAGTTCCAGCGTTCACTTTCATTCTGTTTCATTTTCCACTTTCATTCCACCAATGTGAAAGTAACCTGTGACAGTTTTCACGTGAAATACATTTTTTATTTTATTTATTTTTCGCAAATTCGAAAAATAGTTTCCGGGTACTTTCGAATCTGTAATTTTGAGAAATACCATTTTCTGAACCCTTTTCTCCCAAACTATTTGTTTAATCTAAAAAAATAATACATCGCCTTTATCAGATTAAAGCGAGCTATATATGAGCAACATTTCACCAAAATCAATTTTTAAAAAAAATCTAAATTTTTGATGGGTTAACCCCTTTGTTTTTTTTTTGGCCAAAATATTTTTTTTCTAATTTCCAAATATTTTGCTCATGGATGTATTCTGCATTCGAAATGATGTAATTATGACCACATACAGTTCATATAACATGAGCCATTACAGATTAATGGTCAAAAAGTAAATTTTGAGAGTTCACCATCGGCTCAGCATAAATCCTATGAAAATTATCATAGCATACAACTCTCTGTGGGTTAATTGTAGTCCTAGAGTCTATTTTTATACAACAATCGTTTCGATACCTTTGCCCGTTGCTGAAAAATTGTTGAAATAGTTCAGGTGATTTTTCGAATCTGCAATTTTGAAAAATCCCATTTTCTGAACCCAGTTTCTCCCAAACCATTTGTTTAATCTAACTAATGAATGCACCGTCTTGATCAGATTAAAGTCAGCTATATATGAGCAAAATTTCACCAAAATCAATATTTTTTTAAAAAAATCTCGCATTTTGATGGATTAACCCCTTTGTTTTTTTTTTGGCCAAAATATTTTTTTTCTAATTTCCAAATCTTTTGCTATAGATATATTCTGCTTTCGAAATGGTGCAATTATGACCACATACAGTTTATATAACATTAGCCATTACAGATTAATTGTTAAAAAGTACATTTTTAGAGTACACCATCGGATACACCATAAATCCTGTGAAAACTATCATAACAGACAACTTTCTGTGGTTTTATTATAGCCCTAAAGTCTAGCTTTAATTTGATACCACACTCGTTTCGATACCTTAGTCCATTGCAGAAAAATTGGCGAAATACCTTTAGGGGATTTTCGAATTTCTAATTTTGAGATATTTTAACGGTATCTGCTCCTCATATATTCGTCGCCTTGTCCTTGATGTTGGCACATTTAGCCGGAATACGCGGCTTTCCAGGGACTGTCTTCCGTTCGTTGTAAAGTGGCCGGTTGATCGGACGACGCACTATAGACAAAATTCGTTCTTCAGCCGAACCGTACGTATGTGGAATATTCTTCCAGCATGTGTGTTTCCTGCCAGTTGTGACATTCTGAAATTCGAAACATACGCCAACCAACACTACTCTCTCTTTCCTCCTCCTTAATTTCCTTCCGCTAACTCAGTGCATTGCATTTATAGGGGCCATAACGAGAGTGTTGGCCTTTAAAAAAATATGCCATTGGGCATTATATATGAAATATTGAAAACTTGTATCTTACTTATGACAGAACTGAAGTATTTTTATTTTCGTTTTAAGGCACAACGCTTCTGCAAATTTTCATTTATTAAACTGTGTTTGTGAACACTCAAAATAATCAACAAATGGCTGAAAATAAATTTTATATTTAACCTTTTTTTTTCTTTTCTGTTAACCATAGACTTCAACAGACTGTGGCGTATATTTAATTATTAGCGAAAAATGGCCGCTCATGCTACTCCTTCATGACGAGCGCGTACACCCAACATCATAAATACACGGAGAGAGAGACAGAGCTGGAGAAATACTATAAAAACAAATATGGTGAATTTAGAGTACAAAAAAATCCCCTCAAAAATGAATGTGTGGTGAAATTTAACATCGCTGGACGTTTTCTCATTCACAGTTACAACATTTCCCCACCATGCGCGGGGTAACTAAATGTGTGTTGAATACGTCCGGAGCGAGACTTCCGTCGTCGACAAACAGTTGACGTTGAACATCAACAAACTGACAAAACAAACAATTAGCCAAGAAACAACAACCACAATATGGTAGTCGTTGTGTGTAACTGCCGCTAGTGGTGAATATGGGATGAGAGAATAAATATCGTATGCATGAACATGAAGAGCAGTCATTTAAGTGATGTCTTACAAAAGCACTTGAATCCAATTAACAAGAGAGCGAGATGAGATATTGGCGCTGATATGAAAAATATTAACTAATGGTATTGGTGGTTGATGGGTTCTGTTGGTGGTGTGGTATTGGTGTTGTTGGTCAGGTCGACAAAGACCAATATGGCGGCTATCAGTGTGAGGAAGATCGATGTAAACAAGCAGCGAAGCTCCTTTAGTTAAAAGGAGATAGCAAGTGATACTTGAAATTGGTATCTGCCAGAGCGCATGTGAGACCAACAACAATGAAATAAAACACCACCACCACCACACGGCATTGGGAATGCTCAGACACTAACACTCTGCCACTGCCATTACAACAACAACAACAACAGTCAACGTTCAATGAAGCTGGTACTGTTTTTTGTTCTGTGTGTTTTGTTGGCCGCCGTTTGTTGTGTGTTTGAGAACTACCACTATTTCAAGAGGCAGCCAGCCAGCAGCAACAGCAACTCTTAACAAAGTGAGCAATTACTGGTTTTTGGGCTCGTTCAACATTCATTCATTCAACACAAGTTGAAACTGCAAGATACGTTTTGTATCTGAGTTTTGGGCAGGTGCGGTTAGTTTCGTTTTGAACGTGAATGTGAACGTTGCAAGCGCGTTAAACAACAACACCCGTTTTTAAGAGAGTAAAAAAAATTAAAAAAAAAAAATAACACAACCAAACGATTATTATGACAAAAATTGTGTAAAACAAATTAAGAAATTTTTTTAAGAATTTCCTTAGAAAAAAAACAGTGTGTTTGAACAAAGAAATTAATTACAAAAAGTAAACAAGAAACAAATAAACAAATATTGCACTGAAAGAGAAGCATAATAAATTGAATTGTGTGTGATTTGTCTTTGATGAAAAGTGTAGTGGAAATGAAAGATTCAATGACCATATTAGCGCCGTCCCTTAATGCCAGTGAACATCAGAAAATGTCCAATCTCAAACCGAATCGTTCACGTTTTATGATCAATGACATATTGGCGGGCAGTGCCGCCGCCGCAGCAGCCGTTGAGGCGGCCAATGCGGCGGCTGCTTTCTACAAGCAGCAGCAACAACAACAACAGCAGCAGAACAATAATAATAACAACAACAGCGAACCATCACATTCACCACCCGCACAACATCACCATCAGCAGCAGCATCATCAACATCATCAATCGCCGCCACATCATCTACTGCATGCCCAGCATCCGCATCCACATGCAGCACCGCATCATAGCTCCTTGGGCCAGCCTTTGCCCTTGATAGCTGCCGGTCATCATGCCGCCTTGGCTCATCACCACCAGCAACAACAACAGCATGCAAATGGTGGCATTGCACCCACAGGATTACCATCAGCCGTCTCACATCCCTCTGCCGCGCATAAAATGCATTTTCCCGTCGGTGCCACACAAATGGGCTCGAATGGCTTAAATGTGGCCCAGTATGCGGCCGCCATGCAGCAACATTATGCCCAGGCGGCAAATGCAGCGGCTGCGGCACGTGCTGCCGCCGTGGAAAGGAATCATGGTGCCGAATTGGATGACAGCAGTGATTATCAGGACAACGATGATTGTGATAGCGAGAATGGCAGCGGCGGACACATGGACGACAACAGCGTTTGTAGTAATGGTGAGGTGAGCTTTATTTTATTAATGGGTCGGACGGGGCGGCATGGGATGGGAGAAGATGGGACAATTGGACCGGGGTTTAGCTAATGCGTGGGACTTAAGTGTGTAAAAGGTAGAACGTGGAAAAGAATCAATCAAATACTGCCAACAGGAATATACAAAAAAATTAAATCTCAAATTGTAGAAATTTTAAAAAATATAAAAAACTGATTCCAATTATTTGATATACGGAATTTTGAAGGCAGAATACCGACGGAAAATATATGTAAGGCTAGTGTTAGGCAAATTTCAATTTCAGTTTTGTGAGTTACCAAAATTGGGTATAAATTCTCTAGTTTCTTGTTTTTAAAACCTCAGTAAAGACTTAAATTCTGAAAACACCATGTCCATTTGGAAAATATTAGACTTTTAACTTAAATGTGTCAGAAATAAAATTGAATGAGAATTAAGTGTAAACTTTCCCATTTTTTGCAAAACTTTACTTGAATACTCTATGGATACAAAGGAGGTCCCATTGGGAAAATATTAACAACATGTTCAAATTGAAATAAAGAATCCTGTAAGTGTGAGAAAGTGGCATGGAAAATAATTTAGAATCGGATCGACGATATATAGACGATGATCTTACATCTGCAACTTCCGCAAGCGGCGGCTCAATAGAATTTTCGATAATTCATTAAATGCTCCGAATGCCTGGACTGTGCCAGAGTTGTCTTACACGACAATTTCCCCGGCGGAGTTTAAAGCGATACTGGAGAATTTCAAAAGATTTTAAAACGATTGGAATCTGGATTGCACTGCCTTGTGGAAACAATAAATAGCTGAAGCTCTAACTTTTTTGTGGTGATTCGTTTATGTTGGTGCTCCATATTTTAAAAATGCTGTCGGGTTTTCGGATAGCTAAATAGTAAACCATAGAAGGCCGTGGTGTGGTAGGTAGTATGGGCGACTATCTCACCGAAGAACCCGAGTTCTAAACCGGGTAAATGTCTCTAGAAAAGCATTAGCCAGTAGGTCCCGGTCAGTGAGTTTACAAATTATATCGTACACAGCTCACTGATTCGAGAGATGTTCCCCTCATGGAATGTTAAGGGAAATAAGTAGGTAAATAGTAAAGGAGATATCATAGACATTCCATTCTTAATGTCCTGCCTACTTTTAGGAAGGAAAATATTCCAACGTTTCACTGAAAGTATCTCAAGAAAATTTGTAATAATATCAAAATAATTTATTTAAAAAAAATGAAACAACAGGTTTTTTTTTGAACGCCTAATAGAATACAAAAATATTTCAGGTCATGACGACTTTAATCGGTTAAAATTCTGTAGTAAGATCTGCCGACATTGTACCGAATTAGCCGTTTCTGCTGATCTTTTGCAAATTATAATATATAATACATATATAATATATATAATAATTATTATAGAGCCAAATCTCCTTCGAATCCAAAATGAAATATATTCCTCTGCAACAATTTAAGTTTTCCGAAAAAATTGGATTTGGCGTTGCCTACTTTTAGGTTTAGGATTACTATGATTTTCCAAAATTATTTTGGCCAATTGCTGTGCCAGTTTTTTGCACAGGAATTACATTACTATTATTATTTATTTATTTCATCCGAGAATCTTATCATGTATTCCTGTTTGTCAAACTTGAACAGTGTGGCCTACTTTTTGGATTATGATTACAATGATTTTCCTACAGTTCCTAAATTGGAAAATGTTTTCGACAATTACGTTTGGATTTTTTTTTGACCTTTATCTCTTGAATCTGAGAATCTGGCCATGAATTCGTGTTTGCAAGTCTTCAATTTAAGAATGAGCAGGCATTGGAATCGAGCAAAAACGGAATTACACCAATCTTTGTATTATATTTTTCAATGCAAGCTTTAGCTGCAGATCATTTTCATTTAGATTAAAAGATATTTCAATTGGAAAACATTGATCTTCAAGAGATTTTCTTATCTCAACCAAAATCTGTCATTTGCCGAAACAACGATGGCACAGTTTACGAATTCATAGCCTCGACTAGGTATTAGTTTATTATCGGCATAATCTTCAATGACAAATATATTTTCTAGAACCGACCCACAATTTCTGTGTTTTGTTTCCCCCACCCTTTCAAACCACTTACCATTCACTTGTGTTTGGTAAACGTTTTGCAAATGTTTATTCACTAAATCAACCCTCTCCCCAATGGTCTTTGGCAAATAAGTAGAATGGAAAATTGAAAAATTATGATAAACTAAAAAAAATTAAACAACATAAATAAACAATTCAGGGTCCCCCAACCGGCCCACTCAGACTGTTGTTTAGCACAAAGTCAATTGCCATTCTACGCAACAGTGATGCACTTTTATTTTGAATTTTAATGTAAACCTGTAACACAAATAAACAATTTGCCATAAACTTAAAACACACATCGGCACAATAACAAAAAAAAAAAAAAAAAGAATCCCCCCAAAGCTACAAGTTAAATATTTTTTTTACAACGCCACGCCACACCATGAACAAGAGAACATATTAGGAAATAACAAAATCATAAGACCGTGTAAATAGAAATAAAAACAAATTTGCAACAACTAACACAAAAAAAAATAAACACAACAACACCAACTATTACAACAAAACCCGACAGACTGACAGACATAATTTTCAACAACAACAAAAAACACAAACTCTGATAATGTAATTCAAAATAAAATTATTTTTGTAGTGGCGTCGGACCATTCATAGACTAGAGTAGTAGAGCATTTGTGTACAGGAACCTAAACTATTTCAATTTAAAGGCACTTGCATTATTTTTAGTTTTTTTATTTCTGTTTTTATAAAAGAAAAAAAAGACATGATCATCAGAAAACAACAAACACAAGAAATGTGCATTTATGTTATGTACTCGTACATAGTTACCTTAAACACATAAATGGAAAAATTGCATTTTCACGCTTTGTTTACTTTTTCCACTAAAGTGCAATCATCTTCTTTTCTTTATTTCTTTCCCTCTAATACCCCTGCCCTGGGGGGCTTTAACTACAATTTTTCAACCAGAGTTGTTCGTTAAACCGTTTTTTTTTTTAACATCATAGGAAAAATTTTATATAAATCATATTGTTGTAGAATGTACTAAGGATTATCTGTCTAGGGTGCGTGTAGTGTCTGCTTAACTTAGCATTGTTTGGCCTGGGGTGCTAAAATTTATGAAGAATTAATTCAAGTGCAAAAAAAACTAGAAAAACCCCCACAGGTCAATTTTAATTTGCAGACTTGTAACCTATTAAAATATATTCCTTTTGCATGACAATGGATACATTGTCTTAGCTTGACAGATACATTTATATGTATACATAATGTCTAAGCCATTAGCGCTTTGGAGCCGACCTCGGAATAGTAGATCCATTTAGTGAGTATACAAAATTATATCGTGCACAGCTCACTGATTTGAGAGAAGTTCCACGTCTGCTTCTTCATGGAATATGTTAGTAAGCAATTGACTTACAATATAAATATAAACTTTCTTCAAGTTAACTTCAACTGAAATTAACCCAATTTATAGCCAGCGAAGCCACATGGCACAGACAAAAGGATTTCGTAAAGGCAAAAATGTCAACGGATTGGAACTCAGGACCCCTTTTTATAATGGAATGGATTAAGTAAACTCGTCACACGTAGTCTGTCTCTCTTCAAAAAGAAAAAATACTTAGGAGAAGTAAAAGACGATATGGGTAAAATATTACCCTTCGAAAGTTCACATGTCACTACAGTGTGCACTATCGGGTTCATGCCCGGGACATTTGCAGTTTCACCTCGTAATGCCGGCAACATGTCGGGTACATAAAAATGCTCGATCAGTTCCGTGCTGGTTATAAAAATATTAGTAGCATTGCTAGTATAAAGCAAGTTCTCATTTTGTTCCTTAAATCGATCTTCTGTTTGTCAGAGGTCCCTTTGAGACCCTCAGAAAGAGGGTTAAATATGTGGATGCCAAACTATGTTGATCTGTCAAGTTTTAACAGAGATGTTTTTATCCACTTGAGGTCTCGTCGACTTTTAAACTGAAAATCTGTTTGATTTCTATTTCGATAACGAAAAGTATACAAGATTCGCCATAACAAATGTTTTGTATTTTCAGTTGAGCTTAAACAAATGTTGATCTGTCAAAGGTAAATCTGTAGAAATGGCTGCCCCTACTATGACCATGAAGTAAAAAATGGCAACTTGATTAAAAATAAATAAATGGTTCAATTCGAAACAGAGAATGTCTTTTTATTTTTAAAATTTAAAAAAAAAACAACTGACAGTGAAAGCTGATATTCGATTAAGAAGACACATCTGAGTTTCTAATACCAAAGCCTTCGAAATGAAATTTCCCAAAATTGTTTAGAAAATTTCCTTTGCCTACTTCAATACACCGCCAAATGCAAATGTTCAAGCTGTTCACACTGTTGTAGATAATGAATTTCGCTTACATTTATTACACCGCCAAACATTTCCCGGTGAAGACAGTCTAATTGTTGGAAACCCTCTAGCCAGCTCTGCTGCCATGGCATTCATATACATTTCAAAATAATGCCAAAATTACGGTGAAACCATTATAAACGTACACATATATAAGCATAACGACTTTGAGATAAAATAAGTACTTTCATTAAAACGAAAAAAAAACGCAATTTCCTCCTCAACCTCCTCCGTCTTGCTCCCACTGGCTTTCGTATGCGATTTAAACACACCCTCGCCGAAAATAAAAACAAACACTTGCTAAACAAATACTAAACTTTTGAATAGACCAACATAAAATTAGACGTTTTTAAAACGAATTTCACTTGATTTTCTGAATTTATTTTCCCTCTCTCTCTGCTGTTTCTTTTATATGCTTTATCGTTTTACCGGATGTAGCGATTATTTTCGCCTTAATGTACTGCCGGAATATCGTATGCGAAATAAACTGAAAAGCCAGCTAATGGAACCCCACTGAGACTTTATGAAAAATAATATCACAACGACCTGTACGAGTGAGAAGGTACTCCTTGTCGTAAGATACGATTTGCGTTGTTTGCTTTTCGTTTCTTTTTTACATTTCAAGGGAATCATGTGAATTTCGGATTTTGATCATTACATGAATCGTAGTGAAGACGGAGCTTTTTACCCGTTTTTTTTTTGTCTACACCAACTAAAACAAAAGAGTGATGGCTTTTTAATGTGTTGTCTGGTGTTGTTATTGAGTTACGTAGGGTGTCTCTCTGAGTTTACAAAAACTTCTTGCAGTAGTAGGAAATACCAGAATTCCAGGCGCATAAATTTAATTATTTTATTAAAGTTTCCTAAGCAATGGCTGTATACTATTCGAGATGTACATAAGTTCAGCAAATTAAAGTTATGTTTAAATGTTCCTCTATTGTTCCTCTGCTCAAATGTTTGTCTGCTAGCTGGTCATGTTATGGTTGTACTTCAATTCTTGTCTATGTGTACTTCAAGCCGGAAGTTTTATTTTTCTACGTTTGTTTGTATGGTAAAAGCCTTGGTGTATTGGTTAATATTAGAAAATTATATAGCTGTTCTGCTGAATGTTCTGTTATTTGCTATAAAAGTATGCAATTATATTTTGTGGTTGTTGGGCATTTGGAGTTTAATGTTCATCATTATGGCGAATGGTCGGGTTAAGTGGAACCTCCTCCCACTGTAGGTTGAGAAAAACATTGAATATTAGAGAATAAGCAAACACAAGTTGGCTTCTATCGAAACGTTAATAGAGCTTGGGATTATTTTCTTTTTTTTTTTTGCAAAAAAAAAGGCTAGACTTTATTTTCTTGTTAAAGTTTTATGTTGCCCAATGTCTGGTTTTCGATTTTCTCATAAACTCTTTAAATTGGCAAAAAATTAATCTCTTTCCGTTTTTTTTTTTATATTTTATTATAGAACATTTTTCGAACAATATTTTTTTAAGATAAAAGTGCAATTTCTTATATTTCTCGTCTGTTCCTTTATGGAATGTTAAGGGACATTCGTTCGTTAGTAATTTTTCTACAGAATTAAAAATGTCTTTCAGAAATTTTCCGTAGATAATGAAAACCTATAGAAAATGAATCTAACAAAGTTTTCTATAATAAAATTCTCTCGCAAAATTTCTTATAGAAAATTTATCGCAAAACATGGGTATAACTTTTATAGATTTTTTCTCTGTCAAATTTTTATATTAAATTTGTTTGTAGAAAAATTTTTTTTTAGAAATTTGTATGGGTTATATTTTCTTATAGAAAATTTTTAATATGGAAATTTTTCTTATAGAAACATTTTAATAGGGAACATTTTCATAAAGAAAGTTTTTAATGTGCCAAATTTTCGTATTAAAATTTTTAATAGGGAAAATTTTCTTATAGAAAATTTTCATATAGAACATTTTTAACGGGGAAAATTTTCATATAGAAAATTATATGGGGCAAATTTTCTTATAGAAAATTATATGGGGCAAATTTTCTTATAGAATATTTTACGGGGCAAATTTTCTTATAGAATATTTTACAGGGCAAATTTTCGTATAGAACATTTTACGGGGCAAATTTTGATATAAAAAATTTTATGGGGCAAATTTTCTTATAGAAAATTTTATGGGGCAAATTTTCTTATAGAATATTTTACGGGGCAAATTTTCTTATAGAACATTTTACGGGGCAAATTTTGATATAAAAAATTTTATGGTGCAAATTTTCTTATAGAATGGGGCAAATTTTCTTATAGAAAACTTTATGGGGCAAATTTTCTTATAGAAAATTTTATAGTGCAAATTTTCTTATAGAAAATTTTATGGGGCAAATTTTCTTATAGAAAATTTTATGGGGCAAATTTTCTTATAGAAAATGTTTAATGGGGAAAATTTTCGTATAGAAGATTTTTAATGGGGAACATTTTCGTATAGAAAATATTTAATGGGGAAAATTTTCGTATGGTAGGTAAACTTTACAATAAAGAAAATTTCCGACTTAGTGTATTTGAAATTAGTTCAAGCACTTTTCTAAAATCAACAGAAAAGACATTTTTTAAATCATCCCTTATGTGAGCACTACAATTCCCCTACTAAATAGATATTGAAAATTACCTAAACTCAACAAAGTTTTAAATTAAGTCTGATATTATGAAAATTAGCATTCCTTAATAGAAACTCAAATAAGAAATCTTTAGATTAGACACAATTAACATATGATTAAAAAAATTATGATTACTTTAGTGCGAAACAAAAAAAAAGTGTTGGTTTAATAATATTGGCAAGCCAACAACAACAAAAAGACCTAAAGAATTAAAACAATTTGTTAACGTTTTAAGCAGAAACAGAGAAAACCGATAACAATTCCACATAACATATGCAAATTGGCGAGAACCGACAGAAGGGAGAGCGAAACAGCACAGAAAAAAAAGCCAACAATTAAATCTCTAAAATAGATAATGACTGAACAAACCAATAATAAGAAAAAAATACATAATAATTAAAATTAAACAACAAATTACACCAACACTGTAACAACTGCTAAACACACATACACACACACACACAGGTCACATACACAGTGAGTAGGCAACACCAACACCAACATTGAACAGAAACAAAACAAGTTTGTGTCTTAGGTCTTTTGTTTTCTTTTTATGCTCAGCTTAACGACAATGGACAAAAGACAACCAGACAGACGGACGGACAGACAAACAAACCGAGCGAAGTATGGGTAAACGGGGAATTTGTTATGTAGTTAAATTTATATATTTGTGTATATAAAGTCTTTTATGATATTTGTAGTTTGTGTGCTTATTTTTGTTGTTGTCTTAGTTTACTAAACAAAAAATCTCCGCCCTTTTTGTGGCTTTTGTTTCGTTTTGCAGGCGGCAAAGATGATGATGGCAATAGTATAAAGAGTGGCTCCACCAATGATATGAGTGGCCTGAGCAAAAAGCAACGCAAAGCACGCACCGCCTTTACCGATCATCAGCTGCAGACATTGGAGAAATCATTTGAACGCCAGAAATACCTAAGTGTCCAGGAGCGACAAGAATTGGCTCATAAATTGGATTTAAGCGATTGCCAAGTCAAGACCTGGTATCAGAATCGAAGGTAAGTCTAAACAAGAAAATGGTTTTTGGAAAAACAAAAATTTGCCATTTAGGAAAATGCTAGCAGAGCATTTGAAAGACATAGAAACATTTGCTTAATGTGTCATAAATTTTCCCAACTATCAGGGTGGTGAAAAAATCATGCCGCAAGTCGAGATAAACTCCAAACATACACGCATTGGCGGCTATGACAATTTTTCTGCCACATGTATCTGTAAATTACTAAGGCTGCTGCTGTTGTTAGCGGGGCTTCTGCCAACAAACGCCGTAACAAACCATAAATTATTCAAACAACAGCCCGGCTGTAGTAGACATCCAAACATAGAGCTTGAGCTGCAGTGTCTAGTGGTAAAATGTCTACCACCGGGAGCTGTTTTCGGTCGCCTTCTTTCGCGTCTTGGCCTTCTGAAAATTGCCCACTTAGCACAAAACCACTGGCACTGGCAGTGGTCCTCGTCGTAGTCGTCGTCATCGGCATCGGCATCGGCATCGTCATCGCCATTTCAGGCGGACGTACTTATGCCGTCGCACTACCGCCACCACTATCTGCCACATACTTATAAAGCATATTGCGAATTCGTGGAATTTATTATAAACTACTGTCAGCTCGCGTAGTAACACGTTTATGTGTTGTAGCTGCTGTTGTAGCAGCATTTTGTTGTCTTGCCTCATTCGGTTACTTTTTTTTTCTTGTGTATTTTTGCTGCAGTTTGCGTTTTTTAATTACCACTTGGTAGCTGCACATTTAACAGTCGACATTAAAAACCATTTGAAACCATAAAAGCAACAACAACAGTAACGAACAGCAAAAACATTTTGTAAGGGAAGAAAGGCAAACTTTGTTTGACTCAGAATGTATCTGCAAAAACGGCAACAGCAGAACGGCAATACCGACCCGCACTGAACGTGTCTCATGTGCAGCTATGATACTCGCATGTTCAATGTGTCAGTCAGTGCTAAGTGCGTGTGGCCAGCAAATGGCAACTGTTTAACAGCCTCACGAGTAAGAGCAACAAATGGTGCAACACACGAATGGCTGGCCGTAAAGCAGAAAAATTATTCAAAATTAATAACAATGTTTCGAACATGAAGAGAAAACTGCAACTGCTGGCCACTAACGAACAAAGCATGAGAATAAAGAATTTAGACAACAACAAAATCATAGGAAAAATGTGCAAAAATTCCGTATAGAAAATGTGTACAAATTTCGTTTAGAAAATTGGCAAATATTTTGAATAAAAATTTAAGTTAAAAAAAAATATTGTGTAGAAGATTTACAGAAAAAATTCAATGGAATTTTGGACATGTTTTTTTGTAAATTTTTTTGGTTAACAAATTTTATAAAATACAATTAATTATTCAAAATTAATAACAATTTTCGAATATGAAGAGAAAACTGCAACTGCTGGCCACTCATAAACGGACCATGTTTTCCTACAGATACAAAAGAATTTTTACAAAAAAAATCTTAGGAAAAATGTGCAAAAATTCCGTATAGAAAATGTGTACAAATTTCGTTTAGAAAATTGGCAAATATTTTAAATAAAAATTTAAGTTAAACAAAAATATTGTGTAGAAGATTTAGAGGAAAAATTCAATGGAATTTTGGACATGTTTTTTTGTAATTTTTTTTGGTTAACAAATTTTAAAAAATACAATTAATTATTCAAAATTAATAACAATTTTCGAATATGAAGAGAAAACTGCAACTGCTGGCCACTAATAAACGGACCATGTTTTCCTACAGAGACAAAAGAATTTTTACAAAAAAAAAATCTTAGGAAAAATGTGCAAAAATTTCGTATAGAAATAGTGTAAACATTTCTTTTAGAAAATTGGCAAATATTTTGAATAAAAATTTAAGTTTGCAAAAAAAAAATATCGTGTCGAAGATTTCAGAAAAAATCCAATGAATTTTGGGAAATGTTTTTTTTGTACATTTTTTGTTAAAAAAATTATTTAAAAAAATCGGGAATGACAAAAACATTGTCATTTCCAATTGTTTATCATAAAGTCACATATCTTACAATTAAAATAAGGTGTTGATTATTAAAATCGATTAAGGATTTTAGCTTTTATTCGCAATTCAGTGAAGGTCCCTTCTGGAATCTTCCCTGGAAATTGTTGGTAATGTGGAATTTATAAAACAAAACGAAATAGTGATTTGTATGGGAGATTTCAAACGTACCCTTCACTAACATGTCAATAAAATCAAAACCACTCCATTGATTTTAACGATCTACATCACATTTTATTTGTAAGATATGTGGATTTATGATAAACTACTGAAAATGGACAATTTGTTTCTCATTTTCGATAATTTAAGGTTTTTTAAAATATAAAACTGCAAAAAAACACCTTTTCTGACTTGACTTTTTTATAACTTTGAAACTTCCATTTGGATTCGAATGAACCAAAGGGGAAGATTTAATAAACATTACATAAATTGTTTAAAACTTATTTCAAATAAATCGGACAATTACTTTCAAGTTATGACAATTCATGAACCAAACAATTGCTTTAAAAAAATGGAAAAATAAACCTATCCATTGAAAAATATTTGGCCATTATGGTACTCAGGGGAACTCTATTCCATATGACCTCCTAAGAAAGAAAATCCCATCTGTATTTTGGTAGTTTTGAGATATTTAGCTTCCATGTCTTTGGTATCTTTCGAAACTTAAAATTAAATATTTTTAAAAAATTTCAAAAATTGTATTGTAGTTGAGAAACTCGAACATCAAAATCTCATTCACCTTTCCGAATCTGGTCTTGCTTTTATTTTGGAATTTTGGCGCTTGTGACATTCTTTCTTAGGACAGCAGAACAGTGGTTATTCATTAGACAACATTTTCTATAATTAAAATTTTTTGGAAACTTTCTTAACGAAATACTTGAAAATTTTCTGTGTGATATTTTATTCAATGTTTTTGGAAATTCTCTAAACGAAATATATGTATACAAATTTTCTATGCGACACAAAGTGCCATAAAAATTAGCAAAATCTTAACATTTGTCGATCAAAAAAATGTAAATAGAAAATTGTTCGGCAAAATGTTTCTTTGCCGCGATGGGGCTTCTAGTCTCTCCACAAACTTATTCACAAGGGCTCAACATTTTTCATTTAAAAATAATTTGTTCGCCAACATTTTCTCTCTACCGTGGTACATTATAGTAATTCTCCATTTTTATTGTTCTCTCATCTGCTTTCAGAACCAAATGGAAACGCCAAACTGCCGTTGGCCTTGAACTTCTGGCGGAAGCTGGCAACTTTGCGGCATTTCAACGCCTCTACGGTGGTTCACCGTACATCGGTGCCTGGCCCTATCCGGGCGCTCAGTCTGCCCATGCCGGCCATCCACCGAATTCGATCGATTTGTACTATAGACAAGCGGCGGCAGCAGCTGCCATGCAAAAACCTTTACCCTACAGTCTCTATGCTGGCGTACCAAATATGAGCCATTTGGCCGGTTTACCCGTGGCTGCAGCGGCTACGCCCTTCTCTCACCTGACAGCCTCCAGTTCGTTGTCCTCGCTAAGCAGTTACTATCAGACGGCGGCCACAGCTCAGACAAATAGTGGCCACGGCAACACCACACCTCCACATGCGGCCAACAATGGTGGTGGTGTTGTTGGTGGTGGTGGAGCGGCAACCACACCGGTGGGTATTGTGAAGCCCATAGCCACCACTCCCTCGCCCACCCCCTTGGCGGAGTCTTCGCCAGTTCATGCCGGCACCCGTTCGCCCAGCCCCACCCTGAATCCTGGCAGTCCACCCGGACGTTCGATAGATAGTCTGTCACAACACCATTCCGATGATGAGGATCAGATACAAGTTTGAGTTGACAGACCTCGGCTTACCTTTAGGATGTAATAAATTCACCACAAATCGTATGAGATTATATATGAGTATAGTCGATGCTAAGTAAATATTGTCTGTATTATTTTCACAGCGAACATATTGGAAACTGTTCGAACCGACTCAACAATCATTTCCATTCATTGCATACTGTAGTGTACCGTTGTGTCCATGTATTTTCATTGTTAATTATTGTTTTTATTTGTAAGTGATCATTTCGGATTAAATCAGTCTATTGAACTCTCCAAACTGAAGCATTCACATGTGTATAGATTTTTGAGTGTGTTTTTTTTTTTTTTTTTAGTTAATATCAATTAACCAATACCATATTTATGTGAGCTTAACTAATTTAGAGAGAGAGAAAAGAAGAAAAAACAACGCCGTCAAAAAAAACCAGACAAAAAAAAACCAGACAGATATTAAAGTATTTTAACGAAATTAATTGTAAATTATTTAGGGAATAATGAAAAAAAAAAAAGAAACCAAAACAAAACAGAACGATTTGAGTGTAAATTATTAATGTGTGTGTTCGAAATTTTGGCATTTGCAGTTATAGAGATCGTAAATGTTTTATTTTATTTGTGTAAATTAACTTATGAATGTAATAAATATTGTATTTATCGTAATCGTACTTAAGTCGTAAATGTAATAATTATTTCTATATTTTTTTTTCTTTTCTTAACGTACAACAAAACAATAAAACCTAGCTCAAAAGTATTATACGCGATACGTGTTTTAATTTTGATTGTAGTTACAAATTGGATGGGTATAATCGACTTCACTTCACACGGCTGAACAATTTTCAATCTCGCATAATCAATCACGAAAAATGCAGGAAAATCGCACAACTCACGAACAGTGGATGCATGAGCTGCACAATTATCATGCATTTGAGTGTCAATGTGTTTCGGATGTGCTTGACCGTGGTGTACTCGGTGTCAGGCCCCGGCAAAAAAAGGGGCAGGTTTGCTATTATTCGCTTTCGCCGGGTTTGGCTTTAGCTTGTTTCAAAATCAGAATAGACAAACGAACAATGCTTGAGTTTTATTGTTAAAGTTTGTGTTGTGTGAACAATTTCTTTCTTAATTTACATCCCTTTTATGGTCAACATAATCAAACCACCGAACAGGCTACTCCAGCCATCCGTTTCACTCTATTGGACATCAATTCACCAAAAAGTAGATTGAGTGAAGATCGCGATAGGTCCATCCGTCGCCGATCACAGAAATTTGACTAACAAAAGTTGTGCTGAGTTGTGCTAGGTGAGTACATGATTGCGTCCATCGACTAACTGGTCTTTCAGATATTCGAAAAAAGGAAACTCGTTTTGTGAAATTTGAAAAAACAGAAGTTGTGCTAGGTGAGTACATGATTGTGTCCTTTACGAAAAATGTCTATCTGCCGACATTTTCGAAAAAATAGCCAATTTCGAAAAATGGCCAGTACAGCCATTTCGTTAAAAAAAATTTCGGTTCTGAGATATTTGCGAATTTTAATTGGACACTTTTTTGATATAAGAAGTCTAAAACACAAAACACGCCCTTTTACATTTTAATGTAGCATTTGTAATGAACAAAAAAAAAACATAATAAACAACATTAATTCGAAAACTGCAAATATTTCTCACAATACAATATTTCCTTACTCAAATTTTAAAGTCGTTGCATGCGCACGGCGAGTTTTAAAAATGCTATAATTTTGCAAAAAAAAAATCAAAATTTTTGACAACTTAATTTTAAGGGTTTTTTTTTATTTTTGATCGTTTTTGTGATAACTTTTTTCACCGATAAATTTTTTTTTTTTGAAAAATTAGAACTTGAACGGTTTTGGATTTTTTTATTTTTTATTTATAACTTTACAACAAAATCAAAATTTTTCGAAAATGTAAATAGTTCACATAGGTCTTTCTTTGCTTCTTTCATAAATAGTGAGTATGCCTAAAAGTATGTATTCAATATAAGAATATTTTTTGAAAACATAGCATACTTTAGAGGGGGTTTTTGGTACAACAAAATGCATATGGCATATTGGTTCATGGGTACATCTTCATCAACTACATTGAGAGTCTGTCAGAGCCTATATGTGAGTGTCGAATCCGTCCTTAGACTAAAGAAGTTAAACTCTTTGAAAAACGATCACAATGAAAAATAAAGTAAAATAAATTAAATAAAAGGGGATCTCCCTAATATTGCCAAATGTCGGCAAACGTTTAAAGGGCCTTGAATTTGGTGAAGGTTATTAGAAATTGGAAATCGTCTGGTTCTATCTCTTATCACCGGAACAGAGAAGAAACAAATTTCAAATAAAATATGTTGATGTTAAAATGGAAAAGTATTCAAAAACGGTGAGGTAAAATAAAAGCGAAAAAAAATAATAAAATGACAGCTGGTATTTTCTGTTCTTCTGTTATTGGCCCCCTCTTGTACACTTTGGGTTTTTGGAGTCAGACATTTCTACCACTCACTAACATTCGTCGTCACTGGTTTTTATCAGATCCTTTCATAACCAGCTGAAGGCATGAGCCATCCAAACAGAAATCTATGTCTGTGTTAACAAAAAGTATAGACGTTGAACGGACCGTCAACTGTATAAGCTATATCCCGACATGAACGTAGTTCAGCGCATTAGCACGTTGAAAAAGACAAAATCCTTGCTTCCATGAACTGGTGAAAGCACCCACAAAACCGAAATGCTTGTAGAGCCAACTTAAATAAGTAAGAACATACGACTTTGGTATTCTCCCGTCAAGTTTTCTGTTGACTTCTTCTTGACGAATATCAGGCCGTTTATATGTTGTATGGATGTTTCTTCGAAATCCTCACAACAAATATATGTACACTGAAAAAAAAAACTGTACCACAAATCAATTAAAACGATGCTTCAATAGTTCTTTATCACATTGATAAATAAATTCATTGGCTTGATGAATAAATTCTTCAATTTAATTTATGACTTTTAACAACAACAACATTATTTTTATCGCTGACATTGCACATACAAAGAAGTTGGTTTACTGCTTGCATTTGTTGCTACTAAAGAGTAATTCTCGTTTAAACGATAAGAACTATTGCTTATATTATACCAATAATTGTAATAGGAAGCATGGCACAGGGTACCGATGAAGAAGAGAGTTAGCTTCCGAAATGAATTCGTATACTTTGGGTTGCAATCACAGATGTTAAGTAATGATTACTAATCGTAATAATTACTAATTAAATTAAATATTTTTGTAGAGGTGCAGTAATGATTACGATTATAATTAGTCTTTCCACACCTATAAATGATAAGAATTACAAATAATCCAAAAGTAATCAGGATTACTTGCGATTATTATAAATAATCAAAAGGAATCAAAAGTAATCACAAAAAAATCCGACTACTTTCAGAGATTACTTTTGATTCTTTTTAAATATTTCCAGTAATCGGAAGTAATCCTAATTACAGTTATTTCAAAATATGGTGATGCAAATTTTTGTTCACATCAAATTCAAATCATCTTGACTGATGAGGTCCATTTCCACCTCGGTGGCTCGGAAAAACCAAAAATCCCCATCCTCAACGTGTGACTGTTTGGAGCGGTTTATGGTCCGGCGGGGTCATTGAACCTTACTTTTTCGAAAATAAGGTTGGATCAACAGTTACGGTAAATGGATTTCTCTATCGAGAGATGATTAATGATTTTTTATGGTCGGAGTTGAATGATATTGATCTGGACAAGGTTTACTTTCAACAGGACGGCTCTACGTGCCACACAAGCAACGAAACCATTGCGCTTTTATGGGAAAAGATTTATGACCATGTGATACCTCGAAGAGGTGATCACAATTGGCCAGCGAGATGTTGTGATTTAACCCTTGGGACTTCTTTCTATAGGATCACGTGAAAGATAATGTCTACCTGAACAGCCCAGCGTCGATTTAAGACCTCAAAGATATAATTCGTGAGGCAATCGAGGACATTGGGCAGCCATTTTACGATTTGGTTATGGACAATTTCATTAAAAGGATATGGTCCTGTAAGCGTGGTCGTGGTGGCCATTTGGCTGATGTTGTATTTCATTATTAATGGCATACCTTCCTCACAAAATGCCATTTTTTTGGAATATCAAAATAACACCTCTTGTCGGAAATGTTGTATTTATTATTAATTACAAAGTAAATTTATATTCTAATCTTAGGTCCAAGGGTAAACCGGGTGACACAGACCATATGGCTAGATGTTTGCAGCGACAGACCAATGTCTCTTGTGGGAATCGAACAGACATCCCCCACGCTGATAGTTAAGCACTCTACCAACTCGCCTACCTTGGCGCTTGTTTTATTTTTTTTTTTTATAGAAATTATAATTGATGTAAAATTTTCATTAAATTGTCGTACAATGTTCATCAAATTGATGTATGAAATTGAAGAAAAACTAATGGAAAGTTCTCCATCAAATTGAAGAAAAGTGGTTAGAAAGTTATGTCGAAATTCTTAAAATTGTAATGTAAGAATTCATCAAATTGATGAACCCTTTTTTTTTCAGTGTTAGTGATGGAGTCAGCTATTTTTTGGTGCTTCAGTTGTTGGTAGAATTTTCCCACAAACAATAATTTTCCTAATATGGTCCTGTTTCCATATCTATCTGCTTTTTTCGAAAAATAATTACTACCTTCCTGAACTCCTGGAGAGATTAAAATAAATGACAATACCAATTCCTGCTCTAATCAAACTAATCGTGAATAGCTTTGCAATATTACCTATCAAAGGCAGCTCCTCGTCCCCGGAGGAATTTATCATTTTTTGCATATCCCGCAAACATTTCTCAGCGACTTCAACAGATCGACAACAACAGTAATCCGAGCAAATGGCAAATTATATGAATTCTAAATATTCTTAAATTTTAATTAGCACTGCATATTTGAAAAGTCCATTTATTGTTACAGACAACGAAAGTGGTAAATATCGAAAATAACTACGAAACATACACAAAATGTCCGTAGGTTTGTGCTGAAGGAAACCCTTGCAGTGCATTTAAATGACAAACAATAATATTTAATTGAGCGTAACCACGTTTAATGAAAGGGTTTTTTTTTACGTTCTTTGTATTCTTCACTAGCAGCGAGTATCTTGAAATGAATTGCACCAGAACTGCAACGTTTTGTTTTAAACAACATAAGTACATACGTCTTGTACTGCCACCAGTATGAGCTCGTTCGCAATGCACTTGAGGATCCCAATGGAATGACTCGACTGTGGCCTATTGTGGCTGCGGTGTGGTGCGGCAGTGCTGCTGCTGCTGCTGTTGATTGTCGGTGGTGTTGTCAGTTATTGTTTTAAGTCACAATAAGAAACATTTGTGGCTAATTTGCTGTGAAAGCTCAATGCGAACTGGCTGGCAATACACCAAAATAAACGTCAACATTTAAAAACCTGTCAAGCTGCTGCGTCCGCAGTGTCCACTGACATACTCGACCATTTATTTGTCCCGCCCGTCTGTCCTTTATCCAGGCACTAAAAACGAAAACAAAAACAAAAACAGCCTCTAGTGTTAACGTTTATTACGTGTGTGCGTAATTCTTGAAAATTGTATGAAACAAATGCAATGATACAACGTCGTAACAGGAGTACATTTACAGGGACATTCGAACGTTTGCTGTTATTATATTTTTCAGTAACCTAAAGTAGTAAAAGCCGTTCATTAAATGCAGTTTCAGTTTCAATGTAGTCCTTAAGAACATTAAAATATGTAGGGCACAGTAGACGGTCTGGTCTGTAAATTATACAGGAAAATTAAATGAATTTTGTAGAACATCATCCATGGAATATTTAGCTAGGTTCGAGCTATAACACCGTGTTACAAAAAATAGATTTTTTTTCTGTCTTATGAACCAAATGCACATATTCGGAAAGAGGGGAAAAAATAGAAATACACGTGTATCGGCGATTTTCATGTACACTTCAGGCAGACTCGTGGAAATGTCTGTATCACGTCAAATTTTTTAAAAACAATTTTTATCAATTCTCAGATTTTCCCCAATTTTTATTATTTTTGAAAAAAAAATATTTTTTTCACTTTTCTTAGCATAACTTGAAGAGACTCCAAATTTTTAAACTACTTAAGCGTTACGAAAAAAAAAAATGTTTTTTAAACTGAAACCTTAAAAAAAACGATAACCATTTAAAAAAAAAATAAAATTGAGGAAAATCTGAGAATTGATAAAAATCTATTTTTTAACGATTGACGTGATACAGACATTTCCACGAGTCTGCCTGCTCGATCAGTTCGATTGGATCACTGAAAAAGGGTTAAAAATCGGTCCAAAGGCTTTCACATAGGCCACTAAGAGCATTATACTTCAAACTGACGTGTACATGAAAATCGCCGATACACGTGTATTTTTATTTTGTATACCCTTTCCGAAAAAGTAAATTTGGTTCATAGGACAGAATGTGTGTAACAGGGTGTAATCTTTGGAAAATCTAAAAAAAAAAATACTTTAATTCGTTTGAAAATGTCGTTCGAATTCTGTGACACAACTTTTTTCAAAGACCATTTATGTCCAAAAAAAATTCTCTTATCTTATCCTTGGTAAAGCTATGATAGGTGCAGTTTGGAATTATTTCGCATAACCAACTACAACTTTATTTGCAACAACTACAATGGTAATTGAAAATGAACTCTGTTTTGTTCAGTCGCTTGCAAAAACGAAATCTCAGCGTCAAACTTAGCAAAAACTCCTGGAGGGTTTTCTCTTTAGATTCCAAATGCAATCGTAAAGGCCTTATATGTAAAGGTTTACGACTATTGCACAGCCAACCAGGGTTCATACTCTGGTAAGAACAACCGTCCATCTCATAGATGCAAGCAACTTTACGCATCCCTCACTTCGCCGCATGTCCCTCCATACGGTGGCTTAGATACATTTTCCAAAATTTGCCAAGTTATACCCAAGCCGACCACTGTGCATGCGGATAGTCTGTTTTACAATACGACACATATGCCACTGGCCGACTTCTAGTCGTGTTGCCACGTTTACGTTATTTAATACTTGGCCTAATAAATGTACTAATTGCGGTTAAATGCATGTTGCATGCAATTATTGTCATTAAGGGTGGCGGTATGCATCGCCATCGCCATCGCCATCACCATAACGTAACGTAACGTCTCCCATATCGCTGGCCGAGGTGGTCGAGCTGAATCGCATCGAGTGCATTAATTGCCTTTTGGCCAAATTGTATTTGACCAGTTTATGTTAACAGCAGTTTTGTTCTCTGTTGTTGGTTTGTGTGTTTATGAAGTTTAATAGTTCTCAGTTCCTTCTGTCCCTTTTCAACGTCGATTTCAACGTCTAATCGCTTCGGGCAAACAATGGCACAATGGAACGCGTACGGACAACATACCCAGTGTTTAATCTAACAACTTATTTAAAATGAATAAATAAACAAAAGGATAATTTAAAAAAATAAAAAAAAAGATTACTTTTGTTCTTCATCGTCATTATGTCTTTCACTCTAAATGATGAATGGACAATGTAATAGGCACGCAAGTTCAATGTGTGTTCCTAGAATTATTTTGCATTAAATCATAATTTCTCAAATGTTGACACAACTTATTTTGAAGACATGCTGTGGTCTCGTATATTAACTCCGACGCGGGGGGTTAGTTTGAAGGCAACTGCAACTAAGTTCATATTTTTATCACCATCATTTAAAAAATTAACACAAACATTAAGACGTACTCAAGTAGCTGTTTATGCACGAATGATGTGTCCCATTGGGGTGACCAGATCGCAATACTCATAAATAATCTGTAGGCGTTATTTTTATTTACACTCAAGCTAATTTTCGTAGACCAGAAATTAATATAAACGTCGCTACTTTTCGATGATGATAATTCCCATATTCAAAATTAAAGCCGTGTTCATGTCCATCAAGAGGTTTATTTTTCAATCAGATGTTATGCTTTTTCCAGCTGGACAATATCATATTTCCGAGGAACAAACGGAATCTGTTTTCGCTTGAATAACGTTTGGACACTTGGTGGGTGTTTATTGAAAAGTACTTGTGGCCGACATGAGGGACCCACTGCGCCGACTGTTCGCAAGTTTATGCAAAACCTTTGTGAGACTGGCATGCTAGTAGACATAGGTCCATGTTTAAAAATTGGCCAAATCGTAAAAAAATAGCTGATAGCGGACATACATTAGCCAGTCTGCTACGTCTGGAACATTGAACGATTGTCCGATGATTGCAACCTACATATGTCCAACTCACAAGAATTGCAATTCGTTTAGGCAGAGTAACCCTCTATTTTAATAAAATTAATATTTTCAGAAATTGAAAGAGGGAAAAGAAAAGCTTTGTCAAAATTCAAATTGATAATTATTTCGTCCACTCATTAAAAGAAAAGTGTATAATACTATACACTATTGTTTTTATTGAGATGACGATTTGTAATGTGTTTTTTGTAGATATTGCAAATCAAATTCGTTCGAGTTACAAAAGTCTAATATATTTCGTTTCGTTCGTCTCGGTGGAATTCGATTTAAAAAAACAGGCTTCAGGCACAACTATCGACCAATTCTTCACATTCCGCTGAATCCGGGAAAAGACCCAAGAGAACCATTTTTCGTCGATGGTAAATTAGTTATTTTGAGTGGCTTCGACAGTTTGCCAGTAAACATAGGAAACGATATCTTCCTCAAAAATTTACAAAAGATATTAGACGATAATATTTGAAAATGCTGAAGTTCATAAAATTTTTTAACTTCAGCACTTGGAACGCGAGTGATCACCTTTATTGGCCACTGCAATGAGTACACTTTTGCTTCATCTTTCATCACTTGTTGCAGCATCACGGCCAGAAGAGCAAAGATGTTCCCTCGGACAGAAATATTCCCTCGGACAGAATAGCAAATATTTCGCACAAATGTTTCCCTTGAGGTCGTCAATGCTGGCACACATTCTGCTTCCGCATCTGGCACACATTCACGGCAAAAATTACAGAACTTTAATTTACTGAATTGATATTTCAAAAATAAGTCAACCCAAGTCGGTCAATCGGTAGACAAACGACAATCATATACAATATTGACGCACCCTGTATAATTGGTGAACGCCAAATTTGTTGTCCACACAAATTAACCACAGCTGAGTAGCTAACCTCTGTCAGTATTTCCAATGGGAAGGGTGAAATCTCCCAATCGCCGGCAGCAATTGTGTGTTATCTTTTAGGAATGGCTTAGAGATAACAGCTGATGTTCATAGTTCGAGTTTTAGTATAGCATAGGATCGCTTATCATAGAATCCGTCCCATTGAATTTGAAGAAAAATTTCAAAATATGTTTTTCAGAAGAAAATTAAAACATGTTATTTAATAGTACTGGAAAAAGTGCGACAAAAGCTTAAGATAACTGAGCCACCAAAATTAAGTGCGTCGGTGGTGTAATGGTCAGCATAGTTGCCTTCCAAGCAGTTGATCCGGGTTCGATTCCCGGCCGACGCATAAATATTTTGTTTAGTGGCGGAATTTAGTTTTAGTTCCGCTTAATCTGTGTAAAGACGGAAATAATATGGTTACTGAATTATTAAAAGGGGTTTTACCGGCTGTTGGAACATTTCGAAATTTACAAAATCAAACTGGTCACCTCAACATGTGTGTGTATGTGGCCTCAAGCATTTTAAGCCATTCCACTTGAATTACTCCTCACAAAATGCTACAAAAATACTTAGTGTTGCATGTTGTAGCTTGCTGAAGATGCAAGGATTACCTGGTGGGGACACAGGGGGACAGCCGGAGCACGATACACACAGCTGTTTTCTCATAAATGGATTTTGTACGCTTGGCATTGTCTCTACTTATTGACAAATTATATGTCAAAAGCAGACTTAACGAAAATGACACTGTCACGATATAAAAATGCACAACACAGCCGAGTAAATGTTACAAAACTGATGAAAAATATGAAATATTTCAAGAATTGCACCAACTATAACATGAAATGCAGCTGTCCATGTTCGGTGCGTGTAAAATTGTGTTTGCAGGGAACAAAACAGTTCAAAACAAAGTTTGGAAAACAAAATAACGTTTTGTCGATATGAACATTTAAAAGTTATTTGTGTTATGATTAGATGTGGAGAAATATTTCTTTAAAAATGTCAACACAGCTCTGAACGATATTATTTGTTTTATACTATTCAGTTTGATTTCCAAATATTTTGCAAAAGCAAAACACGATTGAAACCGCTGCGGACAGGATTCGAACCTGTGCGGGTAGAACCCAATGGATTTCAAGTCCATCTCCTTAACCACTCGGACACCGCAGCTTACGTTGTCGTTGCGACGTACTAATAAGGACATTAATAATTAGTTATTGGTAGTAACTTGAAACTAGGGATGTAACGCTTTCTCATATGCCACCTAATTTATCCCTCTACCTTTTTATATCCTCAACCTACGGGCAGGATGGCATATATCATTTGATACGACCCAAAAGTGTAACACATAGAAAAATTGACTTTAGGCCATAGGTGGCTTTGAAACAAATTCGATTGATACTTTCTAAGTCGTTTGAGCCATATCCGTCTGTCCTGCTGGTACGCACGTTAACTTTCGAAAGAGTTTAACAATCTCTTTGAAATTTGGCATGGGTTAATATTTTCCCAAAACTGCTTATGGGATTGCATATGGGCTATATGGCCACACGCCTTCGGGTACCTCCTATACAAATCTTCTATTTCGCCCACTTCCAAATTTCGCATTTTATAAAGCTGTTAACATATAAAGTTCTCCGGAAAAAATGGGACCCCTAGTCGCTCCCATTTTGGTAACTCCCACACCAATGTACCATTCCACCCACTTTAGAAATCGTGTAATAATAAAGGGGTTTCCAACAAGAGGTGTTATTTTGAATCTCCCGGTATTTCGGTAGCTGTCACTTTTGAAGCATTTATTCTTTGACATTATTATATTCACATTCAAATAAGTTTTGTGTAGAAGGAATAAAGCTTTACTTCCTACAATCTCCAAACACGCGTTTTTCTTCTGCACAAACATTTAAAAACTACGGATTTTTCAGCGTGTAGAGATTCGAAAATACCTGGAAACCAAAATTTGATTTTTTTAAAAAAAAAATTAAATGTTTCTCAAATATATCGGACCCTTCCCTTTTTTGACGTGCTGAACATCATATGAAGTGTCGACTATATTCGACAAATCCACTGAAAGGGTTAATCCGAAGAAGATGTTATTTTAATATTATTAGATTGAACAAACAGTTTGGGGAACACTGGGTTCAGAAAATGGGGTATTTCAAAATTACAGATTTGAAAATCCCCTGAAACTAGTTCTCCAATTTTTCAGCAACGGGCAAAGGTATTTAAGCAATTGTTGTATCAAAATAAAGCTAGACTCTAGGACTACAATTAACCCACAGAGAATTGTCTGCTATGATAATTTTCACAGGATTAATGGTGTATCCGATGGTGTACTCTCAAAATTTACTTTTTGACCATTAATCTGTAATGGCTAATGTTATATGAACTGTATGTGGTCATAATTACACCATTTCGAAGGCAGAATACATCCATAAGCAAAAGATTTGGAAATTAGAAAAAAAAATATTTTGGCCAAAAAAAAAACAAAGGCGTTAACCCATCAAAATTTTATATTTTTTTGATTTTTTAGAAAAAAATAGATTTTGTTCAAATTTTGCTCAAATATAGCTGACTTTAATCTGAGGAAGACGGTGTATTCATTTTTTAGATTAAGCAAATAGTTTGGGAGAAACGGGATTCAGAAAATTACTCCTTTAACGGTAAACTTTGTCCAATATATAACCGACGTGACTTGCAATCCCTATTAAGTTTGTTAATGAATAAAAACTAATTTTATTTTTTATCTGTTTTCCAAAATCAAATTTAAGTTTCTCTTCGTTTTTTATTTTAGTAAATTTCTTATTCTTAATCAGCTGTTACTCTCCCAGCTATCGCAACTGAAACGAATGACTAGTCCGTACTTAAATCCGCATATTTGTGGATCCGCATATTTGTGGATCCGCTTAAATATGAAATGCGCTCAGTAGCGGTTTGGTCCAAGGATATGTTTTTTTACGGGTTTCCGTGGTATCACAATGGACTTCAGTAACTAGACAAGTCAATTCATCACAGCTTAGCTACTCGAGAAAAATGCATAAACATTGTACGTAAATTTGGTGAACATTGTACACCAATTTGATGTTCATTGTAAAGAGTTTTCCAGCAAGAGATGTTATTTTGAATCACTCGGTATTTCGGTAGCTGTCACTTTTGAAGCTTTTATTCTTTGACATTTGACAACTAGAAACTACACCATTCGGAAGAAGTCCCAAAATGGAATGATACACGCTTCAACAAAGCAAACACAAACGTAAAGTAAAGAATTTTGCATAAAGTCTTGGGTCCTAAGGCTTATAAGGCAATCAAAAACATTCATTGATTTGACGAATAAATCATCAAATTTATGAGAAATGTGATTTAATTGATGTACAGTTTTCATTAAAATCATTTTAAAGTTGTATTAAATTTATTTAACATTTTTATTAAATTGATCTACAGTTTTGATTAAATTTATGAATGATTTCAATTATGATTGATGTTCAAAATTATTATTAAATTAATGCACAATTTTCATTAAATTTATGAATGATTTTCATTAAATTGATGTAAAATGTTCTCTAAATTGATGTACAATATTCATTAAATTGATGAATTGAATAAATATTATAAATTTTCTAAATCCAATTGAAGAAAAGTATTGTAGGCTGGAAAATTTTAATAAACAATAAAAATATGCAAAACGAGTATCCTTAACTGACGCCGGAACGACGGGTGTCAAAAAAGTCGCCTATAATCCCCGCTGCGGACAGGATTCGAACCTGTGCGGGTAGAACCCAATGGATTTCAAGTCCATCTCCTTAACCACTCGGACACCGCAGCTTCTGCTCTGTCCTTGGCAGAGTTCTTACTTAGACAAAACGTAACTGCGCAGTACATTACTCTTCCTACATACATGCATACACACCCAGCTCTCTTACAAATTTATTATGAGGTAGAGAAGATGCAAACGAACAATAAAATGTATTCAACCCTAAATGGAAAAGATAAATGAGAATACGAGACAAAGAAAAGTTTATTTTTTTTTATTACTGGTGTTTTTAATTTCAAATAAACATTTCATGTAACTCAATAATTAATTTAAAAAAAAAAACAATAATTTATATTAAAATAATGTTGGTATGAGAGAGAATTGTGGATGCGTCGGCCGGGAATCGAACCCGGATCAACTGCTTGGAAGGCAACTATGCTGACCATTACACCACCGACGCTCTTGCCCCTTCGGGTGATAAAGCTTTCATTAACTAGAGCATGAGAGAGAGTGTAGCTTTGAATACAAATTCCAAAAATAGATTATTTTTAACCCGATGAATACACGTCATACACTCGCAGCTGTTCCAGAATTTGTTTTTGTTTATGATGGGATTGAAATCGTGTTTCCATGCACACACACACGTCTATGGAAATGTTGGTAAACAAAAGCCCCACCATACACATCGTCATCATGTTGAATCTTCATGGTGCTTTTTGGGGGTAAACAAAGCACCATTTTGGTGCTGGTTTTCTTGATTATGTGAACTACAGATTTTGGGAAATCGTATTTTATAGTGCTTTACTCTGTGGTGCTTTTAGTGTTTATTTATTAGCACAGTGATGATTTCTTACTACAGTTCATTTATGTTTTGCATTTAGTCTTAGTCATTGTAGTGAACTAAGGGCCAGGTAGAGACTGTATTATATCTGGAATCAAGAAACATTTAGCTTGATTTTCGAAGAAAAATCTGGTTAAAAAAATGGTATCTATTGGTGATATTATCATTAAATTATAGCTGGATATATTGAATGAGCCGGCGTTTGCGCAACTTCCCTAGATTTTATTTGCGAATTGGGGTATGCATTCAGAATGGATCTTTCGTTTACATCTTAGAAGCCTGCAAAGCAATAAAATTTGTTCTATATTATAATTATCTACTGGAACGAAATATCTAAATAGAGTACACATATTTTCGCCCAAAAAGCTGAAGATGTAATAATTTTTGTCTCTTATAAGAATTATGGTATTTATTGGAATTTTAAAAATTAAATAAGCAGCTTAATATATACCTCAGTAGCTCTGACTGGCATTATGTGTGTAATTTAGTTATAAATATAATTTTTAATAAAAAAAAAATATTAATTAAACTGTTTTATTTTCTTTCTTTAGAGGTGCGAACAGCTTGTACAGTGTACTCTCTCATAAGCGGACACCTAAGTAATTGAGAATTTTGTACGCTTATGAGAGAAGTAAAGAACCAGACAGAAGCGGATTGGAACTGAAAAAAGAGTCCGTTTATGAGAGGTGTCCGCTTAAGAGAGATGTCCGCAAGTAGAGAGTACACTGTAAATCATTTCAAGTATATGTTGGGAATTTGACAATTTCGATTTAGCTTGAAAATTAGGCAATAGCTTGTAACTGGATTTGTCTTAAAATATCTGGAAAATCCAGCCCTTCTGGCAACCCTAAGTGAACTACTCGTATATTTATTTAGATTACACTGGAATACAAAAAAAAATGTTTTGTTAATGAATAAGAACTATACGACGTTTATAGGTCATCCTGAATATATAGGGTTATCCATTTCGTGGTTTCAAAAGTATATATCGACATCTGTCAAACTAAGTTGTTAAACCAATTTCTTTTCTTTTCAGTTGGCGGTCTGACATTGACGAAAATGGATCGCTTAACTATCACACAACGCGTAAAAATGATTAAAAACTACTACAAAAATGGTGATTCTGGCACATATCGTTCTTTAAGAGGAGATTGTGGTTTATCGTTTCTCACTCGGTCGGTATATTAATAAAAAATATTGTCTTATTTGGAGTTCTGAGAATGCTCAAGTAATTGAAGAGAGGCCATTACATCCACAAAAAGTCACTGTTTGGTCCGAAGGTGTGATTGGACCTTAGTTCTTCGAAAACGACAAGGGGACGACTGTCACCGTCAATTCGGAGCGTTATGGTCGTATGATAATCGACTTTTTTTTTGCCTGCTATTGAAGAATACGACTTGGAGAATATGTGGTTTCAACAAGACGGTGCCATATGCCACACAACTGGACCGAATATGGCTCTATTGCAAGAGACATTTCCTGGCCGCATAATTTCTTGTAGTGACGACATCAACTGGCCACCAAGATCATGCGATTTTACACCATTAGACTTTTTTGTTGTGGGGCTACGCGAAAGACAGTGTTTATGTAGATAAACCTTTAACTCTTAAGCACTTAAGAACCAACATTCGTCAAGTTATGGCTGAGATACCGCGCAATATGTGTCAAAAAGTGGTCCAAAAGAATCAATGCTTTCAACACTTCGCGTGGTGGTCATTTAAATGATGTAGTGTTTCACAAATAATATCAACGTTCAAACTTTAAAAAGCAAAATGGATAACTCTTTATAAACAGTCGACATTTTTTTTTTTGGGGTTAGCATTTTTTTAATAATTTGTTATTTAATTTTTTTGGAACATTGCTGGTCATAACGACTCTTCCGATTAAGTTGAAATCGATGGCTTAATTTAGAAAGGGCGTAAAGTGTATGTGTATTTGACAATGGTCTACCAAAATATGTAAAAAGCCCGATTTTGAAAAAAATCGAGTTACGCCCTTTCTAAATTAAGCCATCGAAATACACTATGAAAAATTAAGAACAAGATTGTGTTTAATCAAAAAAAAAATAAGTTAAAAACAAATTTTTTCGCATTTTTTTTTTTTTTTTTTTTAAATATTTTTCGAATGTCGATAACTACAAAAAGTGTACATATTCAATAATTTATCGTAAAACCACTTTCATGCTTATTTATGATCAGAAGCAGTATACCATTATAGGATACGAAATTTCAATCGATTTATTCTACCGGTTTGGGCGTTATAGTGTTTTCAATTTCTGACAAATGGCACAAAATTGTAATTTCTTGCCCAGTAAAATCTCAACATACATTCATGCGTTTTAAATAATTGTTCAAAATAATCATTGGCATTGCAATATTAATTTTTACCTACTGAAAGCTTTTATTCGTCTAAATATGTTACAAGATTTAACTGTTCTTTTACTGAAAAGAACACAGTAAATAACATAAAATATTGGAATGTGAAAAGTGTCAACAAATCTGATTCTCAGTACTTTGATGGACCTCCTTTGGCGTTAGTAGCCGCTTCCAAACATCGGGACATACTTTGTAGGTGGTTGGTGTCATTTGTAGAATATTTGCCCTATTGAGTGCTAATGGACATTTTGAGTGTTTTCTTCGATGTTATTGAATGTTTTCGAAGTTTTCTTTACAATTACTCCCAGATATGTTGTATAGTAAATTTAAATAGTAGTAAATTAGCCATGTATTTTCTATTTGAAAATTCACCTACAAGACCTTTTCACTTTATGTCCACTAATAACACAATTGAAAAATTCAAAAAAATTAAACTCCCAAAACAAAAACCAAAAATAACTTAGATCTTACGTTAGTCCAGAGAAACAATGATACAAACTATAATTGAACACGTACGCAATTGCTACTGAATTTACGCAAAGTAATCAAATCAGAAAAAAAAAAAAAAAAAATGTTAAACCAATATTGGCGCTGGCTGAGCAGACGGGTGGGCTGAACAAAAATATCAATACAAAGCGTAAATAAATTTTCAAATATTCGGAGGAGAGTTCATTTGCATTAAAAATTTAAATTGTAAATAATCGGTGTGTTTCGTTGTTGTTGGTTATTCTATAAAGGATACCAGCAAAGGGTAATGACGAAGAAAAAAAAATGGGAACTCAAATGTAAATATACGGATAAACCTCAAATGATGCGGATAACAAGAGAATGGAAAGAAATCACCCAAAAGCAGATAGGATGAATGTGTCAAAGGCAGATCCACATAGGTACAAACTCATACCCAATGTGAGGAAGAGGAACAATAACCTGACTTAATGGCTGATGGGACATGGAGGCAAGTCCGAATTGGACACCCTCAAAGTGGGGAAATCGCGTTGAATTTGTTTCTGAAGTGCAGAAGGTTCATCGACAAAAATCTCCACCAGCGATTATTAGACAACTTTTTGGGATAATGTAGCAGATTAACTATTACAATCTAAAGAAGATGCCAAAGCACCAAATCGATTTCCATAGTTCAAACTTTAAAAAGAAAAATGGATAACCCTTTATAAATGGTCGACATTTTTTTTTGGGGTTTAGAATTTTTTTATAATTTCTTATTTAATTTTTTAGGAACATTGCTGGTCATAACTTGAAAACGACTCTTCCGATTTAGTTGAAATTGATGGCTTAATTTAGTAAAGTGTATGTGTATTTGACAATGGTCTAACAAAATATAAAAAAAAACCTGACTTTGGAAAAAATCAAGTTACGCCCTTTCTAAATTAAGCCGTCGAATTACACTATGAAAAATTAAGTACAAGTACAAGATTATTTTTGAAGAGATTATTTTTCTCAGTGGTATTATTGGATTTTGGCTACGGCCCAACAGCAACATTTAAATCTTGACACATTGGAAAATATTGTTTTAGGCAAATATTCAATAAGATCACTAGGATGGATATTGTAATATGATTACCACCGTGAAGTCCTGAACCGTGACCATGGCTGTTCAAAATTTAATTTTACTTTCTTTTGACCAATATTTTGTCATCTCCGATTTCTAAACTTTTAATTTGAATTCAATAGAAAACATATTAAAACTAAGGCAGCCCAAAAATTAGATCAGAATATTTGTAATTGTATTATTTCGGAAAAAATTTAATTTCTGTAAATTTCTGTAGAGGGAAATTGCCATTTCTCGGAAACTATTATCGAAAACTGGTTATTTTTTGTTGGGTATTTTGTTGTTCCCATGTGTTGTTTTATTATATCGAAACACAAAAAACCATATTCATTTATTATTATTGTTCTTAAGTCGGTCACAACTTAACATCGTGTTGCTAGAGATGCATCTGTACTGTTTCTATCTACTACATCGCAATCTCGCACCAATATCTTTGACTAACTGCCTACGAGTATTTGCAGTCGTATTCGAATGGATATTTGCACTATCAACAGAGCAATGTAAACACGTGCGCACGGGTAATTTGTTGCGGTTTAAAGAAACAACAACAACAAAAAGAAAGAAGGAATGAAAACCCGATAGTAACAGAAATCGAATTGAGCATAATATAAAAAAAAAACATGACAAACTAAAAGATTTATAATTTTTTCCTAACTTCGACTTTGCATACAACACCGCCGTGTTGGGTGGGTAACTGCAATAGCTGCAGAGTCGACTTGATTAGTGTGCTATAATTATGCCTAAAGAATTGTCGTACGGTGCACACTGACAAAAATGTAGCCTAAATTCGTTTACAAGGTCCAATTGACTCAGCAATCGAAGATAAACGATCATCCGCTTCGTTGTCGCTTCCCAGTGTGGGGGCTTAGAGCTCGCAAAGGACAACGATTTTGCTCGAAAAATTCCTCTTCTTTTCATCTCGGCAGCTATATAAGCAAAATTTACAAGAACGTGATCGTCGAGAAGCCAAGGCTTGTTTTGGGAGTGACAGATTGATGCGGTGACATCATTGGCCCATTTTTTCAATAAAAAAGGATGCCGGAAACGCAATTTCGATTAATGGAGGGTAAACCATTTTTGCGGCCGGAGATTGATTTAGACGATCTATGGGATCGGAAGAAATGCGCATACAGTCCACGCCACAATCGATCTGTTGGTGTTATTTCTGTAATGGTGTTATTAGCTGTCTCCACAATGGTTGTTGGCCACCTCGGAGCTGCGATTTGGGCTACCGCAAAGGGAGATGTTATGCGAACAATCCATTTACAAGCAAACCATTCTTGAGATAGTGCCAGAAAGCGTCACCACGGTCTTGGAAATTGGGGTTGCCAAGATGCCATTTTTTTTCGACACAAATGAAATCTTTCTCGGCTGATACTTTGAAGACAAATAATCTTAAATTTTCAACATTTGTTTTTAGAGGCATTGGATTATTAGTTCTGTTTTGCAGGTTTGTGCAAATGTGTATACACTGATAACAAATTAAGTAATCCGTACTTGAATTAAGCCGTAGCAGTTTCAAAAGTATGAGAAGTACGTATTACGTAAGTATTATATTTACATTTAAATAAGTTTTGTGTAGAAGGAAATAAGCTTTACTTGCTACAAGCTCCAAACACGCGTATTACTTCTGTACAAACATTTAAAAATTTCGACTTTCGGGATATAATTAAACCACAAAAAGTTGTATGTTATGATAGTTTTCACAGGATTTATGGTGTGCTCCTTAAATGTACTTTTTTTACCATTAATCTGTAATGGCTAATGTTATATGAACTGTATGTGGTCATAATTACACCATTTCGAAGGCAGAATACATCCATGAGCAAAATATTTGGAAATTAGAAAAAAAATATTTTGGCCAAAAAAAAAACAAGGGGTTAACACATCAAAATCTGAGATTTTTTAAAAAAAAATGATTTTGGTAAAATTATGCCCATCTATAGCTCACATTAATCTGACGAAGAAAATGGGGTTTCTGAAAAGTACAGATTCGAAATTTACCCAAATAGTGAAACTGAAAAAACTTTAAAAATTTTATTTCACGCGAAATCTGTCACAGGTAACTTTCACTTTGGTGGAATGAAAGTGAAAAATGATACGGAATGAAAGTGAAAGCTAGAACAGAGATGTAAAAAATCTTTTGTGGATTTTTTATTTGTCGTATTTTTCCATGTTATCCACACGCAATACACTTACACTTGTGTTTCCCCCTTTCACTTTGGCGAGCCATCTGTGAACAAATCATCTTCCAAACATTAAAAATATATTTTTTGACGCCGGACTTCTTTGTTTGTCTAGTTTTTCAAAGGCAACTGATGATGCTAAAATAATTATAAGATTTAATAAAAAGTTATTACAAAACATACAAGTGTTTGTCCAACTCTACACTGTTTGTAACGACACGAATACAAGCTGTATTTTGCCACAATCATCATCGGCAAAACATTCCATTAACCCAAGAATGGCATACTTAAATTTACTCAAGAGAACAGTAAACTTTGTCGAATCGGCCAAGTCGAAAATATAACCGACAAGCTCTATTAAGTTTGTTAATGAATACAAACTAATTTTATTTTTTAATCTGTTTTCCAAAATCAAATTTAAGTTTCTCTCCATTTTTTATTTTAATAAGTTTCTTATTCTTAATCAGCTGTTTACTCTCCCAGCTATCGCAACCGCAACGAATGACTAGTCTGTACTTAAATCCGCATATTTGTGGATCCGCTTAAATAAGAAATGCGCTCAATAGCGGATTGGTCTAAGGATATGTTTTTGTACGGGTTTCCGTGGTATCACAATGGACTTCAGTAACTAGACAAGTCAATACATCACAACTTACCTACTCGAGAAAAATTTGGAACGATATACGCTTCAACAACGCTCTCGAAGAGGTGATCACAATGGGCCACCGAGATCTTGTGATTAACCACCTTGCGACTTCTTCCTTTGGGACCACTTGAAAGATAAGGTCTACGCCCAGCGTCGATTCAAGATAGAATTCGTGAGGTCATCGAGCACATAGGGCAGCCACTTTGCGATGTGGTTATGGAAAATTTCATGAAAAGGATATGGTGCTGTAAGCGTGGTCGTGGTGGCCATTTGGCTGATGATGTTTTTCAAAATTAACGGCCTACCTTCATCATTATTTTGAAATAAACATCCGATCATTTATCTCAAAAAATTAAATTTTTCTTTGAATACCAAAATAACACCTCTTGTTGAAGAAGCCTGTACATTGGCACCAATTTTCAATGCTTTCTACTCCCATCATTGGTTTATTATGTGCTACAGTCTTCCGTAATTAAACGAGAACTACGAAAAACGAAAAGCAGTAAAGCAAGCAAATCTTTGTTTAAATTAATCAAGTATTATATTCTTATTGAAAGAAATTTTCATGCTTGATTTTAAAACTATCCCATTTATACGTGTTTTAAGAATAACTAACTACGAATCGTACTTATTTTTAAGTATGATTTTAGTTCAAATTAAATTTAGAATGTCATTGTCACCAGAAATCTAAAATGACTCAACAAGTATTTTCCTACCTTCACATGAGAAGCCAACACTGTTGTCAAATCTAAAGACTCTTCTTGCTAAGTCAAATTGTAAATTTTGGATATTGAAGTGCAAAATTTTGCAGAGATATGTATTTTAGGCCATTTTACAAGAATCAATCAAAAATACAATTTTAAGTTTTTTGATAATTGGTTATTTTGGAAGTGAAGATATGTAAGAATATCTAACATCTTTAGATATATCCGTTTCTTGGGAGGTGAATGAGACTATAGTCTTCATAATGTTGTTTGTTTAAAACGCCTCTGAAATGGATTGTATTGAACGTTGGACACTTTTCTATAGAATTTTATTAAAAAGCAGGTTTAAAAAAAAAAATAATGGCGCTTACGTTTTCATTCGCGGTAAGGGCTCGATATTATATTTTCTGACATTTCAGTGAGTAACTGTTTAAAGTAGCGTCGTTAATATATTTATAAGTATATCTATAACCAAGAGAATATCGTAGCTCAATCAAAAAAAAATGTGTCAAGTTTTTTGTGTATGCCTGGTGCTGTTCAGAAAATCCGCCCCTGCTTCAGCAGATGAAAATAAGTCTGATGGTGTTACAAACGTCATCATAAGCCAGTTAAGCAGTAATCAGTTGTAGAGAATACGAATTCGTAAATGATGGAATACGAAGACTGGTTGTAAATACTACTGGCACTACTTGTTTTCTTCCTTACACTCTTTTTTTTTTTTTTGGTTTTAAACTGATTGATTTAAATTGTGATTGCATTCCAAATATTTCATTTTTTTTGTTCGTCGTTCAATGACGACTGTTGTTATTTATTTCGATTCGTATATTCATCGCTGATAATTGTAAAATGCATTGCAATTTATTCGGTAAAAATGAATCAGATGAAAGTCGATTGAACTTATGGTCGGCGGACAGGCTGTCGGACGATTAGTCGGGGCAGTCAAAATAAAAGAAATTACAGCGGGCGCCAGTTTGTTATTATAACAATTTAGCAACCATTCAAAAGGTGATCTGATGCCGATCGATTGTTGAGGCTGCTGATTATGATGAGGTTAATGGTGATGGATGCGGAGCAACCAGAATTTCTTTGGTCGTCATGTTTTTTATTTTTTGTGTTGTTGTTTTGTTCTTTCTCCGCTAAAGGCAAATGCGGGCTTTATTCCATTTGTTGTGGTTAGAACTGTGGTCATTCGTAAGAGGTCGTAAGTGTAATAAACTGGAGTGATTTCTAAAGTCTACGTAAGAGAACGACTGCCAAAATGGATCTGCCATTGGGTGGCCAAGGAGAGGGGAGTCGACTTTACAGCACAGTAGTAATTGCTGGCAATAATTTGTAAAGTTAAACGTTTTGATTACATTCGCAAAGCATTGGTGCAGTACCTGCATGTGGAACAGAGGTCGAAATAGACTGATGGTCTGTGGGTACGAGGATCGCTTCACAAATAACCGATTTCGAGATGGAAATCGGAATAATGATTTATGGGACAGTTCCATAGTTATAAAACTGCAAAATAATATCATGGATGTAGATGCCCAGCTCCTAAACCTTTTAGGTTGGCTAAGATAAGTTTCAACTCCAGTAATGATCAAAAACCGTTCATATCGTGTTGATAGATCTCCGAGTGAACGTCCGTGATATAGCTGACATTGTGTAAATCTCAACAGATTGTGTATTTGAAATTAACATAAAATATTAAAAAAAAAACTGTCATCAAGATGGCCAACGCGTTTTGTATTCAATGTTTATTGAATGAGCAAAGGGAATTTGGTGAATTGGGCTATTAAATTAAGCATCCATTATCCTGTGACTACCTCCTATTTCCCAATCAATATAAAGGATGATTGATTGGCTACTTGATGTATCAGCGATAAAGGAACAACGCTAGAACAAACACTTGTATGTTTTGTAATTATTATATTTATCTCATCATTTTTGCCACTGAAAAACTAGACAAACAAAGAAGTCCGGCGACAAAAAATATAATTTTAATGTTTGGAAGATGATTTGTTCAGGGGATTGCTGGCCAAAGTGAAAGGGGGAAACACAAGTGTAAGTGTATTGCGTGTGGAAAAACACGAAAAATAAAAAATCCACAAAACCATGAAAGATTGCAAAATATTCTTCACATCTCTGTTCCAGCTTTAACTTTCATTCCGTATCATTTTCCACTTTCATTCCACTAAAGTGAACGTTACCTGTGACAGATTTTACGTAAAATACAATTTTTTTCAGTTTCACTTTTTGGGCAAATTTCGAATCTGTAATTTTCAGAAACCCCATTTTCTGAACCCAGTTTCTCCCAAACTATTTGTTTAATCTAAAAAATTAATACAACGTCTTCGTCAGATTAAAGTTAGCTATATATGAGCATAATCTATTTTTTTTTAAAAAATCTTTTTTTTTTTGGCCAAAATATTTTTTTTCGAATTTCCAAATCTTGAGCTCATAGTTGTATTCTGCCTTCGAAATGGTGTAGTTATGACCACAAACAGTTCATATAACATTAGTCATTACAGATTAATGGTAAAAAAAAGTACATTTTGAGAGTACACCATTGGAGAGTCCACCATAAATCCTGTGAAAATTATCATAGCAGACAACTCTGCGGGTTAATTATAGTCCTAAAGTCTAGCTTTAATTTGATACCACAACTGTTTCGATGCCTTTGTCCGTTGCTGAAAAATTGTTGAAATAGTTCAGGTGATTTTTCGAATCTGTAATTTTCAGAAACCCCATTTTCTGAACTCAGTTTCTCCCAAACTATTTGTTTAATCTAAAAAACGAATACACCGTCTTCCTCAGATTAAAGTCAGCTATATTTGAGCAACATTTCACCAAAATCAATTTTTTTTAAAAAATCTCAAATTTTGATGGGTTAACCCCTTTGTTTTTTTTTTGGCCAAAATATTTTTTTTTAATTTCCAAATATTTTGCTCATGGATGTATTCTGCTTTCGAAATGGTGTAATTATGACCACATACAGTTTATATAACATTAGCCATTACTGCTTAATGGTCAAAAAGTACATTTTGAGAGTACACCATTGGATAGTCCACAATAAATCCTGTGAAAATTATCGTAGGACACAACTCTCTGCGGGTTAATTGTAGTCCTAGAGTCTAGCTTTATTTTGATACAACAATCGTTTCGATACCTTTGCCCGTTGCCGAAATAGTTTCATGGGATTTTCGAATCTGTAATTTTAAGAAACCCCATTTTCTGTACCCAGTGTCCCCTAAACTGTTTGTCCAATCTAAAAATATTAAAACAACATCTTCTTCAGATTAACCCTTTCAGTGGATTTGTCGAATATAGTCGACACTTCATGTGATGTTTAGCAAGTCGAAAAAAATTATTTGCCACGGAAAGGCCGTCCTAAACGGCCTACACAGCGGTAAAATCCAGATGCACATTAGAATGTATTAAATATATTACACTTATCCAACAGCAAAAGGTGACCAATACCTGGTCATAACGACAAAACGGCAAACGAGATGACAGAACGTCATTAAACTCCTAAATAAGATTCTTCAAAATGTAAATGATCAAATCCATACGACCCTCGTACCGACTTTTCCATCCCTAACGACTTTCAACCGATTACCAACGTGGTCATCTCAATTAACTGACAATCGATTTGGCGATTAAAATGGAAATTATCGTAATTGTAATTATAACTTAAAATGCACATCACATTTACCTTGTAACGCTCAGGTCTCCGAGAGTAAAACAAAACAAAATAATAAATATTTTGAATTGTTTTCAATGTTTGCAATGTAATAAAGACATGTGAAAACTACACAAAAATTGTGATGCCTTTAAATGAAACAAATACTCGTATATACGCGAAAACAGCCAACAATGACCCATTATAGGTAAACCCCTTCAATTAAAATTGTTTCCATATTTTTTCGCTGTAATAAATAAAGTGAATTTTTGTGACAAGAAGCCTTTAATTATTTCATTAATTTAAGTACTTTTACGCGTGCCTTTTAATAACGTACAAATATGCGGTCATAATTTTGTTGGCCAAACACACACCCAAAAAAAAAGAAAAGAAATTAAAACAAAAACAACACTGTTGGCCCTGTTGAAGACATCAAGAGAAGTAGCAAGCTTAAATTACATCGTTCAACTATTCAGCGATGATCATATTGCATATTGAGATCAACAGTATGGAGCACATTTTGAGCACAACTTTCAGTTTTTCTTTATGGGGGAAAATTGCCTTCAATTGCAAAAACAATATTTTAATTCCAGGTGTAACAACTGTGGTGAAAATACTACAGCTCTGTCATACTGTCATTTTATAACGGCCAGAATCGCAGCCTGACAAAAACACTACAGCTCTAGGTTTTTGGAATACTACTCGATTATTTTCGTTAGGGTCGTCAGTATAAATAGAATTCGACATGCCATCTTCTGCATTTCCACTTTTAGGTGATATGTTGACATTGTAACCGCTTTTGACGGTAGAAGGAGCATCAATCTCTCTACTAATTATGTCCATCAGAAGGATTGATGCTGAGCGTACCCGTTATGCGCTGACTAGACATTCGTTGGACCTAATCTAATATCCTACAGTATGTGGACTTCTGAAAAGCCTTTCTCGTGACATTTTCGGTCTTGCAAGGAGAAAAAAAACTGTCTCTGGAACATATTGTCCCAAACATATAATGATTGTGGGCAAACATACATGTTTTAACACATTTTTTTCTCCGTGTATAATCTTAATATATATTTACCCTCGACACTGATTCACTGACTCTGTCACGCAGTACGTAGGAATTTAAATAGGCATTCTATAATAATTCTATAAATAACTAGTAAGTTGTAATGCGCCTATGGCTCCCGTTAATTTGCTTGAGAAAGTATTTGTTACTTAATTTTAAAAATTTTGTAAAAAATATTTTGAGAAAACTATTTTGTAAAAAAAAATAAAATTTGTGGAAAAAAAATGTTTGCCGAAAAAAAAATTTTTGCCGAAAAAAAAAAATTTTTGTTGAAAAAAAAAAATTTTGTTGAAAAAAAAAATTTCGTTGAAAAAAAGATTTTTGTTGAAAAAAAGTTTTTGCTGAAAAAAAAAATTTTTGTTGAAAAAAAAAATTTTGTTGAAAAAAAAAATTTTGTGGAAAAAAAAATTTTTCTTGAAAAAAAAAATTTTGTGGAAAAAAAAAATTGTAAGAAAAAAAAATTTTGGAAAAAAAAAAATTTTGGTAAAAATAAAATTTGGGGAAAACACAATTTCTGTACAAAAAAAAATATTATTTTTTTTATTATTATTATTTATAGAATTATTATAAAATGCCTATTTAAATTCCTACGTACTTCGTGACAGAGTCAGTGAATCAGGGAATCAGTGTATCAGTGTATCAGTGAATCGAGTGTCGAGGGTAAATATTTATTAAGATAATAATAAAAAAAATAATATTTTTTTTTGTACAGAAATTGTGTTTTCCCCAAATTTTTTTTGTACCAAATTTTTTTTTTACAAATTTTTTTTTTTTACAAAATTTTTTTTTTTCAACAAATTTTTTTTTTTTCTAGAAAAATTTTTTTTTAACAAAAATTGTTTTTCCACAAATTTTTTTTTTCCAATTTTATTTTTTTTCGAAATTTTTTTTTACAAAATAGTTTTCTCAAAATATTTTTTACAAAATTTTTAAAATTAAGTAACAAATACTTTCTCAAGCAAATTAACGGGCGCCATAGGCGCATTACAACTTACTAGTTATAATATATAAACCGTGAACAAATCGAGTATTTAAGCCTCAGTGTTCCCTATGGCCCTCTAGCAAGATTGTGCTATTTCGCCCTCTCTAGGATGTTGAGTTTTGTTAACCATCGGAATTTTTTTAGGCATTGGTAAAATTTCCAAGTCAAATAGCTTTACATCCTGGGACCACGGGTGGTCACGATGTCCGTATACCAAATTTTTAATTGATTTGGACATGATCATATTTTTGTTAAGTCTATTTTGGGTATTGCAGAAAAATTAGATAAAAGTTAAGGCTGGTACTTTGTTCACTCGAAAAAATTGGCAACAATTATTTTTCGTTGCTGTAACTGAGAAAGACGCATCTGAGAAAGACGCACTGAATTCAATATCGGGATAAGAGTAATGCCAACGCATAGCCGGTTCATGGACATCTCTGACGGTTCCCTTTATAGACGAGGTTTCGTCGAAAGTTCGTCTAGTGGGCAAAACTAATGGTTGCAACAAAAAATAACAAAGACTCGTCAACATCGAGGTAGTTGCTAAATCCGCTCAGGCGTCAAACATAATAATATCCCTCTGAATCGTTTAAAAGAAAACAATGAATCATATTAGGAAACAGATGAAAAAGTAAAGATGGACTGTGAGTTTGAAGGACCAGGCTGAGCAGACCAAGAAGATCTGATAAATTTTGGTGTTACCCCAGATTTTTAAATAAACTATACATTGTGAAATATATTGTGGCCCTGGTGTGGAAACTGGCGATAACGTGTCTGCTATTCTTTTCATCACCACTGCACCACATAAAGTACATGCATGAATCATGTGCTGGTTTGCTCACTTGTATTAATCATAATGATAACTTGAGGTAATTGGCCTTACGCAAACCAATATTTTTTTTTTATTACTTTTTTTACTGGTCGCATAGTTTATGCAGTTGTCCGTTCTTTGGCATCGTCTTCTTGGCCGTCGTTGTCGTCGTCGTTGTCTTTATTCTTATCTTCCGTTATGGAACGATTTGCTGGTGTCATCTCCTAGAGTGTCTACACAATTTCCCCCCTAATAAGCCAACGACAACGTCACAAGACTGCAATGAAAGCCCGTCTGAGAGAGAGAGAGAGAGAGAGAGGGCTACAGAAGAAAAAAAATGTAACTTGTCGCCTAATTTGAGTTGACAGGACCACCTTGAAGTTATGTGGCCAAAGAAATTCAATACCAACGTTTGGGGTTTCCAGACACACAGAGAAATGTTGAACTGCACGAAATAAAGAAAAAAAACGACTACAAACTTTAAATGCTTTGATCAAAAAAAAAAAAGTGTTTATTCATTAAATACTGACTGTATTGAATGAGGGGGGAGGGGGGGGGGAGGAGTACGGTATGCAATATTGTTTGACTGATATTGTTGTTGCTGTTGGCTTTTGAGCGATTATTGTTACATTCTGTGTTGCTGTTGTTGTTCAGGCAACAAAACTACTCGTACTCCTCGTATTGTGGGAAAAAGTGTGGCAACAATAAAGGTCTGTAAACACTTGCAAAAGTAACCAAAACGAACGCTTTAGTAAATTGCAAAATATTTAATTTCATTTTTATGTTCGGGTATTTATCAATACGTAGAGGGGGAGATTGAATGTCCATGCGTGCATACGATGTGTCGGGGTGAATGGAACCTGTTTTGTGAATGAGTTGACCTGGCCCCTGTGTCATGTACTTTTGGCAAATTTGCGCCAAAAACTGCTACACTTGCATGCCGAGTCAACTGGGAGACCCTTGAAAGGATGGGTTACCGTTTTTTTCTTTGTGGCAATGAGAAGTCAGTTTGTGATAGCTGAAAGTGAGTACTGTGAAGTCAAACGAGAATATGATAAGTTTATCTAATGGATGCAGTTAGGCTATTGAAGTTTCTCGTCAACTCAGCCGGGTGCTATGACCCAGATAGTAGCAAATGTGAATTGGCTCCTCATGCGTATCGGGTTTACTTGGCTGGTTTACTGGGTTTAATTGTAATATGCTTTGCCATGTCGCAGAGTTTCGTGGTGGCAGAGTTGACATTTTTTTTGCACATTTCGTGAAGATTTTTGTTACAGTTGGAGATCGCCCACAAGCCGATGAGCGAATCCCATTATGTTCCAATGAACACAATTGTTGTTGTTGAATTTAATAAGTTTATTGTCTATTTTTCCCAAACACGATATTGCTTATACACAAATACGTAATATTAATAGCAAATACGATATATTTTCATCCAAATAAGCTTTGTGTAGAAGGAAATAAGCGTTACTTGCAACAGAGACCAAACACCCGTTTTACTTGTGTGTAAACATTTAAAAAATACATATGTTTCAGAGTGTATGTAGTTATTGTTGGGGGTCTGGCATTGTTGGTCTAGGTATATCAAATCACAGAAAAAAAGACAACTCCTAAATTTCAAATGTTGCAATAATATTTAATGAAGGAAATTAACAAAATTTGAGCGTGTAGAGATTCGAAAATACCTGGAAACTATTTTTCCAATTTTTCAGCAACGGCCTAAGGTATCGAAACAAGTGTGGTATCAAATTAAATTTCGACTTTAGGGCTATAATTAAACTACATAAAGTTGTTTGTTATGATAATTTTCACAGGATTTATGGTGTAGCCGATGGTGTACTCTCAAAATTTAGTTTTTGACCATTTATCTGTAATGGCTAATGTTATATAAACTGTATGTGGTCATAATTACACCATTTCGAAGGCAGAATACATCCATGAGCAAAATATTTGGAAATTAGAAAAAAAATATTTTGGCCAAAAAAAAAACAAAAAAACAAAAATCAAAATTTGAGATTTTTTGAAAAAAAAAAGATTTTGGTGAAATTGTGCTCATATATAGCTTACTTTAATCTGACGAAGACGGTGTATTCGTTTTTTAGATTAGACAAATAGTTTAGGAGAAACTGGGTTCAGAAAATGGGGTTTTTGAAAATTTCAGATTCGAAAAATCACCTGAAACTATTTCAACAATTTTTCAGCAACGGACAAAGGCATCGAAACGGGTGTGGTATTAAATTAAAACTAGACTTTAGGACTATTATAAACCCGTAGAGAGTTGTCTGCTATGATAATTTTCACAGGATTTATGGTGTACTCTCAAAATGTATTTTTTTTACCATTAATCTGTAATGGCTACTGTAATGTAAACAGTATTTGGTCATAACTACACTATTTCAAAGGCAGAATACATCCATGAGCAAAATATTTGGAAATTAAAAAAAAATATTTTGACCAAAAAAAAACAAAGAGTTTTTTTCAAAAAATAGATTTTGGTGAAATTGTGCTCATATACAGCTGACTTTAATCTGAGGAAGACGATGTATTCATTTTTTAGATTAAACAAAAAGTTTAGGAGAAACTGGGTTCAGAAAATGGGATTTCTCAAAATTACAGATTCGAAACTGAAAAAACTTTAAAAATTTTATTTCACGTGAAATCTGTCACAGGTAAATTTTACTTTGATGGAATGAAAGTGGAAAATGATACGGAATGAAAGTGGAAGCTGGACCAGAGATGCAAAAATTTTTTTTCCAAGTTTTCCACATGCAATACTCTTACAATATACTTTTACCCTTTCACGTTGGCCAGCAATTCTCTGAACAAATCATCTTCCAACCATTTAAATTAAAATTTTTGTCTCCGGACATTTTTGTTCGTCTAGTTTTTCAAAGGCAACTGATGATGCTAAAAATTGTAAGATCTAAAAAAAAGTAATTACAAAACATACAAGTGTTTGTCCACTGTTTGTAACGAAACAAAAACAAGTTATATTTTGCCACAATCATCATCGTCAAAACATCCCTATAACCCTAGAATGGCATACTTAAGTTTAATCCTTTAACGGTAAACTTTGTCGAATCGACAATGTCCAAAATATAGTATAAAAATATATAATATATATACAAATATAATGAATACAAACAAGGATTTCAAGTCCATCTCCTTAACCACTCGGACACCGCAGCTTACGTTTCCGTTGCTACGTACTAATAAGGACATTAATAAATAGTTATTGGTAGTAACTTGAAACTAGGGATGTAACGAAATTCACTTTCGCATATGCGACCTAATTTATCCCTCTACCTTTTTATATCCTCAACCTACGGGCAGGATGATATATATCATTTGATACGACCCAAAAGTGTAACACATAGAAAAATTCACTTTAGACCATAGGTGTCTTTGAAACAAATTCGATTGATACTTTCTAAGTCGTTTGAGCCATATCCGTCTGTCCTGCTGGTACGCACGTTAACTTTCGAAAGAGTTAAACAATCACTCTGAAATTAGGCATGGCTTAATATTTTCCCAAAACTGCTTATTGGATTGCATATGGGCTATATGGTCAAACCCCTTCGGGTACCTCCTATACAAATCTTCTATTTCGCCCACTTTAGAAATAGTGTAATAATATCAATACGGTCAACGCGATCTTGCCCAAGTTCTGTACTTAGTAAAACTATAGCTAGACAAAGTTTCGGACAAAAACTTGGAAGTCTGGCAATTCCCCTTCTGGTACCTCCCATACAAATGTACCATCCCGCCCCATCAGAAATCGTGTAATAATACCAATATGCCCAACGCGATCTTGTCCAAATTTTGTATTTAGTAAAGCTATAGCTAGACAAAGTTTCGGACAAAAACTTGGATGTCTGGCAACTCCCCTTCTGCTACTTACATGCAATTTTCGAGGAAAATACTCTACAATATTTGTCTATAACATGCGGTATTTTGAGGTTGCTATTATGGAATATGAGACTTGTATGTTTTTACTGAGGGTGAGGGTATATATAAGTCCGTTTACCCGACTGCAACTTTTTCACTGGTTTTGATGTAAATATAACTCATTTGCGATTAGTATTACATATTTGTGTATATTCAAATTATTAAATTCAACAATGACTGCGAATAAGTGTGTATTTGCTGCTGTTTTCGTATTTCTTTGGGTATCTACGCTCTTCAAAATAAATGCAGTGGACCTCCAATGTTATAAGTGAACACCTGATGGCAAAAAAATATCCCAAAAAATCTAAAGCTAAGGAGACAACCAAAAAAAGAATAACTCATAATTCACAAAATGTTCGCAGGGTTACTGTAATGCAAAAAAAAATGCTAACATTTCCACACAGAAATCGTTTTAACAAATATCCCAAAAATTCTAAAGCTAAGGAGACAACCAAAAAGAAAAGAATAACTCATAATTCACAAAATGTTCGCTGGGCTATTGTAATGCAAAAAAAAAACTGCTAACATTTCCACACAGAAATCGTTTTAACAATTTATTGCAGCAATTGTTGTTGAAGTTCACAATTTTAATGACATAAGTTAATATAAATTATAATTAACGATTAAACAAACAAACAAATGCAAACAAACAAAAATGTAATTAAAATAGTTTTCGAATTAAAAAAAAATAATGGAAAAAATCCACATGTATATACGTACAATAATTTTGACTTAACTGACATGTAACATACGTTCGATACATTGAATGCGGTGCCAACGGAAATGAATCGTTAATTAAATGCAATTAATATTATCATAGCAATAGCAACAAATGAATATCACAATTTGCACAAATCGGGATAATCATACACACACGTACGTCGATTGCAAATTGTAATGATGATGTGGTGACAAAAGTTCCAAATTATCAAATGAACAAAAATAAATCAAAAGATGTCATCAAAATGACACCTTCACAACGCAGTGTGATTTCATTAACATATTTACCTGTATGTGTGCTTGTATAAATACAACATAAATCACAACACTTTACAAATCATCAGCTTTTTCACACACATCACCCACATCATTCATGTCATCATCAACATCATCGGCTCACCCACACATCATTGCCGGCAACTGAGAACATCAGTCATTCATCATTCCTCCGGTCATGCCACACAGCCAACAGGACTTGTCACGCATTTTACATAAACATATGTATGTATGTACATAGTAAATTGCGTAAATTTACATTTTCAAATTAAGCCATAATAACGAGAATTTACAGTGCACCATCCACCCTCCATGCCAACACACCAACCAGCCATCCATTCAGCCCATCTATCCGGATTTATCCGTTTCCAATTTTTGAGGCAATTTTGATTTGAAAATAGGCCTAATGGTGAATGTGTGTGTGTGTGTATACACAAACATGACGGTTTCGGTAGGGACTCTAATTTGCATGAAAATCAACATGACTTAACAAGGATTCTATGTGGGACACACATACACACCGCAAATACATTTGCAGTCATTACATGTTACAATAACACCGGTCGGCACAACCTTGCAAAAAATTGTGACATTATCGAAAGTTATTGTAGGTTTTCTAGGGTCTGATTTTTTTTACTTTTTAGGAGGGAATGAACCAGCATTTTTACAAATATGTTCCGAAAAATGTATTCGTTAATCATTTGCTAAGGCCACGTTGCAAGTGGTCTCCCATTAGATTGTATTGTAATCCCCAAGAAAGGTTAGGCTGCAAATCCTAACATGCCGTATGTTCTGCGATCTCGATGGTTATGTAGAGCATGATTTGCCATCATCTGGTGAAATATCCCGGGTCTAACGGCCTGCTGAGTTATCTGCTGTATGACTTCCGTAGAAACCGTTCGTTTCCCTTCGGAACGATGGAGTCCACCTATTCACAGGCCTGATGACAGCAAAAGAATACACTGATAGAAAAATTAAGTAATCCGTACTTGAATTAAGTACTTACTTAATTTTCAAACTTACTTAATTTAAGTACTTACTTAATTTTCAAACGTATGGTAAGTACGGGTTTCCTTAAATCAAGTTAAAAAAAACTTGATTTAAGTACGGATTTTTGAAGCTGGGAATTCTTAATTTTATCCATAGTTGAGTCCGAATGGGCTTGATTTTTAGGGTAGATTTAAGTTCATAATGGAATAGAAATAAGTTCCAAATATAAGTCCATTTGGACTTAAGCCCCAACAAATACTTACAAATTATCGGAGACTGGGATTGATTTAAGGAAAATCTAGATTAAATTGATATCACAATGTTCTTATATTTTTTATCAAGTCTTAAAGCGCCCCGTTTGGTGGCATGGTGATTTCCAAAAGAGGCTTTGGTCTGTCACTGCAAAAATCTAGCCAAATGGTCTGTGGTACCCGGTTTACCCTTGGACCCAAAAAAAATATCAAGTCTCAGTTTTCTCTCTTAAAAATAGTTCTAGGAATTTGTTCTCTTACCACACTTCGAATTGGTCTTATTTTTCCTAATAAATATTTAAATACATCGTCACCCATTTTAAATTATTTTTTTCTCCAATCATTGGTTTATTATGTGCTAAAGGCTTTCGTAATTAAACGAGAACTGCTGTTTACTAGAGCATAGTCCGAAAAACGACAAGCAGTAAATCAAAGAAATAAGCAAAGTATTTTATTCTTATTATAAGAATTTTCGAACTTGATTTTACGGTTTACAACTAAACTCAGTTGAGTTGTAATTTCAGTTGAAATTTTACAATTTGGTATTATCGATAACAACTCAACCATTCAAAAAATTTCAAGTTGTAATTTATCGTATTACAACTCTTTTGTGGTATTACCGTTTACAACCCTGTGCTTGTGCGGTTGACAAACTCATCAAAAAATTACAACTGATCAATGCCAGTTGTTTCAAAAAAATTATCAGAGCAAAATGGAGATCGGGTAAGCACACATTTGTAATTAATTAATAATTAATCTGCAATTTGAAACAAATTTATAGAAAAAATAAAGTTACAACAGCACGCCGATACATCGATATCGATACATCCCAATATTCCCGGGAATCTATTTTTTGTATAAAATGCACGCATTGAAGCGTTCTGCTCCTCTTCCGTCATTTGGGTTTTAATCCATTTCGCAGACATATGCTGCTCGATTATATTTAACACTTCCTTCATAACTACAGATACTGTAGGTTGTGCCAATCCAACATTGAAGTCATTTCCACTGCATTTTTGGTAACTGCCGTCTGCAAGGAACCTGAGAGTTGCGCATAGCTTCAAAATAGGAGGTATAGCCGTACCTCGCACAGGTTTATTAAAAAGCTCCTTCGTCTCATTTAGCAGATAGCAAAATGCATCCTTATTTAAGCGAAAATAACTTGTAAACCTGCAAGCAAAAAGTTTTTAAAGGCCATTCAATTATAACCACAACCTTTTCTTACTTGCTATTTGGAAGTTCCAATGGATTAGAGTGATCCCGGAGACTTCTTCGTTTCCGTAGAACATCAATGTTCTCATCAACACTTTCGTCGTTGTAAAATAAATCTATACAAATGTCCATTTCACTATTTATTAACAAAAATCACGATTTCACAAACAATAATAATTTTTTCACAAACAATAATCTATTTTTTTGTGTTTAAATTTCTTGTCGCAATACCATCAGCTGTTTAATCAGTTGTCAAATCATCACTTTTTTAGGTTGGCAACGTCAATACGATTTCAACTGAAACTAGTTGTAATTCGTAATACCAAAAAGGAGTTAAGTTGTATTATAGTTGAGTTGTTTCAATTTCAACTCAACTGAGTTTAGTTGTAAACCGTAATAGGGGTATAAGATTAAGATTTTAGTTCAAATTAAGAATATTCGGCTTCAATTCAGAATGTCAGTTTTCTTTCTGTGTCGGACACTCATATCACTCATATCGGTAATACTTTTCCTCGACTCATGTCGAGTTTTCTCAGAGATCGTTCTATACGATATTTTATATATGAGGTCTCATTTCAGGAGCTTAACCTGACCAGAGGTTCGGTTATCTCTGCTTAACTATTTCTTATTTTCATTGAGAAGTTATACGAGTTCCAGGGAACAGTGACATTAACGGTAACACAAAACTCTTTTAAACTAGCAAGGCTCGAGATCTCAGTCTGTTGATCCAGACAAAGATATTCCCTTCGGACCACTTAAAGCAGAATTCAATAGGAGTTCATATTCTCACACAAAACACCATGACATTGATCGAATGTGGGCGAATCCAAAACAAAATGCTATGAAGTGACCTGGATCAATAGAGGACAAAAACGATAGTTAGGTTAAGTTTGAATGACCTCTTTATAAGCTGGCTCACTTTGACTCTCCATTGCAATTAGCCACTAGCCTTCCCTCTCCGTTGATCCGTCGAGAGCTCCTCAAAAAGTTCCTGAGTCTGCCAGTAAAAATATCAGCCGAATCGTCCTAAAGTCCCTAAAGACATGAGATCACTGTTGATCACGGCCTATTAGCCAGTGTTAGACAAGTGCAGAGAAGATGTTTTATGGACTCCTCCTGCTCGTCGTGGGAATAAACCTTCCGCAGCTGTCACTAGTCGAAACCTTAAGTCTCATTGTTGCTTTTCAATCGGATCGGTTCTTGAAGGCGGATTCAATGTAGTTCCGAGTCTTGCTTGCTCATCTGACCTGTAGTTCCCTGGAAAGTCCCTGTGACCGGACACATCAGTTCAGCATTTGCGAGCATACGTTTCCAATACCTTTCGGAAACAGGAAATGTGCAGAACAAGCCCAATTACTTGCCCACATGGATGCCATGATTTTTCAGACTTTCTATATCGGAGTAATTATGAGGAACAATATTAGATAAGTTCATTTCTCTTTTGCGGCTGAGTGTTTAAATTTTTGGTTACCTTTCCCATTAATCAAACATTATGTTAAGTTTATTAACACTCGGATTACACAAAAATCAACAGAGCAACATGTTGGACATCCCTGCACTCCTGACAAATCACAAGTCCCCGAGGATTTGGCATTTGCTATCAAGCCTATTAAATCATTTTATGCATAGGCAGGCAGGCAAACCAATCATCGAAAAATAAATGTAATTTCCTAAACAAAAATATTATGATTCCAATCAATATTTTATATGTCACGCACTAAACAGTTGATTGGCAATGGAAACGACATAAACTCCGGCCAAACCCCCACATCGTACATATTCGCCACATCCTTGGTAAAATGACATTAAATTTCACACATCACTCTCGATGCTCTAGTTTCACAAGGGTGGTGGCGGGGACGATGATGACGGCGACGAGGTTGATGATAATTTCCTTCACCATCAACACAACCCTCATCATATGTCCTGCTAATAACACCATCAACGGTAACAGTTCATTTCTGGACAAGGGCTGACCTCGGTTTTTCCTACCAAATCGGACAGTGGGGGGGGGGGGGGGTTGCTTTGCATGTTCCACGAATGATATTTAATGGAGTGTTTGTGTGTTTGAGTGGTCACTGTATTTGTGGCATGTCTAGAAATAGAAAAATCACTTCATAGTGAGTGTCAAATCACTGACCGGACAATCAAAATGTCACTTGTCTGTTTACTTATTGGCCTCTCATGTTTTGTGTGTCTTTTTTTTTCTTACGCTTATGTTTCCGTTTTATGTTTGGATTTCTTGTCGTGGTTGAGAAAATCGTTGAAAACAGAGGCATTTAAATCGAAAGATGAATTAAGGCAATGGGATATCGTTCATTCTAGCAAGAGAGGTTAGACTTAATTGATCCTTAACATTTCTTCTGAGATCACTGAATTTAGGGAGATAACTCTTTCCTTATAAAGACAACTCATTACCGTTTGTATTCAATTGAAACATAAAATAATATGTACGGACATATTTCCGTCAAAATTCCGTGAAGGGACAATAGTTCCATTTCCTGCCCCTAAAAATTAACTTTTCCCAGTGAAAATTCCACAAAGGACAGTAGTACGATTTTTCTCAACCTAAAAATTAATTTTTTTCAGCAACAACTCATGTACATTTCATTACCAGATAATCACCTGTCATTACCATCATCTTGAAATATAAGCGAATAATAATGACTTTAATAAATAGTTATTGGTAGTTAAAATTTTTTTTAACTTCTTAATTTATATCTCTACTTCCATTTCTTGGTAAATATTTTTGAAACTATATGGTTCATCTGACTCGGCTGAATTTGAATCTGTCCCCTAAACTGCCGTTCTACTGCAATATAAAGCAATATTCAGAGATATCTTCATATTTTTTGACAGAAAGTCGGCTTTACAAATTGCCTTTATATGGGTCGGTTACCTTCATATGGGTTCCTGGGCATAGGGACTTTTTTGGTAACTGTAGGTGAATGTAGTTGTGATATTGGCCGCTCTCTTACGGAGAGTACACTGCTGATATCACAGAAACTTCATTCCATTGCAGAAGATGGGTGGAGGAGGGAACCATGTTGCCCGGAAAATTTAAAAATCTGGTCTGTTATAGACGAACGGTGGAAGCGGACCGCGATTAATCTGCCAAGATTCCCACTGATAAACCACATTATGGCCATCACTGGTCAGTGACCTTTGGGAACACACACGCTCCGAGATTTCGTATTCCATACAACGACCACTGTAGAAATTGCAACGTTGAGGAAGAGGAGGAGACAACAGAATACACCTACTCTGTCATTACCCAGCTTAAATGGACTTAAGACAGCAAATAGTTGGTCTCTAAATTCCAGTAGAAAAAAAATCATGTTTCTCCAAAGATGACAGAACTCACACCTTCATTGCGGCAACTGGTTTGCTGAAGAAAGGCAACTAGAACCAGGAAACTTAGGATACACTTGTGAGCGACGAAAACACGATATCACAACGAGTGCTCCTGATGGACCCATGTGTGGTATTCTTCGGACAGCAATCAGATTAACCTAACCTGCATCAGGGCTTCTAAAGTGGGAAAAGTTACAAACAAAGCCTTTTAAAAGTAATGTCCCGAGTTTGAATCACCGGGGAAGTTATTTCACAACTAGTAAGTTGTAATGCGCCTATGGCGCCCGTTAATTTGCTTGAGAAAGTATTTGTTACTTAATTTTAAAAAGTTTGTAAAAAATATTTTGAGAAAACTATTTTGTAAAAAAATTTCGAAAAAAAATAAAAATGTGAAAAAAAACATTTGTGGAAAAAAAAATTTTGTTGGAAAAAAAAATTTTTGTGGAAAAAAAAAATTTTGCTGAAAAAAAAAATGTTTGTTGAAAAAAAAAAATTTTGTTGAAAAAAAAAGTTCGCTAAAAAAAAAAATTTTTGTTGAAAAAAAAAATTTTGCTGAAAAAAAAAATTTTTGTGGAAAAAAAAATTTGTGGAATAAAAAAAATTTTCGTAAAAAAAAAAATTTTGGAAAAAAAAAAATTTTGGAAAAAAAAAAATTTGGTAAAAACAAAATTTGGGGAAAACTTCCATTATTTTCTTTCTTTTAAATGTTATCACTCTTTCAGAAAGTACTGACTCCAAAGTAATGCACATGTAAAAGTAATGAAAAGAAAGGTAGGGTGCTAAACTCTAAGTTGTGTGTACAGATGAATAAAGTCCAATATTATTTGATATTCAGAGATTTTATTGGTTCCACTAAAGTATATCTCGTCGAATCGGACACTCTTAAGCCTAGCAGTCGCCATCGTTTTAAAGGCGGATTTGTATTGGAAATTTCAATGTCATGGCTGTTGCAAAAACAATCACTTCCCTTGCTTGCTTCAGCCATTCCCATTCCATGCCTCTCAAGAAAGTGGCTTGGCCAAAGTAGGTAACAAAGCCTGAATCACAGTCACAAACCATTCATTACATTAAACACTTTTTAATACACCCCCAATGACTGAATACACATAAATTTGCTACTCTTTTGTTGGCAGAAAACATTCGCATCCCTCAAACAATCGTTTAATATTTTATGCGTGAAATACTTAAATTTCCAACCGAACAAAGGCCATTGAAACATGTGACACGTGTGGCCTTTTTAAATAGACGCCGGCGATTTTTGGGTATAACATTTTGCGGTTGAATTGGTTAAAATAGAAGGAGGACCGGGGGAGCCGTCTTAAATAAATGTCAACGACGTTGCAGTAAGCACGTGCCTCACAAAATGATGATCCATTAAGTGTGACCTATCAGATAATGGACTCACCCATTACAATGGGATGTACTCGTACAGGCATAACCATAGCCACAGGCGAAAAGTGAGAGGGAGGATGAGGATAATGGAAGTTATTAAATGAGCATTATTGGCAGCGAGAAAGGGGGAAGTGTACACCATACACGTAGGGTATTAGTAGGAATTGATCTTTTGTTGTAATGAATTGTATTGAAGAAAAAGTATCGTAGATTACTTTGCTGAAATTGTGTAGAAAATATCCAAATAATATTGTTGGTCAAAATTCAGCGATGTATGGGTCATGTATGTGGAGTGAGTCCAAACGCTCCAGCCAGAAATGCTTTGGAGGACAGGACAACTACCATGAAAGGTGCAGACATGGAAGACCGAAACCACGGTGGAAGAAGACATGCAGATACTTGGTATCCTTGAACCTGGAGAAGGCATGCAGAATACCGAAGTGCTTGGAAATCATTTATAAATCAGCTCGACACCAACAACAGGTTGTAGCTCCAACTAATGGAAGTAAATTCATCAGTCTGCTGATATTTATTTCCACAAATCATCCCATTATGTGGACGGTCCATCTGTGATATATTCCAAATTCGGGAGAAACTCTTTCCAATTTTTTTAATATTGCCGAGATAATTGAGAAAAAAAACTGGTAAAACTTATTTAAAGGTAGAATTTTAATTGACGACACTCATACCCGCCCAGATCTGGCCACATCCTCATGACTTAGGAAGAGCTTACATATTATGGACCGATCGACAATGGAGAGACAGCAAACAGCTCCAAGATCACCGACAGATAAATCAATATTAACAACCACCCGATTAAAGAACTTGGCGTTATCACTTCAAGAAAAGGTACCTCGGCTAGTCTGTAGCCCTGCAGGAGATTTATTGTAGTCAGTCCTACAGTTAATGACCCTATGGTAAAAATAACCAGAATATTTCGTCTGGCAGTGGCGTTGCTGACGCTATAACTCAAAGAGTAGCAGGTCCTGGATCAACTAACGAATCAACAGGGATCATTTCACCACACAACGAATTATATAACTGTGAATTATGTATAAGAGCGTTACTTAGTTGTTTTGCTGGTAACCTGCTAACGAAAGTAACCATCTTGAAGTTAAACCAAGCACACCAGGGTGGAGATTCATATTTTGCTTCATTAGACTTCAGATTTGTTGGCCGCAAAAATATCAAACTTTGTCTTACCAGATAGAATTTCAGTTTAAGACACTTTGACTCTGAGATCCATTGTGATATCACGAAAGCTAGCGAAAATCATATTCCCAGTTCCTCTCGAGCGCCTCAAATGACGGCCAAGTCACCTAGACCCCTAAAGAAATATGGGGCTTTTGGTAACTCGTTTGTTCGCCAGAGTGTTTTATTGGTTCCTCCGTCTCTTCATCTCCCAGCAGACAGTGTCCCATCATGACAGACACAAGTAATGAGACATCGGGACTTGATAGCGAACGCCAATGCTTTATATATCTAATATGGGCCACATCTGTCTGGGTTGAGTGCAACCACGGATAGACGCCCAATTATCGCTTCTTACTATATGTGCTGTATTACGCAGTAGAAGCTAGAAGCATGCCCACGAACTCCAGTCTTACTAGCACGTCTGCTCTGCAGTTCCCTGGTGACATACCTGTTGCTCGAAACCCACTTAAGGTGGATTGAGACTTCCAGCCAAAATCTTCCATAGGTAGGCATAAGTTCTTTAATAGCCGCCTGTATGTTACTTCGTTTCCCATTTCACGATTCGATATTCATTGTCAATGACTTGTCCCAAAATCTTCTATAGGAACCTACAAATCCTTTTGAAACTGCCTTTCGTCTTCATCGCTCCATATTCATTGGGTCAACACTTCGCTTATTCATTGGTCCGATAAAAGAACCGAGACTTGTTCCTGAAACGTGGCTAACATATATAACCGTCTTTGGTTTCCGTTTTCTCTCTGTATTTTGTCTTTCAGTTATCTAACTCTACCTCAATATCACAAATCCCCCCAATCTGTTTTGGCAGTCTTTTATGGTGAAGAGCGAGACTGGCCCAAGCAAGTGTCAACTATTCGGGTGTTCATGTCTATAGGAGGGCACATTTTCTTTTGAAGCCATCATCGGTCATTATTTCGTTTTTCATTTATCCGACTCCACCTCATAGTCTGCAATCTCCAAATCAGTTCGGGCTGTCTTCCACGATGAGATGTCAGAGTCTGACGGTATGTGTTAGTCATGTTAACATTCCCTTTTTTATATTTGAAAATATTACATCCTTAATAACGGAAAAATAAGGACAATATTAAAATTTCAAATTTTTGATATTGATTTAAAAAAAATCGTACAACTTACTGAATCAACTTATTCAAAATTAACAACTTTGAGCGGCAGTACCAAAAACAAAGTTTTTGAGGCAAAGAAGTGGATTCGTGGTTTGGTATCGACTTAAATTTGTTGAAGAAGGGAGGGTTATTTCACTTTTTGCAATTTTTCGACCATAATTTCTTTTTCTTTTTAAATTTCCATTAGCGGGTCTGTTTACATTCAACCTAACCTTAACAATTTTTTGCATGGCTCCCCATTAGTTGCGTTTGTAGCTTGTTTGCCTATCAGCGTTGCGGTTCGATTCCCACCAGAGGCTTTGGTCTGTCGCTACAAAAATCTGCCCTAATGGTCTGTATCACCCGGTTTGTATTGTAATTAAATAAAAATGAAAAAAAATATATAAAAAAAAAAATAAAAACAATTTTCGAAATCAACACCAAAATTGTGAAATTGTCCAAATTTCAAGAGAAGTTTAAAATGTTTTAAAGAAAGTTTTCCTTAGTTTTCCCTTTCCGAGTAAGACTTTTTTATTTCACTCCACACTATTGTTCAGCCTGTCCATTTCAAGTGTCTCACGTCGAGATGAAATGTTGTGGCCAATGTGGACATGCAGAAAACAAAACAGATGCATTCTAGTTACAGAACTACCGGAATTTGCAGTCAATGCAGGCATTGATATCTAATAACATTTAACAGTTTGTAACTATACCCATTTTCTTCCAAATCATTTCGTGATCCCGTGACTAGTCTTAAAGTTTGAAAGTAATTCTCGCTCTCCTTCAGATAAACTTTGAAGAAGATGTTTCGTGTATGATCCATCTACCGATGTATTTGCTATATGCGAATTTTGGCAGATCCACAGTTTTTTTTTGTATTCATTTCAGTTAAAAGTTCGTTAAGGAATCCATTTAAACGAAATTTTTTGAAAACCCAGTTGAAAAAAAATTTGTTTTGACACAAATAATAAATTGGAAACAGAAAATCAGCATAATTTTTGAGTGATTGTATCGCTTGTCACAAAAGTGTCTTTCAATGTATTTCCATGATTTCTTTAAATTATTTTGCTGGTAATTTGTATGACTCCCGATCAAAAAATACCGCCTATGTTTTGCTGTATGGGGACTAAAAACAAAAGAGATGGGAGTGAAGCAGTGAAAATGTTACTCATATCGACCGATTACTATTCTTTTTTGTCCGCGGTGGTTTTTCTCAATAGCTGCTTTAGCAATTTGAAAAAAAAAATAGAATTTAAAATAAATTTTAATGCTTCGAGAAGACAACAAAAGGCAACATTTAAGTCATGTTGACATATGACACCTTCATGTCAACATTAGCCTCTTTTTGTCTCCAATACTTCAGCCGCCCTCCTCCGGCCAATTCCATCCAGGGGTGGGAATTTGTTAATTTACCCAAAACAGTTGCAACAATAACAGATTTTCACTTTTCATTTAAGGCCGATTGTGTTGCACTGATGCTCGAGATCACAACTCCAAAAAAAAAACGAAAACGAAAAGAGATTTGCTGCTACTTAACTTTTTTTGTTCATATTTTACACACATACCGAACATCCGCACACAATGGGCGGAAAGGAATGGGCCTTTTGTCGGTGTACGCACATTTGGAAGATTTTAAAACATTTGCTGATTTTAATCTTTTTAAGTAGCCCTTTCATCTCCCATCATCATGTGCCATATTTGTTGCCATGTTTCGTTTGTTATCTGTTTAACGATATCTGAAATTCTGTTTATTGACGTGACACATTGGTCAAAGAAATCTCTATATCCGTATTCGCCGTTTCTATTTTGTTGTTGTTTTGCCCTCTCGTCTGTCTGCCTGTCTTTCCTGCCAATTCACACTTAATTTGTTCGTAATGCCCTCGTAATCCCTAACAAGGAAAATATCATCAGCATCATCAGCATCGTCCTCATCAGTCTCAGCACCACCACCATCACACCACCAACACCCCTTCTCCAGTTACGAGATTGGTTCGGCTAATATGTTGACAATTTACAGATATTTAATGTGTGCGTTGACTACCAACCCCCGTCCTCAGCATTGATAACTTAATTTTGTAAAAATACATTCGTCCATTCCCTTCGTGATCCTGTGCCGCTGCTGTTGTTACGGTGGCGGCTAATGCTGCTAATGTGACAAATGTTGTCTTTTTATGATTCGAAACATTTGACACATCCAGCCAACGAACGTCCGACATTCCTACCGCCTGACAGTCTTTTGTTGTAAATCGAAAGATTCATATCAGATGTTCTCGTATGTTTATATTATCTGAGCGATTGGATCAAATCCTTTGCTCTTTTATTCAATTGAAAAACATCTCCAGTTTAATAGGCGGCTGATGTAGGGCATGTTGAGTATTGACCAACTAGGCAAACCCGTAGTAGTTATAATGGTGGATACAGACTAGACCGAGATTTGTTCAGATGTCACTTTAAGGGCCAATTAATGAGTCACAGTTGATCTTCGTTTTTCGTTTAAACTAAAGTTAAACTTAAAACTAATGTTTTCAGTTTACGTTTAAATGCAGTTTAAACGTCCACTATTGGGCGTCTAAGCCACAGTTTAATAGCCATATGATTGTGACAGCACTCAACGAAAGAAGAAGATAAATCAAAATTATTTTTTTTTTTTTTTATTTATTTATTTATTATTAATTACAATACAAAGTAAATTTTATATTTTAATTTTGGGTCCAAGGGTAAACCGGGTGACTCAGACCATATGGCTAGAACCTGAGTTTTACATAACCGTGGTTTAGCTACGACCTCATTTATTGGCCCTAAATGTTACACCTGAATTTGTTCGTTTGTTAACACAAAAAGTGCGATATCTTCTTAAAATGTTACACTATGTGTACAAAACAAATCACCATAAGAAAAAACGACTGCGGTGGAAAAAAAATCCAGGCTTTACAATGAAATCTTTCGTTTGGCCATTTTCTTTTTGTTATCTTTTTGCGGAGATTTGCTTTGTAATTTAAGAATATTTATTGTCTGCTTTAAAATAATGGAAATTTAAAATTTTAATCGTTGAAATTAAATAGTTGCAGTGGAGATTTTTGTAAAAGTCGTGTTTTTTTAATAAATCATCATTTTATTGCCATATTTTGAAGAGAAATAAAGGCAAACTCCAGTATTCAAAGAAATTTAAAAAAGCTTTGTTAAGCAAAATGTATGAAAATACAAAAAACAATTTTCACACACTTTTCTTAACAAAGCTTTTTGAAATTTGTATGAATACGGTGGAAAATGTTTACCATGAAATCGTCGAAATGACATAAAATCACACATCCGCCAGATATATCTAAGATAACGAATGGAAAACATAACTATTGTATTATTTATATTCTTAGTTTTCCAATTAAGTGAAAACTTCTATTAAACTATTTAATTCCATATGTAAAATTAAAGTTCACAAATTCGTTCGAAATTTTAAAACTACAAAATTTAAACTGCAAATCATACCGTGACTTTCGTTGTTCCCATAGCTGTTGGCAAGTACTCGTCCGAGTGGCGTGACTAACATCCATTTAACAGCAGAGTCCTCCGCCATTCATTCAGTCATGCATTCACTCTCGTGCAAGTACTTGTTGTTTGTTATCTAAATGAACAATTATTGAATATAATCGCAGTGTCTTCCTTTTAATGGCCGAAACAAACAACCAAAAGCAAACACTCTAATTTCTAATGCAACATTTTCAAAAAATATCTGTTGAAAATGTAAACACCCCGTTTCAGCTGTTGAAACGGGAAGGAGTTCCGAATTAAACACATATTTTCCTTAACACACAGTTGGCGAGAAAATGACTGCCCACGCGGCATAGTCGTCTACAAAAATGTTCTACTCCACCAACGGTTACATCCCTTTCGGAGAGTGCTACCCACAACGGAATCCTTCCACACTAATATTTGACTATGTTGGCGTTTACTCCCTCCGCCGGCAATTATCTAGGTTTGCTACGGAGTATCGTTGTATGGCACGGAGACGTACCACACGACTATTTCAGTCAATGCGAGTGTACGAATTTATGCAAATATTTGTTGAAGACCCACAAATTCACAAATTACACATTGGCAAACTTTTGAAAATATTTATTTTGTGGTTTTATACCATACATTTTGGCATAATTCATTCGGATAGTTTTTTTTTTTGTTTTGTTTTTTTTTTCTTCCGACAAATTATTTATGATTTGTGGGTGGTGTTTTCGTTGTAATACCGAAGGAGGCATAACCCAAAATTCAATTACATACAAACAGTATTAAATTGTGGTAATAGATGGAATTTGAATTGTGGCCTTTCTTATTTCAATGCTAGGAATTAAAAGGGAATGCTTTAATTTTGGGCACTATTTATCATAGACTTTTAATTGTGAAGAGTTGGGTACAAAAAATTTTTCACATAAGAACGTCAGTTTATTTTCATCATTATATTTTCAATAAAAAAAAAAAAAAACACAATTTAGAACGTATAATATGACATAAGAATCTGGTGGCTGACATGTCGAGCCACATTTCCCCAGTTTGTTATCGGCCGAAGTATCCTGCGGTAACAACTCGCCACCAATCATAGACGATGATGTGGACAGTGCGCCCTCTAACTCAGATGATGTCACAGTAGGCTAAATAACAGCAAGGCTGCTGGAGCAGAGCTGTATAAGATCGGAGACGATGAGCTGAAAAGATGCATGCATCAGTCGCAGTCTCTTCATCATCTAGGAGAATACATTTAGGAACCTCAGCGTACTGTGTTCGATTGACAACGACGGATTTGCACCAATTATGGCGGAATAAGTCTTCTATCCATCGCGAATTTCTAATATCTAGCGTATTATGCGAAAGACTGAAAGCCAAACTCGACCAACTTATTCATCTCTCTCAGAGGTCGACTAAATGAAATCCTGGCATATACACATGAAAACCAAACCGATACGTACCATCGACTATAAAGCCGCCCTCGTGTATTTATTAACAAGAAGAAATCGAATTTGGGGCGATTCTTCATACAGTAATATCACCCCAACCGAAAATGTGAAAAAATCCCAAATAAAAATGAAAAACAAAAAACAATTAAAATTTTTAACAAAAACAAATCATAAGTATAAAGAATCGCCCCAAATTTGGGTGATTTTTCATTATGCAATATCACCCCAACCGAAAATGTGAAAAAATCCCAAATAAAAATGAAAAACAAAAAACAATTAAAAATCGAAAAGGTGTTTTTTTTTTAACAAAAAAAAATCATAAGTATAAAGAATCGCCCCAAATTTGGGTGATTTTTCATTATGCAATATCACCCCAACCGAAAATGTGAAAAAATCCCCAATAAAAATGAAAAGCAAAAAACAATTAAAAATCCAAAAAGTGTATTTTTTAACAAAAAAAATCATATTTATAAAGAATCGCCCCAAATTTGGGTGATTTTTCATTATGCAAAATTACCCCAACCCAAAATATGAAAAAAATCCCAAATAAAAATGAAAAGCAAAAACAAAAATCAATTAAAATCCAAAAAGTGTATTTTTAACAAAAAAAATCTTAGTTATAAAGAATCGCCACAAATTTGGGTGATTTTTCATTATGCATTATCACCCCAACCGAAAATGTGAAAAAAAATCACAAATAAAAATGAAAAATTCAAATACCGCGGCGTACTATTTAAAATGTGTTTTGGTTACGACCCTAATTACCTTACGACCCAATCGATTTTTCATTTATGAATTGGGGCCATTTTGCAATTACGATTATTAGGGGGTCGAAACCCCAACACATTATAAAAATAAATCGTTTTCGGATGTCCGCGTTGTATGATTCACATTTGTTTTGAAACGATCCCCAAAAAACAAAAATTCCCCAAAATGAAAAATTGGGGAATTTTTCATAATTACATTTTTGGGGCATTTTTCATATCGTAATCGAAAAATGAAATATTAGCTAAAAATTATGAAAAACTGAGATTTTTTGGGGAATTCTTCATTGTTTTTTGGGGGGCATTATTCATAGAGCACATATCAACATCCTCCATTTCTGGCTCGAAAAAGTCATTAGTCATGGCTCTATAGCGTTTCCAATTGCGGCCGGCTTTATTTTTGAAGAAATATGGGCCAATGATTCCCACTGCCCATAGAGCACACCAACCAGTTTGAGGGTCTAACGGCGTCTCAACAGTGGTTTGTAGATTTGCTGGGACAATTTTGTTTATTTGCGTACTGAACCAAAACCGTTTTGGGCACGATTTTCAAAGTTGTTCCGGAGTAAGTCTATTCACTGTGAAATGGCAAACCAAACTGAGCATAAATCAAGCGACAACTTTCAAGAAGACCAAATCCGCATAAAGTCTGTCCATTAGGGTGGAGTGAAATTCAAAAAAAAAAAAGTTAACCTCGGAAAGAGATGTAGTCTGGGGTCCTAATGAGGGGAAAAATAAAGAAAAAAATTTTAAACAATTTTTAGGGGTCGCGCACTCCCTCGAAATTTGGAAATTATCGCTATTTTGGCGTTGATTTTAGAAAAATCCTAAAAAGTTTTATGTCAATAAATGTTTGAAATAGCGTAAACAATGAAATAAGGGCATGAAAAAATTTAAAAAAATGTTTCTCATTGTTCAAAAATTTCAAAAAGTAAAATAAGTCAAATCGTCCCTTCTTCAGAAAATTGACTGAACAATGAAATCGCCACCAAAGCTACAAATATTAGTCGATTATCCTCATATTTGCCTCAAATACTTTTGTTTGGGCACTGAACAAGCTCAAACTTTTAAATTTCGAATAAGTTAAGTCGTTAATTTTTAGGATTTTTCTAAAATCAACGCCAAAATAGCGATAATTTCCAAATTTCGAGGGAGTGGCGCGACCCCTAAAATTTTTTTAAAAAATTTTTCTTTATTTTTCCCCTCATTAGGACCCCAGATTACATCTCTTTCCGAGGTTAACTTTTTCAAATTAAAAAACACCCGTTAATATTAGTTCTCCTATTTTTAAGATTTTTTTAACCTGTTTTCAGATTGAAACTTCATTGAAAAACCTTTGCACTGACCCTTATTCAATTTTAATTGTGGAAAACGTACTCAGTTTTAATTCGTCTATGCTTCCATTATGTTTTTTGCTAGATGTAATTCAAACTGCACTTAATTTGAGTAACCAAAGATACGATATTGAGTTTAGTAAAAACAAGAACATTTTTTTTTCATTTGGAGCAATTGAATGGATCGACATGCACATCTTAAATTGACTGCAGAGATACTGGCGGAGATGCCAATTTAGGCAGAGATGCTGAACCTGAATTTAAACCAATTTATGTTAATTTATACAGTAATTTAGCATTTGTTTTTTTGTTTTCATTGGACTTCTGAAACTTCTGATTCCTGATTTTTTTCTAGTAACAAACTCAAGATGTTTTAGATCCACCCGCAACTTTCTTCTTTAATCCCCCTCCAATGGAAACCTAAAACTATGCTGTGGTTCTGTAAAGAATTTTCCTAACCGCAATTTGGCAACACTTAGAAGGGTTCCCACTATCACCGACTTGGGTATGGGATTTTGACTGTTTGCAGAATTGATTTCCGTTTCAATCATTTTCTGGCATATTCTATACGTCCGGGACCCCATACCAGTTAATTACCCCCCTCCCCCTGACAATCGACCACAACCACCAACGACCCACCCACTGGGCTGAGTGAAACCACAAACATTTCGAAAGTTTCGATTTAAACGCAAGGAAGTCAGTCCGACAAAGTCCGTTCAAGTGGTAGCAATGACAGTAGACAGCAGTAAAATCTTTGTTTAAACACAAATTGAAGGGTGTTATTTTTCACACCCTCCTGCTCAGCGGGCCGTGTCTGCTCAGTGAATGGAGTTGTGGGTAGTGAGGGACGGGATGGGCTGGTTGGCGCGTTTCGCCTGCTTTGTCTGGCTGTCATATACATGGTGTTTGTATGTGTGTGTGTGTGTGTTTTTGTGTACTTGACGTTGTAAACTTGTTCACAACTTTGTTGTTGGATTTACTTTTAGTGGCCAATTTTCCTGGCAATGCCGCACAGTTGGGTGGTGCTATTTGTTGTTGTTGCTGTTTTTTTTTTTGCGGGTGACTTGCTTAGGATTTCTTACAATTTGTGCTATTTGTAGGTTTTCTCCCGTGGTTCGGTTTGCTGGTGTTAGTGTTTCGTAGTTTGCAGTAGTGTATTTGTGTGGCAGTGTGTGTGTGTGTTTGTATGGTTGTCGTCTGTGTGACAATGCAATTATAAATGGTGACAAAATAATTTCCGCTTTTGTGATTTTTATGACAGTTGTGGTTGTGTTGTTGAATAATTTTATTGACTTAAATTATTGTATTAAACTGAGAATCGCATTAAACTTACATTTCACTGTCGTTGTTGTTACTGTTTTTTTTGTGTGTTTACCCCCTCCCACCGCTAGTGTTGTTGTCGTTGCTGGATTTATTTATTTGCCAGTGGTTGTTTGAGCTTGTAGCCGGGGCCCGGATAGAGCTATTGTTGTTGGCGCATTCAAAAAGATGTTGTTACCACTCACATACTGTAATTATGTATTTATTTGATTGTTAACTGAAATATTTTTGTTTAGCCTTCAGCCAAACAATTGAAACAGATGTTTAGTTCCAACTCATAGTCATGGTGTGTATTGAATTAATAACAATTACATTCAATATTTACTGAGGATATTCCCGTTATAGCAGATATATTGATTAGAACCCCCTCTCTTGTTGGTGATGAATAAATCGATGGTGTCGTAAGGCAATTAAAGTGCAAATGGTAAATTGATGTTACATAATTGCACCATACCGGGCCAAGTGTTGTGGCGGACCTACGTAAAAGTATCTGTCGGTTTTAACTTGTAATACCCAGTAAACAGGAGATGTTAATTTTTGTTGTTGCCAGAGAACTGAGGGAAATTACGTACTGTGGAACTCAAAGATCTAGAGTTGGAGCCCGAAACCTACTGTTTTTTTTTCTAGTTTGTGTTTTGTTGTATCTGAATTGCTTTATTAAAATTATTTATTTATAAAAATCTAAAAGTGTGATATATTTTAGAAATATTTCCAAAGTTTACCACTTATCGGATTATTAGGTTGGATCAACAGTTACGGTGAATGGATTGTGCTATCGAGAGGTCATTAATGATTTTTTATGGTCGGAGTTGGATGATATTGATCTGGACAACGTTTACTTTTAACAAGACGTGTCACATAAGCAACGAAACCATTGCTCTTTTAAGGGAAAGTTTCCGGACCGTGTTATCTCACGAAGAGGTGGTCACAATTGGCCACCGAGATCTTGTGATTTAACACCTTGCGACTTCTTCCTTTGCGACCACGTGAAAGGTACGCCAACAGCCCAGCGTAGATTCAAGACCTCAAAGATAGAATTCGTAAGGCTATCGAGGACATAGGGCTGCCACTTTGCGATTGGTTATGGAAAACTTCATAAAAACAATATGGTCCCGTCAGCGTGGTCGTGGCTGTTTTGTTTTTCATTACACTGTGCGACAGCCACAATCGGTTTGGGATGAAACCACCGGGGAAAGTTATATCGGTCAAAAAAAGGTCATACGTGTCCCAGCGTTTAGTTGAGTCTCATCTAGGAATCGAGATATATCGATTTGAAGTTAGTAAGTATCGTATAGGGGAATTTGTCACGTTTTTGGCTCTTTTGTTTGACATAACTTGAGAACCACTCGTCCGATTTAGCTGAAATAAATTTTAAAAAACCAAGAATTACAATTCCCTTAATCTGTTCATACATTATTTTCCTTTACAAGTAATAGTTTCCAAGTTAAAAATAAGCGCATGAAGAATTTTTTTTTTTTTTTTTTATTTTTTTTTTAAATACATTTATTTTCGTTTGTTTGCTCCCTTTTCTTTCTTGCGTGGTGGTTCGCCTACTTGTTCAGAGTCTGTATCGGATGAGGATCTGTCTTCATCCTCGGAGGAAACTCCCATTGTATGTTCTTCTTCTTCATCTTCATTGTCGGGATCGTACGTCTTTTGGGACCACCAACAAATTTCAGCCACCAGCGAGTCGAGCCTCTTGCCTTTATATCGCGTTTCCATGGGCATGGCCACTTGATGGAAGCGCTCGCCATGTTCATCCGACTCTGACGCTAGCTGCTTGCTGAAGTAATCGAGATGGTGATGCAAGAAGTGAATTTTGAGAGACATGTTCACTCCAATGTTCTGGAAGTAGTCCAACATCTTGGTCACTGCTCGTTTTGCTCGTTTACTTCCCAAAAAATATCGTATGACTTTCTTCACTGCCCTCCACGCAAGGTAATCATCACCGACTAAAGCGCCTTTAAATTCCTTTGATTTCATGAGCTTGCTTATATCGGGCCCGTTCAGAACACCTTCCTTCAATTTTGCTTCGCCGATTCGTGGGAAAATATTTTTTTCAAATTTTCATATATTTTTGTCACCCAACAAATTTTTTTGTAATAAAAAAGAAAAAACCTTACCATAGACAAAGTTGTGCATATGTCGAGCAAATTTTTGAAATTCATACCTTTACTCAATTGCGAATAAAAGCGAAACGCGTGCATCGATTTTCATGATCTTTGTCTCATTTTGCTCATAGGTTATGTGACTTTACGTAAAAGTAATAAGATTTGACATTTTTTTTCATTTTGGATTTTTTATGGATTTTTTAAAAAAAAAAATTTAAATCTTTAAATCCGGACGAAACAAATTAACCAAAAAAATTTTTTTAAAATTTAAAAAAAAAAAAAATAAAACAAAAACCAAACGAAAAAAAAATTTTTTATTGCGTTTTTCGAGCTCATGTCGAGGTTATCTACACATAAAAAATTATCGCATCCCGAGTACATTTTGACTGTTGACTAGTGTTACATGCGAATTGTGGATTGTCGCTCACCTCCAGTGAAACCGGTTGCCTCCCAACGAATTCATATATAAACGTTGGCTTATGTCTAGTTGATTGGTATTATCCGTACCAAAGATTGATATTCTAGGATCGGTTATCATCGGAAAATGTCCCACTTGACACTTTCCAGGTCGTTACTCAAGATGAGCTGGGCAGATAGCTTCAGGCTACCTGAAATCTATATAAATGGTTGAATAAATGGCACCAGATCATGAAAATACCGAATGGTGTTTATGTTGTCGCTGTATCACACTTAGTTCCATTTTATGTCTGTGTACTGTAATGCCAACGCCTTGTCGTTAGTCCTGTAATTCCTTCGTCTCTGCTGGGTATTAGTGGTTTAAAACTGTCGACCACAAGGTGTCGACGGTATTTTCCCCAGCGCAGCCAACCACATACTCGTAAATCGCACAGTAGCAACTCCATTTCTTCATAGCTCATATTTCATAGCCACAATATTCACGGCCGTCGTCGAACACTTGATGGCCCGAAGAAGGGTTGTTTTTCCTACCCTCATTGCCGGCCTCTGTGCTTGTTGTGTGGGGAAAAGAAATGTGGCCTAAATGTGTTTGTTGTAATGGCACAAATTATGAACACATTAGGGTAAATTAAAATCGTCACTTCACATTCACATTTGTGTGGGACTGAGTACCCGTAAAAGGCACCACTCGAAAATGGCAATAAAACAACAATAACAATAATAATTTGTTAAAAGTCACCATGGGACAACGGTGAACGGGGTGGATGAAATTCGACAGGTGTTGTGACAAATGTAAAACAATTTAATTGAAAATTGTAATCGAATATTTGTCGGCGACTCACCCTCCCAATACAAACAAGAACTATATAGGCTATCAAATAGACAATGGTCTTTCATATTTTGGTAGATTGAAAAACAATATGATCCGGAGCAATATGCAAAATATATTTTAAAGAATGCAATTGCATTGGTAGTTCAACAACAAACAGATTTGGAGTTAAACATGTCCGATTGGTCAGTTTAAATAGATGTGTGACTTATGGTGATATGAATTTTTTTTTTGAATTTCCAGCGGATCTATCCGAAAGTCTGTGCACCCTTAGCTTACATTGAAATTTGGCTCGTCATGTAATACTGTTCTGGAAAAATTAACGTCTGGGCCCTGCTTTACCAAGTTATCCTTATGTCAAATAATCTCCTGTCTGTTTTGCCCCATCATAAGCAACGAACTGTAATGTTTCCGAAGTGTTAAATTCTTTGATAATCCTACGAAAATCATCTGAGTTATAGCTGTTTTTGTAAAAAATCACTGTAAGAACGAGATTCCGAGTCGGAAAAAAAATATTTTTTTTTTTTTCGGAATCCCATACTTCCCGGCCTTCCAAAGCTTGCACATATAATCAGTTATATCTTTGTGGTTCACAGCTATGTTGCTCAGATGTTCCGGATCATTGTTTAAAGGTCTTAACCCTTTAACCACTGAAATCGAACGCCTTTACCATTAGAAATGGATGTTTGTGCTGACCCTCCGCACACGATCTTAGAGGTTAAATGATTAATATTTCGTTACATCTCTCTGACTGGTTACCTCAATGGGATTCTTTGCAAGCTTCAGCATTAAGTATTTCCATGTCTTTCAACCACTTCAGATGAAATTTTTTATATTTAAGATACAAACGCACCTCAGTGTAATATAAAGTATAGGAATATTGGGCGGAAATAAAATTTTCGAAATTTGGAACAGCTGCAGTCGGATTCGAGTCTGGAGTCGGACTTGAGCCAACATTTCCCTGTTTGAAACATATTTTTTTTTTTTATTTTCTAACCTACTACTTTTTTACAGATTATAATTGTACTCTTGGAAATTTAACATTGCATTAAAACTATCCCACAATGATCGACAACTTTTTGCGGCAAAAGGTGGAGCAACATGCCCATTTGTGGTTTCAACAAGTTGGAACGGCTGTCCATAGTGCTGGGCAAAATATGGGCATTCTCACTAGGTTTCATATGAGCCACTAAAAAAAAAACACAAACAATGTTTTTTCCTCATATAAAATTGATTAATTCTACACCAATTATCTTCATACGAAATATTCTTTAAATTTTAATTGTGTTGCATATGTCCAAATTAAAATTATCAGTTTTAGAATAAATGTACATCTTTGTCGCGGATCCATTTTCGGTAATTTCTCTTTCATTTGAGTACTCGCATTTGGCAAATGTACAATAGGCCCGTAAGGTTTATGGAGATAAAGTAAACAAATTAACCCATTAATGACCAAGAGATTTTTTAAAAAAAGTTTTATATTATAAAAAAGGGGTTCCTGAGTTAGAATCCGTTGACATTTGTAACCTTACAAAATCCTTTTCTCTTGCATTACCAGATGACATATCTCAAAGCCCACATAAAAGTCGATTTCACAGAATGGTTTATTACTCCTACATAATATGATCACGAACTGATCTGTTAGGTGAACTACCACAAATCGGGAAGGATACAATTTTGAGGACACAGAATTAATTTACAAATTGAAAAATTTGTCGCCTCAATTAAACACTAATCAATTTCCTAAATGTAATTAATAAATTATGGTCGCCCGTGGGGCGGTAGGTACTGAGTATGACTGTCACTCGGCAAACCCAGGCTCCCATCCTGATAAGACCATAAAAACAATTTTCAGCGACCGCTTCCATCTCATAAAAGCTTTAAGCAGTAGGTCCCGATCAATGAGTATACAAATTATATCGTGCACAGCTCACGGATTTTAGAGAAGTTCCCCGTCTGTTCGGTCATGGAATTTTAAGCTAAATGAGTAAAAATGGCAATCATACAAAGATTTTTAATTTTTTTTTCGAGTTTAGGACGTAAATATTTACCCTTAAATGTTATAAAAATTCCAAAAAAAAAAAACCGAATTCCCTTATTCTTTTCGTTATTATCCTGTACTTAAACAATATTCTATACGTCGCCGATATCGAAAAAAAAGGAGTGTCAATAAATTTACTTAAGGTAGCGCTACCAAACGTAATTTACGTAGTCAGTTGGAAGCCTTAACAAGAGCCCTTTCAGAACTTTTTGAGGTATTGTAAGAATTGATCTTTCCAGTGGAGACTGGGGCGACTCGTCTTTTTTAGCGGTACCTCGTCGACCAAATAGGGATTTGGTGAAGTGAAATAATGTCAATTATTTATTACTGGACTGAGGGGTCCATTCCATTATTAAGTAAAATTTAAGACACTAATCTAGATGAACTGGCCAAAATCGATGTACGAATGTACGTATGTACGCACTCACCGAATTTCAATTACACCTGGCCCAGATAATATCACCCTCCAGCCCGCATACATATTTCTTTAATTGTTCATAACGTTCGCGTTTATAAAACATTATTTCATATGTTCGCCACGGAACACTCAGACTTTGTACGTATTGTTGACACCAGGCCACACCGCCACAGCCGCCACCACACGTTCTCTGTCACGTAATTGATGAATGACACGAAGAAGGGGTAGGGTGGATAGATGACATTACAAGTGGCAATGGGGTGACAAAAAGGAATGAATGAATGCATGAAATACTCGTACTGCCGCGTACAGGTAAAGGATAATGACATACAAACGCAAGGAGCGAGGCAGGAGTAATAACATGCGGTCCCTCATTGTTTTCATATTATTTAAGTTCACACATGACTATTCAATTCGAATTTGAATTCGAATCCTTTGTGGTTTGATTTGTACTCCCTCCTATCACTCCACCCCGCTACGAAGTTGTTGACAAATTGTTGTCGAAAAAAGGATAAGCGTGAGCGTTATTTGATGTTTCTGCTTCGGCTTCGGCTTCTGTTGTCGTCGTCGCTGTTGTTGTTATAACAAGTGGGGATAAGAGTACAAACACACACACACACACACAATTAAGGCTATGCTCGACTGAATCGTATTTTTATACGATTTTAGCTGTTATTATTACCCAATAATTAACTAAAAAGGACGGCTGAGTGGTTTCTGAATGTCTGTAAGTAGTCCTGTTGTTGTTGTTGTTTTTTTTTTGCTGTTGGTTGGAAAGGGGAGCAATTTTCGTGTAAAACTTATGATAGTTATTTATTAAAAATCAATTGATTCGGGAGTCAATAAGGGGAAATAGAAAATCCAACTGTCACGCAATGTAGGCGCAGAGTATAAATAAGGGGTGTCGATTTTTATTTATTGAAAAAAAAAACAGACCGATATTCTCCAATAGTCGCTACGAAAACTTGGCCCAAAAGTATTCAACCACTGCAGTTTGGCTATATCTTTGAAATACAATGGAAAATATTTCTTTGTATTCAAACAAAATTGTTTGGATTTGTGTCCAAATATTTTAATATTTGTAGCGAATTTTAAATCGTTGATGCAATAAGTTCGATCTTAAGATTCATGCACTTATTGTTAGGCTCCTAAGGAACAGATCCAATAATAACCAATAAAGCAAAAAAATAAGTTCGAACTATTATCGTTTATTCCTCTTGGAGATTTTCCACAGTCTGTGGCGACTAAAAATTAAAAAAGAAATAGACCAAAAATGCTTACGAGTCACGATACAAACTTATTTTCAATTAGACTAAAAAAGACGACACCAAAAAGTCGATTGTCACGACTTTTTCGTAATCAAAAGTCGACGTCATTTTTCAGGAAAGGAAGGATATGACATGGATATATAATATTCAAATATGGACTGGCTTCCATGACTTTGGATATCTTCTTAGAGCCGCCAGAAATAGAGAGGAGTTGGAAATTCGAAGAAATCGTTGATCGCTTATTCAAGACATTTTTTTGTATGTACAACGATTCCAAATTGTAGAAATTTAATTTTACAAAAAATAAATCTGTCCTCGAAGTCCATAGAGCACTTCGTCGAAGAATTGTTTCTAGTGATGAAGCTCAAAGATATGTAGAAGTATGATAGGATAGGATAGCACTACATTATTGGAGCCAAATGTCCCCAGCTCTCTATCTGACTAATATTCCAAATAATAGAGTCACTTTGATATACCCACTGTACAAAAAGGACAACAACAGACATATAAAGATTATAATTAATTATAACAATGTTTAATTTTAAATATTTTTTTAAAGTAAAAATATAAAACTGATCTAGTATTTTATTACCTACATTAGTTTGTGAAATCGGAAATGGCTAACGGAGTTTTCAGTACTCCAGTGGATGTTGCCATTTCTCTAAATTGTGGCCTTTTACATACAGAAAATGCAAAGTATTTTTCCGGAGCTTAACGTAGTATTTATGTCTTAGGGGTAAGCTTAAGACCTCAGTAGTCAGAGCTTGCATTACATTTGTAATCCAGTTATAAATATAATAAATAAAAATGTGTGAGGGTTATTTCGATCTTAGAAATTCCGTAGCTACCTACATACAATCGTATATATATTTGGGGACGAACACAATCATGTGTGCATGCAATCACATTGGAAACATTGATGCTAGCCCAAACGTATTTTATATATATATTGTATATTCCAAACATGTATGTGATTGCATGTAAACATAAAATATGTTTGGGACAATATATTACTCAGGTATATCCGAGACTAAACTAAACTCAGGCTGTAGAGGAGGAGGGTCTCCGAAAACAGTGAGCTGTGCAAAATAGAATTTACAAACTCACTTACCGGGACATAATCTCTAAAGTCAGCTGCGAACGTCCAACGTATTTTCTTTCTTACCGATTATACGCCGGCATATTTGGGGTAGAGACGTTCGTCGCCACGAAATTCGTATGTCGAATAGTCACATAAAGAAGAAGAAGCAATGCCATTTCCAATCGGTTTAATTGGCAAATATTAAAACAAACCGGCAAGTTTAAACGATTTGCCAAAATCATAGCTTCTTCCGATACTCTGATGCATTTTCTGCCATCATTTATTTGCGAGGGCAAATCCCATCAGATGGAAACTAGGCCAGAGACAAAGCTACACTTTTTGCTCTAGGAAAAAGAAGTAGGAGCTGTGGATGAGATCATCTCTTGTCATAGTTATTGGTAAAACACTTGGTTTAGATACTTTCGTCATAACTATAACATTCTGAGATTTTCCGTGATATAATTCCTATGTACATATGGGCAGGGGCTGTAAAGACACATTTTTTGCAGCTCCAGTAACGTGTACAGAAGAAAGCGATGGTGTTGATGGGATATAGTAGGGTATCCCACTCTATTGTCTATCTTTAGCATGTTTTCGAATTGTCGAAAAAAGCTAGCTAGAAATTCAACATCTGTCAAACCAATTTTTTTTCTTTTCAGTTGGAAGTCTTACATTGACGAAAATGGATCGCTTAACTATGACACAAGGCGAAAAAATTATTAAAACCTACATATCGTCCAACTACGCAAGCAATAGGCAAAACTGTGGAGAAATTTGAAGAGACTGGAGCAGTTAGAGATATTGTAAGGCCTGTGCATCATTGTTTTGCTCGTTCCGCTGAAAATATCGCTGCTGTAAGTGAAAGTGTTGCCGAAGACCCGAATGTGTCGATTCCGTCAATTCAGAGCGTTATGGTCGTATGATAACCGACTTTTTGTTGCCTTCTATTGAAGAATACGACTTGGAGAATATGTGGTTTCAACAAGACGGTGTCAGGCTTTATGGCAAGAGACATTTCCTGGCCGCATAATTTCTCGTCGTGGCGACATCAACTGGCCACCAAGATCATGCGATTTGACACCATTAGACTTTTTTGTTGTGGGGCTACGCGAAAGACCGTGGACTTAAGAACCAACATTCATCATAAAAAAAAATATTTTGTATGTGTTTTATTTACGTTTTCTTTTGAAAACGCCAAATGGACAACCCTTTATATAGCCAGAGGCTTTAAAAGCATTTCTGCAGGTCTAGGACGGCGTACAGAAGAGAGCAATGGTGTTGATCGCCACAACGTGGATTGTCTACCGCTGTTTTATAAGAACATCAACAGTGTCTGCTCTTCGGATGTCTGTCGCGGGTGTTAGGACTTTCACCCAGGTTACGTGGCTATCCATGGACTCTCATCGGTTCATTGTTATTCCTACCAGCTGTAACTCTACAATTTAAGACAAATGGAAACAAACGCTACTCCCCCTTTCCTCCTTCATCCTTCCAGTACCCTTACTTCATATAGCTTAAAATTTATATTGCATTTATAGGATGACTCCTCTGAGTGTTAGCCAAAATATTAATAATACAAAAAAGAAAACATGATTTCTACTAGAAGATGAATTTGTCTACCCTATATCCTTCATAGACGAAGAGCAAATCTAAGCAGCGGCAATTTGGATTTATTTTGGTGCGATGCAAAGCCCGAAGGATAATTTTATGAGTATTGGTGCAATCAGCTGGAGGTAACACTCTTATGAGATTCTACTTTAAATGAGCCTAAAAACCTGATACGATTATAAATTGTCATTTATTTAAGTCATGTGTAGACATCAGCAGACAGCGCCCTACACTTTTTCTTCAATTAATTGCCCTTAAAATAAGCTACGATTTTACTTAACATATTGGACACGTACACACAACTAGCAAACTTACTCACATTCATTGCATAATAAGTTCCACGAAATCGTTAAAGACAAGAAAATAAGACGGCACTTAATAAGGCCGCAACTCCAAATCGCATTGTGTTGAATTAAGGGGTAATTTTGCAAATAGGCCACAATTGGAAATTGTCTTTATTTCCGCTCGGCAAAGTGGAAAGTATGATTTAAATTTTGCAAAATGAGTCCTTTGCGTGTGGTTTCATACTTTTATTGCGTTTAAACATTTTTATGAGGAAATATGCCTTTCAACAGCATTTATTTCATAATATCCTTTCAACTCAAGTCCTTAACCACACACACTTGTTCTCTCACACGCACGCACTCACACACACACACACAGCTCTACAGTCAAGTTTCAATGTCTACGAACCAGTAAAAGCAAATAAAACACCACTTCTTCGTCTTACAATTAAAACCACGTTAAAATATCATTTGCTGGAGTTTAACTTTTAACATCGCCAGCATCGTCTACACCCGCTCGTCTTATTCCCCTCGAACCTCCTTCTTCCCCAGAAACTATGCAGATGCTCCCAAAAGCCGTTTAAACCAGAGAAATGAAAAAGAGTGAAAAAGAAATCCTAACTAATGGCACGATCATTAATCCTTTGCGTTAACAAAGCGTTGAAGAAATCACTTTACCAGCGGCGTCTAAAACAACAACGGTTGAGTTGCAAACCGGCATCACTTACGAGTAAATGATGCCACAGACACAGTGCACCAACTGGGTCAGAGAGCATGAGGCGCAAGAAGGACAAGTGGTCGGCCGAATTGGGCAGTTGCTTGTAAAGGTGGTGTTTCTTAAGTGTGATAGAAGTGCACAGTTTTTTGTACGAATGGTTTGAATGTCTGAGCAGAATTTTGTCAAAGTACATAAGGGGACCCAATTAAGAAATTGGGAATCCCTAGCCATATTCATAGGACTACCTTACGAATCGTTGCATGCATTAAGTTTAAAATCGGAACAAGGATACTAAGAGGGAGTTCCTAAGGCAGCCATAACTTAAATATGGATGACAACACTACGTAAGCTGTGTGGCAATTCTTAAAAGTATATTTTTAAAAGCTAGAGACTCCACTCTATCATTCCAAAACTAAAAATCCACCCTCTCACTGCCCAGCAATAGTTCACAAATACTCGTATGGTCTTGACTACTACAAACGAAAAGAGTTTGGTAAACGAATGGATGAACCGAATACCCGGTGGACGGACGTACTGCAACACCACCATGGTTGGCTAACCATTCAGTTCGTCCATCGCAAGCACCACCATCACAGCTCATATAAATGATGCTGAAACACGCAACGTAGGATTAAACTTCGACGAAAAGCCTAATTTGTTGATAATTTGTTAAAGAACATTTCCCCCCCTTTAAGATCGTTCTTTTGTCTTGTGATACTCGAATGATCTCCAACAACGACCTTAAGGGAGTATCTTCTAAAATGCTTTCAATGGAACTCACTCAGCTCCACGATGTGGCCTTCCAAACCGTTAAATGTGAGCAGTTGTTTTGTGTGTCCACAAAAAAGTGACACTTCTCCGTCGAATGGTGGTCGCGGTCTCGTTGTTTCGTCTCCTCTGGATGGATGCAGTTCTAGTTAAGTTTGAAGATTGATTGGTTTCGTAGCCTAACTGGCAATTTAAACACAATTTAGCCAAAAGGCGTTAACCGGGCTAATTGCTTTAAACTGCAAACAATTAAAAACGATCATTACTGTTAATCCATAATCTTACATCGGTGGGTTATTCCATTCACTTTTGACATTTGGAAAGTCATGTTTATGTTAGAACACAGTTTAAACAGCTCTAGTTTTCTTCGTGAACAAAATGCTTAGCCTAGCATTTTCATGCTTTAGTTTTAGAATTGGATAAACTTAAAATGGAACTGCAGCCCTGAAATTCCTTTAAATTGATTAATTTTCCAAGAAATCAGCATATTTAAAGCAAACTGCCCCATATGTCGGCATCTCGGAATTCATGCTGTGGGTTCCTTTTCGCAGATTTATGCCTCAAATTAATATTCTCATATTTAGTGTCATCAGAGTACCTTCAGTATTTGTATGTGTAAACGGGTGTTGCCCAAATCCCAGCATGTGCTGTTCGTCGGGTTGGTTCATCAGACATGACAAATGATCTCTGACGTCTGGGTGGTATTAACACAAGAAAAGTGAAGTGGAAATAACGTGTGTCATAATTTTAAATATAATTAATACAATTTAAAGAAGGGAAAATTGTAGGTTTCAGAATGTAAAAGAGAAAAAAACTTAAGAAAAAAAAACAAAGTCTTTGTTTAAAATTTAAACAACCCATCTCGACAATAAGGAACTGTTTCAGAAGTAGTAAATTCGTAAATTCGAAATTCGATCAGTAAACAATTTACCCCCGTATTCATAAAAATGTAAAACAGCATTGTTATGAAAAATGTGTGAACATTGTTTTTGTGTTTAAGCAGAAAAAGGAAACATCCATGAATTCTTTATATTGTTATAACTACTGAATTTTAAAATTTGAAATATCATGAAAAATAAAACAAATTGACTGGAATTGAAATTGTTTTTATATTTTCATAAATTTTTCTTAACAAATCTGTTTTAAATTATTATAAATTTTTTTAAAAAGTCAGTTAATGGCAAAGATTTTTAAAACTGAAAATTTTGAGGTACATTTTTAGTACCTTAAATCGAAACTTTTTCAAAAGAGCAAATATTTCTATTACACTATGCTAGAAAAAAAAATGTTTGTAATGAACAACAACTATACAATTCTGATGTGGTTCCCTGTGTACAAAAATGGCCGGAAATTTCTGTCGCAAATTTATAAAAACTTAGTTTTTAACCTTTGCCTTTACCTCAACGGAAGTAATAGCAATAAACAAATCAGAGTAAAATTTAAATAGACAATTTGGTTTTTTTTTGTGAAAGAAAAATCATAAAAATTTTAAAATTTCCAAATATATTCATTTTTCCATATTTTCTCATAAAGCCCCATAACTTACAATTAAAATCGATAGACCGTTTTCGTTGACAATTGACAAATGATTTATAAAAAAAAAGGGGAATGTATGGGAGATACCTAAGGCTCATATCTGTACTGTTTTTCGACATCAAAAAAGGGGCACTGTTTTTCTCCCTCAATATACTGTTTACATATTAAAAATACTTCTATTGACCTCAAAAATAAGCATTCGTAACAAAATTATGCAATGGATAGAATTCAAAGAAATGGCAACGATCGTTGAATAAATTTTATGTTTGCCAGGAACTTCAGCATCAGTGGAACGAATCTTCTCTGCAGTGAACAAAACTTGGACTTCAGACAAAGCCCGATTAGATGAGCAAACATTGAAGGCGATTCTGACCGTCAAATGTAATTTGAAGTACAAATGCGTTGAGTTCTACACATGGGCCGGAATTGCTTGAAACGACAAATACAAAACAACCACAGAAACTAATTCTGAGGGAAATGATTCAGATGATGGAAATGATTTTTAATATTTTTTTCATATATGTATACTGCCTTTTCAAATCGATTTACTGATTTTTTAAAAAAAAATAGTGAAATATACTGTTTTTGGTCCAAAAAAACATACGAGCGTTACAGATACCAGAAGGAGAAACCTCTAAATTCTCAATACCCATCGATTTAATAGATCAAAAAAATCATTTTGTATTAAAATCATTATGGACACTTTTTAATCATTTAAAAATATATTTAATTTAAACAAAATAGAAAGAAGGTAATTCGGTTGGCGAGTTGGTAGATTACTTAACTATCAGCGTTGGGGTTGTCGGTTTAATTCCCACCAAAGGCTTTGGTCTGTCTCTGCAAAAATCTAGCCATATGGTCTACCCTTGGACCCAAAATTAGAATATAAATTTACTTTGTATTGTAATTCAATAAAAATAGAATAATTTTAAAGAAAATCTGAAACTGTGGTTTATTTTAAATGTGGTTTAAAGGCACAGAGGAACAAAATAGGACAAATCGGGCCACAGTACATCAGAATTGCATAGTTGTTATTAATTACAAAAATAAAATAAAATAAAATTTGTTTCCTTATTTTTTTTGTTGTGACAATTAATGCCTCAATTAATATGAAATGACACTAAAGGCACAGATTAAAAATAATTTCAACAAAATCGGACAAATCGTTTTCGAGTTGTGACAATTAATGTCTCAAAAAATAAGAAGTTTTTTTAAAAAAAATTGAAAAAAAAACATCCAAAAAAAAAAAGATCGCTCGTTTTTGTACTCAGGGGCGAGAGTACATCAGAATTGCATAGTTGTTATTAATTACAAAAATAAAATAAAATAAAATTTGTTTCCTTATTTTTTTTGTTATGACAATTAATGCCTCAATTAATATGAAATGACACTAAAGGCACAGATTAAAAATAATTTCAACAAAATCGGACAAATCGTTTTCGAGTTATGACAATTAATGTCTCAAAAAATAAGAAGTTTTTTTAAAAAAAATTGAAAAAAAAAACATCCAAAAAAAAAAGATCGCTCGTTTTTGTACTCAGGGGCGAGAGTACATCAGAATTGCATAGTTGTTATTAATTACAAAAAAAATATTTTGTCCTTATTTTTGTCTGACTTTTGTTTGCATTGTTTTCTAATGTTGTTTCAACGAAAAACAATTCATTTCGTTCCTCGGAGACATGTTACTGACTGTCTGTCCACATTTTGAGCGGGAAAAAAGCAGTCACTGTCAAAATAACACGTTATTTAAAAATAAACATCTACAGGGACATACAATCCGATTAATATTTCAAGTCTTGCCAAGGAAATAGCACAATTTGTATACACTTCATCATATGCTGTGGTGGGTATAAAAACCGAAGCTATTCCAATTTGAAGAACATTTTGAGAATTTTTTTCCCTGCTTCAAATTAAGCGATTTTGTTTAATTGCTAACGAAAGAAATGGTCTTCATTTGACATATAACCAAAATATGTTCTCGGGTAAATTCTAAGAGAAAACATAACATTGACGTGTGATGAAATGCAAACCACAGCGAAACTGGACTATGAATGCTTTAAATATTTAGTAAACACAGCAATATTATATTGGTCGATAGTAGTTTTTATTTTGTCGAACTCTTCTTGAAATACATTTTAATACAAAAAAAGCTATCAGAATTCTTATAAATCACAGAAAATAAACAAAAACTTCGAACAACTCCCCTTTCCTCATAGCATTAACTATCAATGATCGAACACACCGGAAATGTCTCGATTTCATTACCCCTTTTTACCCTTTAAGGACATGGACATGGCGGCGACAATTGTAATATGATCTCATCACAGCAAATTGTCCCAACACGTGACCCACTCAACAAGCGAAGTAAACGAACATCAGACGAAGAAGACTAAATAAAGCACCAAAACAAGAACAATATGAGTAACAATAGTCGTACAAATAAAGCGATTCATTTAATTTAAAGCACACTTTTAGGCTAATTTACGATGACCACAGATCCGGTTTAGCCATTGATTCCGGAAACAAAATGCAAAGCAAATACAAAAACAAAGAAAACATACACGACCAAAGCCAACTGAAGAAAAGAACCTGAATGAAATGACAAATTGTACAAGTGTGTATGCAGTGAAAGAGTGTGAGTGTTTATACACACGCACACACACTTATAACACGTGCCCGGTTGACAATTACGGCACTTTATTTTGATGGGTTGCCCTCAAAGATTCGACCTTTCCGAAGAGCGACAGAAAAGCACAAGGCAAAGCATTGATTGATGACAAAAAGAAAATTTAACAACAGATTGCTTCATATCGATTTCACACAGCACAGGACGAGAGGAATATAGAAAACATCACTTGAACTGTGTTCACGTGTCGGTAGCGACAGCCAACAGGAATGCTTTAAAAGCGATTTCAAAATCAAATCGAAATGAAACGCCCCTTCATTTATGAAACCATTACGATTTCAAGCAAAAACGTTCTCTCTGCTTATTCTAGGCCGGAAACAGTGCACCCGGTCGTCAACGTACGAGGGCGGTGTCTAACAAGAAAGCACATGATATCTTAGGATCACGTTCATAGTTTCAAGATAGGTTTGCGTAAGCGGGCGACTGTGATGTCATAGGTAGTGTGTGTGAATATTACAAAGAAAATCTGGGTTGACAACCCGGTAGGAACATCGAACATTTTGCAGCGGCTGTTTCCACCTCGTAAATTCAGAGAGTGAGTAAGAGAGTAACTTATAACACCTTTATAAAATTCTGTTAAGAAAAATGTCAAGGAAAAAATTTGGAAATTGTAATGAATACGTTAGCCACTTACTTAAACCACTTACTGTGGAGTAGACACAAAATTGCTACACTCTGACTCCAGGATTTTTAAATAGCTCCGACTATGGAAAAATTTCGAAATTGCGTTTCCGTTAATTTATGACTTCTATTTTCACCAATCCTTTATTTCTATAAAGTATAAAATTAGTTGCATCTACCATTTTGTGTGTCTATGAATATGACCAACATTTCATTTCCAAATTGTTCTCATGTTCTGCATTTATTCGCATGGTTTACTAATTTTTGATATCAGTTTTAAAAATGCTGGGGAATAATTGGCTTAGTTGAGGAGAAGAAAATATTGCGTCGGCCGGGAATCGAACCCGGATCAACTGCTTGGAAGGCAACTATGCTTACCATTACACCACCGACGCATTTAAAAGCGATAATTTCTTGTCGATGTTGAATATAAACAATACAAGTTTAACCCCCTGTTTTCAGCATTGTTGTGGGAAAATTGTTTTTGTATTTTTTTTTTTTAAATTTTATGAATAAGGTGGAAAGTGTTTACACATGACATATACAGATGTTTCAGAATTTCAGAAGAAATGACAAAAGGTTTAAGTGTTTCTTAAAAAGAACAAAAAAAAAATAGCCAAAAAGGTTGTGCCATAAACAAATAAAGGGTGTTTTTTATTGGGGTATAGAACTTTAAGTTGGCATCCCTTTTTTAACTGGCGGCCATTTTGTCAGCTGTCAAGTGATTAATATTTAGTTTGGTTTGCCATTTCATCATGAACAGGTTGACAAAAGAACAACGCTTGCAAATCGTGCAAATTTATTTCGAAAGTAATGGTTCAGTTCGCGAAGTTCACCGCAAGCTCCGTCCATTTTATGCCATTACATCCACAAAAACTGACTGTTTGGTGTGCTCTATGGGCTGGTGGAGTCATTATTTCTTCCGAAATAATGCTGGAGAGTCTGTTACCGTTAATGGAGACCGGTATAGAGCCATGATAACCGACTATTTTGTTCCCGAATTGGATGGCATGAATGTGGATGAGTTGTGGTTCCAACAAGTGGTTGAAAATTGGACCTGTAGAATTGGCTTTATTCGAGCAAGCCGCGGCGGCCACATGCCCGAAATCATATTTAAACATTAATGGCATAAAATTATCCTTCCAATAAAGCCAAATTGATGGACATTAAAACGATTTTCTTGTGTTTTATTTCATTTCGAAGTTCTATACCTTAATAAAAAAACACCCTTTATATTATTTAAAAAGAACGTTTCGTCTTTAAGTAATTTGCTTCAACGAATTTTCTGCTTTCGTTTTCGAAACATATGGCTTTTTAGCAGATGTTTTCGAGCACGGTAGCTGCTGTTGTTATTCCATGGCAACTCCTGAAAAATATGCGCATTTTTCGTTTAACATTTGTTTTTAAGTTATTGCAACTTATTAACTTGGGGAGATAATGACAATCTATATAAGCGTCGGTGGTGTAATGGTAAGCATAGTTGCCTTCCAAGCAGTTGATCCGGGTTCGATTCCCGGCCGACGCAAGTACATTTTTATCACTTGAAAGGCACGTATGTTCTCTTGAAGTCCGGCTTTCGATTAAATGGCCTGGTGAATGAGTTATATTAATGGTTTTTTTTGAAAATAACACTGAATACATTTCTGTATAAAATTTTTAGCCTTGAAGTGTAGATTTTTGTCCTCAGTCGCCAGAAGACCCATCTTCGACAAGTCCTTCTCGATTGTTGAAAAAACACGGCTTTCCGACGGTGTACTCTCTCCTTGCGGACACCTCTCATAAACGGACACTTTATTCAGTACCGATCCGCTTCAGTCCTCTTGTGTACTTCTCTCATAAGCGGGCACTTTACATAAGTGGACAAACTTCTCAGTCCCTTAGAGTACACTGTATTAACGCCCGCCTTTGTTCGAAAAACGTGTAGTAATTGTACCACTGTGCAGTGGTTGGTCATTGCTACTGCATGTATGAATGTCTTTGTCAGTCAGAGACATAGTGTGACACAATCAATGTGAAAAGTATTTCCGTAGTAACTTGAGGACACTTCCGAGAAACGGGGAAACCCATCAGCAGCCTAAACATGCAGCTTTGTGGCACATGGTTACTAAGGGCCAACCATTCGAGAGAACGCCAGTCACAACGGAATTGCCAGCATATTTTCAACACTGAATAGCTGCTCATCCAGCGGAAAATGGATTTTTAATATTTTTATATGGGAAAGCCATGTCGTCGTTTTTTTTTCTTCTTCTACTTCAAAGAAGATTAAACTTGAGATAAACGAATATGAGCAAAAAAAAAACGACATTCAGCGCAGAGTGGGCGGAGAAAAATTGGAAAATGTTTAAGCGCATTTTTAACAACATTTTCCCCAAACGGATGTCCGGCTTCCCAAGTTATGAACGAGAAAGGAAAAAAAAACAAATTCGACGATATGTATGAAAGATGAGGCGAGGATAAAAATTAAACTTTTATCAGACCACAGTGGAGACGGTCAGGGAGCGATGGATGGCGGTGGTGAATGCATAGATGATGGAAACCAGGACAGATGATAACTGCCATGTCGCCACCGTCCCTCGGCCTGTCTGGCTGTGTGTGTGTGTGTGTTCGTCGTTGTCGTTTGTGAATGATAAAGAGACAATTTTCTAACATTTTGCAACATATTTTTTTTCGATTAAACGCTTGAATACATCGTAAAAGCTTCTTCTTGCTCTTCTTTTTTCGTTTAGTATGAACATTTAATGGAAAATGAATACAATTTAAATAAATTTGAAATGGACAAATGGACTAATTTACATTGGAATTAAATTGTTGATACAATTTGGAATGTCCTTTTGTCGGGTCTTAGGAGAAACAGAAAATGTCGGCTGTTACCATTTCAAATTCAGCGTTGGCCTATTCCAAAGCAACGTTTGTGATAATTTTCATATGGAAAATCCCTCTAAAAATCGAGATTTGAATGGTATTAGTGCCAGTTAGTAATTGCTAAAGTCGAAAGTTGGGGAAACTAAATTCTGACAGTTGTTGTGATAACACAACGCTCCTACCTTCGCAAATATATGGGTCATCAAGCATTCGCAAAAATTATGCAAAGTCACCCAAATCATTTCTGAAAAATTTACCGTCAATTACATATTTTCTTCCCCGACCGGAAAGTGATTAATCAGTAATGGCCTCAAAATAAAATATAAAAATCGAGTAGTCGTTTGCTGTATGTTTGGTGAATTCAAAATGTTTCAAATGTTTACCCTGTTAAAAGATTTATGTCTTTAAAAAATTGAGACATTTCTCATTGTAGAAATTCCTAATTTTGTATGAGTTTTTTTTTGAGGATCTTTCGTTTTTATTTTTGGGATATTTTTTATAGATCCGCCATTGGAACCACCTGGCAGCATTTTTAAGGATGATTTGCATTTGTTTCCGAATTATGTCCAGTTGGCCTCAGATTGACGGGAGACCGCTTACTTCACTGTGGATATAACCAAACAGTCGCTCGAATGGTTCAAAGCAGGTTTTAATGACCGGCAAACCACATGTTCAACAAGAGATGCATGAAATATCACCAACAAGTGACTCTTTAGGGGACTCTTTTGCTTTCATAACCAATGTTCTCTGTCGTGCGTGAACCAATTTTGTTTCTAAACATTTTCCCATAAAAAGAAACAATAAAACCAAGGTTTATAAGTATATACGGTCTTTGTATGTGTATTGGTTCATGAGTTACAGGCAAGTGAACATAAGTGTATTTGTGCATTGTTCGTCTATTTATAACTGGGAATAGGAAAGATCTTTTATTTGACTCTTAAATGGATTTTCTGAAGATTTTGCAACATTTGGGCTAGAATTGTACGACCCACTTTTAGGTACAGTCCAAGAAGACTATAGTCGATACCGATAATATAAACAATTCCACCACCACATCCTTCCATGCTGGAAATGCACTTAATGGAGCATAGTCCATGTTGAAGGGTCTACCTGATTCGGTAGAACTTAAACAAGTTTCTACCGACTATTTCTCCATTAGTTTTTAATCATTTTCTTCGATTTTTTCCTCATTAATTAATTAATTGCCGATTACTTATTCACTTATGTTATTTTTTTTATGAAAATAATGTATTTTTTTTAAATTTTAAAATTTTACACTAATTCTCTATTCTCTATTTCCAATTTCTATACAACAGATTGCTACTTCTTTCTAAACATTTAACATAACTATACAGAGATAATTAATTTAAGATAAATTCTTTCATTTACTTTAGTTATTTTCCTGATGTTCCTGGTGTTCCTTCGGAGGACTAAGGGTGATGGCGGCGACGGCGGAACGGCATACGTTGTATGAAATTAATTTCAGTTCTTATTTCCCGTGTGGCATTCATTATGTCGACAACTTCTCCATTTGGTTGCCTTAGCATAAAAGGATCACAATTTGTATAAAAATCACTTAAGCATCCATTATCCTTTTAACTAAGCAGCAGCCGCCCCAGCAAGAAACCCACAAACCACATCTCGCCAAGACAAAGACAGTAGTGTATGTAGTAACAGACAACATGGAGAACGAGGATACAAAGCAATGGCTGAGTCCTTTCAACGAGAGTAGTTGACACCCATACAATTTTAAGCACCATAAACAAAATTCAAGTGCCGCCTCGACAACGAGTTCGTGTGGGAGGACAGGGAAGTGAATGTAAGAAGGAGAGACTTGTGTGTCGGTACGCCGCAAATGCTGTCTAATGTCTTTAATTTGACTCTAATTATATCAGAGCAATTAAATGGCATTATGTATGTTTGAAAGATGGGGCGGATAACCACAAAGACAAGCCACAAAACAACAAGGATACAGCACACACACACACACTCATAGACATTGCTAGTCGTTTGTTTGTCTGTATGCAACCAATTGTAGAAGTTTGCCTCGTTGTCTGTGCAATACTCCCTCAAGGATGTCAATACAATTAATTTTAATACAAGTTCGGCTAATTTGTGTCTGTGGGTGTTCTTTTCTGTCCTGATAAGCTCTCTTAAAACAAAATGGCAGACATGTGTGAGGGTGTAAACGACAATGACTTCCATGTACTTATTGTGGTATTCGTACAGTATGTGTGTAATTTTTGCATCTTTTATCGCCAACTTGGTTAGTGGGGGGTGGTGGGTGGACAAATAGATCTGTCGACTTAAAAGGAACGCCTGCTAATAGGTTGTATTCCTTTGGAAGTATAATAACTGTATAATGTTATGCTTTTCTCAAATAATTACAAGTGAAATTGTTTTTAAATGTCAACTTATTTATTGGGTAAAGTTCTAGGGAATGCTAACCGTGAATAATGTGCACAATGTTCAGTTGTAGGGATTGCCAACCGTGAGAGATGTGGCAAAATTTGTCAGACCTGCGCTACATAGGAAACTTATATTTGCGATCTAAAAAAAGAAATGATGTATGTATATACTTACGCCGCTAAAACAATATGTTTCCTTTTTTTTGACTCAACAAGTGGTATGGAAGAAATGTGGTTCAGAAAATAAAAATTTGATGTTTTAAAAAAAAAAAATTAAATGTTTCTCTAATATATTGAACCTCAATCCTTTCCGTGGCAAATAATTTTTTTTGACGTGCTGAACTTATATGAAGTGTCGACTATATTCGACAAATCCACTGAAAGGGTTAATCCGAAGAAGATGTTGTTTTAATATATTTAGATTGAACAAACAGTATGGGGAACACTGGATTCAGAAAATGGGGTTTCTTAAAATTACAGATTCGAAAATCCCATGAAACTATTTCGCCAATTTTTCAGCAACGGACAAAGGTATTGAAACTAGTGTAGTATCAAAATAAAGCTAGACTCTAGGACTACAGTTAACCCACAGAGAGTTGTATGCTCTGATAACTTTCACAGGATTTATGGTGTAGCCGACGGTGTACTCTCAAAATTTACTTTTTGACCATTAATCTGTAATGGCTAATGTTATATGAACTGTATGTGGTCATAATTGCACCATTTCGAAGGCAGAATACAGCCATGAGCAAAAGATTAGGAAATTAGAAAAAAAATATTTTGGCAAAAAAAAAAACAAAGGGGTTAACCCATCAAAATTTTATTTTTTTTAAAAAAATTGATTTTGGTGAAATTGTGCTCATATACAGCTGACTTTAATCTGACGAAGACGGTGTATTCATTTTTTAGATTAACCAAATAGTTTAGGAGAAACTGGGTTCAGAAAATGGGGTTTCTCAAAATTACAGATTCGAAAATCCCATGAAACTATTTCGCCAATTTTTCAGCAACGGACAAAGGTATTGAAACGAGTGTAGTATCAAAATAAAGCTAGACTCTAGGACAACAATTAACCCGCAGAGAGTTGTTTGCTATGATAATTTTCACAGGATTTATGGTGTATCCGATGGTGTACTCTCAAATGGTGTACTTTTTGACCATTAATCTGTAAGGGCTAATGTTATATGAACTGTATGTGGTCATAATTACACCATTTCGAAGGCAGAATACATCCATGAGCAAAATATTCGGAAATTAAAAAAAAATGTTTTGGCCAAAAAAAAAAACAAAGGGGTTAACCCATCAAAATTTTAAATTTTTTTAAAAAAAATAGATTTTGGTGAAATGTTGCTCATATATAGCTGACTTTAATCTGACGAAGACGGTGTATTTATTTTTTAGATTAACCAAATGGTTTGCGAGAAACTGGGTTCAGAAAATGGGGTTTCTCAAAATTACTGATTCGAAAATCCCATGAAACTATTTCGCCAATTTTTAAGCAACGGACAAAGGCATTGAAACGAGTGTAGCATCAAAATAAAGCTAGACTCTAGGACTACAATTAACCCGCAGAGAGTTGTTTGCTATGATAATTTTCACAGGATTTATGGTGTAGCCGACGGTGTACTCTCAAAATTTACTTTTTGACCATTAATCTGTAATGGCTAATGTTATATGAACTGTATGTGGTCATAATTGCACCATTTCGAAGGCATAATACAGCCATGAGCAAAAGATTAGGAAATTAGAAAAAAAATATTTTGGCCAAAAAAAAAACAAAGGGGTTAACCCATCAAAATCTGAGATTTTTTAAAAAAAAATTATTTTGTTGAAATGTTGCTCATATATAGCTGCCTTTTATCTAAACAAGACAATGTATTCATTTTTTAGATTAACCAAATGGTTAGCGAGAAACTGGGTTTAGAAAATGGGGTTCTTGAAAATTACAGATTCGAAATTTGCCCAAATTGTGAAACTGAAAAAACTTTGAAAATTTTATTTCACGTGAAATCTGTCACAGGTAACGTTTACTTTGATGGAATGAAAGTGAAAAATGATACGGAATGAAAGTGAAAGCTGGAACAGAGATGTAAAAAATCTTTTGTGGATTTTTTACTTTTCGTGTTTTTCAAAGTTTTCCACACGCAATACATTTACACTTGTGTTTTTCTCTTTCACTTTGGCCAGCCATCCTCGGAACAAATCACCTTCCAAACATTAAAATTATATTTTTTGTCGCCGGACTTCTTGTACCTTTTTTACAAAAGGTACAAGTGTTTGTCCAACTCTACACTGTTTGTAACGAGACGAACACAAGCTGTATTTTGCCACAATCATCATCGGCAAAACATCCCATTAACCCTAGAATGTCATACTTAAATTTACTCCTTTAACGGTAAACTTTGTCGAATCGGCCAAGTCCAAAATATAACCGACGTAACTTGCAATATCTATTAAGTTTGTTAATGAATACAAACTAGTTTTATTTTTTAATGTGTTTTCCAAAATCATATTTAAGTTTCTCTCCATTTTTTATTTCAATAAGTTTCTTATTCTTAATCAGCTGTTTACTCTCCCAGCTATCGCAATCGAAACGAATGACTAGTCCGGACTTAAATCCGCATTTTTGTGGATCCGCTTAAATAAGAAATGCGCTCAATAGCGGTTTCGTCCAAGGATATGGTTTTTTTACGAGTTTCCGTGGTATCACAATGGTCTTCAGTAACTAGACAAGTCAATTCATCACAGCTTACCTACTCGAGAAAAATGCATGGACATTGTACGTAAATTTGGTGAACATTGTACACCAATTTGATGTTCATTGTAAAGGGTTTTCCAACAAGAGGTGTTACTTTGAATCACCCGGTATTTCGGTAGCTGTCACTTTTGAAGCTTTTATTCTTTGACATTTGACAACAAGAAACTACGCTATTACTAAAAATGGAACAATACACGCTTCAACAACGCAAACACAAACGTCATTTGCATAAAGTAAAGTATTTTGCATAAAGACTTTGGTCTTAAGGCTTATAAAGTTCAGTTAGGAAGAACTCAAGCCGGTAGATCATCAAAAACGTCGTGTTTGCTGATTGGCTCCTTGGAATGTCTGAAAATGATCCGGAATTCCATCGAAAAATCATCTTGACTGATGAGGCTCATTTCCACCTCGGTGGCTACGTCAACAAGTAAAATTGTCTCAACTGGGACTCTGAAAACCCATAATTCTTGGGTTTTTCGAAAATAAGGTTGGATGAATGGATACGTGCCACACAAGCAAAGAAACCATTGCTTTTTTACGGAAAATGTTTTAGGACGGGGTTATCTCTCGAAGAGGTGGCCACCGAGATCTTGTGATTTAACACCTTGCGACTTCTTCCTTTTGGGCCACATGAAAGATAAGGTGTACACCAACAGGCCAGCGTCGATTCAATACTTCAAAGATAGAATTCGTGAGGCTATCGAGGACATAGGGCAGCCACTTTGCGATTTGGTTATGGAAAATTTCATGAAAAGGATATGGTCCTGTAAGCGTGGTCGTGGTGGCCATTTGGCTGATGTTGTGTTTCATTTTTAACGGCATACCTTACTCTTTTTTATGAAATAAACATCCGATCATTTATCTCTACAAATTTCATTTTTCTTTAAATACCAAAATAACACCTAGTTGGAAAACCTTGTACTTTCAAACATTTTTCTTAACAAAGCTTTGTAAAGCTATTTTAAATTTTTATGAATATGGGAATAAATATTTTCTTTATTTAAATAACAGCGTTTTATATATTTCGACGAGTAGACATTTAAACTGTGATCCCCTTTCTTAAGGAAAATGTGTGAAAATTGTCTCTGAATTTTTTTTTGTACATATGTATTATGTATAAAAAATTATACCATTATCTACAACGTGACAACACTGACTTCTTCACATGTTGTGTTTCGAAATATGGCTTTGGAGTGCCCGTTAATAGGTCTACAATGTCTGTCTGTCCGCCATCATTAAAAATTTACAATTTTTTAAATGCAAACGTCTCAGCTCAAATAGGCTTCACAATGAAAGGAATCAAAGCCCTAGATAGGAAAGAAATTCACATTTTACACAGATTTCTTTCTCTGTTTTTACCAATTTTAGTTTACATTTTTTTATTTCGCCGTTGCGCCTCATTGTTCTGAATTTCACTTGTGGGATTGTGGTGTATCTCGTACATGACGTGGTTACAATTCATGCTCATGTGTTAGCTACAGATATCTTCAGATAGTATACCTATTTGTCGTTGTAGTTGTGTATTCATTTTTTTTTTAAATTTATCATCTTTTTTCATTGCAGGAATTTGCATTTTTTTTTCTCGTTCATTGTTCTGTTGTAATTCGATATCATTGTTTATTTGAATTGGAATTACTTTCAGTTCCATTATTACGACAGTTCTTATTGTTGCCATAATGAAGTGTACCAATTGTAAGAGTGTTAGTGTATTATATACCTACATACACAGGCATGAGCTAATTATGTGTGGCAACATGTGGTATCAGTGGAGTTGGAGCTGATGGTATATCTTTCATTGTTCCATTAATTTACATAATTTATCATGATTACAGTGAGTATATTAATAAACAAAAACAAAGGATCTCGTTTTCAAATCATTTATATTGTAGACAAAATATACATGCATGCACGCATACATACAAGCACATCCGCGTTGGCACTTTCTGGAAAACTATATAAAATTCAGGTTAGTGAAGGTTTTGGACAATTTCTCTGTTTAGAGAAAACATTTCTCCAGCCCTACTTCTGTTCTAAATGTCGTTATCAACGGTGCATTATGACCAGTAACCAACTGCTGTGAAATTTGAACGTATCGGTTCTGAACCAATGAGCCTCTTCGCTCAAGATAGATATTTTAAAAATCCTAAAAATTAACGACTTAACTTATTCGAAATTTAAAAGTTTGAGTTTGTTCAGTGCCCAAACAAAAGTATTTGAGGCAAATATGAGGATAATCGACTAATATTTGTAGCTTTGGTGGCGATTTCATTGTTCAGTCAATTTTCTGAAGAAGGGACGGTTTGACTTATTTTACTTTTTGAAATTTTTGAACAATGAGAAAATTTTTTTTAAATTTTTTCATGCCCTTATTTCATTGTTTACGCTATTGCACACATTTATTGACATAAAACTTTTTAGGATTTTTCTAAAATCAACGCCAAAATAGCGATAATTTCCAAATTTCGAGGGAGTTGCGCGATCCCTAAAAATTTTTAAAATTTTTTTTCTTTATTTTTCCCCTCATTAGGACCCCAGACTATATCTCTTTCCGAGGTTAACTTTTTTTTTTGAATTTCACTCCACCCTAATGGACAAACCTGGGTTTTCTGCAACACTTTGGGCTACAGCAGCAATATTCTCAGTTGTTCTTGAGCGACGTGCACGGGTTTTATTCTTCACATCACTAACTTGTCCCAACAGAACAGAATTTATCCACCGAACTGTGATTGCAAGATTTTCACCATTTCTGTAGTGAATTTTAATAATTTCAATGCGTTGTCGAAGCGTGTATCGTTCCATTTTTAGTAATGGCGCAGTTTCTATGTTGTCAAATGTCAACGAATAAAAGCTTCAAAAGTGACAGCTACCGAAATATCGCGTGATTCAAAATAACACCTCTTGTTGGAAAACCCTATATAATTGAAGTTTTTCATTAATCTTACTTATATGAACATTTGATTGGGGTTACAGTTTTGGTGTATCCGTAACTTGATGGACCTAATTTTGAAAAAAAAAAAAACGTTTTCTCCCTATTCTTTCTGGCGAATATTTTCCGTGAGTCATTTTAATTGAAATTATTGTTAATTATTTCTACACATCGCCAGAGAATGACACCAGTTAGACCAAATCATCTTCTACCTACACCCTACCGTCCTACTCCACCACACGCCCACATACTCGATTACATTGTAACATCCCCGTAGTCAGTTCAGTAATAACTACAATTATCAAAGGCTCAAGTAGCAGATACATATGTAAAAAAAATAGTAAATTATAACAAAATTATTATTAAAATACAATTTAAATCAATATAACAACATATGCCTCCCACACCCGCTACATAAGTATGTACATGGTATGTGTGTATGCGCATACAACACAAAACACCAACAGCAACTCGTTAGGAATCGAAGACATTCAAATTGACATATAATTAATTATGGATTTATGAATGACATATAAATGAAGTGCCCCCCCCCCCCCAGGCCCACCAACGGCTTGCCGCACCACCTTAATACAACGGCAGCCATGCATCGAAGTGGTAAGTGAAGACCACGATTGACTTGTAATTGTAATTGACCAATCAAGTAAAATATTCATAACGTTGGGTGTTGGACACGGGCAAAGGGTGTGCCAGTGTCTGGCTGACAGACATTTTTAACACGGAGAAGAAAACGGCCTCTCTAGCATTGAATGAAAAGGAAAAAGTTCGGGTGGATAGGTGCCAAACATTTTATTGAGACCTAATTTCGAGACCATTTGACTTTACATCTTGGAAAGCCCCGTATATTACGACTGGAGGAAGTAGAGGTAGTGTGATTAATTTTGTACACTCTCTCATCGCAGTTTGAGAACTTTACAGCAACATACGATGTTTGGCGACATTACGCCTAATAGCTTGGCAAAAATGAAACCTAAATAAAACCAGACGCATATTTTGGTGCAGTGACTTAACGCCACACGGTCATAACATAATATTGGGCCTCATGACCCCTGTCCGAGTTGTTCGTTCGGCAACATTCCGATAATATTTGTTGTGGCAATTGCATTTCATAGGGCAAATGCAAATCATCACAAAGTAATTCCAGGGCCATACAAAATTGGGACATTTTTCATTATAAAAAAAAACACAGTTTATAAGTTTTAGATAATATTTCGTTATCGGCCCATTTCAAAATGCAAACTAAAATTAGCAATGACAACTTCCAGGTTGTCCCGATATCTCCAAAATCAGCTGGGAATAGTGGAAGCTTTCAATCGGGAAAACATTTGGAAGCGTATGGATTGACCAAAATACAGCATATCCGAATCGTTTATTTAAAGCTGGCATTTCAGCGAGCGGTAGGTAGCCGCCACTGGGGAACTTCTCATAAATTATTTGGGGAATTTTTCAGAATTCTTGTGAAGACATTCAGATGATATTTGGGCCAATGTGCACGTTGAGTTACCACAACTGAACTTATATTTTTGATTTTAAGCGATTTATGGTAACAATTTTACTGAACTAACCTTTGGACAACATTTCTACTCAAGCATAAAATCACAAGATAAAAGTCAAAATAAACTGAAACTAAAAAATATGCCCCTTTATGTTTCATAAATTCACAAAAATTCATATATTTGTTTTTTCTTTTTTTAATTTAGCGGCGAATCATAAAATATTTTGATTTTAAATTAAAACGCACAGAACACTTTCTCTCAATAACTCAAATGTTGCTTTGTAAACGGATAAGACTATCAACTACAATAAATAATATTTGACTTAGAAATTTCATCCCTTGACATAATTCAGTGAAATTCCAACTTTTGATAAAATACTAAACAGTTGCTGCAATTATTAGCAACATTTTTGGAAGACACGTGATTTAGTAAAGAAACTTTTGAGTGTCATTGGTAGCTCCTCACTACGAAATTACATACACCCTTCGTCATGCCAAAATAGACAGCCTCTGGTACTTAGTAACTGACGACAACAATCACTTGAGTACTTATGGACAAATGGATACAAAAAGGCGTTCCTATAACAATTCCAGGTCGGAAGAATAACTCTTGGTGGGGGGGTTTGGTCGAAAAGAAGAACACTGAATATTAAACTATGTACAATGTATTCCAAACTCAGTGCCAGTATACCGCTATACATATGTATATTCCATACAACTGGACAATTTGAACGAATGAAATGTCCTCAAACAAACCATGCGCTTTTTACGGCGGAAGGAGAACGGGTCAATGTGGATAGACAGGGTGGTTATCGACACAACAAAAATGTCCGACTATATGCAAGTGCCATACAAAAAAAATATAGAAAAAGTAATGGATTGAAAATAATAAACGAATACATTTATGGCATTTAACTGCTGGGTTGCTTCGATTTTGTTCCACAGGCAACTGCGGAATTAGTATATTGAAATAAACAGATACAGTTTTATTTTGTCAGTCCTATTTGGTATTTGACATGCCACCACTTGGAAAAATAATTATTGAAAAAAAGAAAAGAGAAATGAACCAAAAGTAAATTCGGTGTGTTCTAATTACCGAGTAATTATTATAAAAGCCATAAATATAATTACATAAAAATGTCAACAAAATATTGTTAGCAAAGTGATGGATTTTCTATTATTTTTTTTTCTCTTCTCTTCTCTTGTATTGATAGAAAATGTTTCCCTAATTAGAGAATTGTAATTGCTAAGGTTATTTTTAATTAGTGGGCTTGATATGGTCTTATCCTAATTATTAAACATATGACATAGTCGTTCACAGGCAATTGCTGTACTGAGGCATGTGAAGGAGATGGATGGGGGTTTTTACTTAGGAACGACCGTCAGAAAAAAAATGGATAAAATGAAAATGCCTCATTTCTCATATAAATGCATTCATTGCTAAGTGTGATACACCGTACAGGAATATTACCCAAGTCCGGCGTAAAAAACCTAATATGTAATGTAATGCCTTTTTTACTTTGTCTTGCTTTTTTACTAGGTTTTGATTTCTTTTTGTAAAGGTGAATACGTTAAGTAAATTTAATCCAATGAAATTTTAAAATTTAAAAAACTTACGTCTTTAAATAGAAAGACGCAGAAAACCAAAATTTAAAAAAAAACTCATATCCCTCATATTTATTTTCAATTTTATTGCACTGAGAATTACAGTACATTTTTTCAGTGATCCTTTTTTATTAATATAAACATTAGTTTTTATGTTAATTGTTTTATTTTCCCAATAAGAATAAGTGTGTGAATTTATCTGTAGCCCCGTTGCTGGTTCATTGTACTTCATTGTACTACCAGCAAAGTTGATTTGTGGTTGCGACAGGCCTAGTTACGCCTGTGGATTTGACCTCCAACAGATTACTTTCTATAGGGTTACTTGAAAAGGTTACCATTGACAAGCTCATCAAATCGTGTGGAAGTCATTGCTATGTTGTCGAAAAAGTTATGGAAAATGCAGGCCACATTAAATAAAAATATGTTATGTAGTGAAATCTATTGGATCTATAAATAATTTAATATTATCCATTACATTAGAGAGCTGAACAAAATTCCAAATGCACCACCCCCTAGAAATGATTGATATGTTTTAAAGCGGTTTCTAAAATATTTTAGCTCTATCTTGCGCCGTTCGTGAGTTGCTCCAGTTTCCAACGTACCTCTATAAATCGATTTTTCCGTAAATACAGGATTTTAGACTTGTGTATAGTGGAAGGACACCAGGGCTTGGAATTTTCCCTAAGTACACGATATTATACTTGAGTATAATGGAAGAACACCAGTGCTTGGAGTTTGCATGAAAATATTCTAGGCTAAGATTTTTGTCCATTTTTTTTTTTAGTTTTTTCCATATTATTTTCATTACAATTTTAAATATTTCCGACTTTATCTTTTCATATGCTAGTAACTCCATATTATCTTTGTGGGCAAACATACTATTTGTACACACAAACATATAACGTTTTTTTTTCAACTAGTACTTATTTCGTTTTCGTTATTTTCGTTATCGGGCCATGTTGAACGAATTTTTGTTTACAAAAATTGAAGAGGAGGATATTGGCAACATTTGGTTTCAATAGGACGGCGAAGCTACACTCGATGTTTTGCGTCCTGTTTTTGAAGATCGCATTATCAGCCGCAGAGCTGGTGTCGTTAGGCTACTGCATGGCCAGCCGAAGCAGCCATTTGAATGAAATTATTTTCCATTATTAACCGGAAGGATTGTATTTTCAAATAAAAAAAGAAATTTCAGAAAATATCCAGAATCTTTTTTTTATAGAATTTCCAAAAAAAAAAAAGTTATTTGGCGGACCCTACACAGAAAAAAATACGGGCCAAAAATATTCAATTACTGTCGTAATTGAAATTAAGCTTAAATATCAATTAATGTTGTAATTGAACTTAGAAATTCTTGGTGAAATCAATGTAAAAAATAGTAAAAAAATCAATTACTTATTTAAAATTTGAGTAATTGAATTCACAACTTTTGTAATTGGAAGAAAATCAATTAAAAAAGTAATTGAATTGACGAATTCCATACAAACTTCGTAATTGATTTCAAAAATATGTTTTTTCTGTGTATATAAAAATGGGTTCGTGTAGAAATCGTTTTCTACAAAATTTTTATTGCTGTCAGTGGTTTCGTTTATATAACAACTCAATATACATTGATGTAATGACAACTTATTTTCATACCCATTTTTCATTTCAGAAAATGTTAACTTGTTTTCATAATTTGTTTCCCTTAACCTTGTTGTTCGACGAAACAGCCTGATTTCGTTTCCAATTAAAAACTTTAATTTGCTTTTACTTATATAAAAAAACATCGACAACAAATTATTACAAAAAAAAAAATACATATAAACAAAAACCATATTAACCAGCAACGCGGTAGTCATCTCTACTCGAAAGGACATTAATTTTGTAATTATATATAATTTCTTTTCAACCTGAAAACCAAATAAAAATGATGGAGAAAAAATGAAATGAAACAACATTATTTTTCCAATTATAAGTTGCCAACAACCGGCGACACTTACAATGTTATAATGCCAGGCCAGCAAAAACAAAAAAAAAACAGAACGGCCAGCGGAGAAGTTGTTAAACAAACGAAAGGGTTGGTGAAAGGTAACCGACGACATGCTCGACCCCATCACAAAGTAAAAGGACTCCCAATGGTTTGTCGTGAATAAAAAAAAACATGAAAAAAAACGCGATATTTTTTTGTGTAATCTTTTATTAAAAGTTGAACTTAATTTTGATTGCGTGTATTTATGGCATTGCAATGGAAAGAAATGAATGAATGGGCCGACGGTTGGTATGATGATGTGCTCATGAAGGATGGTAAGAGTTGGCCTTTTTTGAGAGATTATTTAAAAAAAAAACCACACGAACATCCCAAAAAATACGAGTTTAATTACTTGTTATCGGGGATTTTAAAGTTGCCTAGCAAAATAACAAAAAAGTGTGGGAAATTACAAAAGAAAACATTCTTTCAGAAATGGTTTTAAACAAGTCCGTGTATTCTGTAAAAAAAAAACTTTGTAAAATCTATATCGCTTAAACTTGGCAGGTCCAAAGATGTTTACACTTTGTATTCCAAAATCCACCTGGGTATCCAGAATTCAGCATTTGTGTAAAAGAAGAAATATTTGAAAATAAATACCCCGAAATACAACACCCCTCCCCCATTTTATATCGATTTAGTCTTCTTCCAGATTTAGATACATCTAGTCAATCATTTCTATCAATTTGATTACACCATTGAAATATACGATTTTTTCATTATCCCTTAAGTAGACTTTTGATCCAGATCTTTAAGAGCGCCTAGTATTTTTTCTTGAACAACAGCGGTCGTATTTGCTTCAAATCAATTTCGAATCAGTCTAACTTACTTATTTCCCGAAACATTCGGGAACAGTGAGCTGTACTCGATATAATTGTGTATACTCACTGACCAGCACCTACAGTGTAAAGCCGTCACCGAACGGCTAATACTTTTCTAGATAAGTTCTGCAGGCTCACCCGTAGATGTCCATGGCTTTGACTGTTACGAAACGGCTCACAATCTACTATAATTGGCGATTGAATATCGTCAAACACTCCTGTGTGGAAAAGTGCAGTACTATTGGCTTCAAATCAGTGGCAAATCTGTGAATAATAATAGATAACCGATCGGAATAATACCGCCAAAAACTGTTGCCTTCTTGCACAGTGGTGGTATTCGAATTTTTTTGTAAAGAAATCTGCCGTTGGGAAATGGCCTGTCCGATTTAATTAAAAAATTTCACACAGACCAAGCTGAAGTGTGTTCGAGCTTAAGTACGGAAGATGGGCCAAGTGGGTCTAGCCAAAGATAAACATAAGGTGAAAACAACGGTTATCAAATAAATTTAATCCTACTGGGATCATATGTACCAGTTGTTTATATGTATCCATAACATCTTAGATATTATCCTTGGAACTATTTCAAATTCCCCAACCGTGCCACATTGGCCTTCTTTGGTACAGACTCACCCGAAGATTTACACTGCTTTGACTGTGCTTGTCCTTGTGATGGATGTATCGCCCACGAAACACCTCGCCTCTTTTTCGATGATAGGCTTTTTAGGCAAAAACAATAGTTGACATGAAGACACAATTAATTTTTCTTATTTTCGTTGAAATCCACGATTTGTTAAAGACAAATCATTTTTCTAACTTTCGTAAAAAGTTGTTAGTTATACAATGGGAATTCTCGCATTCATTTTCTCAGTCCACTTGTTGGTATTCAATAAATAAATCGTTTTCAAACATCGAAAACAATTAATATTTGTAAGGACATTTCTCACTAAATTTATTTCTGTGGTCTGTCTGAATCCTTGTATTAAACAAATAAACATTGCAATAATTAAACTAATTTTGTCTCCATCCTGTTTATTTCCAGAACCTGTACGTCAAAACTCATCTGAAGTCTATGACTCATCATAAATCCGTAACCTCAGAACGAAAAACACATTGATAATAAGCTCCGAAATTTATTATCGCAATAAATTTTTACTAATTCGTTGGATAGAGAGAGAGAGAGTGAGCGAAACAACAGGAAATCAAAACAGTGCCAAAACAAAAAACGGAAACGGAAGGTGTACGTACGTGCACATAATGCCCAAATTACTTAATCGAACACATACCCTCCACATGTAACTCTTGCCAAAGAACAAAGGTTAAAAATGAAAACAAGGACAAAACAATCCAACACAACGTACACGAAACAAGCAATAAATGAACAATAAATAGAAGTACATACACTACAAATGTAATAAAAACAAATCGACAACGAACAAGCAAACCCATGTAAAACAACTGAAAAACACACACACAGAAAAACTAAGCTGGCACTTTAAGGTGGAGGACACAGGGCAGAAAGCATCATCCACTTCATATAGATTAGGAAGATAAAGTGCCATCATCATCATTGCCCATTGGGGTTGAAACTGATGTACTGCCATTGTTTTATTTTTTGGGGGGGAACAGCCATCGCATTTATCGAGTTCAACTCCAAACAAACAACCAAATAGCTGAAAGTTTAACTGCTTTTTAAGATGTTCCACATCGAAAAATAAAATAACAACGACGACGTAAAGTATGACCAATCAAAAATCCATTACAAATGTTACGCTCGGATAAAACTAAACAAAAACAGGAAGGACACAAACCTAATAGGGATGTCAGTTGGGATACGTAAGTATTACCATCATCATTATATTAAGGACCAGGCGGGGAACTTATATCAAATGGGCTATAACAGGTTCAAATACCAAGAAGAAACTCGCACACATTTTTCAGCTGCGATTTCAAATCGTGAATGCCGGTGACATTACGATTAATTCCCCTATTTAACAGTTATTTTTAACTTTTTTTTTTTTGATTGGAAATATGATTTTGAAACAACTGAACTTCTTTGATTCCAAATGATTTTCAAAAAGCAACATAAATTTGGAAAGGTTCCCCATTTTAGGCGGGTAATAAGTTGAGCAATAAGTAACATTTTTTAATCCACAAAAGCGAATTAATTACTTTGAAAATAAGGTACGGAGCAAAGTGTACGCCACTAACGATTGACGAGCTTAATGTTTATATTAAGTTCGTTTATGGCGTACCAAAATCATAGCTACTAATGATGATTATTCACTGGGCTGATGTTCATTGGGTAAAGGTTTGCCACGGGTATTTTACTGTTACTTTGTGTTACGATTTATGTGCTCCTCAAAAACCTGTCATTTCACGAATTATGTAATTTATTCTTATCCGGGATGGATCATACGAAGTTATATTAGATGTAATCGAGGACTGAATAAGGCAAACCTGTTGTCGGGACTGAGAGCTCTATGAGGCATTAGAAGCTAAACAAAAAATGTTTTGAATATCCTGGTAATTTTTAAAAATCACATATTTTTGGGGATTTGGAGATCGACATTTCTATACAACACTAGCATATATTCTCACACACACACATACCTCTTCTCAACTCCTCATTTCCTCCTCTTTCCTTCTAACATTTCACACATAAAGGGAAAAAATCAAAGAAATCCTTTTTCTCGAATAAAAACGACAAGGAAATAAAAGCACAGCAAAACATCCTGTGAACACATCGCCATAATAGTATCCGTTCTAAGGAATACAAACAACTACTACAACAGCGCAATTGTTGCAAAAGCTATGGCAAAATGTTCATGCGAATAAACTTTTTCAACGTACGAGTACGAGAGACATAGGAAACTGCAAAATGCACAATAATTGAATCAGTTTTCAACATGAAATATATTACTTTTTGTCTTTGTCCAACTGACAAGTACATAGTACAGTACCCGGGCAGCTGTTATTACGCGTGTGAAATAATAAATGACAAAAATTTCGTTACTCCAGTTAATTTCAAAAATAAGCTATAAAGGCCCAAGCTGATAAAAATCATTGCTTCGCATATTGCATGCACTTATTGATAAGGAAGCACTCACATAAGTGATACGCTGTGACTTTTCGAAGCAAATATTTTTGTATATTTGAAAAATTAGAATAATCTCACTAATGCATGCATTCAGCATGATGAAATTCTAAGAAATCAATTCCACAGTTAAGACTATTTCTTATGTCGGCATTAATACGAATCGATACACATTAAATCAGTTTCAGAGTGCTACACTCACCTAAATTTTACAGTCTGGAAATTTTACAAATCTGAAGATTTGGGTGGTCGGTCAATGTGGTAAGAACATCATTATATATTATGTCGATGCCGTCGACGCTACGAGTACCAGAGGAATTTCCCAGCCTTGCAGATCTTCTATAGTATCAGCAGTAACCGATAGGCCCCGATCAGTCAGTTTACAAATTGCATCCTGCACATCACCCTTTATGGAACTTTAGAGGCCAACCAATGTATATATGCGAATATTTGTAACAGAAAACATGACATGTCCAAGTTTTAACAATTTGTTTATTAACTTAATAAAAACGGGTACGAGGACTGATTAATTTTTACGCTTTTTTGATGCCGGCAGACCGCTATCAAATTCTGATATGGTCAATACCCTCGATGTAGGTATCAGTTTGGCCAGTCTATTGGGTGCTGGCCTATTGGCATTTCTCACCTCTCCGCTGACGGTGGTACCAAATCGGTGCTTTCTAGCCTTTTTGTCTTGTTTGATTCTTTCCGGATCTCTGTTGAAACAAAAAAAAAATGTATTGATCGACAAATTTTTGCAAATTGTAAAAAAAAAAAAAACCTTACCTTTCCGTGTATGTCAAACGATTTGTGGGTAGAGATGGCTTGGGCATTGAATGTTTTTTGGTAAACGATGTCGGCTGATCTTTTAGGCCGAAACTCTTGGCAAAATGTCCCATGTGGGCGTTTTTCACATTAAATATGGGTTTCAATTCTTTGGGGAAAGTCGTATAGAATTTGGTCCAGGACACAAACGCTGTAAAGAAACAATAAAAGAAAACGTTATTATTAATTTCGGGCAATGGCAGTTATACAGTTTGGACAATGATATTTACAAAATATATCATTAGGCTAACAACCTTAATGTTTCAAAAAGATCTAATTTCCTGTTCATTACAAATAGTTTGGGAAAATACTTTCCGAAAGGATTGGAGGAGTTAATCTCTACTAAAACGATAGGTTTGTTGGACTTTGGACTTATATTATTATATTACCACAGTTAAGCGACATTCACAAAGGATCATATTTGATCACCGCGTGAATGCATTACATACCAGGCCAACATATCCTAACCCAACAATAATCGACAAGAGGGATAAAAATTCCAAGCCATTGAATAAAACACCACTGAAGATCCCACAAGAAAATGTAGCTTTTGTTCAACCAAAAATACCAAAAAAAAAAAATAGTGTAATCCGAAAAGTAGTCCAAAGACCCGACCCGACCAACTCGGATTAGATGAATATAAAGATTTCTCCACATATCGTCAATTTTGTTTGTTTAGCCACTCCTAAGCCAAGGATAAAGAGGTTCGACTGATAATCAATTTGTTTTAGCAAAATCATCCGTTTGTTCGTCAATGAAACTAATAAACTTTGGACATTGCTGGTAGTTGTTTTTTTTTTTTTTTGAAGACTAACACTCAGTGGATGCCCCCTATGAATGCAATGCACTGTGTTAACGATTGGAAGTAAGGGTATTGGAGGGAGGAAAGATGGAGAGTGTTTGTTGACATTTGTTTTGAACTTGAGAATGTCATAACAGGCAGGAAAAACACTTGCTGGAAGATTATTCCACATACGAGCAGTTCGGCTGAAGAACGAATTTTCTCTATAGTGCGTCGTCCGGTCAACCGGCCATTTGACAATGAACGGATGAGATTCCCTGGATAGCCGAGTATTCCGGCTAAATGTTCTAACGTCAGAGACCAGACGACGGATATCTTCTGAACAGATACCATTAAAATATCTATAGAATAGCGATACACAACCCACATTTCGGCGATGCTGTAGGGAGACAATAGAGCTGGATACCCTACCATCCCCTATCATCACCACCGCTCTCGTCTGTACACGGTCCAGAAGCTTCAAAGATGTTAATGGAGCCCCTGCCCATATATGCGAGTTGTATTCCATTTTAGGCCGGATGTAGGTGGTGTTAATATTTACGAGATCAGATGGAGTGAAGTATTTCTTGCACCGCTTCAAAAAGCCTAAACACTTGAATGCTTCTTTCGACACTTCGAATATATGGCTAGCCCAGCGATCATCACTTTGTATCTTCATGCCCAGAACATCAAGAGTGTCTGATTCGTCGATATCCACAACACCCATAGAAATTGACGACGATGCTGGATCTGGTGAACGTTTGTGTGACAACAAACAGCACTGGATCTTTTGTGGATTAAAATCTACTTTATTCATTTGGCCCCACTCACAAATCGTCGCCAAATCGCGGTTAAGTGAGTCATTCATCGTTCGCCTTTTGTCTTCCACCTCCATAGGACCTGGCAGATGATCAAATGAGTATGAATGACAGAGATTGCTGTCATCCGCAAAGGAGTAGATCGGGTTCACAGTCTGACCCAACAGGTCGTCAATGAAAATAAGAAATAAAGAAGGAGAGAGGACAGAGCCTTGTGGCACTCCTGCGGTCAACCTGTGCTCGTTAGATGAGACCCCATCTATAACAACTCGTATAGAGCGATCCCTGAGAAAACTCGATATGAATCGAGAGAAGGTATTACCGACACCAAATGCAATTTTGATCTAGTAAACATTTTTGAGATTGGTAAAAAATTGGTTTTAGACAAGAAGTGATAGATAATTTTAATTACTTATCTTTTCAGTGCCGTAAATAATTCTCAAAGAGTAATGAGAAAAAATAAATCTGTATTTTTCAAATTAGTTGCTACAACCAAACTATATTTGGTACAAATAAAATGATGAGATCATAATAAAGATAAGAAGAAAAAATGAGTACAATAGATCTTAAAATGTATGAGCTCGAAAAAAGTAAATGTTTTTATGCGATTAAAAACAAGAAATGTAAAAAATTATTTCCTCATAAATTCGAAAAATACGAAAAGTAGTCAACTTTAGACATATTTCTGAGATTTATCCAATTGTCCGATTTTTAATGTGAATACCTTAAAATCATCCCTAACTCACTCTGTTGGACTAATGTAACAAATCAGCTTACTGATTTGAGAGAAGTTTCACATCTATTCCTTCATGGAGTGCAATCGAAAATGTGTACGGGTTAAACATTTATCGATGGGCTTTCTCCTCTACTAAAAAGAGCAGCTGTATTTCTGTAATTCTATAATCATCTGATGGCATACTGTATATCTATAATACATGAATGTAAGTAGTATGAAGAATACGAATACACATGCCCTTACATACATCGGTATGTGTACATATGAATGCGTCTAAGTGCTTTTGTATGATTTCAATCCCCTCCCTTTTTGATACGAAAAAAATAATAACAAGTAATGTTTTGTCCTTTACTGTTGTTCAGTTTTACGGATATGTCAGAAATCGAGAGCACTTAACTTGGTAACTTTTACAAATTACCAATTTTTTTTTATAATTCATTGTGTTCTTCCATAACGCACACAGACGATATCTTTCAACATCAAATTTCTGTGGCACAAAGAAGTCTTTAACATTAATTTCGGCCCCTCAATCGTTGCCTATAATTCATTTTCAGTTTATTTAAATTACCTTTGCAGGCCTTTTCGTGCATTTCCTTGTCGTCTGCAATTAATTCTTGAAATTTATGTTGTAAATTTGAGGCAGCCTCCTGTAATGTTCTGGCTTCGTCATCAGCATCGTTGAGAGCTTTTAGATAGTCATCCACATCAGCTGGAGAGATTCTGAAAAAGAATGATCATGAAGTTGTGTAAGTCGTTTTGAAAAAGAATTTGACCGAAGTGGTTTTTATTTTTTACACATTATTTTTCTTTTGCCAGTGTGTACAATTTACTAAAATGAATTCAGATCCACTCGAGAACCACATAGTAAGTAAAGTCCACTATAAAAATCTACTTCATTCAGGGCCAATAAATGTGATCGTAGTTAAATCACGATTATGTAAAGCTCAGTTTCCAATAAAACAAAGTTTAAACTTCAAATAATTTTTTGAGTGGTCACTCAAAATAACCCCCTCTTTCGGCTGATAATGTGGCAACACTAACACTTTTATCAAAAATTAAATATATGGAAGTTGGTGAACCAAAATAATTTTGTTTATTCTCCTTCTTTCGTTGAGTGCTGCCACAATCATATAGCTATCAGTCTGTAGTTGAAACGCCCAATATTGGACGTTTAATTTTGACTGAAAATGAATTTGAAGTTGAACTTCAGTTTAAACGAAGAACAACCTCAACTAACGTTTTGGGCCTATGTCGGTACAATCGTCTAACTGAAACTGGAATTAAAAACTTATTCGACTAAGCATTGCTAAAGATCAAAATCTGTCAATTCGGTGACGATCACAGCATTTGGGCCTATTTGCCACATGTTAAAACCAAACCATGCATTATGTTCCGAGTGTGTTATACTCGAATGCCAGCTAAATGATCAGGGGTTTTTTGTTGTCAAATGGTGAGAAATGATGTGTTTGGTTGAATATTTTTCTAAAACAAAGTTCATTTTGAAATTGCGTATTTACATAGGCATTGGAAAATTCACGTCAACTTATTGAGAAACCCTTAAATTCATCTCGTGTTACTGCTGGGAGTTACCGCTTTCCGTCAACCGAGTTCAGGTATATGAAGTCCAAAACCCGTAGAATTAAACAGGGAGTTCCATAAGGCGTGGTTCTATAGCTGCTACCACAACATCAACATCGGATTGCGATATCGTGACATTACATGCGAAATAACAATTTTACGATTTCACATCTTTCGATGTTTTTAGTGTGGTCAAAACAGCGATACAGTTTATTGTGCCAAACATTTTTTTTTAAATACGCACAACTATGCACATTTATGAAACGGATATATCGGTGAAACTGCCAATCATCTACTTCTTTAGAATTCAAAAGAACTATATCTTAAAAAGAACACTCTATAATTGGGATACAAGAAATGGTTGCAATGTATCATGTGTAATAATGGGACTGGATGAAAGAAGTCTCAGCCTTGTAATAGGAGTTATCACAAGCCACTGCTCAATCAGGGCGAGGACCAGCAAATGGGATAACAGATCTCCAGTCTTGTGCTGGATATGTGAGTTGGAGACAATAGAACATGTACTTTAACATTGTCCATAGATTCCTGACAGAAGAAGGGGACATCACCAAGATCCGGGTTGAAAACGTAATAGGCTTCATAAGGGACACAAGATGGCTGAAGTACAAGGAATGCGGGTACACAACAGACTAAATAAATTCCGGGCAACACACTATAATTTATCCCATATTAGGTTTGGAAAGGTCAAATCTACACTACTTAACTGGAAAGTTGAATATTTACACTCCAAATTCTATACCAAATTTACCTGTGAGCCAAGAATACAGGGTATATAAAGAATTTCTTTCAAAACTGTTTTGACCATGAAATCAGCAGTGGATATGTTTGTATAATAACTTTCAGGATTTTTTAGGGTAACTCTTATTCCATGAAGCCAGAGTTTTCGTATTTCTAAATCAGTAAAACTTATACTTTTTGATGATTTTTAATATATACGAAAAGCCACCGCCTGTTTTTAAAGTACTGCTTGCACGTATTCTTAAGATAATTGTCCGATTTAACTATAGTTTCCCTATTAAAAATTAAGGAATCTCAAAAATTGGTAAAGCTAATCACAAATATTCGAGATTAACCGTGAAAAACTCTGGTGATAAACAAATGATAAAAATTACTCTTTATGCCCACACTGCAATATTCCATCTCTACTAAATGACCTTTCAAAAGGATAATACATCCTTCGATATCAAGAAGTAATTAAACAAATTTAGAAACTCACCTGATGCGTTTGTTTTCCAAATAACGTACAAATTGCACTTCACTGGGTGTTAAGAATAAAACAGCACGGCCACAGCGTCCAGCACGAGCCGTACGACCAACACGATGAACAAAATCGGCTGTTTTCTGAGGTGGCGAATATTGCACCACCAAATCAATTTCTGGAACATCAATACCACGGCCAACAACATCCTGTAAAATAAAATGTTTACTATAAAAAATTTATATAGGAATAGCTAAGAACATACTGTGGCCAATAATACTCCCGATTTACATTCGCGGAATCCTTTGAAAACGCCCTGTCTTTCCGTTTGGGACATAGAACCATGTAATCTGCCAAATTAATTAAATATTTATATTAAACCGTATTTAGCCTGCAGCTATTATTAGTCACCTAAAGAATCGCAAGCCCTTCAGTAAAGGTTCCTCTGTATCATCGTCCGATTCTTCCTTTGTCATTTCGTCGTCATCTTCATCGAGGACTCTCTGCGTTAGCTGTTCATTCAGTAGGTCATGATGAAAATTAACCATTTCCATGGTGCTCATGAAGATTAAAGCCTTTAGTTTGCCTTTACCGCGGTATTCATGGGCCAATAGGCCGGAAAGTGAAACCAAGCGCAGCTTTGGCGTTACAACAATATAGCTTAGCTTTAAGTTCTCCGGTATGGTTAGAATTCCCGTAGAATCTTCCGCGTCCAGCAACTCTGCAGTGGCAGCTTCTATGCTCTCTTTATTATAGCCATCAACGGATGTTATGGCCTTACTGGGATCCTCGTCACTGTTGTCAATGAAAGTTGGGTCGTTTAAGGCTAAACCAGCCAACTTCTGTACTGCTGCTGTCAGAGTAGCTGACAATAGCATTCTCTGCAAAGGCTCTAAGGGTCCTTCTTTAGCACTGTCCGTGCGTTGTTTATCAATGCCCTCTACAATTTGTTTAACATCCCGTTCATAGCCCATTTCCAACAGACGATCTGCTTCATCGAGTACTAGAAACTTCGCCTTATCCACTTTAAAAGATTCCGTGTGAAGTAGATGATCAACTAAGCGGCCAGGTGTACCTATCAATATATTGATACCTTTGCGCAGTCGTGCCTTTTCTGACTTACGCTTTTCGCCACCCATAAGGACACCAGGCACAATCCATGTGAATGGTTTCACCAACTTCAGGAATAGTTCATATGTCTGTATGGCTAATTCACGAGTTGGTACGATCACAACGGCCATTACACCACACTCACGGGTAAGTTTTGGTCGTATTGCTTGTAATTTTTCCACAACCGGCAGAGCGTAGGCAAGTGTTTTGCCCGAACCAGTTTGGGAACGAACTAGAAGATCTTTGCCTGTTAAAAAAGTGATGAGAAATTGAATGAATTTGAATACATCAAGTTTCGAGAGTCACTGTAGACAGAAGTAGGTCTTCTCAACCCCTAGCACCTTACGAATGCAACTCAAGTATGATTATCAAAGACTCTTACAGACTATACACGCCGACTTTCCAGTCTTGATCGACAAAATTCTGTGTTTTATGACACAACAATAAGCTCAGTCAAAAGTCTGATTTTCGATACTGATGCTGGGTTTGAAAGAAATTACCCACGACAAAGCTCCAGCTCACACCTCGAATACATTGGATAAATTCCGCTACGAATTAGATGCACTACTTTCTGTTCTCAAAAGATGGTGTGAAGGAAAGAGAAAGACGTAAGTTTAATACCAAAGATGAATGTGAAAACTAATGCGTATTTCAGAGGACGAAAAAGACGTACTACAAAGACAGGAAAATGTTTATATATCGCAACAACAAAATTGCTGGGTTGTAAAGGATTTCCCAACAGTGAAGAGGTCAATTTGCGATTGGTGGCTGCTATTCCGAGTAACTTACGGGTAAATATGGTATTGAAGTTATTGGACATCAATGGAAAAATGTAAAAGCGAATATGTTGAGAAATATAAACCGATAATTTCTTTGAGATGTCGGTTAATTTTAGGGACCTTGAACGGACAATTCAACAAAAATAAAATGGTACTTAGTTCAAAATATATAAAATGTTTACTACTTACCCTCCAATGCCTTTGGCACTGTCTTCTGTTGCACTGTTGTCAGCTGTCTTATGCTAAAGATATCTGCCAGATTTTTCACGGCATGTGCATGCAAATCCAATGACTCAACCTTAGTGCCATCGAAGATTTTCTCCGTTATGGGCCTGACCAAACGCTGACCCAATTCAATTTTCTCCGGTTGATCCTTGAATAGACCAATTTTACGAACGCTCGAATCGCCGGGGCGCTTAACGCGAAATGCATTAGATTTGCGGGCAAGTGGATTTACATGCCCCAACTCGGGGTCTTCTTCATTGACATCTTTATTTTTTTGAGCCTCTTCCCTTTCTTTCTGCTCGAAGAGATCAGAGGCTCTGGGTTTTTGATTAGGATTTTGCGAAAATTTTCGAATTCCAGAGTGGATTTCCTTGTTGGAAAGCGTGCGTTTTTTCAATGGTCCATCGCCTTGCCGTTCGGATCGTTTCTTTTGAAGGCGCTCTTCACGGTTCAACTTCGTTTTAGGTGGTTGTCTGAAGGTGGCGGTTGATGGGGTAGTGCATGTATTTAACATTAATTCTCCAGCTAATTCCTTAGGTTTAGATACTTTGGCATACGATTCCAAATCAGAATCGTTGCCGTCTTTTACAACGAAATTCTTCTTCGACATCTCATGTGATTCCTCAGTGGATTTCCTTTTAAAGGCTGTAGATTTCTGGGTTTGATTGACGGCACTTGTCTCCACCTTCCGGCGTATAGCCATGGATTTCGGAAGAGTTGGTGGTGTTTGTGCATCTGAGTTTGGCTGTGCCTCTCTTGCTAGCGGACGTTTCCGAGCCACTACCGCCTTGACTTTCTGTGTCCCTCCACCGAACTCGAATGCAAATCCAGCATTTGTGGAGGATTTTTTAGGTTTCTTACCTTTATCTGGAACTATTTTCTGTTTTTCCTGTAAATGGTGAGAGCATGGTTGAAATGTTTCGGAATAGGAAGACGACTTACGACTTACCTGTGATTTTGTACGCATTGGTGGCTGCGATGTTGTGGTAATGTTCAGTTCAATGGTCATCTTAACTATTAATTAAATGTATGTTTAAATTGCTAAATTGGCTAGATTTTATATCCGTAACTTTGAACTTGAATTCGTTTCAATAATTCAATAAATAACAAAAAACGTGGTGGTGTTTCTGTTGATTCGGTTTTGGTTTGTATAGGAACATGTGTTGGTTGTTTTGGTTTTGTTGCCAGTGTTGCCACTAGTAGTGTACTCCATTCCCAGACGTCACGGTATTGCCAGATTGGTGTCAACTATTTTTCAATTTTTAAAAACCGCTGAAAATTATTTTGAAAAATTGTAAATGTAATTAAAAAAATCCGCCTATTACTTAGTTTGTGAGAATTGTGAAAAAGTGCCAAAATACATTTGGGCCCTTAAATACTTGATTATGTCAAAAAACGGCACAATGCCACGATTTAATATCACTGATTGGCACATTTGTTGAATGCTTTGGTTTTGTGGCCTATGTTGCCAATAGCTAAGGAACAAATGTATTTGATGCATTTTAAACGAAATCATGGTGATGCTTTTGTCATTTTTAGCAACTAGATGGCGGTCATTTATACACAGTCCGTGGCTAGTCATTGGGTCAGAACCTGGTTTGTTATTACAGGGGACAGCAAGCCCGAATGATTTTAAAAATTAATGGGATTTTAAATAAAACAAGTATTGTGTTGGTATTTTTTGAATTAGACAAACTGTGCTCGCGTGCATATGTTAATATATTTGTTGATGTGAATATATATTTTTATTAAATAAATGTGTTTCCGAAACCCCTAAATTTTTTCGTGGAACCCCCTAATTCCGCCGAGCACACTTTGGGAACCATTGATCCAACTCATTAAATCTAAATTGAACTAGAGCAGCGAAAATTTGTAATTCGTCACTAAAAAACACACTAAATATAAAACGTCAATAAAACTAGCGTAAATGTTTGGCAACATTTACAATAATAATCGGGTTGAACTTGGCTATTGTGGTTGCGGTATTCACTAAAGTGCTGCCACATCTTATACCAAAGAGTGTTGCCCAATTTCTGGTGATATTACACGCAGAAAACGAAATGTGAGAGTCAAACAAAATATGCAACAAATATATAAGTTTATTACAATTTTAACCTGTGTAAAAGTTGTGAAAGAAAATACCTTCCAGCAGTAATATTTGCGAAAAATTCGAAAGCGGTCAACCACTCCGTGATCTAGTTAAAAGGATTCTTGCAGAAATCAAGGTAAATAAGAAAACCATATCGTAATATTTTCAACATGTCACTTTAAACGGTTGCCAATATTCGGGTGATCCCCAAAAAAGGTGATTCTGCAAATTACCGTCCGATTGTAATATTTTCGGCGCTGTTGAATTTTATGGAAAACCAGTCTAACGTCCTTCTGAATGATCGGTAGTATGTCTTTCGTAGAAACCATTCTACTGATGTCGGCTCTGGACATTTCCAAGGTGTTAAATAGGGTCTGGCAAGGTGTTAAATAGGGTCGACACCTATAGCATTGGCTGTTGCTAATGAATTGTCTCGATTCATATCGCGTTTTCTAAGAGATTACTCTACACGAGTTGTTCTAGATGGGGTGTCCTCATGTAACGTACTCAGGTTGATCTGGTCTCTCTCCTCTATTTCTTATTTTCATTGTAGACCTGTTGGGTCAGACAGCGAACCCAGTTTAGTATTTTGAGGATGACAGCAAACTCTGTCATTCAGATGGGGAGTCCTCATGTAACGTGCTCAGGTTGACGTAGGTGCACCCCAAGGGTCTGATCTTTCTCCTACTCTATTTCTTATTTTCATTGTAGACCTGTTGGGTCAGACAGTGAACCCAGTTTAGTATTTTGAGGATGACAGCAAACTCTGTCATTCAGAGATTGCTCTATACGAGTTGTTCTAGATGGGGTGTCCTCATGTAACGTGCTCAGGTTGAGGGTTCACTGTCTGACCCAACAGGTCTACAATGAAAATAAGAAATAGAGTAGGAGAAAGACCAGACCCTTGGTGTGTACCTATGGTCTGGTCTTTCTCCTACTCTATTTCTTATTTTCATTGTAGACCTGTTGGGTCAGACAGTGAACCCAGTTTAGTATTTTGAGGATGACAGCAAACTCTGTCATTCAGAGATTGCTCTATACGAGTTGTTCTAGATGGGGTGTCCTCATGTAACGGGCTCAGGTTGACGTAGGTGCACCCCAAGGGTCTGATCTTTCTCCTACTCTATTTCTTATTTTCATTGTAGACCTGTTGGGTCAGACAGTGAACCCAGTTTAGTATTTTGAGGATGACAGCAAACTCTGTCATTCAGAGATTGCTCTATACGAGTTGTTCTAGATGGGGTGTCCTCATGTAACGGGCTCAGGTTGACGTAGGTGCACCCCAAGGGTCTGATCTTTCTCCTACTCTATTTCTTATTTTCATTGTAGACCTGTTGGGTCAGACAGTGAACCCAGTTTAGTATTTTGAGGATGACAGCAAACTCTGTCATTCAGAGATTGCTCTATACGAGTTGTTCTAGATGGGGTGTCCTCATGTAACGGGCTCAGGTTGACGTAGGTGCACCCCAAGGGTCTGATCTTTCTCCTACTCTATTTCTTATTTTCATTGTAGACCTGTTGGGTCAGACAGTGAACCCAGTTTAGTATTTTGAGGATGACAGCAAACTCTGTCATTCAGAGATTGCTCTATACGAGTTGTCCTCATGTAACGGGCTCAGGTTGATGTAGGTGCACCCCAAGGGTCTGATCTTTCTCCTACGCTATTTCATATTTTCATTGTAGACCTGTTGGGTCAGACAGTGAACCCAGTTTAGTATTTTGAGGATGACAGCAAACTCTGTCATTCAGAGATTGCTCTATACGAGTTGTTCTAGATGGGGTGTCCTCATGTAACGGGCTCAGGTTGACGTAGGTGCACCCCAAGGGTCTGATCTTTCTCCTACTCTATTTCTTATTTTCATTGTAGACCTGTTGGGTCAGACAGTGAACCCAGTTTAGTATTTTGAGGATGACAGCAAACTCTGTCATTCAGAGATTGCTCTATACGAGTTGTTCTAGATGGGGTGTCCTCATGTAACGTGCTCAGGTTGAGGGTTCACTGTCTGACCCAACAGGTCTACAATGAAAATAAGAAATAGAGTAGGAGAAAGACCAGACCCTTGGTGTGTACCTATGGTCTGGTCTTTCTCCTACTCTATTTCTTATTTTCATTGTAGACCTGTTGGGTCAGACAGTGAACCCAGTTTAGTATTTTGAGGATGACAGCAAACTCTGTCATTCAGAGATTGCTCTATACGAGTTGTTCTAGATGGGGTGTCCTCATGTAACGGGCTCAGGTTGACGTAGGTGCGCCCCAAGGGTCTGATCTTTCTCCTACTCTATTTCTTATTTTCATTGTAGACCTGTTGGGTCAGACAGTGAACCCAGTTTAGTATTTTGAGGATGACAGCAAACTCTGTCATTCAGAGATTGCTCTATACGAGTTGTTCTAGATGGGGTGTCCTCATGTAACGGGCTCAGGTTGACGTAGGTGCACCCCAAGGGTCTGATCTTTCTCCTACTCTATTTCTTATTTTCATTGTAGACCTGTTGGGTCAGACAGTGAACCCAGTTTAGTATTTTGAGGATGACAGCAAACTCTGTCATTCAGAGATTGCTCTATACGAGTTGTTCTAGATGGGGTGTCCTCATGTAACGTGCTCAGGTTGAGGGTCCACTGTCTGACCCAACAGGTCTACAATGAAAATAAGAAATAGAGTAGGAGAAAGACCAGACCCTTGGTGTGTACCTATGGTCTGGTCTTTCTCCTACTCTATTTCTTATTTTCATTGTAGACCTGTTGGGTTAGACAGTGAACCCAGTTTAGTATTTTGAGGATGACAGCAAACTCTGTCGTTCAGAGATTGCTCTATACGAGTTGTTCTAGATGGGCTGTCCTCATGTAACGGGCTCAGGTTGACAGCAACGTCTGTCATTCACAATTACTTGACCATCGGACAAGTCCTCTGGAGGTCGGGGACAAACGATGAATGAGTCACTTAATCGGGATTTGGCGACATTATATGAGTGGAGGCAAAAAAAACAGAAGATCTTAATGCACGAATGGCACAGATCCAGTATCGCGGTCAATCCTCTGGGTGTCCAAGATACCGACGAATCAGACACTCTTGATGTTCTGGGCAAGAAGATACAGGGTGATGCTCGTTGGGCTAGCCGTACATTCAAAGTGTCAAAAGAGACATTCAAGTGTTTAAGCTTATTGAAGCGGCGCAAGAAATACTTCAAGCCATGTGATCTCGTTAATATGTAAAAGTCCTGGACCGTGTTCCGGGGAGATCGGTTGTGATGATAGGGGATTTTTATCTTTTAGTTGATGTTCAATGTTCATCTAATTGATGTAGGGAAAAAAAACATATTAATGAAATGTTCTACATCAAATTGAATGTTGTAGGTTGGAAAATATTGCATTCAACTCTATCGACTCCCTTTAGCATCGACGGAAAGTGGGTATCTCAGCTCTTCGGGTATTAGTCGTCTAGTCCCTGATGTTAGGACATTCAGCCGGCATACAAATGTCAAATGTTTATCATGTCTCTGTACCGCTCACGGTTTTCAAAGAAAATTGGGCCAATGGTCCCACCGCTAGGAAATATTTTTTGCCAACCTAGCAGTGTTTGTTGCGGGGTCTGACAAAGAAGCGAAGCATTTTTAAATTTGCCTTGTTTACACGTACTGATTTTTACAAATAACTAGTTAAAAAACGTCCGTCTGTATTTACCTTGCCGTTCACTTGAAATAAAACAACAAATTCAATTATATTTTATTTGTGGAATATATGAATAAATAATTTGTTTATTTAAATTTTATATTTATCAAATAAATAAAGACTACTTTCATATTATACTCGTAATAGTTGTTGTTTTGTTTTGGGTTTCATCGGTTTCCATAAAGTAAATCTGTTACGATTCTTTCAATAGAATTATATAAATTTACATAAAAATTATAAAATATTTCGTATTTACGACATACGTACACATTTCAATTTAAACTTCTCTTCAAGATGAAGTTATTTTCAATAAATAAAAAAAAGAACTAATTTTCAATAAATATTACATACAGCTTCACATAGACATATAGGTATGTAAAATGTTTGTAGAAGTATGATGGGATAGGATACCGGTACATGATTGGAGCCGAATGCTCTCAACTCTATGTGAGTAATATTCCAATTGGTTGAGTCACACTTTCAAATACCCACTGTACAAAAAGTTCAACATTCGACATATAAAGATTATAATTAATGATAACAATGTTTAATTTAATTTTAAATATTTGTTTAAAGTAAAAATATAAAATTGATCCGTAAATACCTACATAATCGCCAAAAACAATTATACTTGTATTTTTAAAATTACATTACTTTGTGAAATCGGCGATGACGTTTTCAATACACTAGTAGACGTTGGCATTTCTCTAAATTGTATTCTTTTACATATAGAAAATGTGATCAAGTATTTTTGCCGATCTTAACGTAATATTTTTGTCATGGGGGGTGTGTAAGGTTATTTATTTGAATTTATGTTTTGGTTGCATTTTCAATATACTGATGTCAAAATCATGTATAATTTCATCAAGTTGTAGTCAATTTTTTTTAGCAAATTGATGTATGGAATTGAATAAATATTAATGAAAAGTTCTACATCAAATTTAAGAAAAATGTTATTGGTTAGAAAATGATGTACGAATTCATCAAATTGATGATCCCTCTAGATTAGTCCGGCTGGAATTCAATGAAACGTTCGGAGAAAACCAATAGCTGACCTCTATTGGAGAAGTTGGCAGCAGACTGGAAATATCTGAACATCAGATTGTTTTGGTTAAGAGATAATTTCAAATTCGAGTAGGAAATAGTCAGATTTGAATTCAATGAAACGTTCAGAGAAAAACAATAGCTGACCTCTACTGGAAAAGTTGGCATCAGACTGGGAATATCTGACCATTAGATTGTTTTGGTTAAGAGATTATTTCAAACTCGATTGAAACCATACTGTAAAAATCGTTATTTTCGTATTTTGTGTGGCCAAAAAATACTCTCAATGAAAATTTCGACACCGTAGAAATGTTTAATAAATTATTAAATATTTTTAATTTAATTTTATTGTTTGAGTTTTGGGATACCCAGTAAGATGCGTTAAGTAAGCAGGCCCGTGTTAGGGTGTCTGGCTGCTCATTTTTGTTTTAAATGAAAAGCCCAGCTATGCTTTCGGTTAAAGACAATCTAACCGATGGCACATGCAAACTTTTCTAAGAACGGGACATACATTTTCTATGACAGACTTAGTGTCCTTTGGAGTTTACCGGTGTACTAAGACTTGTTTATCGTTATGAGAAAAAAATGCACACAGCGAAAGATTTAAAATTTTCTAAAAATTGTAAAATATTCGCGCAGGATTATTTATTATTATCACAACAACTTAACTATTTATTTCATTTTGTTATCTTAAACATATGTTTTCATTGTGTTTTTCCTTTTGCATCAAATTCGTTCTCATTATATTTTTTTGTTAAAGAACAACATTTAAAGTGCATTACAAACAAGTACATATACAATATTATATTTTGTTTAATAAAAATTGTAAAATTACTTACATATGTATGTATCATATATCAATGGTATGATAAGTGTGGTATGTGTCTAGTACATCATAAGGTATGTACGTTACTCGTACATACATATATATGTCTACCTTTGTGTAAATACAACACATTTTTTTTTTTTTTTAAATTTGTTTTTTTCGTCTTCGATTTTATCAATACATTTTATTTCCCCGTAAAATTGTTGCTAATTGCGTCCGTGTGCTTGTTTTTTTTTTTTTTCAAATTTACCTAAAGCAAAGACAAACTAGAGTGCAGGAAACTAAAGTGACTTGAGAATTTCTCCCATAGGGAGCAGATATTGTCGTTTCTATGAACGAGGAACATATTTCCTACGAGAGATATAGTGATATCTGGAGTTCTGCAAATAGACTTGTATCGTCTGCCCTCTACATTCCCATAAGCTAAAACAGAGACAATCAAGTGGACAGACTTCCACTAGATAATACTATGAAAAGTGTAGACGACCTAAATATGTTTGCAGAGGCACAATTTCGGCAGTAAACGCTAGATGTCACTATATCTTTTATTAAATCTGCAAATCGACTAAGGTTAGATTTTCTTTATTGTAAACAGAAACAGTTGCGAAAATTATTATGTGACTTAGGCTGACTGCCGTCTAGATTGTCTTTGCTATACAAAAAAAAATGTCAAACCTTTTTTCTGATTTGTGTGGAAAAAGTAAAGCTAGATTCACATTTGGCAAATATTTAATTGAAATATGTTCTCTCGAGTAAGAAGGCCTTTCAGTCTTAAACAAATATTTGACACTTCCATTTACACGACCAACCAAAAAACAAAAATGATTTCCTTTAATAACATGAACATACATTCGATATAAATTATACAAAAACTGGTGAAATTTAAAAAAAAATCCAAATTTGTAGAAACCCTCAAAAGAAACACAAAAAAGTTAAATTAAAATATGAATATCTCGCCTTATTACCAAGATATTTACATTTTGATTTTGGAAATTTTGTTCCCATTTTGGGGAATGACGCCGGCTTGTGTCAGCTGTGAGTTTCACTTGTATGCTCTTACGAAAGGTTTTTTAAGACTTGTATGTCAAGGTTTTGTTGGCTGGCAAATAATTTTATTTATCAACAATCACCTGATTTCTTGTTTGCCCCTAAAAAATATTTGGTAATTGTGACGAGCAAATATTTGAAATTAGTCTGTTGTTAAATATTTGCCAAATGTGAACGGAGCTAAGCAGCTGTATTTTGAACAGGACCTCTTGAGACTGGCTCGTCGTTTATCAGAAACATGTTTGTCAATCTCTTGTTGTTCTTAGATGGGAAATTAGCTAAAAATGAGTAGTTTTCTCAGTCTGTATTGTGTGTGTTATCACCCATACAAACATATTATACGACCATCGTTGTTTTTATAATCACTATGTTCTCGAATAAAATGCTTGTCTGTCTTGGTTCCAATTTCGATCTTTAATACTTTAATCGCGCAGCTATTCATTTCGTCCGTCCATACATACCACATACACCCATACACACCAACATATGGATGCATGTAGTACACACATTCCACAAAGTCCCTTCCATTTAACCTAAAAGTTAAGTCAACTGAGTTTTACCACTTTTTAATTGCTTCACGTTTAACCCCAGGAACGTGTACACCATGAACCAACAGGGAACCCAGTAAAACCCATAGAAATTGGAATTCCGTTACGGTTGTTGCCGTACTGTAAATGCTGATGGTATTCAAGCTCCTCCGCCGGTGGGGGCTGGTGATGGAGGCTAAGGGTGGGTCGCCTAATGTCGTAAGCATAATATTCGTGTTGTTGTTGTTGTTGCTGCTGATGTTGATGCAATTGAGGATGAATTTGAAGACGAGGTGACTGCGATTGCAATGAGGGCGATGGCGATGCAGATGACGATGACGGCAAATTGAGTTCATTCAAATATCTAAAGTTGGTATTGTGTGTGTCGCCTAAAATTCTAATATTGTTCATCCGGTTACAGTGGATGTCCATGGCGGCGGAATTATGGTGGGTGCGTGGTGGTGTTGCTTGTCGATTATAAAAGGTGGTAATTGTTGTCGTTGTATGGATGGTCCTTCGGCTTTCATCTCCCCGCTCGACCTTATTGACGTTGGCATCACATGGTTTTGTGTTGTTGGTGGCTTTGCTAACTGCATGGGAACTTTTGCTGTTCTCTGCTGGCAAGTTTGCTGTCAATGTTGTGGTTGTCGTTGTTGCAGGTATCGCGGTTGAGTTGGCTTTACATTGTGAAGCCAGCTATGCTGTCACATAATATTCACGTTGACGCTTTTGACATTTCTCGCGTGCAATATAACACAGGGCAATGGTTATCAATAAGGCGATGGTGATGCCCATGCCAATGCTGACCCACATAATCTCCTCGTTGATGCCAACATATGAGCGGCCTGTGCGTAGAAATTGTGAAAAGGGAGACAAGAAGAAAAAGAGAAACTTAGTTTACATAAAAACGTTTAAATGGTGTATTTCATTGGAGCTGTGCAGATTTACACGGTGAAAGGAATTCATATTTTTGAAAATGCCTTTTATTATTTGTCCAGAATTTCTTTTCACCGTGAACGTCAGCACATTGTTATTTTTTTTTCTCTTTTCTTACATATTATTAATCTAAATACACGGAGACACTCAAAATAAAGACATCTAAAAGTGTTATAGACGCGTGAGTCAAATCGGCTTAATTGAAAACGAAAGAGTGCATTCGTTTCATTAACCCGTTTAATTTCATTTATAAAATGAAGTTCGGATAAATGTAATATTTTATTTATTTTTATTTAAGCAGTCGTTAATTGCCGGAAATAGCCCATTATAATTACAAATCAGAGTCAATATCTATCTCTTAAGGTCTCGGGAATTTTTACAGTTAAAAACAAGTAATTCTTATAAATGCGAAATTATCTGTAGGAAAGGATTTTACTTCGAACGTGCCACAAAATTTTGATAAGAACTAGTGCGGCGCTCTACCTATACTTTGCCTACGCTTTAAAGTCGGCTCCGAACGGCTAATATTACTTTCCAGAAAAGTTTTACTGACATACAAATTACTCTCCCACTCGCCGATATTTACCAATATTAATGGGATCTTAAAGAAATAAGAACGTGGTGTTAACCACCGCCTGTTCTCGAAAGCCAGCCAGGTCCAGAGAATATGTTTTATGAACTCCCAGTCGATAGCAATAGTCGCTTGTCGCAATATTCAGTCTTGTTACATGACTTCCAATCAGTCCATGAACGTAGAAAGAGCTGATTTTGGGTTTAGGAAGCCAGCATCCAGAGAATTATTAGCAGTTTGACTGACAGAGAATATGTTGCTGTCCAATGTACCCCTTAGTCATAACGCCGCAAATGCGGCAATGTCTATAAAATATGTCGAGGAGTAGCATATGTAACATTACATTTAGTACACAATGATGATGCATAGACTAGCGATTCGTTGGCCACTGTCCTACAGTATGTGGACTTCTGAAGACCCTTCCACCAGACGATAGATCCATATAGCATTATAGGTCTTACTACAGCAGTACACTCAAACGTGGTTGCATGCGATTACTTTGTTCCGCATAAAATTAACCACAAGCTCTAGCTACTGCTTCGTTCGTGAATTCCAAAAAAAATCACATAAATTCAAATCAAAGTTTTAAACGGGAAACAAAATCGCATAAAAAAGTAAAAAAAAAAAAAACAAAAATATTTTAGGTAATAAACCAAGAAACAAACAAGGATATACTGTTAGTTTAGCATAAAGAAGAAACATATTAAAAATGCATTTTTATTAACCCTCCATCACATGCTTCGATATTCACATTCCTAACATATGATGTTAGTTAGAATTAAAACCAGAGGTTAATATTTTATATATCAGAATCAGAATCCCCGAATATTTGTTTGCTTCGTTCCAAAATTGATTCAATATCACTTTCTATATTGTCATCAATTGGTAGATCATGATTTTCGTCACTTGAAGATTTTTCATTATGATGAGAAATAAGTTTTCTCGTATAAAATATTTTGTAAAATCCACGTTGAAGCTACATTGCTTGTTTTATTTATTAAAAATTTAATTTTGTAAACCTTGTTAATGGTTTAGAACTTTATTTAAAAAGGCAAACAAAAAATTGGAATCCGCATAAAACGAGTCTTGAGTGTTCATAATCAGTGAAATTTGAAATTTCACTTATTGTCCAATATTACTCGGAGACATTTTACAGAGTCCCCAAAGGGATTTAAATTGGAGGCATACATTTTCGGATGGAAGGTAATATCTCCTAGTAAAGAACACTACATTTCCACAGTGCCATTGAACGACGGGATCCTAATATTCCCAAACTACTATTGACATATCGCACAATTGGGGAATTTTCCATTTTGATTGAAATTTCACATAGATCTAGGTGAAGTGTGTTGGAGCTGATGTCTGTGGGTCAAGCCAGTGACAATCTACAAGGGTACAAAGTAGGAAACCTCGGTTCTGGCAAATTTGTATTTATAGTCCAACATTTCTAATTTTTCACTTGAATAAGGTTGTGATTAAGACACATCAAAATTGGTTTTTACTTTGCGGTTGTGTCTCATAGAAGAGCAATTTGCAACCCAGGCGCAGTTTTTTGCTTATAACTAAACAATTTGAAGTCCGATGTTTGGTCACGTAAAGATGGTTAGTTTGGAAACAAACTTTTTAAAAATATAGTTATTGGAACTTGAAAATTAGAATTTTTTTTGCTAAAAAAACTTTTTCATTTTTATTTAATTACAATACAAAGTAAATGTATATTCTTATTTTGGGTCTAAGGTAAAGCGACACACACCATATGGCTAGATTTTTGCAGCGACAGACCAAAGTCTCTTCTGGGAATCGAACCCACCACCCCTCGCTAGTAGGCAAATCGTACTTTAACTATAAATAGGCGCTATGGACTTTTGTTGAATCATGTGAGAGGTGTTTTTTGACATTTCTGATTGGTAGACACTAGGAAATCATCATGAATACATTCACGCTTGAACATAACTTCCAAATCATGCAAATTGACGTTGAAAATCAATCATCGATTCGGGCAACTTATACAGGTGTTTCTAACCAGAGGTGTTACTTTGGTATTGAGATAAATAATCGGATGTTTATTTCATAATAAAGAGTAAGGTATGCCGTTAATAAAGAAAAACAACATCAGCCAAATGGCCACCACGACCACGCTTTCAGGACCATATCCTTTTTATAGCCTCACGAATTATATCTTTGAGGTCTTTGAGAACAACGAGAAATGGACAAACCTGGGTTTTCTTCAACACTTTAGACTACAACAGTAATATTCACGGGTTTTATTCTTCACATCACTGACTTGTCCCAACAGCTCGAATTTTTCCACCAATTTCTGTATTGCGGTCCGACAAGGAGCTTCATGACGACCCAAAACTGCTTTAGTTTTGCGAACTGTGGCTGCAAGATTTTCACCATTTTTGTAGTGAATTTTAATAATTTCAATGCGTTGTTGAAGCGTGCATCGTTCTATTTTTAGTAATGGCGTAGTTTCTACTTGTCAAATGTCAAAGAATAAAAGCTTCAAAAGCAACAGCTACCGATATATTGGGAGATTCAAATAACACCTCTTGTTGGAAAGCCCTTTAGGTGACTTACATAATCATCCATCTTAGGATCATTTTTGGCTTAACGGGTTTGTTAATAAACAATATTGCAGCATACGGAGGGAGATAAATCTCTAAGCGACCCTACAGGCTCCATTATATTGAAATGTTACTGCCATGTATATACTAATTGGCGCTTTGAGGGTCTTTTTAAGGATTTATCAAAATATTTTTCTGGATCATTCCTACGTTCAGTTTGAAAAGATTTATGAACTTTTCCAAACAAAAAAAAAACATTCCTGGGTCGGTATTAAATATTTTGACCAATCTTAAACATCTTTCTTTTGAAAAGATGTCCCAACGAAATAGAGTTTGGTTCAAACAAGTTAATTTTTAAATATGAAACATTCATACTACATATGGAACAGGATTTCATTCACGTGTCTGCCTCGGCTAGCTTGGCAGTAGCGCATCCTATATTTTCTGGCACTATCTCAAGAATGGCTTGGTCACGATGTGATAAATCATTAAAAAGCCTCTCAAAGCGCCAATTAGTACATACCACCCTTTGTTGATTGAAAAAAAAACGCCCTTATCTTGTCCTGACGGTCGAATCATAATTGGAATACGATGTTTCTAATTTTCATATGTATTGCTTTATTATAAAGATAAAGTTTAGTAATATGTACTTTATTAAATTCATTTGATGTTTAAGAAGTACAAGAGCCATTTTCTTTAATTTAAGTTATAATTTTTTTTAAAAAAAAGCTGATTCTAAATCAATGAATCATTTCACGGAGTCCGATTTCAGATTACATGGGAAACGTTTTATTGTTTTAATTGCGACCAGCAATGCAGTTGGTCACTTCAGCGCGAAGGCGACAAGATTTGACATCTTTATCGAACCAATAGCCACGGGCACATCTGGTAAGTTTTGCCCGTCGGTTGGTGCAGACATAGAAACGACGACAATGCTCCAAGTCGAACAGAATTTCACCATCGGCTAAAGAGGCGCAATCATTTGCAGTGGCGAAATATTGCACGTTTTGTGATCGTCCGAATAAGTTGTTGTTATTGGTGCTGTCGGCAATGGCAGCAATTAAAGATGGCGAAGAACTTTCCGAGCAGGGAGCTTCGGTTGTGGTGGCGGTGGTTGAGGTGCAACGAGTTGTAGTCCCAGTAGTGGTAACAGTTGGGCTCGTGGTAGTGGTCGTCGTTGATGTAGAGCATGTACTGGTTGTCGTTGTTGTGGAGCATGTAGTAGTAGTCGTTGTTGTTGTGGTGGTTGTAGTTGTGGTGGTTGTGGTCGTCGTTGTTGTAGTCGTAGTTGTTGTGGTGGTTGTAGTTGTTGAGCATGTAGTTGTGGTCGTCGTTGTTGTGGTAGTTGTAGTAGTCGTCGTCGTTGTTGTAGTTGTAGTAGTTGTTGTTGAGCATGTTGTCGTCGTCGTTGTTGTAGTTGTAGTCGTAGTTGTCGTCGTTGTTGTTGTAGTTGTGGTCGTCGTTGTTGTAGTTGTAGTAGTCGTCGTTGTGGTCGTAGTAGTAGTGGTTGTCGTCGTTGTAGTTGTGGTCGTTGTTGTTGTAGAGCATGTAGTAGTAGTCGTTGTTGTTGTAGTTGTAGTCGTTGTTGTTGTAGAGCATGTAGTAGTAGTCGTTGTAGTTGTAGTCGTAGTTGTCGTCGTTGTTGTTGTGGTGGTTGTAGTCGTAGTTGTTGAGCATGTAGTTGTCGTTGTTGTTGTGGTGGTTGTAGTTGTGGTGGTTGTAGTTGTGGTCGTCGTTGTTGTAGTTGTCGTCGTTGTTGTAGTTGTAGTAGTCGTCGTTGTTGTAGTAGTTGTTGTTGTTGAGCATGTAGTTGTCGTCGTCGTTGTTGTGGTAGTTGTAGTTGTAGTAGTCGTCGTCGTTGTTGTAGTTGTAGTAGTCGTCGTCGTTGTTGTAGTTGTAGTAGTCGTCGTTGTTGTAGTAGTTGTTGTTGTTGAGCATGTAGTTGTCGTCGTCGTTGTTGTAGTTGTAGTAGTCGTCGTTGTTGTTGTGGTGGTTGTAGTCGTAGTTGTTGAGCATGTTGTAGTAGTCGTCGGTTTGGTAACACATTCTGTTGTTGGTGTGGTAGCACATTCTGTTGTTGTTGATGTACCTGTCGTACTAATTGGTTTCGGTGTTGTTGGCGTCTGTAACTCATCATCACATGGTGTTACACTCTGCTGTCCTTTAACGTCATATCGGCCATCGTCCATCACATGTGAACCATGGTTGGCATACTGGTGCTGACTACCAGGGTGATCGATCTCACAATCGACCAAAAAGGCCATATTACAGAAACCGGCATGTGCATCGAAATACAAGCCACGGGCACATTGTTTTCTCAACGCCCTACCGCCCACACAGAGATAGTAACGCGAACAACTTGTACCATCCGGCAAGGCCACACCGTCATCATACTGACCGCAGACGGATGCCATTTTTCCGGATCGTTTGGGAAAGGCATTAATAGCTTGCGGCGCCAATAAGGCCACAAATATCAATAATAAGTCTAGAAAGGAAAACAATGGTTATGTGCACAGGATTTGGCATTGATGGATCTGCAGACTTACAAACTTTCATTGCTAGAACTTTACTTTTCCTTCAAATAATGTTACAGAGAATGAAGACTCTAAACTTGTGTTGAGATCGGTGCTTCCGCTCTGTTCTTATATATTCAGATGCGGTCCAGCGAAAACGTAAAAGCAATAACGACTAATTAACCACTTGAGACGTGTGATACTTGCATGTCGCTGATTACAATACAACACAAGAATCATATTAATTGACATCCATTCGTAGAGACGACCAACAAAAGATATCTCGATGGTATCGATATGTAATATCGCTGGGTAGAGTGTTAGGTACGAAAAATTTAGAAATAATCTAATCTCCACCGACAGGACTGATTAACTAAGTCTAGATGTCACCGTTTCACCACTTGGTTTAGATTTTCGATTAATTTGTATAGAAAGCTAAGCAATATTAAGTGGATGAAATCTGTTGGCGACTTTACGATTAAGAGAGAAATTTCTAAGCCATGTACAACTTCTCTAGAAACAGCATTAGCCGATCGGAGCCGGCTTTAAAAATTCCAGCATTTTCGTGTTCCGAGATTTAATTTTGATTCGGCCATCGGAATACGTAATGCAGTCATCATATCAAACATTTTGGCGGTTTGTAAACAACAAAGGGTGTGTATTAATTGTTGTCTTGAGGATATTTTAAGACGTTAATCACAACGTGAATCATTAAGTGTGGGGTGACCATTTCGGCGATTTTCTCGTTATTCGAATTTGGTGGTTAGCGATTTTTATCCTTTTTTTCTTCCGTATAGTTCTGTGATCTTACACGTAAATATGGTGAATTTTGAACAGTTGTGCCACAGAATGTTGGTAGACAGAATCTGGTAATTTTATGGCAGCTTGACGGGCAGACTACGTATCGGGTAGTCCATCTAGTGGTTTCTTTTTGAATCGTATGTTATTTTCACAGTGGCTTTTATAGATCGAAAAAAATATAAAACAAACAAAAAATGATTTTGGTTTTTGGAAACCAAATGGGCTGACAGATTTTTAGAAAACTTGTGTCATATTAAAAAGAAAATAAAAATCATTTTTAATTACTTTTTTAAAACAGGTTGGTTTCTTTTAGTCTAGTTCGAGATCATTGATCATTTCTATCTATCAATGATCTCGACTAACAGAAACAAAACTGTATAAAAAAATTACAATATGTATATACATATGTATAAAAAGTATACATATACCAACAAGAGGTCTTATTTTGAATCACCCGGTATTTCGCTACCTGCCACTTTTGCAGCTTTTATTCTTTGACATTTGACAAGTAGAAACTACGCCATGTCTAAAAATAGAACGATAGACGCTTCAACAACGCATTCAAATTACTAAAATTCACTACAAAAATGGTGAAAATCTTGCAGTAACAGTTCGCAAAACTAAAAAGTTTCCAGACCGTGATATCTCTCGAAGAGGTGATCACAATTTGCCATCGAGATCATGAGATTTAGCACCTTGCGAATTCTTCCTTTGGGGCCATGTGAAAGATAAGGTACACGCCAATAGCCCAGCGTCGATTCAATACCTCAAAGATAGAATTCGTGAGGCAATCGAGAACATAGAAATTATGTTTGCCTTCTTTAATGTAGTTTGTTCATTTCTTTACAAATTAGAAAACATTTTTGGAAAAAAATATAATAATTTCCACAAACTTCTGAAAGTTGGAAAGATGATTTAAATCATTTGTTATAACATTAGCATTTTTTCATTTCATACTCGGGCGATGTTTACTGATTAACATTTTCTATCTAAATGAGAAAATCTCAAAATACACCACACCATAATAATAACTAAATTAAAAGATATGTTGATGATTCCGCGGACAGTATATTTCCTACTGGGTCTTTGATCTTATTGAACTTTACTGTGTAAAGCTGGCATAAATTTGTGTATTAAAGAGAAGTATCACAGTTATGACAGTTATCCTTTGCTCTATATTAAAGAAAGTGTAGGTGATTGAATGATGATGACTAGTGAAGCGTGTAGTCGAGAATTGGATTAATGGGCAACACATCTTCATAGAAGAGAACGCTGACTAACAAATTAATTTAATAACAATAATGAAATAAAATAAATAAATGTTTAAATTACAATAAATGAACTGAAACTTATAAATTATACAGCGTCAGTGGGCTGACACAAACACTTGATTGCGCCAGTTGTTGGCATGGTGTGTGGGCCCTATTATTCAAATGACCCCCCCCAGTCAGTATGTACCAACGACTTCCAATTGTTAACTGTGTCATCATTCGCACTATTAAAGTACTGTAACATCTGATGATTGTCCACGTAGGGCATACGGAAAGATGTCGATATGTTAACATCCGTCTACAACACCGTCCGATAACATGGATGCCCTCTTTTCGACATCTTGTGTTGTCACTTCCCTGATGTAACGTTCGGTGGAAATTTACATGCTATTGCAAATTTCACTTTCAACCCAAACAATCAACGAGAGCTATGAAATCGGATACTTGTGTTATTTCTAATCAGTTACATGTTAGTGTGTACTTCTCAAGTGGTCTATTAGTTTAGTAATTGGTTTTTGCAATTCCGGCCGAGTCAAACTGGCCTATATAAGACGCGAGACCAGAAGGAATCCAACATCAGTTCAGTCGTCCAGACTTCTATCACAACAACTTTATTTTAAAAGTAAAGTTCTAACCATGAAAGTTTGTAAGTAATACATCGAAATAGAACAACACATATATACATACATACGTGTGCGGTCTGCAGTATAACTTTTGATTGTCCTTTCAGACTTTTTACTAATATTTGTGGCGTTATGGGCGCCACACGCTATTAATGCATCGGCAAATGTTGTAGCCGATTGCAGTGAATATGAAGACGGCGAGTCCTTGCCCGATCGTACAAGTTGTTCGGGTTACTATCTCTGTGTGGGCGGTAGGGCGTTGAGAAAACAATGTGCTCGTGGATTGTATTTCGACGTACATGCCGGATTCTGTAACATGGCCTTTTTGGTCGATTGCGAGATCAATCGGTCTGGTGGTGGTGGTGAGGTGGATAACTCACAGAACAATCCTCAACCACCTCAAGGGCACGCCGACTCAACAACAAAGACCACGACTACAAAGACAACGACTACAAAGACCACGACTACAGCTACGCCAACCTGCTCCACCACAACAACCTGCTCCACCACAACAACATGCTCCACTACATCAACCGGCTCCACCACATCGACCTGCTCCACCACATCAACCTGCTCCACCACATCAACCTGCTCCACCACATCGACCTGCTCCACCACATCGACCTGCTCCACCACATCAACCTGCTCCACCACATCGACCTGTTCTACCACACAAACTCCCTGTTCAGTAAGTCCATCGAATAATGGCTCGAACAATAGTACCAACACAAGCGATGACACATCGCCCCATGGACAACTGCAATTTTTAAAAACTCTCAAGGATTGCGAATCTTTGCCCGATAAAACAATACTTTTGGATCCGAAACATTGCCGTCGTCACTATGAGTGCACCAACAAACGGCTCAAACGTATCAGCTGCCGAAGCATACGGGAGTGGTTCGATCCGAAAACACTAACGTGCCTTCCACGTGCTTTGGTGAAGTGCGATGCCAACCGCAATTAGAAAACTTCCCAAACGAATTTCGAAAAATGTATTCCATTTGAAATATGTGAATATATAAAAACACACAAAATATATATGTCCAAAAATGCTATAAACTTTCTCAGATATGTAATAAATATATATATATATATATGTATTTCTAGCCTATATTCGTCAATATAATAAAATTCAGCAGAATTACAAAAAAAAATTGAAGTTGTACATATTTGAAATAAAATAATAATGTCAGAAGGAAACATGTAGGCCACACAAGATTCCATCATTTGTATACCTAGGTGTTATTGGTGAGACAACGTACCAAATACCGGATTACATGTTTCAGAATGCATTACAGTAGTTTTAGCTTATAGTCCACACCCAGAGTTGCACAATCTTTTTGGACAACAAGCCTTCACTTACATTCTATATGATTATTTTTCTTTTGTACAGACAGATTTACTGCGAATATGTTTCTTTTTTCACACGCGAATAGGAATATTCATAATTTTTGTAAAGGGTGTTTTTTAAGCTGCATGAGAACTATCGATATCGGTTTTGACAGCTGATAATGTCAAACGGTATTGACATTTCTGTTCAATTCGATTTTTCAAGTCATCAGTGGTAATTTACTTTGAAAAATAAAAAAAAAAAATTGTTCGCGAAGTTCACAGAGCACTTCGTCTATTGGTGACGAAGCTCATTTCTAGTTAAATGACTACGGAAGACTCTCCCCAAGACGTTACATGCACTGTTTGGTGCGATTTTCACGATGGCGAAATCATTGGTTCTTATGTTCGCGAAGTATACAGAGCACTTCGTCCATTCTACGGTCAACATAATCCGCCTAGTGAGCAAGAAAGCAAGCTACGCCAATAAGCCAAATTGTGGTATTTGGGGCGCGAAACAATCCTTAAGCCGTCAAGGAAGTAGCTGCCGTTACGGTGAATGTGGAGCACTTTAAAGCCATGCTGATTGAATTTTTGTTTCCTAAAATTAACCAGCTAAACATCAATGACATTTGGTTCCAACAAGACGCCGCAACTTTCTATAGATCGATTTATTTGCAATATCAATTCGTTGACAACTTTATTTCCAGAAGTGGTCCTGTTCATTGGCCCCTCATTCGTTTGGATTACTTTTTATAGGGCTACACTGTTTTCTGTCGACAGACAAACAACATTTGAAGCATTGGAAGCCAATATTCAAGCCATCGAGCCATTACTGCCATTTTTTTTCGAAGCTCGCTTTTTATCGAAATTCGATAGAAAATTTCCAAAAATATTAAAAATTTATAATTACAAAGATATTGCAAAGTCAATTGTATTGTGATTGTATTTGCTTGACCAGGAAAAAAACCCTTCCCTGTAAAATGTTCTTTTTGGCGCTTACGTCATTTTCGCTGTTAGGGCCCGATATAGCCAGATTTATTTAACCCTTTAATCGGCCAAACAAAAATAATGGAAAATCCTTGAAATATTTTTTAAGAAATTCAACACAATTAATGAAAACCGCCTCTGGGCTGTCTTGCCGGTTAGAGGGTTAATGGACCATGTAACTTGTAGCTGCGGCGGACATACATATGCCGGAAATCCTATTTATGATATGCCATGCAATTATCTACCCGATTGTAATAAAAAAAGTCCATTCCAACAATATTATCATTCTAAGTTCTCAAGCTCTTAAAAAAATACCCCATATAACACACATTGTTAATAAACTTTATTAAAATTGAACGAGCAAATCAAATAAGTTCATTGACAATATTTGTTTCCCGAAATTATTTTTAGTTGTATTGAAATGTTTTCTTCTCCTCTAAACAGTGTTTTTCATGAGTTAGGACCCTTTTTTATATTTAGGTAAGGATAAAAATGTGTTTGTTGGTTTACATTTCTTCGTCGGGTATAGAAACGAAAACGGCTAATACGATCTTGTTGAAATTTTCATCATGAACTGTTGAGTGTAAGTAAGGATGAGACAAAACCGACAGGTTTTAATGTTTGTTTTTAGATGTATTAATAAAATTGGTTACCATACAATGACATCAAACAAACTTTAACATAAGAAATCGAACGAATGTTCCCTTTTGTTGGTTGGAAAAGACCAAACAACGTATAGATTATATCGATGGTATCAAATATAATGATTTACCACCTGAACTAGAATCGACTGTTAGAATATCAACGTTTAAATCCTGGTGTAAAAAATATGTATGTGATGCATTCGAAACGCTTCTGCCGTAAAGAACTCATTATTTAAACGTATGTATATGATAACATATTTTACTCTCTAAGTTTTCTTAATTCATTTGTATTACTTTCAATCCTAAAAGTTGCCCGCTTGCCTCAATAATACCTTTTATGCGCTTAGGCCAATATTTCAAACGAATGAAAATAATGTACAAATAAATTTCCATATAAAAAAACAATGTTTTCAAACCTGACCCCTTCCGTACGCATTCTACAGCAACTGAATTGTGTCAAAGTAGTTTTTCTTTGATGGTTCGTTGAATTTGGTATTGCAGAGCAACTTCTGGAAAAAGGACCTGACTTGAAGTTTTATAACTTGAATGAATGCGTTGATGGATTCTAAAGTATTGTAAGGTAGGCAAGAACATGGAAAAAGCGAACATTTCGGCGAAAAACGAGAGAAACGGTGTGTAAGGAGATTAGAAAGAAGATTACAAATTCAATTAAAAACTCAAACATCGGATTCAGAGCTCTAGCAAGCATTTGTACAGCGCTGTTGATCATTACTGCCGAGCTGGGGGAAAAGTCATTATACAATTATTTTCTCTTTGTTGTGTAATAATAAAAAAAAAGATTATCTTACGTGTTGAAGAGGAAATTGCCATTAAAAATCATCAAATTCTAAAAATAAATGCCTATACGGTGCGAAAATGTTGTAAGACGTTTCATGGCAATAACGACAGTGTCTGCATTCAGGGATGTACCATTTAATTAGTTTAAGTGCATAACCATGTCATATCCCGTACACCATTCATTTCGGTCTATTCAAATCGTTGGAAATTAAAAGTGTTGGAGACAATGTTAATGACATTCTGGAAAAAAAATTCGTTCACGAAGATTAAAACGGATTAATTAGTGAACTGAGGGATCAGACTGCAGTTGTAAACAAAACTACGATAATGCGTCGTTTGTTGAAAAAAACACGATAAAGCTTCAGAATGTCTCCGATCGGACTATTTTCAGCTTGTTATCCATAAAAACATGTGTCTGGTTAACCCTGTGTGAAATTGGATATGCCAATTCCAAATGACAGATTTTTCGAATACCCCCACTATTCTACGGTGAATAACTGCAAAGTATTCAGTCTTAGGAATCTTCTGTAACGCGTACTTCAGGTCTGGCTCTACGTAGGACGGGAACTGGTACCCCCATCATCGTCAAACCAACAGAATATGAATCCGCAACCACTTATCTCATTCTCACTCTTTTGACTCGGGCTAACATCAACCAAATTGCTCTCTCCTAGGACGTACATAAAAGCTGCCGGTTATTCTGATACAGCGGATAGTCGCATCAAACACGTCCCAAAAAAAAAAAAGAATCGCAGATTGAGGACCCTAGTGCATCTCTGCCACACACGTCAGTTGGTTGGGCTGGCGTAACATAATGGCTAAACATCCGCCTGTTGCAGATTCCGATTCTACATTTCCAACCTTTGCACATGGAAAATGTTAGTTGTCGTGAGAGTATCTTCAGGAACCAAACTACGTAGAAATCTAGCGAGAATGTCTCGCCCGACTGGAACCGGCTAAGCAGCCGTAGACGAGCAAAGGAAAACCTTGGAACCAGGTCACCAGGTTTGTTAAAAAAAATTCTTATTCAGTTAGCTATCCAAAGTCATCAAACGCCACGTCTACTTATAACACATTCGCACATGGCGCAGACATATTCCATGGCGGAGATGGGTATGGTGTCAAAAATTCGGCTCGAACTAAATGGCCTTTTTGTCATTTCTCCCTCCGACAAACCAACAATGTATACAATTTCACACACCCTAATTTATATAAAATCGAGTAATTTCTTTTGAAATTCAATTATTTGTATAATAGGAGTTTCTGGTCACAGTGGAGAAGTGCGCGGGACAACATGAACTGCCGTATGTTGAGAACACTTGTTTTTAAAACTAAACAATTTCAATGTTAATCGAAAATATCCCTTAGAACTATTTACTGCAGTATTAATGACACTACTTGTAACGTCCACATTAAGCAGTCGCAGTAAAAAAAAAGAACAATTTTAGCGAGGAAATCCCGGATTCATCTACTTCGAGACCAACGACATCGACGTCAACAGTCCCCGTCGTTACCGAATCATCCACCACAAAGTCCAGCATTACATCTTCACCGAAACCGCCAACGAGCAACCTTTGTTCGACAACAACAGCATGTGCTGTGGCAACCACAAGCTGCAGTTTGAAAAGAAACGAATCTGCACTGATTACTTTCAACCCATCCATTCAGACTCTACTGACACCTAACGATTGTGCTTCAAAGGCCGATGGCACTGTAATGACCGATGGCCGTCATTGTCGGCGCTACTACATCTGTCAGTCTGGCCAAGTCAAACGTCGGCGCTGTCTTCCCCAGCAATGGTTTGATCGTGCAACTGTAACGTGTCGCGATCGCAGTTTGGTAACAAACTGCCCGGCCAACAAGACCTAAAGGACTATAAAAGTGACAAAAACGTTTCCATTTTATTTAAAGCGAATTGGAAATTTCACATGACACAAATTTTGTAAAAAAAAAAAATATTCGGTCAATCCGCAATATTTTTTGTAAAGCAAAATTTGTTGGCAATTTTTTATTTTAAATTAAATTTTCAAACAATAAAAATTATAGCAATCATTTATACGATTACGGAGAAGACCTTTTTAAAAAACATTGTTTAGGCCCGTATGAAATATTCTGACCCAAATGCCGGTTCGTTGTGGTGAACATTATAGAGCCACACCTAACATTTGTTTGTGGTGATAGAATATTGATATTACAGGCAACAACAACAAGTCGTTTGGCAACAACAATTCGGCAATATTGACGTTTATGAAACCAAAAAAATATGCATTTCCCTTCGAAATTATCACGAAATGCAGTTGTGTTTCATGACCTTACCACGTACCCGACTAAATATATCAGAACAAGAAGGGAATATTTCAACTCATTACCTTTTATTTGAGTACCATATTTGCAAAACAAGTGGGCGGGTCCATTTTTTTTATGCCACGCATCCACTGGGCCTCAGCATTAAATTTCATTTTCGTTACTCATTACCTTTTATTTGAGTACCATATTTGCAAAACAAGTGGGCGGGTCCATTTTTTTTATGCCACGCATCCACTGGGCCTCAGCATTAAATTTCATTTTCGTAATTTTCGGGTAATTTCGAGAATAACTGCATTTTATTTTGGGCCCCATTAAAGTCAATTTAGCCAAAATTTCGTTTAAAAAATCGGCAGTGACAACGAATTTGTTCTACGGTTGGGCCAAAAGTCACCAAGGGTTGATTTTATTATTTTCTATATTTTGGCCCACCCTGTATATAGTTTGTTTATCTAAAATGGTAATTTTTGTATGACTATGTGTTTCCCATACAACTACAAACTTTCATGGCGACTTGAGATATCTAAGTATAAATTTAAACATAAATAAATATGAATAGTGTAAAGTGTACAATTAAAACTTTTGTAATCTAAACATCAAGATTTATGGCTTTTTATACCCTCCATCGTACCTCGAAATATCCGATCTACAATCATTTATATTTAATCAATATAAAATTCTGTCTTCCTGTCTATGGAAAATATTCACAATAATGCAGCTAGACTGTGGACCTCTTTTAGAGATACATGCCTTAGAAAGTTCATGTGCATTTGATAATTTAAAGTGGTCGGAGGGACTTTTGTCCCTTGCTAGGACTAAAATAAAATGGTTAAAGGGCAAGTGACAGAAAATTAACAAAAACAAATTTTTGTGATTAAAAAATCATAAAAAAAAATCTAAACTTTTCTACATTTTATTTCCAATTAACTAGCACCCTACTGAAGAAATCAAGACATATTATAAGCTAATCTATGGTTAAATGTGGAAGTTATGGCAATTTTTGTAGATGTACCACAATTTCCAAAAAAGGAGTTTTTCATGTTTTTTTTTTTAATTTATTTCCTCATACTTTAATATACAACAAGGTAAATTCGAAAATTTTGCGCGGACAAAAAAAATGAAAACAACGTTTTTTTTTTAAAAACAAAAAAAAAACATTTTACCTTAATAATTTTTTTTTAAATAAAAAAAATATGAAAATGTTTGCTACATACATATTATATAAATGCCATGTTTACAACATTTTTGGCACGCACAATTAACTTTAATTTGATCTACTGTATTATTTGATCGGAAGTCTCCTTCCAGAATTATTGTCAAACGAATAAAGGTACGTACAAAAGGGTTTTTTAAAAAAAAAAATCCGCAAAAATTTGTTTTGATGCATTTATGCGCATGAAAAACCACTTTTCAGTTTCCACACAAATATTTTTGTTGCCTTATGCTATTAGATGGTGTGTCTACAATGGAGGGTATACGCAGTTCGGCTCGGCCGAACTTGACGCCGTTTCTACTTAGCTCTTTTTACATATTTTTAGATTTTCACTGTACCTGGGAACGGCAAATCGACTTACCAGCTATTGGGATATACTAAAATAATCAAATATTCAAGTATTTTATGAAAATCGGTAGATGAAAAATGAAATGTAAACTTGCGCCTTGAATACTTCAACAAGAAGTATTCGAGTATTATAATCGGTCTCGACCGACCATGTGATACCGTTGATGTGGCGCGTACTCCGTTCATTTCATTTTTTTGATGATGATAAACCCATGACCCGGTTCAACCAATTTTCTGATTTGGAATATGTACATCCTGAGTAGAGTTCATAACGACCTGGTTATGTATGTAATGGGGTGGGTGTGTGTGTGTGTCAAAATACGTACCGTCTGTGGTTGAATGAAAAAAAAGAAGAAATGAAACGACGAAATAAAAACGTAACAGAAATTCAAATTTACAAAAAATATATGCTCACCATTGTAATAGTGGTTGGAATAACCAGCTTTCCCGGCAACTCGTCCCGCTGGCATTTTTCCTCTGGTGGCGCCTCTGTTTGCTCGCAGTTTAATTCAGTTTTCGGCGGGTTACGGGAAAGTTACGAAAATTCTGGCGAATATCCCGCCTGTGCCTCTATATTTGTTGGTTTATTAACTGGGGTATCGTTGTCGATCCTTTTGTTGGTTAATGGCTGAGCTTGCTGGAACACCCGAATTCAGTTCAATTCAATAGTTTATTTCTTTGTCCAAAATTTTGGTTTATTTCTTGTTGCTAATATTCACTGGGAAAACTTTCTTTAGTTGAACCTTGTCTTTTGGCGGTTTAATTTATACTGACATTAAATTTCGATTGTTGTTGCCATTGTGGTGATAAAAAGTTGTTGTTAATGATGATGTTGCTGGTGCTGCTGTTGTTCCTTTTATTGCTGTTAAACAATTCACAAAATACGGCCGCCATAATGGCGACAATGATGATGGTGGCGGTGATGTTGTCGTCGTTGTGAACATCTTCCAAACCCCATTGATTAAGGACAACTATTCATTGATTTGTTATGGGACCCTTCGTCGTTGCTATGCTGGCGGCTGAATGTTTATGATACTACTCTGAGCTGTCGATGGATGTTCCTGAAACAAAACAACAGAAGAACAACATGATGAGATAATAAGAACTAAGAAAGAAGCCAACAAAGTGTAATTTATTTAATGGCCATCGAAATTTGCACAAAATGTCTTGTTTTGGATGGAATCTGTGGGTCGTGTACCACTTGATGTTAACAGTCCATTAGGCTGTTGTTTCCCCGTTGTTGGTGGTGGATTAAGCGAAAATTATTAGACATTAGGTGCACGAATAGGATACATTTCGATAAATAATGTCTTAATTTCATTTCATCGCACATTTTTTTAATCATTCAGCGATAGGTTGGCACAAGTCTTTCGAAGGATTTAATACACACGGTGGTGGGCCAGGCTGACTGTTCAAGTGTCATTAGAATGCACGAGAGGAGTAGTATACATTTCCCCCAACAATACAAATAATATTAAACAAGTTGTAGAGGTTGACGTAGAGGATTTCAATATTCCTTAAGCTAACTAATTTATTTTTGTATGTATACAATTCCCCTAACATTCCATTGCGAGGACAATCGAATCGATCTTCTCATCAAGATATAACTTAACAAACATTGATGTCAAAAATTCTTGTGTTATCAAAAAAAAAACAGTTTTATTTTATATACGACTGTCGCCGTCAATTCGGAGCGTTATGGTCGTATGATGACCGACTTTTTTTGCCTGCTATTGAAGAATACGACTTGGAGAATATGTGGTTTGAAGAAGATGGTGCCACACAACTCGAGCGAATATGGCTTTATTGCAAGAGACAATTCCTGGCCGCATAATTTCTCGTCGAGGCGACATCAACTGGCCACCAAGGTCATGCGATTTTACACCATTAGACTTTTTGTTGTGGGGCTACGCGAATGATCGTTTTTATGCAGATAAACCTTTAACTCTTGAGTACTTAAGAACCAACATTTGTCAAGTAATGTCGGAGACACCGCGCAATATGTGTCAAAAAGTGGTCCAAAATTACCTCAAAAGAATCAATGCTTTCAACACTTCGCGTGGTGGTCATTTAAATGATGTAGTGTTTCACACACACTGTCAACGTTAAAATGTTATAATAAAATAGAAATATGATGAAAAAAATTATTTTATATGTGTTTTATTTACGTTTACTTATAAGAAGCAAAATGGATAACCCTTTAGATGGATCTGCTATAACTGAAAAATTATAATTTTACGGGAAGAAATTGCCATCTTGTTTTTTGAAGCACAAAAATCGTCAAGATGATTCTCGTCACATAACGTCTGGCAACACTGTCTCATTGTGATTGAAAACAACAGTCTGGTATCTCTATCCCTTTCAGTATCTCAACTTGGCATCATTTTATTTTCTACTGTCATTGTCAGCTGTTTTTCACTTCACGCCGGGACTTTTTTCTGTTGATGTGACAAAAACTCTCACCACCGTCGTCGTGTAGTAAACAAATATTTCGTTAGCTAGTTAAATACAAATTATGTGTGATAACAAAGATGAGTGTTGTAGTAAGTTATATTCTGTGTTTAGTGTTCAAATTAAATAATTTAATTGTATAAATGTGAACAAAAAAACATGTGCGTCGATTTCCCCCCCTCTGTATCACGATTTAGATGATTCTGTCTGTCGTTATCATTTTGGTCGGGTTTCTCGAAAAGTAAACACATGAGACATGAGTTAGAATGTGAAGATAGTGGAGTGAGCAGTTCTATTCTGAGACATTTGCCCCGGCAGTAAATTAAATATACACATACACAGTGGATGGAACAATGTGATCGTCTTTGTCGTTGCATTTAAGAACCAAACAACCGCCGCCGCCAGCCCGACCAGATAGCCACCACGAAAATTGTGACTCAGTTTGAAAGGGATTGTTGTTGTTTTCATGTGTGTCTGTAGGTAGGTAGGTAGTGCTGTTTTTGTTTGGGAGTTTCGATGATTAACCCATTACGAACATGTGTTGCATTCATTGTTCAGCACAGCGATATTTATTGGTTTTGAACTGAAGTCGTCAATGCCACACTACAGCTGTGATTGGTATTATGTGCGACTTTCAGACAGCGAAAACGAGGTTCATGTCATGATTAGAATTTTTTTTCCGAGATCATGGACTATATCAGTGAAAGATCTATCTCTAAGCCATGTAACACAGCTCTAGAGAAAGCAATAGAAGAAGTTTCGATGATTAACCCATTACGAACATGTGTTGCATTCATTGTTCAGCACAGCGATATTTATTGGTTTTGAACTGAAGTCGTCAATGCCACACTACAGCTGTGATTGGTATTATGTGCGACTTTCAGACAGCGAAAACGAGGTTCATGTCATGATTAGAATTTTTTTTCCGAGATCATGGACTATATCAGTGAAAGATCTATCTCTAAGCCATGTAACACAGCTCTAGAGAAAGCAATAGAAGCCTTTGAACAGTAGGTCCAGGTGCATATATTGGACACAAATTGCCCGTCTGCACCTTTCCAATATAAAGGTCAGATTTCTAAACTAATTTCTTCTTTCTAATTAATTAAATTTGCTTGTATTTAGCACTATTATCTTTACAATGTTACACGTGTGAACAACTGGTGCCTCACATACAAATGTACATTTGCGTCTACCTCCGGAAATCCTATAAGAACTTCAATAAAGTGCAAGAAATCGCACAGAAGTTTCGGAACTTATTTATTGTATAAACACCAACTACTTGAAACTTTGTAAGTCAGCCACGACTGTTCTGGTAACTCCCACTCAAATGAACCTATCCGATCTTTAACTAAATTTTTTTCCCAATCAACGCGACTTGTTGAAATTTAGTACTTCTAAATATAATGTCCATTTCAGTCATATAAGTAGTTTTTGTAAAAATTCCAGCCGTACTGAAGTACAAACAATTACTCCTACCCAGTAAGGTGAGGGAATCAAACCAAGTTGGAATTAAATTCGCTTTATTGTAATTGCTCATAGTTTGCCGATAGGCTTTAAATTACAAGATAACCCAGACGAGGTTGTGTTCAAAAATATTTTTTATTTGAATTATATTTCTTGTTTTTGAAATATTTGCATTATAACAAATTTTGTTAAGTAAAACTAAATTTATTTACTATGTTGTACATTCGGCTTATACTTTTTCCTCTGGTGCCGTTAAGTCAGTGTCGTATCTCCGGGAAATCATGTTACTAGCCATCAATTCAATTAGCCACTTTGGAGATGCGATATGACACCGTTGGATATTTTTGGGGATGGAGTTGATGTTAAATTGCAATGCAAAGATTTGACAAGACACTACACCGATCCAAGGGACCCAAACACCTGCAAGAAATGAACAGGGGCATATGGGCATTCGATTGAATGTCAAATTTCTTAGGAATTAAAATGGACCTGTGATACTGAGCCCGAAGAACTTATTTATAAAGCACTAGAGACTAAAAGAAAAAACTCTTTTGGCCTCAATGGAGTTACCGTCTTGGATGACTATATATTCTTATGGCTCATATACCAATGCCATTTTCGAAAACAATCCATGATGGAGGATATATCCGGACAATACCCAGTTTGTGTAACAAAGCTCAACTAAGGTATCTGTCTGGTAAGGGAAAACTATGCCCAACGATATATGGCTATAGAGGAGCCTTACACAGGCATACAATTTAATCTCACAAGTACATAATTCCAATAAACGTCTTTAAGTCAGATGGAAATCATTTTTTTTGCATTTCATGTTTGTTTACGGAGGCACCTAATATCCATCTGTATGTTCTCGTATTTTCAAAGTCATTTAACTTTGAATAATAACATCCACATTTTTTTTTTTTTATTATTTTAGTTTTGTACTAGCTGACCCGGTCCGCGTTGCTGGCCCTAAGCAAACATTAGTGTTGTATTACACATATTTATATAGGAAAGGGGAGTTTTTATCCCTTTTGCCATTTTCACCCCCTAAATGTAGATAAATCCAAACAATGTGTAGCCTATGTTACTCGCGGGGTTATTCGGAAGATTCCCTGAAAATTTCATCAAAATCGGTCTAGCCGTTTTCGAGTCCATACGTTACATACATACACACATCCATTTTAATATATATTTTGTATTACTTGTTAGCCTTGTTACTTGTTAGCCCATTTCACTTAAATCAATACTCCATTAAAGAAAATTCAAATTCTTAATGCCAAGTGTGAATGAATATATTTATAAATATATCGGGTGCAATAAAAAGTAAAATTTATTCTACAATGTTTACAATGGGTTAATTAATCTCTGCCCGGAACAAAGAGAAAAAACCATGTTGAATGTTGGAGGCAAAAATGGCAAAAATTAATCTATACAAACTTAAAAATATCAAATGCATTAATTAATTTTTTTCCATCAAAAGATAGACACGACATAGTCTGTAGTCTAAATATTTCAAACAACAATGGACGGACATCCCAGCGGCCAGACGAACATTTTGCCATATTAAATGCCGCTGTATTCATTTTAATTTGTAGTAAAGTAGAGAAAGATGAAGTAAATTAAAAAAAGGTGAATACATAATATAATTTTATAATATAAGGGTTATAGTGGTGTGGAGTATTATTCGTGTACTATTATTGGAATTGTTGAATACATAATATAATTTTATAATATAAGGGTTTAGTGGTTTAGAGTATTATTCGTTTACCATTATTGGAATTGTTAAATCATCCAAATGTATCTTAGTACCTACATATGTTGTTCCTACCTACCTATTCGTACCTACATATGTATGTTGAAGTAAATTGCCATTTCGTGCTAGTTTAAATTTTTTACAGAACAAGAAGTGTTCTTCCAATTGTTGATTACATTCAGGAAGACAACAAACCAACTGGTGAAATGTGTCCGCTTTGTTTGCATTTGCAAAGATTACAGGGGATATTATATGATAATGAGAATACCTCTTGTATTTTTTTTTAATTTGTTTTACAAATATTGGTTTTTGTGCGTACATTTTAGTTTTTCTTTTGGAATTTCTAAGCAGAAACACAACAGTTTTCTTGAACCAGAATAAATTATTTAAGTTCATTGATATCTAAAAATAAAAATTATAGGCCGAACAAACATCAACAAACTAAAAAACGCTATAATTTTTGTTATCCGGACTGATTGTCATCAGGGTCGTGTTTAAGTTCCGGCGATTAGTTTGTATAACAAACGAGCAGGTTAGTTCTTAAAATAGAACAAAAATAATGTGTGATACTTTTGTTAAGTTTGATAGTTTCCAGGTTAACTACGGCGTTTATTTTGATTCGACAAATCCGCTAGAGTGCTATCTAACCAACTCTGTGCTGTAGACAAAACTGTCACGACAGAACTGAGGTTTTCACATTTACTTAGTATATTTTATTTATATACTTTGTATATTTAGAGAGAGAACAATTTTCATTAACTGCATGTTTCCAATATTGGTAGCGTTATAAAATGTGTTTTAGATATTATTCAATTCTGGTTTTCAATCCACAATTCATTACTGATAAAAATCCATTTTAGTGGGCCTGTAATTTTAACAATTTGTAACGAATGAACAAATTCGTTTTATGGAATAAGCCAGTAATTGTAAACTGTTGATTTTGCTGTTACCATTTCTATACGTTTATGGATGATTTTTCTTTATTCAGTACTTTTACGGTTAAGCTATTAACAATGAATACCAAAAATACGTTTTTATCATTTTTTTCTCATATCATTCCCCTTTTGTTATCACGTTTGGAATGTTTTTGTTTGTGGTTATTTAGTGGCGGTATTAGAGAGACATCAAAAGTCTGGTTAACACTGCACGGCGATGCTGATGTCAAATGAAAGAGTATGCGCTAGCAGTCAGCTGATTATTAGTAAGATATGATAATAAACTGTGCGTGGAAAACCAGAAATATTGTGAAACAGTGGGAGCATAGAAGTTTCAGACTTAGATAGACAGAATCAACTGATACAGCAAGGATGGCGACAAAAAACATATATATGGCTAGCTATTTCTAAGGCAGTGGTCTGATTAGACTTTACGATTAGAAGAAGTTAAAATTGTTTTATTTTTTCGAGTTTTAATTTTCTATTATTCATAATCAGCTTTCATTTGCAAAACGAAGAGAGATTTATTGAGATTCATAATCAGTTTTATTTGGCAAAATGGAAATTAGAAAAAGATTGTTCACTGATGTTATCAGAGTTAGTAATCGATCTCAATAGACGTTCAAAGAGTACCGTCAGCTTCAAGGCTTTCAGTTGAGCCGAAGAAATTTCTCGGTTCACTGCTTTTATTTGAAAATATTACGTTTATAGTACACATTATATAGAGTCGGTCTTTTGATAGAAAAAATATTTTTCAAGTTTGTATTAATTAAGTTTTGCCTGCAACATTTAACGTTTTTAGTTTGAGATTAAAACATTGAAGACTTTATTTAGGTATTTGTTTTACTTGCTGCAAAATAATACTTGTTATTACACATTTATTTATTTTATTTTATTACATTCATTTTAATTTATTCACACTTTATATTTAGAATTTCAATTTACAATAAAACTATGCTACAAAAAAAATACAATTTTCTGGAAACTAAAAACAGATATTTTTAGTGTGCATTGAGGAACAAAGTTTCCTAAAATCAGCACAAAAAAAATGTATGGATACATTTTTTGTTTAATTGTTTTCTTTCATGTTATTACACATTTATTTATTTTTATTTATTACATTCATTTTAATTTATTCACACTTTATATTTAGAATATCAATTTACAATAAAACTATGCAACAAAAAAAATACTATTTTGTGGAGACTAAAAAGATATTTTTCTTGTGCATTGAGGAACAAAGTTTCCTTTCAGCATAAAAAATTATTATTTCGACTATGATTTTTGAAGGTCACACTTAATTTCTCCAATAGGTTGAAAGAGATACAGAAAATATGAATTTTATGCCCAACCATTGTTTTTAAATAAAAACTCTGTTCACAATATTGTATCGTTTGGTCGGACGTCTTATAGTCAAAATAATAAAGGTACATCCGTCAAAATAACAAAATATTAAAGAACAATTTTTTAAAAAAATGTATCCACACAATATTTTTGTAAACATTTTTTTCGAGATTAGGAAGCCTAAATACATGTAGTTGTTGCATAGTGTAATCGAGTACTTATTTAAAGAAATGACCAAGAGGCTTACAAATCTAAAATAAACAATCTTAATAAAACAGAACAAATGAAAGTTATTATTAAAATTTAAATTCAAACCATATGAGTATATACAGATGAATATTAAACGCCCCAGTTTATTTAAAAAAAAAAACGTTTTTTGTCGCATTTTAGCAAGACTGTAAAGCGTGTATGCCAAGGGATATAAGGTTCCGGGAATTCTATACTTATGACTACAACTTAGAGGTCTGGGTAAGCCATTGTGGTTTCACTAGATTTATTATTAGTTCTTTAATTGCATTTTTGTTATATCAATTATATAACTTATATAACCTACACTCAAAGTGGAGGCGGATGTAGACAATTCAGATCCTACAGCAGATTGACAGGGTCATAGCTTATACACATGTCCTCCATTATGGATTGGGATCAAAAGAGAAATGTTGGCGAAAATCATGGAGTTACTGGGCCGAAAGAGTCGACTTCTTTAAGTCTTTTTCATAAGTGGTGTATTCAAATAAGTATGGACATATCTATTAGGCTGTGTAAAATATGTCCATATTCGTAAGAAAATACCTGTCGATTTAAGTCCCTTGAATATGTAGCGTTTTATTTATCCAATTGTTAATGGCATCGATATATAATGGCAACCCAAAAAAAAAAGATTCTAATGATGTTAAATGAAGCTCCCAGGTGGGCAATATAATTTACGGTTCGCAACATGATTACCTAACATTCAACGACTCGTGCAATCGCCGGAATTCTCCCACTAACGAGAAGTCGATATTTCGATAGGAAAGAAGCTTTCACAATCGAAATAGCGTCTGACATATTGCCATAAAATTGTGAATGCATGTTGGGCTTGGCATTTTTTTTTATTTCCCTTAACGTTCCATGAAGGAACAGACGGGGAACTTATCTTGAATCAGTGAGCTGTGTGCGATATAACTGTGTATACTCACTGACCGGGATCTACTGTTTAAAGCAGGCTCCGATCGGCTAATGGTGTTTCTAGAGAAGTTTTACATGGCTTAAAGACTACACTCTTACTCGTCAAGTCGCCGGATGGAAAACCGCCGCTGAATGTTTAATGGTCTTACCCTGGGTTTACTTGTGTGATAGTGGCACGAACTACCTATCGCACCACGGCCGTCCAGAGGGCTTGGCAGTAGAAATTGAAAACTAAAGCAAAATGTAGGCATTTTATTAAAAGTATCCCAGAGTTCCTAAAACTGATCCCATATGGCGATGTTTTTAATACATTTTTTATAGTATTCACAATTCTGGATGACCGTTGTGCTGACAGGCGAACATTGTTATGAACAAATAGATACAGTAAAATCGAGCTATACTTTGGAAAATTATAACCAAAAGTAAAAATTAAGGCATATTGGACTTTACAAAAAAATGTGGCTTACGCTTACATTTGTGTAAGAACCGAGGATTCAACTATGGATCCTTCTAGCCATCGCTGGGTCCATCTACCAGAATTCAGCGCGAACACACTTTTGTATGAAATTGTAATCAAATCCCACAAGCCAATTACAAATTTATTTACGAAAACATTTGAAATTCCCTCACTGGGGGATTTGGAAATTTTTTAAGATTTCAATGAAATGTGGTTTTAGTTGTACCGTAAAAAAATCATCAGACCGATTCATTTTTTCAGATATAGCCCAAGTACAAAGGTGCCATCCAACTTGTGGTCCAATAAAAATAAAATAAAATAAAATAAAAATTAATGCCTCTCATCCCATTCAAGAAACTGCATCTCCCCTTTCTCAATTATGTTTATTTGCAAAATGCTACCAATTTGCTGTGTACTTTATTTAGTACTTCACAGTTTATAGAGTGTATTGCACAATACGGAACGCCAACTGCAAAAAAAACAACAGAAAACAACCACAAAATTTATGATATCAACGATGAGGTCGTCAGCAACAACAATGCGCCACAAACAATCTGAGGAGGCAACATGTATTGGGTTGCAATGTCATCATCTGCGATACAATAGTATCAATCATAGATAGCTAAGGAATTATTTTTGTCGAATCATCAGAAGACTAAATATTTATGGGGCCAGGAAAATCCAGAAATGAACAATGTGGGACTGAAAAAAAAAGAATAGATAGGATGAAGTTAAATGAAGTGAACCGTAAATCCAATTGAACTTCATCACATACATTTTTTTAATGAATCAATTGATGGATATATTTCACAAAACCCATAGCCACCCAGCCAAAAGAAACAAATTGTGCTTGGACTAATTAAACGTTCTTGTATCTTTGAGAAATACCGGATTTACAAGAAGAATTGAATGCTTTCCTCATTTATCCAAACGTTCGGTTTAAAAAAAATAACGCAAAAAGTGAGTTGGAAATCTTTCATAAATTATTACGTTGCTTCACTTTTCAACGAAACATTTCATTTCAATAGACGTTCTTCCCTTATTATCCAACCCTTACATTCGGCGTTTAAAATTCCATATTCGAATCAAATTCCACTGATCATTATGAAGCTCAATAGTATTTTTATATTTATTTTATCCTTTATGACATCTTTTATGTTCTCCTTCAAATTCCCGCCCTCATAAAATATGCATTTGACCGAAATATGTAGCGATGTGGCGCTTTCGTACTGTATCGTAAAATATTCCGTTTTACTGCACTTTCCAAGTGACATGAAAACGAAGCGTAATTGTGGCATAAAAATGCCATAAAAAGAGCAAATAAATGAGGCTTCCTCTCCCTGAGGACATAAGTGGTGCCACCACGCCGTTCAAAGGCAACATTTAAGGAAGTTACAGGAGCACCGTAAAAAAGAACAAACAGCAGAGGATGCTTTTTTTCTTCGGCGGAATATCTCAGCAAAAATTTGCGAATATTTCACCAGAAAATGTGAGGTGTGAGTGTACATGAAATTTGATATAATATTTCTCGATAAACAGGGATGACAGAGACTGTATGGATGATAATAAAAATTGTTCTATTGGGCATACCGAGGAAAATCCCAAATGAAAATTTCAAATTGTGTTTCAATTTGAAGTGAAAACGTTTTTATTTGTGATTTGTGTGGTTGTTACAAGCAGCTTCCTCTTCTTCTTAAACTATAATATTTTCGCTGACATGCCCCAACAAAAATTAATCTCATACATTTTCCAAAATAAAATATTTTTGGTTTATCCGATGACATCATCTCATAAGAAAATCCTAAAAAGAGAGCTTAACAGTTTTACGTTACCAACAACTATAAAAATCTCAGTGCGAGTAACATCATTAAACCTGAAAATGATGAAAATGAAATCATCTTAATCTTCTTAACCACATAATGAGGATGCTCAATAAAAAAGGGAAAGACATAAAAATGTAAGTTTTACGCTTGAACTGGGAAGTAGCATTCCAATGAAATGGAGAGTCACACTTAAGTGAAGGAATAGTGCGAACAAGGATAATATGCTAAAGGAAAATAAGGAATTTGGGTAAATTTTCATTAATCTTAAAGTTCCAAGCTGATAGTTTATTTTAGTAACAGAGACATCCGGTTTTGAATAACAACATTATTTCCTCTTAACTGAGTTAACTCATAGATGCATTTAAACAGCGAACCGTTGTATGGGCATACAGTGATTTTGAAGTAGTTGAGCAACTCTTTCTAAGAAGATGTTTTAAGCACTGAACCAAACCGGAACCACGGTTCAAAAGTACCGCAAAACCATTTTAAAAACATAACCAGTGGTTCAGACATTCTCTGAACTGTATAAACTCACATAAAGTTTTGAGAGACTAGACCTCACATCTTTCGTCTTCAGTCCACCAAGGCAGTGAAGATGTATGGTTGCCTTCTCCTCCTCTTCATCGTTGCAGAAGTCTGGCGGTTCACGTTACCAGGATCGTGGAAAGGCTCAGGTGTTACATAGTCAACAGGAACGTTTGTGTTGTTTTACTCACGATTTGAGCATGTCCACATTTCCATGCTTTTATAGCGTCAAGTCGCATTAAAACAAATGTCAGCGGTCGTGTCCCCTTCGGAAATGCCGGCGACTTAATGAGTGAGAGATTAGTATCTAACCCGCAGAAAACTTCTCTAGAAGAAGCTTAGTCATTCCCAGCTCGGTCGAATTATATCACGCACAGCTCACTGATTTGAGAGAAGTCTGTTCCTTCATATAATGTTAAGGGAAATGCGTACCACAGTGTGTTGTAGGTTATAACGACACCCAAATCGTATTTTTCTCATATCATTTAATTTATGTGCTTAACGCATCAATGACAGCAATACAAAGAAATGGATAAAGAGGATGCCTCGTAAAACTTTTCATTCATTTGCAATTTATATGCACGAGTAATAACGAATGGGTAGTCATGGCATGACATTTTCTGGTGGTCAACTGGTTGTGCCAACTTTTGGACACAAAATATTCATTTCAAACGTGCGAGTGGCATAAAACAACAAAAATACAATAATATTCGAAAGATTCATGACATGTACATCATCGAAAGTGTTTGTTTCGTCCTTCACACCAAAAGCGGATGGATGGCCAATGGCTTTAACTGACCCACCTATACGCCTACGGGGCCAACACAGATATACCTTTCATAGCCTCTGTTGGTTGGTACGTCCCTTGGTGATCCATACATAATAAATTATTTCACATGCCAGCCTCCTGCCAAAAACCCAATAGCTCTAGAGTGCCTTAACACAGATAGCCACAAGCACATTACCGGAAGCAACACCTTTGAACTGGGCCAGCTTATACATACATAACTTATGTAGTCGACTATAAAGGTTATCTACAGTTTTTTTTTTGGCAACGGTAATTTTTGGTTCGTCTATCCACACCCACTTGCTCACACACACACTGAGTTTCCGGTGTTGCATCCACCTTGTTTCCGTTTCCAGTCTATGCCACTTTTTTTCTCTACTGCACAAAATAATTCATCACTTTAGATATATTTTCTGTAGCTGCTGTGTACCCTTTTGTGTGTGTGCACCTAGCTCAGCTGATAAATAAGAGGGAGGACGTGTAAAAAATACCTGAAATTAAGGTGGTTCTTTGAAGCAAATAAAACACTTTTTTTCGCCTTCGTATCATCTAACATTAATTTCAAAAGAATTCTTCAGCGTTTATTTCATTCTTCTCGCATTTTTTTTATTGGGGGGAGTCTAAGAGCCCTGCACAAATAAAGCACAAATGAAGTGCATTGTACTTCGGAGCACATGAAGAGCTCTTATTTATAGTTGTGTCAGTTGAGGTGCATTTTCATCAGACACTTTTGCTGCGATCCGGAATTGTAATATATCGTTGGGGCAGGATGTGCTAGTAAATGTTAAATAACGAGGGTTTATTTCAGGTTTAATAAATCACCGAAGAATTTGAAATTTTGTTATATTGTGGGAGGAAGAACATAAATTTTGAAATCATAGCTACTGTTGTCGCCACAGAAGTGATGAGTAGAGTAAATTTAATATTTCAGCAATCAGCATGAGTATGTGAATACTCATGTATGAATCCATGACGCGACACGTAGATTTGTTTGTCTGCCTGGCAACAAAGTACTACATGTCTGAGAGATGTTCGTCTGAAAAGTAATGAAATGACACAGCACAAATACAATTGGTTAAAATGGCTCAGAATAGTTGAACAATTTTAAAATAGGAAAATTATTTAATAGTATGTAATGACAAACTGTAGTATAGTGTCTTTCAGGTTCGAGTTCTTTTTACACAGATGTAATGTCTGTAAAATAGTTCAAAATAGTCAAACCATTTTGAAATAAGAAACTTATTTAACAGTACATAATGAAAACGTGTAATCGTGTAAGTTCAAGTTTCTTCTTTAAATGGAAATTTATCATATATTTTTGCTAATATGTGAAATAGGGGGTCTACAATGTATGAATACAATTATCTGGCATCAAACAACGTCAGATATTTTCCTCTCTTTTTGGCAAATATTTATTTACTCTTACAAAACATTTGTTTTGATGTTTAGATCATTAATTTTTGGAAACACAATATCAGTCAACATGGCTCGATAGCGATAGGAATAAGGACCGTGCGATAGTAATAAAAGTGTAAACCGCACCAAACAGTAAATTTCAATGAATGCAATGGTGATTCGTTGACGATTTGAGGAATGTCTTCTCTTCAAATACTGCAATGTTGCTTATTGACGTAACCAGAAATGAGCTTTATCAGTAAACACATTCCTTTGGCGCTGTGCACTATGTACTTCGCGAACAGATTTATTTTTTCTGACTTTGGAGGTTTTTAAAACTGCTACTTTCATATTGATATTGGCTATTTTGTCTTATCCAGCCCGACATTGCTCCAATTGAATGACTGTAATAATCCTGCAAGTTCATGCCCGAGAGCGGTAGGGGTTTAGAACACGGCTACTAAAACGTGGGAACAAAGTGGCCATCCCAAGATCACTGAAAAATGAATATGTATTTCCATTTACTCACGGAAAAACAAAATACATGGTTTGTAGTCACATGAAATAGAGTAATAATAGCGACCAGGCGAAAAAACTAAAAGATATGGTGTCATTTTTAATTCACGATATGTGGCCAACGAAAAACACATACACCAATTTGATGATATTTGAAAATTAGATGGAGAAAAATTGTCAGCTCTTTCATTCGATGATATAAATTCTTCATCCTGCTCTGGGGTATACAAAAACACATACATTTTTTCTTCGTTCCAAAGTTTCATATAATCGATCCATGACTTCCATAAATCTAAAGTCAAAAGCTGTCCTGCGTTTCCTTCTATAAACATGCAATGCTTTTTAATTAAACGTTCCTCGTATTTCCAAATGATTTTTCTCGAATGATTCATTATTCAGCTTTAGTTATCTCGACTCGTTCAATATCAAACATTTTCGTTTCTATTTGAGCAGCAAATCAAAGTAACCGCATTAGAAGAATGCAAAACTACCGACCGTCCGATGTGCACATAAATCGCAGCACAATTTGATAAATGGGGTTACAACGTCACAACGATAAAAGCAAACCTTGATATTTGTTCACTATTTTATGGTTTTAAAAATGTACTTCATAGTTTATGTAAAACTGCATTTAACTATTTAATCGGCTTTGTTAAATTGCAGTCGGACACCAGGGCATGTGCGCTATTCTGTTGATAAGAAAACAATAAATACGAATATGCAAATACATAGCTCATTGGTTTCTTCATTTGCATTTTGAAATTCAAATAGTTTCGTTTCAAATTTGAAACATTTCAAAACTCAATTCTAGAACATTTTTTAGAAGAATATTTTACCAGGAAAAAAAAAGGAAGCTAACCAATTATGTCTCATCTCTTGTCTCTTGAAGATAAATTAGAAGCCGAAGCCCTACAGAGCAATGAACAGTTGCTGGAGTTCAATGTACGCAGTAAGGACATCAATTGGCACGACTATGTGACGCCCAAGAAACCTCGATCGGCACCCATCTATCTACAAAGGCAATTCAATTTGATCAGCAGTTATCGGGAACCCATAGGCAATCATAATAGGCGTAAGGTGTTGGTGTGCCACGACATGATGGGCAACTATTTGGAAGACAGGTAAGTTCGGATAATAACATGACACATATATCAATTGTGTTTTAATTAACGTGTGTTTTATTTTATAGACATTATCATTCGTCAAAAAAATATGACGATTATCGTTTCTATCATTGGTCGGCTGTGGATTATTTCTGTTATTTTAGCCATAATTATATTACAATACCACCATGTGGATGGATAAATGCTGCACACAAACATGGCGTATCCGTATTAGGTAACGTATAGTGAATGTATATATTGGAATTGTTTGTGCCCACACAGGAAATTGTGTTTGACAATGAAAGAGAAAAATCTATAAACGAAAGGGAACATTTCAATAAATGCATTGATAGTTCAGGATATAGTAGATGAGCATTCCGTCATAATTGTATAAATATAGAGATTGACTTAATGAGAAGTAGACAATGAAATGGGAAGACTACGGCTCAACAGCAGTTTAGCAACATAGCTCAGATTTTGTTCAAATTTATACCAGTGGTCGATGTTCTTATTCTGAATCGAAACAGAATATTTTTTTTTGGAAGCCCATACTTCCCGATTGGATGGAATGTGTTACGTATTGTATCTGCATCAGTAGTAAAGTCACCTCTTGTTGCACATATTTCCCAGCCAATTTTAAAATACTTAGTCAAACTTTGTATTAAAATATTTATTGAAAATTCAAATATAAATTATACTATTACTGTTTCTGATTTGGGCATGCTACCCACTTTGTTGTAACTAATTTTCTACAAAGATTTTTTCTAATATGAGTCTACATATTTCGGAAATCAGCATGATTTTTAAAAAAAAAACCATAGTTTACATTAAAATGAATTGACCCCCAAAAAATCTTGTTTGTCATACAGTTTTATTTAAAGCTTGTGGAAGGCGGCCGGGCCGTGGCATGTAGTGTGCGCGACTATCACACATCAAAACCTGGTCCGCATCCTGATAAGAGTATTCAATAACATTGCCCAGCGGACATTTTCCGGCAACTTAACGATAAGGAAGTTAATCTCTTAGCCATGTAAAACATCTTTAGAAAACAACATTAGCCGTTCGGAGTTAAATTAAAACAGCTATGTTCGTGCGTCTGTCCCTATATTTTTGGTATCAAAGTGCAGGTCACAAATATGAACAGAGCTCGATGTTTTATATTGTCCACCCTATAACATCCCTTTCGATTTGAAAACTTGCTGTTGTAGAAGACACATATGCGGCCCGATATTGACCGATTTCAGTACAGTTATTTAGATTGAACCAACAACCGACAATGGCGAAACTGGACCATAACGATCAATGTTTTGGTATAGTCCTCTACAAATTTTCTTACTGATGAATATCTGCTGGGTGCGAACTGGAATCAGTAATGCTACGCGGCGTCCCTAAGGATAAGGGAGTGTTCGGCTCTGCGTGATGTGATGCATTTAACCCGATGCTAGCACAGCTTTATTTTGTTAGTTTACTAGGGTATCCCATGTGTGGTGCTGGTATATTGTGGTTCAGGTCTTCACTCAAGAGGCTCTCCCTCGTATTCATAAAAAATTTAAAACACTTTTACAAACCATTTTAAGAAAAATGTGTGAAAATTGTTTTTGTATTTTCATACATTTTATTTAATACGGGGGTCTGTCTGTAGAATGCCAGAATAGGTGCTGAATACTGCAAAAATTTTAATCTGTGAAAACATTCAATGCGCTTGATCATCACTATCGAAAATTGTCGTATTAACCAGCCGGCAGACACACTGAATGATATAAAAGATAATGATATATTTTGTCCACATATACTCACGATAAGTTACCGTCCTATGACATACTCTACCATATTTGTGTTTTATCTTGTTATTGCATTAAAACACATATTTCACTGTACTTTTGCAAGTTTTAGATCGGACACGTTTGTCCAAAAACAACTGCTCCACCAAAATTCACTATATGACATTCAAAACAGGACATCACGCAGGCATACTTTTGTATTGACATCATACAAAACATATAAAGCCACAAACCATATTTGTTTTTTCAATACATACGTCAGAGCAAAAACAAACCAACGAACCTGTTGTACAGAGTATGTGTATGGTTTACAGTGCTCGAAGAGCACTACATGAAATGGCGGTAAAATTAATTATTGAACCTGCCCAAAACTTGTGTTGTGTTCGAAAGCTCAGAGCTGTCCGAACATGTTAATTTAAATTGAATAAAATTGAAAAATGTATTGATTAACATTGTGGGTTGTTCGTAGTCTAGCATACCAAAAAGCAATTTACTCTTTATTAGCCATTTTGAAATATATTCACAATATGAGTGCTCATATCTTTTAGCGACGCAATTTATTTTTATTCGTATAGGTTACATCGTCCCAATTTGTTGCTTGTTATGTATTTTTATTCAATCTTTTATCGTTTCGCATTTTTAATATTTTTCTTCTTATTTCCTTGTACAACGTGTAGGCACTTTTATCACAGAAGGCTCAGACGGTGCAAAACGATTGCATGATGTCCTGCAATCAACTGAAATGATAGACACTGTGGTCGATGCTATGGTGAAACTATGCGAACATTATCACTTCGAAGGATGGCTAGTGAATGTCGAGTGCAAGGTGGAACCAGAGTCTATGGAGAATTTATTGTAAGTACTGACACAGAAATGGAGGAATTATTGTAATGCCAGGAATGTTGTGCCATTTGGATGTAGTTTCCATCTGAACCAAACCGTCCGAAGGGGAATTCATAATCAGAAAAAAATAATATAAAAACTGGTCCTTCAGGTCACAGAGACTCACTTGGTAAAATACGATATTCGGACAGCTTGATGGACTCAGGTTTCGGGTATAATAATTCAATAACCAAAAAAAGGCGCGATAAAACGTATATGGGTCGAAATATTTAATAATAATGTGTGTGTCTGTGTTAGACTATCACCTTTAGTTTAGGTCATCGTTTTAATGGAAAACTCTGCCTTCTTTTATAGCAAAGGTAACTTGCATCGGCATGAAAATGTACGGTTGTATGGAGCAATCCTCCACCCCTCTCGATGGTGATATGCCACGCAAACATAAAGCCATAAATATTAAAGTGTCGGTTGATGATGGTGTAGCCAAAACTAAACTCAAATGTTTGCCAAAAAAAAAAGCAAACAAAATTGACAATTTTCTCCGTGAATCATTGATCCGTATTGTCCATGTATGTGCATGGAGTAGTCACTATTTCGTTTTGGGATTAAACACATTCATGTTGTGGTGTATGCGATATTGTCGTAAAAGGTCTCCAAAGTTAAATATATATGTCCCCACCCTCCCCATATAAAGTTCAATTCTGACTGCCATGGCATAGCTAAACACTTTGGCCTGGACATAAGTCATGTGCTTAGTTCTAGTTGTTGTTTGCTGTTGCTTCTTTCCGTTTGTATTAAAGTTTAGCATTAAACAAAGTTTTCGCGTGTTTGCATGGCAAACAACAAACCGGGTCGATGTTTATTTGATTTAAAATCCCACTTGGACGAACTTGTGCAAAACAAATGCAACTATTGAAAGTTAAGAATTTGACATGACTTTCTTGTGACTTTTCTTAGATAGCAAATTTCGTGCTGAAATATAATTTTTATGATTGACATTTGGAAAGTGCTGTAATGCAGTCGTATATGTTTATACACTCACTCTACGGATAGGAGGGTATATATAATTTGATACGGCCAAAAAATGTGGAAGGAGTCACATTCGATCCAAGGTGTTTTTGAACCAACGGCGATTGAAGACTTTTCAAGTCCGTTTGTCTGTCTGGCTGATTCGCACGATAACTTCCAATTGCTTCCAAACTTGAAATGGTCCCAAATACATATGGTATCTCCCTCAAATCCCCTCAAATTATAAATCGTGTAATAATGATACTACTACCAAAAAAATTAACCAAATTACATATGTATTTAGTAAAGCTTTAGCTAGATAAACTAGCTAGAACATATTTGAAGTGTAGAGACTCTCATACAACTGCACACTCCGCACACTTTATAATACGTGTAATAAACTTTTGTTTCTGAAAAATTCGATACTTCGCATCGCTATTATGACACTTTGCCACATGTAAAATCCGAATGTGGCTTTCAGATGCTTTCGAATATGAAATTTGTATTATTTTTGCTGAGGGTGAGTGTATATTTCAAGGTTTTACCAGACTGAAACTTTCTCACTTGTTTTTTTTAGATTTGGATCTACTACTCAAATGAAAGGACATTTTCTCCAATACAAGCATGATATTTCTCAGAAACACCAACTTGCTTGAACGTCTGTTCCGTAAAGTGTATATCTTTCTAAAATTTCACAAAATGGATAGGTGTGAATATGACCAAGCACCTCTTTCTGATGTGAATTGTGTTTGCTGTTTACATTATACATTTGAGAAGATTTAAAACGTACTGTTAAAAAACTGTCAACCAAAGACGCCTATGTCTGGCTGTTTCTATTTTAATATTTTATCTACACGTATATCTATGAAGATCAAGTTCGAGGCAATTGCCAAACCTGTCATTTCTTGTGACTCAGAATAGTTCATACCTCACAAAGGGACTTCAATTAAGTATGTGATCTGTGCGTGTTGTCATCGTACACATCTCATGCCATGTACACATTAAAGAACTCCCAACATTTGTTTTCCATTGTTCTTAATTAAAATTATTCCCGTTTCGCTGACTCTGTATGTCATACTAGAGACATTGAATTCTTCCGCGAAAATTGCAATGCTTCACAAAGAAAAAACACAGACAAAAGATAATTCCAATAAATGTTACACGTTAAATGGCAATTCAGATTGCAAATACATATTATTTATTGCAGCAGTTTACATGGTTTTTTCGTGTTGTTATTGGGAATTTTCTTACACCAAACTGTATTGTGCAATTTTATTGCTGCAAAAAAAGAAAAACCACAACCGGCAGAACATTTTCCATTGAAACACGTGCCGTATGTGGACAACGAATAAAAACACCTTAAACAAGCAAAAACAAAAAAACTCGAATGAACCTCACCAGTACGAGGTTTATTTATAAAGCTTGTCCGTGGCAGACATAAAGAAAAGTACAATGAAGAATATTGGTTTATTTATGTAGGAGTCTGAGGAAGGGTTGTGGCTAGAGTTACCATTTACCTGATGCTAGTATTCCCAAGCAATTAATTCCTGTGGGATTGCTTGAAACTTATTGATGTACAATTGCATGGAAGGTATCACACCATGACGGAACAAGTCGACTTCCTCAATATTCTATGTGTGAGAAGCTGTGATGATTCGTTTTTTTTTAGGTTGAAATGTACTGAACGACCTTGTATCGGTTAAGCGGAAACAATCTTCTTAAAAACTAACGGAAATATAATCCTCAAAGTACTACTCCACCAACAACAATCAGTTCGTACGACTGTCCGAAACACCAACTTACATATTAAATTAATATACCGCAACATCATGGAAAGAATTACTGAAACAGTCCAAATAGTAATCTTTGTTACTTAAGTAACCTTATGATGCTTCTCTCTTATTGAAACATAAATTATGTTCTCTCTCAGTGAAACTTTAAAATTTATGTTAATTTTATCGTTGAATATTCACCCAAATCCCCCATTTGCTTTTAGTATATTATTCTTGTTTGCACATTTATTTATCTACTTAACCATCTATTTTATTGTTATGCATCTTCATGCTTTATTTTCCAACTAAGAAGATTAAGATGATTTCCCTTTAACCAATTTTGTCACTCGTAGTGAGATGTTCATACTTAGCGGTTACGTAAAACTTTTAAGTACCTTTGTCAGTTTTTTTTATGTGATAACCCTGCGAAACGCTTTTTTGCGGTGAAATATGCCAAAAGTAGTTTATGGCAAAAGTAAGGGATTATTTGTAAGAAAAGTCAGAAGTCAGGGGGAGATTATAATTTTAATGGAAATCTCCTATCCTGCATGCATGAACATGTACAAGTGTCTGTATAGGGATTTGCGAAAATTATTTGTGTCTCTATGGAAAAATAGTGTATGCGTTCAGCGCATCGACTGCGGATCAATATGAAACACATCAACCAGGGCTATTGAAACTGTACTGAATATAATGTAAGCCGAACGAAAATTCATATAAAATAATAGGTGTGTTAACTCAAGACTGTCGCAGATCATATCACCAAAACAACGGACAACGAACCTTTCACTTACATAGCAAAAGACCAGCTGAATTCCACAAAAGACAAACAAAACTCAGTCAGGCAGGTTTCCTTGCTAGAAAATCCTAGAAGGATGGGTTTTTCATTATAAGTCACCGGCAGATCAAAGATGGCGGTGGAACCAGGTGAAGGCTTGTACATTGAAATCCTCAATCAAGCTGCATCGAAGAGTCGATCACGAAATAACAGATAGCGTTGTAGGAAAATCTGCATTGACAGTCAACCAGTGATTGAGACTCTGTCTTCTCCGTCTGTGGAGCCTTTGCCTGAATGCAAAGAATAAAGCAACAAGCTCTTATCATAATGCAGGCTGGAACTCCTAGGGATACATGGGCATCACGCATCTACGATGCGTCACCCCCAACCAGGGCGCAGTGTGTGCCTCATTTCCGCTTAAATTTAGTTTCAATGAACTTATTTTGGGCTACACTGGATGTATGGAACTGACTTTCTTACTGACTATCTCTTACTAGTTAATCTTTTGTGTTGTTGTTTTTGTTTTTCCGAAGCTTCCACATTCTCTGAGTTGTGACGATATGGCTTTAACTTTCCTGTTGTTGTGACCTGGCGAAGATCCATGTATCGAAAAACCTTTTTCAATAAATAGTTATTTCTCCTCGTGGCCCGAAATATTGCTTTACAATTTTAATTATTTTCTACATCGATTAAGAGAACATTTCGCACCATAAAAGGTACATTTTTATTTTATGTTCTGAATTAATGGCAGCAACGAGCCGACATGGAAATTGTTTTAAACTAAATTTCCAACTTTGGCACTTTTTCCATTTACAACAACAACAACAAAAAGTATTTTATTAACTTGAACAAGTTTTTGTAGCGGAGCGTTCATTTCAATGGATTTGGGATTTGTACATAATAAAATTTCAGCTAAACAGCAGCAGCAACAACAATTACACCAGCGAAAGCAGACAAATAAAGTCATTTGGAGAAAAACAACGGACTTGGCTGCCAAACCGACAGACACAACGCCAGACTGACTGTTAAACTGAAAGCTGTTGGTTCGTAAACAAATTTACCAAACTAATAAACAAACAAATCCATTTAAGATGAGGCATCTGAAATGTCTATCACCAGCACACGAGTACAATGGTAGTGAATGGAATAGGGAATTGTCGACGGAATTCTTGGCAACAGCACATCATCACTTTAATCAAAGTTTATTTATCTGTTTTTCTGGTTTTCCATTTTCATTATCAACGTTTCGTTTCCCTTTTTCGTTTCAGTTATTTCGTGAATAGACTGCGTGAAGCCGTCGAGGAGCACATCGACTCTGGCATTGTTGTGTGGTATGACAGCGTTATCGAGAGCGGCCAATTGCTGTGGCAGAATGAGCTCAATGCCAAGAATGTGCGTTTCTTTAGGTCGGCCCATGGTGCGCTCATCAATTATACGTGGAACGACAAGAGCCTTGAGCAGACGCGCTCGCTGTGTGAACAGGAGCGGGCCCATAGCCAAAATGTATTCTTTGGCATTGATGTGTTTGGCCGTGGCCAAATAGCAAAATTCCAAAGTAAACGAACCTTGGCACGCATTGTCAAGCATCGTTTCTCCACGGGCATCTTTGCTCCGGGCTGGACGTACGAGACGTTGCAACAGTATGGCTACAATATCAAACAATTGCATGGTGACGATGCGGTAAATAGCACATTCCTGCTGAGAAACGATAAATTTTGGTGGCTATTATGGGATCATTTGGCAACACACCCGTACATTGCGTTGCCTTTCTATACGGATTTCTGTATGGGCTCTGGCAAACACGCCCATGTGTGTGGCTTACCCAAAGCCACAACAGATGAGGCCACTGAGGCCCCTGCAGCTGATGGTGACGCCAATGGGTTCTTCAATTTGTCCCTTCAATCGCTACAGCCATCTGTTCCTCTACACGAATTGGCCACACGCTACTATGATGACGCCTTCAATGGTGGCTCATGTCTTCGCATCACTCAATGTGACACCAGTTTTCGTCTCTTTGCCACAGACTTCAAATTGCCCGGAGGTGGTTTGGTATTTGCCTATGCCTACAAACTTAATCCGGAGGATGGCGAATTCGATTGTATTTTACGCTTTTGCACCAGCAACAATGCCCGTGATTGTTATTTGTTCTTGGGTGACTACTACGACACTGTGAGTCTGCAACGTGGTCGCTGCTATGTGTCACCGTTCAAGCCGAAGTATAATGAACTGCTAAGTGGTCCGCTAGAATGTGCCCAGATACCGAAAGATATGGCATTTCCCGATTTCCAAGCCAATGGTTGGCGTGTACGTTACTATGTGGTGGAGTTCGACGGTGGCGTACAGGTTAAAGATATTGGTGTGCTCTACCGCAAATCGGCCGAAGCTCGTGATACTGCCTACTTGGGTGCTGTTTACCTGAATGAATTCAATGTGAATCATCATGACTTCCCGGCGGATAGTAATATTGCGCTGATTCAAGCTTACGGTGGCGATTTGCTCAATTGACAACGGGACATTAGTTCAGATTGTGAAAATTAGGCTATTATAACAAATGCTTTTATATAGAAACTAAGTAATTGATAAGAAAGCGAGGAAAAGACAGACGATGCTCAGTCTGCTGAAAATAGTTGGGTTATTGAGGGGGAACGGGTTTTTTTTCCAGATGTCACAATCCAAAGAAAAAGTAGGTGTTTTTGAACAGACCATTAAGATTGAGGGGTTTCTAAACAAACAAAATATTATTGGTGTACTGAGAATGATTTTGAAGGAAGCTTTTTTACAGCGATCAGTTAGGTTTTGTGAAGACGAATAGAGTTCACCGGGGATGGGCTGAATCTTATTACCTTCAACATTTTCAACATCCATGTATTATTGTCATGTTTTCACTTTTTACCTTTCTATTCCCGATCTCCATAGTTCAACTAAATTTTCTAGAATCATCTTAAAGCCATCCCAAGAAATTATTGAATAGAACTCGTAATAATTTACCAACATTCCCCACATAAAGAATACATTTTTAATATAAAGGCTCAAACTGATGTAAAAGAAAACGAAAAAACTTCATAAAACTAGAAATCGTCGACTGTATTATTTTATCGAAGGGAGGAAATTGTATGAACTTTATTAAAATTAAACGACGAATTCAACAAAAAGTTAATTGACAATGTTTGTGTACAACATTTGTTTTATCAACCAAAGAGTTGTTTGTCAACTTATGCTGGCCCGTTCTAACCAATTAATTTAGATTTTCCAATCGGGGTTTGTAGAAATTTCATACGATTCCCAGAGATTTATTTCGTTTTACTGACTACTATATTATAACATTACTGGGGGAAATGCCTAACCGGCTTAGTTTTACTTGAACATATTTCAGTTTATTTTTGCATTTATTTAAAGAAAGAACTTGCACTTGAGGTAAAAAAAAAACTTTTTAAATGCATTTTGTTTAAAAATAATCTTTTAATAGTAATAGTTTTTTAAAATAATGCGGTAGATTTATGAATAAATCATACAAAAAATAGTTATCGATAAAGTTTTTCCAATGCTTAAAATATTAAATTAAAAATTTTAAACTACTTCGGAGGATTTTTACAGAGTCCTTTCAAATAAATTGTGGAATTAAATGTCATCAATTAGGTATCAGAATTCCATTACTTCTAGAAATATCATTCAATAAATATTAATGTAAGAAATTGGGGAAATTCGTTGCATCACTTAGGACCGATGTGAAAAGTTTTAGTTGAGTCAATTTTTTGAGTAATATTTTTCTGGGGTCTGACAAATTAGTTTTACCACTTTCAACATAAAGACAAACAATTCACACGATCGAGCAACTTCTGAAACCTCTCAAGACAAAGACAATTTAGGACAATAACTTGTCAGTGGGCTGAGTGGTTTTATTTTCGCCTATAACTAACCAGCAGTCAATTTTTATTTTGTTAGTTTGCAATGAGTTTTATGTTCGGTTAGCTTTTAAGCGGAGACTATTAAATGTCCGTGAGATTCATTCCCAACAGAAAGAATAACTCCCACTCTTAATGAAAACATAACGACAATCAAATCAGAGGACTAAGGAAGGACCTTCTTAAACCGTCTAAGATCAAGAACAGCAACTTTTCAGTGGACTGAGCAGTTTTATTTTCGTTTAGAAAAACCTTTTTATAGAAAAATTCAATAAACACAGACATTCGTACGGGCATTTTTACAGCTAATCAGCAGTCATATTTAAATGTAAGTTTGCTTGCAATTTGACATGTGGGTATGAAAGTGAAATGGCCGTGAGAAATATATTCCTTTTAAATAATAAAAAAAAACTTCCAGCCCATACACAAATTAATAAAACATGTAAACCTTTCCGCACACATCCTTTCCCCTTTCTTTTACAAATATTCCCATTGTATTATACGTACTTATCCAGATCCATTCGGCTTTTAATATTTTGACAAAGCGATTTTTTTTTCAGCCTCTAGCAAGAAACAAATTAAAATATACTTTTGTTTTAACAATTGTTGTCATATTGAAACAACAGAATTTGCCATTAGCCAAATTATAATTGTATTGTAAGTGTTACAAATATTTTATATGCTATACAAATCATTTAACTTGTTTTTTTTTATATAAAGTTTCTTCAATAACACGTATTTTTTTCTAAATAAAAATCACGATTGTGTTTTAATTTTCGGGTGTTTTGCATGGTGGCAGGAAGTAAGTCATGTTGTCTGGCAGCCTTTTCAATAAAGTTCTGTTCGAAATGTTGTTTCTTATCATTTATTTTCATTTAGATGAATGACATATTTTTCAAAAGCGATTAATCTGTTCTGGCATTTCAGTATTGAAGTGTGTAAGCTGTGTGTGTCTGTGTGGGACGAAGTGGAATGGCGGTGGAATTCCTAAGTGAAATTGATGTGTTGTCCACCAGAAATTGATTTGAAATGTATTGAGTTCACACATACGTACATATGCTACTGGTGTTTGTTTGATATGCTCTCATACGCACGAGTTCAAAAGAATCAGATTTGCTGTAATTAATTGTGTCTGGATTTGAAACGCCCGCTGTTGGTGAAAATGTTGATAATTTGAAGAGATTATCAACATAAAACGACATGGGGAGAATATCAACTACAAATTGCCGCAAAGTATTTAATGTCACACTCAGTTTTATGTTCAAAGTCCGTATCTCGTTGAAAATTTCGTCACGAGTTCATTCGCTACACCCCCTTGTTTTGTATCTTATCCAAAGACGATTTAAGAACACTGAAACTTTTTTTGAACCGCCGAAGTTGGTCATCAAATCAGTTCCTTCTCAAATTGTAATATCTTTATCTCTCTTTTTCGGACTATTAGCAGAAGATAAGGCAAGTTTTATTTGGCAAGTTTTTTTCTTTTCCTATGTTTTTCCTTAAAATTGCCGTTATTATTATTTTGACTATAATGGGAAAGAGACTACGAATCAAACAATATATCAAACTAAAGGTAAATATCGAATATTCGAATTTTGTGGGCTTTGCACAATTTGAACTTGTTTTCTTTGGTCATAGTACTTCGGAAAATAGCCAAGGTATCATTAAATTGCCATTAAATGAATGCCCGAATACTGTACTACAATTTGTGCAATAGATCGAATGAGCCAGGCCAGTTTCCATTGGTTTCACTTTAGAAGTGAAGCATGCACTCAGAATGGACCTTTTCGTTCATATCTTGGAAACCGGCTGAGTAATAAAAAATATTCCAGTTGATAATAATTGCATTTTGCATGCATAAAATATCTAGTATAGCAAAATATGAAAATAAGAAAAACATATTTTTGCCCAAAAAAAAAGCAAAGGGGTTAACCTTTCAAAATTTGCGAAATTGGAAAAAAAATATTTTTGTCTGTAATTTCGCTCATAGACAGAGAATGTAAATCCGAAGCTGATGCTGTGATACTTTTTTTGTTTTACACTCAAATTTTCGGATTTAGATGATTTTTAAAAATTATGTAAAAAATTATTATTTGACCCTGTCTTTCTTTGGTCATATTTCGGCCGAGGTAATATGCCATTGTCTAATAAAGGATTTTGAAACTATTATTCTTTGACATTTGACAAGTAGACTCTACGCCATTACTAAAAATGGAACGATACACGCTTCACCAACGCATTCAAATTATTAAAATTCACTACAAAAATGGTGAAAATCTTACAGTCACCGTTCGCAAAACTAAAGCATTTTTGGGTCGTATTGTCCGACCGCAATACAGAAATTCGTGGACAAATTCCAGCCGTTGGGTTACGTTAGTGATGTGAAGAATAAAATCCGTGCATGTCGCTCAAGAACAACTGAGAATATTGCTGCTGTTGCCCAAAGTGTTGAAGAAAACCCAGATTTGTCCATTCCTCGTCGTTCTTTGGAATTGGGCATTCCACAAACGTCATTACACCGTATTTAGCATAAAGACTTGGATCTTAAGGCGTATAAAGATCAGTTCACACAAGAACTCAAGCCGGCCGATCATCAACAACGTCGTGTCTTTGCTGATTGTGTCCTTGAAATGCCTGAAAATGATCCGAAATTCCATCGAAATATCATCTTGACTGCTGAGGCCAATTTCCACCTGGGTGGCTACATCAACATGCAAAATTGTCGCATCTGAGCTCTCCATCCTCAACGTGTGACTGTTTGGTGCGATTTATGGTCCGGCGGGGTCATGGGACCTTACTTTGTCGAAAATCAGGTTGGATCAACAGTTACGGTGAGTAGATTGTGCTATCGAGAGGTGATCAATGATTTTTTATGGTCGGAATTGGATGATATGGATCTGGACAACGTTTACTTTCAACAAGACGGCGCTACGTGCCACACAAGCAACGAAATCATTGCTCTATAACGGGAAAAGTTTTCAGACCATGTTATCTCTCGAAGAGGTGATCACAATTGGCCACCGCAATTTTACATAAATCGATTAAAATACAATAGCTGGTCTTCTCGTATTTACTGCTGTTGGAATAATTGCCCAACAGCTGTATGGATGACGTTCAATGGACAACACCTAACCGTCCACTTAACAACTAAGTTCAATCTGAGATAAAGCGAATGTAAAACGATTCCAAACGACCAAAAAGAATCCACTAATGCGAGTAAAATGGCTTAATTGATGTCAGAAGTATTCACCAACACCAGCAGCAACAACCGCAAGTATAGCAGAAGCACCATCAACAGGAATGCCAAAAACAACAAAAATGGTTGACATTGACATTCATACTGGTTGCCGAAGAGGGGGTGGTGACATTTGTTACAGGCACGAACCACTAACTGAAATTAGACAAAAGGAAAATATTTTTGCATTTGTGTGTGAACGGACATTAGCTTCAAATCTACTTTGTTTTTTTTTTTATGTACACTCGCACATATGTGTTATGTATTTAGCGGGATTAGTAAGTATGAAGAACTTCTAAATAGAAGGAATTTCCTATAAGGCCATCTACATGCAGAAAGAAGCACTGGCTGAATCCCTTCTGGGAATGACTTTCCTAATGTTTCGTCACTTACTTAAATGGTCATTATCACAACCGGAACGGAATTTTTTTAGAAGTAGAAGTCCATAGACCTCGTTTTAACGAACATCCAGAACGAGCATTGGGATTCATAGGATCTTCTTACAGTCTGGATCTTCTACTTTTACAGGGTCCCTCAAATTAGCCGTTGAATTTGTATCCATTCGCACAGCATGCTGTAAATTCCGTAATCTTGTTAGTTTGATGCGGCCAACTCGTCGTTGTGGCACTCGCTATTCGCAGATTTCGATTCGGAGATTTTTTGAAAAATCTTTTAGTGTGTTGTAAAACATAAGTTTTGTATTTAAAGACGTTATTTTATTTTTCAACTATGTGTAGAGCCCAAAGTATCACCTACATATGTTTCATTCTTCGTTTTTTTCAAGGCTGATGTAATTCCATTAGTTCACGTTGGATCCGGTGGGCAGACGAGGTCTGATTTTTGGTATGTGTGACTTTCACAGAGCAAATTCGTATCCTGGTAAGAACATCAACAATTCGTAATCAATCGGAAATGGCATTAAAACAAAAGGTCCCGTTCAGTGAGTATACAAAGTATATCGTTCACATCTCACTGATTTGAGAGAAGTTCGGGCTTCCTTTACTGGAATGTTAAGGGAAATAACTATAAGTTCACAGCTCATTGATTTCAGAGAATTTCTCCGTATTTCCTTTACTGGAATGTTAAGGGAACTGTGTGGCGGATCCGATGTAAACGAATTACCTCGAAAATGCCAGCCTCGATTCTGCCACGTTCATGTAGATGCAACTACTCATTTAATACCAGTTCGTCTACTACTTTTCTATACTTACAAAATTTCTTATTCCGTCCCTAAATGCTCTGCGGTGACATTATTGCAAAGCTTTTGTTGTATTCAGTGTAGTTTATTCGTTGAAGGAAACCTGATCACATTGTCTGGCGTTTAGTGTCGTGTCAGTTATTTCGTCTAGATTGTGCCAGTCGGCGCCCTTCTGCATATGCGTATTATTTGTTTGGCCGGAATACTCGGCTATCCAGGGAATCTCATCCGTTCATTGTCAAATGGCCGGTTGACCGGACAACGCACTATAGAGAAAATTCGTTCTTCAGCCGGACTGTTCGTTTGTGGAATAATCTTCCAGTAAGTGTTTTTCCTACCTGCTATGACATTATCAAATTCAAGGCAAACATCAACAAACACTACTCCCTCTTTCCTCCCTCCAATACCCTTATTTCCTATCGCTAACACAGTGCATTGCATTCATAGGGGGCATCCCCTGAGTGTTAGTCAAAAAAAAAAAAAAAAAAAAAAAAAAAAGACCAGTCATGATTTCAAACTGATTCGTATCGTATAGTAATGTGGTTTCGTGTGGTATCGTAATGTGGTTTCAAGATTATGGACCGGATGGTATTTCCGAACTTGTCCAATGTAAGTACTCTTCGACGCTAGCTCGTCCATTGCGCAATCTTTTGAACATTACTCTTCACTTTGGAAAATTGGCCAATGTTCAGCCGATCCCCAAGAAAGGTGAGGCTACTAATCCTGCGAATTTCCGTCCAATTGCAATATGTTGTGTGCTCTCGAAGGCCATGGAGAGCATGGTTAACCACCATCTTGTTAAGTATTTAGAGTCTAACGGCCTTCTTAATGATCGACAGTATGGCTTTCGTAGAAATCGATCTACTGGAGACCTGATGGCGTTGCTTTCGGAGCGATAGAGTCGATCCATGGTAAGTAAGGTCGTGGCTCTGGATATTTCCAAGGCGTTCGATAGGGTCTGGCACGGAGCACTCATATCAAAACTTATTGCATGTAGTCTACTGCACTGGCTGCTATTTTGGTTTTTAGACCTCTTCTGCGGGAGAACGTATATAGGCAAACAAAGGACAGAAATTTTTACGTATAAAATTCCATACAAAAGTCTGGTGAACTACTTCATAATCAACCTGATTTCTATAAAAATGTCGACTTATGGAAGTTTGTGTCATTACTTTTCTTATAGAGAAATTCTAGTTATGGAAGACCAATTTAAGGGAATTTGTCTCATTAACTAGAAGTGCTTCGAAGTTGGAAGTTCTACCGTAGTATATGGGCTTCAGTCAGCTGTTGTGTATACTTTAGACAATTGCAGTTGCATGTGACGTGACACGCTGTAGTTAACAAGACCGAAAGTCTCATTCAGTGCATACGTCACATCAGGAGGATCACACGACTAAAGCACATGGAGTACATAGCCAGTATTTGTTGCTGCTCTCCAAGAAGCCCTCCTCTATGGAGAAGGCCTTGTCTTTGCCGCTGTTTATGTATTCACACATGACCGTCTCATATGCAACAATCGAAACTTTTCCAGAACTCTACTACAGATCAGAAAAATTTGAATAGAGATACGGATAATGGCTTATACTGTACACAGATGAATCAGTACACTCACACACATGCAGTCAGAGCCTGAGATACACAACAGCTCATGTGACGAGTAGCATGTGCGATGCGGTTGCCGGTAGAAATGAAATGGTAGTGAATGTGTGTTTTTTATGGTATGTGTATATGTCACCAGGCAACAACAACAGACGTTCAGGATAAGCGGCCATGAATCGAACGAAGCTGAACGGCGAAGAGAAAGTTTCCCATGATAACATCCTTTGCGCACACACACGAACACGTTACTGTTTGTTCGTTTGCATGTGTTCGGTTGGTTTATGTCGATTATGACTTTTTAATACTTTTGCTAGAGATTGTTACTATTGGAGTGATGCGAGTTATGAGGGGCTTTATATATGCCCCATAAAAGTATCTCTTAGGTTTTTCGGTTAAGCAAGCCCGAAGTTTTTATAAAAATATTGAAATTCAGTACGCGGTGTACAAGTTAACAAGTGTATTGTTTTTAATACATAACTAAAAGTTAAATAATAAGCTAGTTCTATGTTTTGTGTGTCTGGTATAAATCGCTTCCCATATCACATAGGCACATTGTTCCAGGCTAAGGCAATAAACGTTCTATCAACACACTTTCACTGTCAATTATTGGCATTTTATTAAGTTTTTGTCGACAATGATCACAAATTCTAAACCTTCCCTTCAAGGTTTGCAAATTTAGTTTTAGCTTTTGTTTAACGTACATTTTTCGCAACAAAATCAGTAATTCGGTTTAATTATTTTAATTTTCTTAACAATTTTTTATTCTCGCTGAAGGCAAAATATTTTTGGTAAACTAAAAACAACATCCAACTTAGCTTTTTTTAAATAAAATACACAAAAAATGCTAACGGAACATTGAAAAAGCAAAGAAAGAATGCTCAACAAAGAATGCTCGAGAACAATATGAATTTGTTTTTAGGGTTTTTTTTTTGTTTTTCGTGCTACTAAAATGGAAAAAAATCGAAAAAAAATATAATTCATTCTGAAATTTATAGGGAACTAGCTGACCCGGCGAACTTCGTTCCGCTTAAATTCGTTAATGCAACGAAAAAAATAATTCCGAGCATGCACTTGCTGCTTTATATAACTCAGTCAATTCAAATTCTTTATTAAAAAGTTGTGTTAAATACAATGGAAATAACTAAAGTAAAAGAATAACGATGTGCTTTAATCAAACCGCAATGATTGAGTTATCAGCCAACCTTCCGCTTTTTCACTGAAGTGCTTTATGGTACACAACGTTTTTCGTTTTGTTATCTGCCGCGTACACGTACAAAGCGGAAGGTTTGCCGACACGTGAGCACGCCACATACAATTGACCATGTGAAAAACATGGAAACTCAAGATTGATTCCACAAACATCCAGCGATTGTCCTTGCGCCTTATTAATTGTCATAGCGAAGGCGAGACGCACCGGAAATTGAAGACGCTTAAATACGAATGGCAAATCGTTCGCAATAAGAGGAATCCGCGGAATGAGAACATCTTCGCCCTTGAATTTTCCCCTCAAAATCGTCGCTTGAATGACATTTGATTTGAGTGTCTTCACAATCAAACGCGTACCGTTACAAAGTTTTGGTGCATTGAGATTACGCAACAAAATTATAATTGAGCCGACTTTCAATTTCAAAAAGTGTGGCGGCAAGCCCGGTACATCCAGAGAATTCAAAAATTCTGTCGGATAGTTCGTGACATCGTTTTCATCCATCACGGAGTCGACGGATTTGTATGAATGCAACTCACCGGAGATATCATTTTGAATGACGAAATTCAAATGATCGACATCCTTGTTTTTCGCAGCCAATTCTGTGGAAATTCAATTAAGCCGGTAACTAATTCGACTGGAATCACGCCATTACCCATCGCCAACAATTGCCTCAGCGGACTGGTCACTTCGTAAAGCAACTCGCATGTTCGTTTTCAACTGCAATTTCTTCACGTATTGCCATAAAGCCGACGCCTTCAGGCAAGCGTTCAATTCATCTGCTGGAGTTGATCTTGGAATGACAGGCAGCGTTTGACGAAAATCGCCTGACAACAAAATTAATGCGCCACCGAAATGTCGTGTGTCATTCCGTAAATCTTTCAATGTGCGATTTAAAGCTTCCAATGCGCGTTTGTGAGCCATTGTACAATCTTCCAGGATTTTACATCCTATGTCCTTCCTTGGGCCAACACGAATTCATCAAGCCTAAAATCGTGAAAATCAGACGATCCGTTATAAAGTTATGCGTGTTCACACGGACGGCATTCTCTTTTATAAATATAGATAGATATTAGGGTTATATTGAGCTTTAAAAAAATATTTTTTTCAGATTTTTCGACTTCTTTGAAGATGGTGGGAAACAGAAATTAAGTTTAAAAAAAATTAAATTTTAAAAATAACAAAAAATAAATTTAAAAAAAAATATTTTTTAAAATAAGCTATTAAACTTTAAAATCCATTAAATAGTTTTTGAAAAACATCTGTTTAAAAGTTGTCATGTCGGATGACTTTTCACGATTTTGACGATTTTCAAATGCCCATAACCTTTTTAATTTTTTTCTGGAAACACGGGTGAAATATTTCTAAGTCTTTAACACGTCCGGCAAATTTAAAGTAAATCGGAAGAGGTGTTGTATGTAAACATATAAAATAAAAATAAAAACACTTTATATTCAAGGTCAAAATCGCAAAAAACTTTAAAAAGGTAGTTTTTGTAACATTTTTACCTGTTCAGGTCCATTGGTAGCAAACGGTTCAAAGCGTAACCGTGGAGCGTATGAGTAATATTAATTTAAAAGCCTTGTTGTGGTAAATGGTTCGGAGAGGTCGGATAGTTTTTACTTCTTACAATTAAAGTATTTTTATTGTACTGCTAAAATTCCAAACGGTTTGCAAAATATGAGGCTGAGAAAAAGATCACAAATATTTGGGGACCCATAAAAAAAAATTACGTTGGACATTGGAGACACGGTTTATTGTGGTCTGTTATCAAGTAGTGGTGTCCGCATATGGTTCAACGTTGAATGTGAAAAACAGCACATATCCGATTATTTCTTACAATACCAAGACTCTGCAAATCATTTCCCCTTTTTGTCGGATCCTCCTCGATTCCAAAAAAAGAAACATTAGTTACCTTTCGGTCTTTCCTTCTGACGATGTAAATATCGTCCAATATTTTCTGCATCAGTTCGTTGTTCGAAGTTGTGTGTTCAACTGTCACCCTGTCGGAGGTGTCCTGTAGTATTGAAATTATTCACATTCGATTTTTTTGGTATAGTCCTTATGATGGGGAGTGTACATAAACCCAAAATCCCATCACACCCCCACAAAAACACCCTTTTTCCTGTATGCTTACCAAAGTTTATGCTTCGTAAACACTTTGTATGCTAACAATAAGTGATTATAGGAATCCATGCACACAAATGTTTTCATGTCTTCCATGGAAATTAATGGCAGATCGAACAGCAACAGCAACAACCACAGATAGTAAAATATTTTGTTTTAAAGCAATTATTGTTATTTTGCAATTTACGATTATAAGGCGAACTAAAACAAATATCAAAAGTTTTCAATTGAATTGGCAAATTGGTCCACAAATGCCTAACTTGCCGATACGTGTGTATGCTTAATCGAATAATGTGTTTTATTTGGTCGATTTGGTTTTTGGAAAATTCGTCTGCAATATTCAAATGCCACAAAATGTTTAGTTTCGGACAATCAGTTTCTATTCAGTTAAGTGTTGTCTGACAACAAAATCTTTAATGAAAACTGTTCAATTGGAAATAATGAAAATTGAAACATTTCTAGAGTAGAGAATATTTTAAAATTGTAAAAACCTGTGAACCTTGTGAAAACCTTTTAATTTGTTCAGAGGTGATATTTGTTTACGTTTTGTATTTGTTTAATCTTTAAAAGTGTGAGAAACTTCTGTAGAAAGAGTATTATATGTCCGAGACTGTTGTTATGGACTAGTGATTTAAAGAAATGGCAAGATTTACCTCGTAAATGCGAGCGACTTTAGGAGTAAGAGAGTTATCTATAACCTAATCTCTAGAAGAGCATTATTCGTTCGGAGCCGGCTTTAAACAGTTGGTCCCGGTCAGTGAGTAAATACTCACTGATTCGAGAAAAGTTTCCGGTCAGTTTCTTCATGGAATGTTAAGGGAAATAAGTAATTAAGTAAGAACTTTCAGAGAGGGGACAATCAGACAATGACAAGCAATTCCATTTTTCCTACAATCCGTGACTTAATGAAATGTGATAACAATTATGGTGGTAACAATTAAAGCAAAGCGATCACCGATATGATGAAATGTCATCACTCCCAGTTGAAAGTTTTACTAACTGGTCCAACGGTGGCGATATCAGTGATATATTCTTGTTGCGATTGCATTGGTTTTTGGCGTATGGGTCAGAATATTTTGTACATACGTACCTAAAAATGTTTTTTTGTCGCAAAAAGTTTATATGTCGTACAAATGGCTGCTATAATTTTTTCTTATTTTTTTTTTTTTGGATTAACAAATTTAAATGGCCAAAACATACAATTTTGGGCTTGTTCTGGAACGAATTTGTGGATTTGTACTATATATGTATGGTCTATATAAAGTAGTCAAATTTTAATTTACAATTTTTTTTTATTTTAAAAAAAGCAGTACGATTTTTGGGAAGTTATGGGCAGTGATTCCATTTACTACTCCGTAGCAGCAAGAGCTTAACAAATATTGCTATGCTCTCGCTACCGCTCCCACTTTGAACAGAGCCGTAGCAGAGCCATAGCCGAAAAATGAAAAAGTATATGCTCTGCTCTGCTTGTAGTTATGTCGCGTCATAAACTATAGCAATAGAAACAGGCAAAAATCAAATGATGTGCTCTGCGTAGCCATAGCGGGAGCTGAAAACTGATAGCGAGATGAGAGCAGATGAAGTGAAATTGTTTTTATTTACTATGGCTCTTCTGCATTTTTGTTTTTGCTAAAATTCTGTGTTTATTTGGACGTTTTTGTTTTTGCTACAATTCTGTGATTCTGTGTCAATTTGTTTCGTGTACTCAATGTTCTTCTGTTCAATACAGAATTTTAGCAAAAACAAAAATGCAGAAGAGCCATAGTAAATAAAAACAATTTCACAATTTCTGCTCTCATCTCGCTATCAGTTTTCAACTCCCGCTATGGCTACGCAGAGCACATCATTTGATTTTTGCCTGTTTCTATTGCTATAGTTTATGACGCGACATAACTACAAGCAGAGCATATACTTTTTCATTTTTCGGCTATGGCTCTGCTACGGCTCTGTTCAAAGAAAGAGTGGTAGCGAGAGCAAAACAAAATACTACGAAGTAGCGTAGCATTTTCAAACGCTGGTTATGGGCAAACCGCTGACGTTGATCGGTATCCATCAGGGGCCTAAAAACGACATCCTGTCCAGTTCAAAATCCGGGTCTGCTTGCTGTTGCGCTGTTATAAGCCTTCAATACACCTAATCATCAGCCGTAGGCTAAATCTGTGTTTTTTCTTGTATCTGATACTGCAGATTCCTCCTTCATTTTAACATTGACATTGACCAATTTAATTAAGTGGTAACTAAGATAGTCGCAATAAGAGTGACTGATCAGTGATCGATTTGTTCGTTCACTGGTATCTGAAGTTCTAACCGAGTTTTGGGTTTTTTGTGTGAAAATTTAGGGTTTTCTCGGATTAAGCCGAGTTTTTGATTTTACAAACTTCTTTTCGATGACGCCATCATTCATTATTGTCTTGCCTCAGTTTTCTGAGTTTTAATTATTTTTGAAACTGGTAGATATCTCAACGAACTCCTTATTGTCTTATGAGTCCTGGTCCCTCCGAAAGAGAATCCCTTTCAACACTGTGAGGTTTTAACCAGTTGGTGTCACAAGGACAGTCTTATTATACAGGCAATTGCGGCTGTAGCTCTCCCAGGCTGTTATAAATAACTTTTTTTTATAAGATGTGGCACATACGTTACCGTTCAATATTTTTAAAACCCATCAAGAAGATTTAATAAAAAATAATTTAATTTATATGAATTAAAATTTGTTTGTAGCCCCTAGAGCCTTTGATAATTGTTGGATTTCCAAGCATTTCTCGTTGTAGCTCTGGCTTTAGTCAATCTTCGTCCTTATTTTCAAGTATTTCCATAGCGAAGTTTTTTTTGTATGTGTGACCACTAGTGCCTTTGGTTGTTCTTGGGCTTTGTGTCCCAGCATTTCTAGCCTCGTGTATCTACGATGAGTATTGCAACTTGTGCCCAGGTATTTGTTAATTCAATAACAAAAGCTTTTCCAGTTTTAGTCCTCAGTCTTGTTGATGGATTTTGGACCCTATGTGTACATTTTTAAAGACAATACTCTACGCTTTGCAATAAAATCGATTTCGGCAATCAAATCGTTTTTCTCACAGTCTTAAGAAGAATTATTAGAATTTCTGGTGAGGGAAAACTTAAGAATCACTTGCGACGAACCACAAGGAGTGAACAAGATCCTACCCGGGTGGTGGACTTGTTGAGTTCTCAAAGACGAAGTCTTGGGAGAAGCCTGTATTTCTGTTGTTGCACGTAGATGCAACAGACAAACGAGTAAACTGTAAAACTGTTTAAATTGAAATAAACTAATTAAAAATGGTTGGCAAAAATTAATGACATATAGGCACTATAACATATTGCACGCTGATGTTAAGTTTTCTAAAAACTACCTTGGTGCAGTTGCAGCCTTGTTGTTCTAAGGTCGCAAATTGTTGAGATGGATGAAATCCAGGTCGCCATCGAGAGGATTCGTTCGATTCGCAGAAACGAGTCTTATAATGCACATGCGACATTCGGATCATATGTCATATGATCATGTATTTCATTTGATGGGCATTAGGTTCTAATGTAGGCAACAGTGACTAAGAAAAGTCTCCGACTCTGAAATCCGCTTACAAAATGAAAACACCACAACAATCCAATCAGATTTTTATGATTGCATACTGACATTGAAAGATTCCGTATTTGAACTAAATTCATAGCTGATTTTAGACCGTATTCTCTCAAGATGATCCACTGTGTTCCACTACCATTTAGTTCTAGTTTTTTTTTGTTTTACACATAACACAGAAATGAATTAATTGCTTATATTCATATGTGAGCACATTACCCTGCACACATTTCTAATTACTTACTGGCTAAGCGATGCACAGTAGTTGGGAATCGAAATATGTTAAAAATATTTAAGTAACTTATGTTCTATTTAAGTTAGTCATAGCCAAGTTACTGTGATTATACGGACAAATGGACCCCTAGCCAAAAATAATCGATATGGCCTCAATTTCGTTATTTCAATTTAGGGTTAGCTAGGAATGACTTGCCGCCGTACCAACATAATTAGCATGCGATGCATTCGCTCTGAGAGCCAAAAGCATTAATGTTTGACCTTTAGCTGTGATAATATTGTTTATATATGTGTAAAAATTATATTACAGTGCAACCCAAATCCCAACAGGCAAAAAGGCCTTCGGCTCGATAGAATTTGCCTTAAGCCAAGACAGTTCACAAAACCTCGCGATTTTTTCGCTTTACAAGAGGGAAACTCCTCCAAGACATTCAGAAAATATTATCTCAGATATCTTTGCCGAGATGGGCAACTGCACAACAGATTCCTTTACTGTTTAAATCTAATACTCATACCTAAATAAAAATAATCGACTACTCATTCGCACATCTAAAAAAATCGACCATACTTTCCTGCTACTTTCCTGTCACAGATATAACATCCCCACGAGCAATTTAATATGAGTCTTTGCGTCTGTCATTCTCTGATTATGCTTGTATGAGTCTAAAAACTCATGTCTTTGTAGAATTATAGACAACTTTAAACAAGCCAATACGTGCTAGTTCGTATGCCAATTCATACCCTTCCATATCACCGTGTTCAGGACCCCAACATAGTCTTATGGTCTTATGTCAAGGCCCTTGGCGATTCCATGTATAACATTTAAAGCTGATTATCTGTCTATGTAGAAGTTAATACCTTTATTGTCCGATCGGTCTACCTGCCGAGGTAATAATCTACAGCTAAGGTCTCCGTCTGAAAACACTATAGCTGTTTTCCAATCTAAATTACTTGCGTAACGTAAGGCATTCTATATAGCAGACAGTTCACATTTCCCCATGTCTCAGAAAGTCAGAGGCTGATATTTCTGGTCACTCTTCAAGTGACTGACCTATGAAAATCTGTGTCACTCACCTAGAATGACGGATTTTCGTTGGCGTCAAAAGCCCTGCCCTTTTGAAGTCTCTACGATCCGGTCGGTGCAACTCATTTTGTGAAATGTACAATTGGACGAAATGTCTGATTATGTTTAGGGCAGCCTACGCTGACTACTATTTGGTTATTCAACGAAGGCTAGCCTAGGTGGGTAATATTTTTTTCAAGTTTTTCAAAACAAGTTTAAATGTTTGGACCCTATCCTCGTATTGGCTAGCTGAAACAGAACTGAAGCTAAATTATATTTTTTTTAAATATTTTTATTTCCAATCACTGTGCGACGTATGATGATTAAAGATTTGTACAGCAAGTCGGTCACCAGGGCGTATGAGTGATTTAATTAGATAATTGGTATTATTGTGCTGCAGACGATACACAATGAAGCCAGACATAGAGAAGGAAAATGAGAGAGAGAGAGAATGTGTGAGAAAGCTTTACAAATGAATAATAAGGAATTATAAATCCTTAACGAGCAACAGCTGCCTTTGTGCGAGGGCTGGAAATGCACCGAACAACGACCAACATCCCACATTAACATGAAGACATTAACAATGATTAATTGTAAGAGTTCAATGAAGCAGAAAATTCCGCAACCCGCCTGAACAAGCAAAGTGAACTCGAAAAGTAGAAGTAATTTTCCAGTTGGACCATGACCTTTTACCCGCATGAAATTAACAAATGCTGACGTTCTGTTTTGTATCCTGCCACGCCATGCTTTGTAGCTTTTAATCATAATTCATTAGAGACATAAATGTGTTTTTCTTCGAGTTGTGGTTCCATTTTGTATTCATTTTAGAGCTATACATCATCATTAATGACTCCAGGGACGGGGACGGTGTGGAAACCATTTGATGGCCACCAACCAGAACTTATTTTGGGTGACACCGAACCTGTGTTGGGTGGTGGGACATCATTTTCAAAATTAGTGTCATTATTTCTTTGTTGGACCGAGGGACAGTCACAAAGTTATACTTGTTTTGGCATTTAGCAGTAATTAAGATGCCACATGCTGAGTGGTTCGTTGTACACAAAAAGGGGCAAATAGGAATACCAAGAGCGGAAATTCAGAGCAGCTGCTGTGAGGGTGCATACTATTGGCTATCACAAAAGGTGATTCGGGTTAAAAGACCAAATGAACAATGTGTCACATAAAACATGTTCAAGTTGGTCCAGATTTTATTTGGAATTATGGCATTTGCCATACTAGGGAGGTGTGGCTTACAAGGCAAGATTACGTACAGTCTTCAAAAATCTTCTAATAAAACAACAACAAAAAATATAAATTTAAATATCAAAATTCAAAATAGAAATCCTAACCGAATCGGCCATCGTAAAGATCTCGCTTCAAATGAAAAAATGATTGCTAAGGAATATCTGGTATTATAGGATGATTTCATTGTAATAATTAGTTTTTTTATTGACACAATTGGAACAACAATTCTTGACAATCTTAGTCAGGGAGCGTTCAACAGTCAGTTCAACAAATGTTTTCTGAAAATGTTCGTTTTATGAAAAGTGGATTTCGAGTGATTTCCAAGCCATTTTCTAAGATTATTGTAAAAAAAACTAGTTACTAACGTTATTTGGGACAAAAATAAAAGTTTCTTCCTTAAATTCGCACACATCGATGAAAATATTTGACCATAGCACTGGCAAATGAACTATGATTGGTGTACAATTTGCCATTAAAAGAAAGGAAATTTGCTGAACTTTAAAAAATTAGTGAGAAAAAGTAATGACTTTGTGTTTTCGTACTAAATATATGGACGTTTTACGCTAAATGTACCCTATCTTCGAATTTACCCCCAAAAAAATGGAGATCTCTTCATCCTTTCCAAATCACCTTTGCTGTCTTTAACATATCTTTACTCTAACATTTTGTGGTAGTCCATAGTCAAATTTTTTTTAATCGATATTCATAGATTTAATGTAGGTGCTACAGCCAAATTATGTTAGCTTGAAATTGTTGACGTCATAATAAAGATAAAAATTATAATAAACAAATTTAGTTCAAAAGCTGGGGAAATATATCGAGGCCTTAGCGCTATTTCATAACTTAGCTAAAACGGAAAAAAAAAATCTTCATTTCATCGTAATCATTTATTCACAATGGAGATTTTATAATCTTTTGCATTTAAACATTTTTAGTTTTGCGCAAATTTGGCAAAATAACTAATAAAAACCTTGTCCTGTAAAAAAATGTATACGATGACTCTTTGGTTTGAATTTATACGTGGACATTTTGCTTGTGACTCCGTTGGATTTTTTTTTATGTTTATACTTGAATCTTGTTGATTCGTAACAATGTCGAAAAGAAATTTAAAAAAACCTCAAATTTTTTATTTAATTATTTACAAAAATGGGATTTATGACTTTCTTTCTAAATCTTTCATCTACAAACTTAAAGTCATAATTTTAAAATCGAGCAAAAAGTCATTGTGTAAATCGGGTCTAATACAGTTCGACGAAGTCAAAAATTCAAATTACTGTTTTTCAAATTTCAAAACCTGAAAAAAGAAAAAATCCAATATGAACAAATTCCAAATATGTAAAAAACCCAACAACAACAAATACATAAATTTTTTTAAGACCGTCTTCTCTCAAGATGATCCACTGTCTTCCACTACCATTTAGTTCTAGTTTTTTTGTTTTACTCATAACATAGAAATGAATTAATTGCTTATTTTCATATGTGAGCACATTACCCTGCACACATTTCTAATTAATTACTGGCTAAGCGATTCACAGTAGTTGGGAATCAAAATAAAGGGTGTTTTTTATTGGGGTATAGAACTTTAAGTTGGCATCACTTTTTTAACTGGCGGCCATTTTGTCAGCTGTCAAGTGATTAATATTTAGTTTGGTTTGCCATTTCATGATGAACAGGTTGACAAAAGAACAACGCTTGCAAATCGTGCAAATTTATTTCGAAAGTAATGGTTCAGTTCGCGAAGTTCACCGCAAGCTCCGTCCATTTTATGCCATTACATCCACAAAAACTGACTGTTTGGTGTGCTCTATGGGCTGGTGGAGTCATTGGGCCATACTTCTTCCGAAATAATGCTGGAGAGTCAGTTACCGTTAATGGAGACCGGTATAGAGCCATGATAACCGACTATTTTGTTCCCGAATTGGATGGCATGAATGTGGATGAGTTGTGGTTCCAACAAGTGGTTGAAAATTGGACCTGAAGAATTGGCTTTATTCGAGCCAGCCGCGGCGGCCACATGCCCGAAATCATATTTAAACATTAATGGCATAAAATTATCCTTCCCAATAAAGCCAAATTGATGGACATTAAAACGATTTTCTTGTGTTTTATTTCAATTCGAAATTCTATACCTCAATAAAAAACACCCTTTATGTTAAAAATATTTAAGTAACTTATGTTCTATTTAAGTTAGTCATAGCCAAGTTACTGTGATTATACGGAAAATTGGACCCCTAGCCAAAAATAATCCACATGGCCTCAACAAATACATAAATTTGTTTCCCCCTTAAAATCAAAAATTACGAAATTACACTTAGGAAATATTTCTAAAATATATCCCATTGTTTGATTTATTATGTTAAAAAACTCAATCAAAAGTTACAACTGCTGCATTTGAGGTGAAGAAAATATATATGACATTTAAGAAAAACTACGCCCCCACAAGACTCTGTTTGGTTTTCGGTTTGGGAGATTAATCGGACCGTACTTCTTCGGAGGTGATGCCGGCAAAGCCGTTTGTGATGAACGTTATTGGGGCATGATAACAAACATTCTATCTACTAAATTAGTTACAATGGGCTTTTTTTTTTTTATTACAACGACATCATGGTCCTCATACATCCGTAGTCTGGTCCCTGATGTTAGAATATTTAGCCAGAATACGCGGCTTTCCAGGGACATTCATCCGTTCGTTGTAAAGTGACCGGTTGATCGGACGAGAGAAAATTCGTTCTTCAGCCGAACCATTCATATGTGGAATGTTTTTTCAGCAAGTGTGGTTCCTGCCAGTGATGACATTCGGAAAGCCAACAAACACTACTCCCTTCATCCTTCCGATATCCTAATTTCCTTCCGCTAACACAATGCATTGCATTTATAGGGGGCATCACCTGAGCGTTGTACTTAAAAAAGTTGCAAAACCATGAAAGTACTGAAACGATAACATATTTCATCATGTTGAATACAAATAAATTAAATGTCTTCGCGTCTTGTCTCCTCCCTTCAAAAACTCAACGCCGCCCTGGGGATGCGCGCCCCATAATTTATGTAGGCCTGGACTAGATGGCGGCTCTCGTAGTCCTGATTGAGGCACTCACTTTTGGAACATCGACACGCCATCGCCATCAGGCACCAGTCTGATAAGAATTTTGCACACAGTCCTAGCATTGTTCGCTAACAAGATTCAATTGACTTAGCAATTGAGTCAATTTCGCTTCGATACCGATCTTGCTCGAAAAAAATCTTCATGTCGGACATGGCTAATTCTCATCACGGCGGCTATTTAAACAAGAAAATATATGGGGATCGCACGTGATCGTTGATAAGCAAATGCATCCTCCGAGAGTGAGAATTTGGTGCGGATTTTGGAGCGGTGGCATCATTGACACCTTTTTCTTTGAAAATGCGTTTCTGTCAACGGTAAGCGCCACAGAGGCATGATACATTATTTGTTAAGCCCGGTGTCTGAAGAATTGGACTTGGATGATCTTTTGTTTCTGCTAGAATGAGCGCCATGTCACACAGTCTAAACCACAATCGAATCAACTAACCCCAGCTTTAAAGAATATTTCAAGAATATCTACGTTTAAATATAATTTGAAATCGTACTTGCTTAGTAATTTGGAAATGCTTCTATTGTAGTTTCAACTTGTTTTTCTTTTTGGATTATCATTGTAAATAACAATTTAAATTTAATGAATTAAATAAATTTAAATGAATTAATTTATAATATATATATTCATTTATAATATGCTTACTTTTAAGTAGTTTATTATTTTTGCCAACTCGCCCCAAAAATGTCCACGTGGCGCTAGGGCAACTTTACACATGTAAATATATTAAAACTGAAAATAAAATGAACTGAACTAAAAAAAAAAAAAAACTTTTGAGAACCAAGTTCGGTTATTGTTTTCAACGCTGTCTCGGCAATGCTAATTCACCACTATGGAGACGATTCTCAGGTACTGCAAAGGCTGTTATTAGGCTAACAATTCATCGATGATTCGGGCGCTTAAGGAGACTGTCGAGCAAGCAAATCATGAGATTGAGCACGAAACCCTCACCAAGGTATTGGAAAATTGACAGGATGAGCTACTGCGAAGCCAAAGCAGACAGTTGCAAGAACGAAATCATGTTCCATAAATATGGAAAATTTTTGCTATAACAAATGGATTTTTTTTTTTTAAATTTTTTTGGAATTTCTAAATTTAAACTAGAATTCTGAAATATCCCGTATGTTCAATAACCACAATTTGGCTTTGTGTGTTCCACACCCAAAAAAAAAAGGTGACCGCAATCAACAACTAAAAGTAATTATAATTCCGTTTATAATATACCAATTTCCTGAACTGTAATCAGTACTTTCCCAACATCAACATAAACTGTTGTGAGGATTTGTTTTTATCGCAGAGTTTCATGTGTGAGTACTAAAAAAAAGTACATGGCCGAACTTTAAACAAGGTCATGTGAAGTGATGTGGTCGATACTCTAAACATGATTACAACATTTGCTCCATTGACAGCCAGTGGTAATCCGCAGTAAATGTACCAAACACGAGCCACAGTTTTTCTATAGCAGTCAATTTGATTTTAAACTATTCGAAAGTATGATATGAAAGGACTTTCATTCGAAAGTTTTACATGATACGTTATGAAAATCGTATTGAATTCAACTTTCGAGTAGTCTTAAACAAATTACATAGTAAGAGCCAGGGACCGTAAACAATTGAACTAAACCCAATGTGTATACAATGTCATAAAGAATATCCATTTTGCTTTTAATACAAAACATGTCCAAGTTAACGGGAGCGTATGTGCAATATTAATTACTATATCGGCGGTAATCATTCGATCTGGTGAACGACATATGTATAGTTGGGGATTCTTCTTTAAGCATTTTAAGTACATTGGTATTCCAAGATTTTAAATACTTTAATAGTAAATGTAGCCCGTGGTAGAATGTAATTGACCTGCACCCATATATATTCGACATTCTCTTCATAGCAAGCACATTATGACAATTGACATCCTTACCTTATCTTTAAGAGTTTAAGTGATTTTCCATTTAATTTCACCAAAGTATCTGAAAGAAAAGACAATGTATGATTAGAAAATCTAAATAATCAAGAGTAGTAGTTGTGTAAGAAGGATGCTAAAGTTTAGAAATATTTTCTGGATATTTCGCAAGTGCGTAATTTTCACTGGATTAATTAACAGATTCTTGATCTGTACACCACATTAAAATACAAAAGGTTTTTTACAACCAGAAGGGTTAAATTTTTCTTAAGATTTCAAAATTTCACAATGACATGAACTTAAAATAACTACTAAATGTCATATAGAACTTTAAGTTGGCATCACTTTTTTAACTGGCGGCCATTTTGTCAGCTGTCAAGTGATTAATATTTAGTTTGGTTTGCCATTTCATCATGAACAGGTTGACAAAAGAACAACGCTTGCAAATCGTGCAAATTTATTTCGAAAGTAATGGTTCAGTTCGCGAAGTTCACCGCAAGCTCCGTCCATTTTATGCCATTACATCCACAAAAACTGGCTGTTTGGTGTGCTCTATGGGCTGGTGGAGTCATTGGGCCATACTTCTTCCGAAATAATGCTGGAGAGTTAGTTACCGTTAATGGAGACCGGTATAGAGCCATGATAACCGACTATTTTGTTCCCGAATTGGATGGCATGAATGTGGATGAGTTGTGGTTCCAACAAGTGGTTGAAAATTGGACCTGTAGAATTGGCTTTATTCGAGCCAGCCGCGGCGGCCACATGCCCGAAATCATATTTAAACTTTAATGGCATAAAATTATTCTTCCAATAAAGCCAAATTGATGGACATTAAAACGATTTTCTTGTGTTTTATTTCAATTCGAAGTTCTATACCTCAATAAAAAACACCCTATATATGGTGCAACTTGGTTAAAGCTATCAAAGCGAGAATAATAAAAACCCACGGTCGCTATTAGTACATGAAATCAATAAATTGATGTCACTCATCTTCGATGGAACAACAACCGGATTTTGAACGTAACAATTCATTCACTTTGTGGACTCCTCTCTCTGTGCCTTTAGATATTGCGGATTGTGGACGCTAAGCTGCGATCCATTTTATCACAATAGACCCTTTTGTGGACTAAGTATGTCAACCATACCTAATCTCACATCAAAGTATGAGTACGAAAATGAAGAAGGAAATTTCCACGACTGCATTTAATGGCGACATTGAGACTTCGGGACAGACACTGTTCTACTTCAGTACAATTTCAGTGCAGAGTTTATATTTGAGTCAGAGCGTAACCTGACACCTTAATGGCTTTTACCAAGACAAAGAAAGACAAACCAGCTTTTCGAGAGTTCCTCCTACATGCGAGCACACACATAAATGCCATTAACGGACGAAATGACATTATGTGTGTCGTTTGAGTTTTTCCTCGGTTGTTGTTCTTTAATAAGATCAGCATCATCATCATCATCAACAACATCAGGACGGGATATGACCATGTACAGTAAATGTGTGTACGCTCTAAATGTTTTATACATGTGTGTATGTAATACATACTCATATGTGTGATATGTCTGCGAGTGTGTATCTATCATCTCCTTCAGAAGTTAATTAAAAACTTATTTAATGTAATTGCATTTAAATCTGTGTCTTTGTCGTCTTCATGGCAGCGTCGTTAAGATGACTTAAATACACAAGAACATTTGTACATGTGTATGTTTGTAATCTAATCACAAATAATTACTACTAAATGTATAATAAGTAACTGAAGAGAAAACTAATAAAGCTATTCCAGAGTAGAGGGTCAGACAACAAATGAGTTCCTAAAATTTCGAATTAAATACGATTCCTTGGAAGTCTAATTTTAATTCATTTACTGTACAGATGTTGGCACGTTCCGTGAGTAGAGCGGACTGGACTAAAAAAAATTGTTCGCCAACTTTGGGAATTAACACGGGGTTCGATGTTTGTTGTTGTACATCAACGGCTGTTGCAATTGTAAAAGTTTTGCAGACACTTTTGAGTTATTGTCGGAAATTTAATCATAAGTACAAAGACAAAATTAGTTATGGCGTCTATTATATATACAGGGTTCTCCAACAAGAGGTGTTATTTTGGTATTTAAAGAAAATTGGAATTTTTTTGAGATAAACGATCGAATGTTTATTTCATAATAAAGAGGAAGGTAGGCCGTTAATAATGAAAAACAACATATCCTTTTCATGAAATTTTCCAAATAGCAAAGGGGCTACCCTATGTCGTCGATAGCCACACGAATTCAATCTTTGAAGTCTTGAATCGACGCTGAGCTGTTGGCGTAGAACTTATCATTCACGAGGCCCCAAAGGAAGAAGTCGCAAGGTGTTAAATTCGCGCACTTCGCCCATTTAGTTTAATCGCACAGTGTTGTTAGCTCTTCTTTGTGGTTTTGCTGACCCAGACAGATTTCCTACTACGTGGGGGTGCTTTTGACATGGGATTTAGATGAAGCGTCTGGTGGGTCGTTAAGGGTCTTCGAATACCATGTGCCCTAAATAGGCTAGACGATACTATTGCTGTGCTTTACATACTCATAACACTGCACTGACTCTTCCTCCCCTCCATCTAATCAGCTTCTACAGAAGTCCACGTATGGACGCTACATACGTTCAGCCATGCGGCCAATTACATAGTGGTCAGTGTTGACTCCTATGAGAATACTTTGTGTGTTCTTTCTGAGGGAAAGCTGTTCTTTGGTTGACTGTTCTACCAGACTGACAATAGAGATGGAGTCGCCCTGCAGTTTTGTATTTTTTTCCACCTCTACCTGGTTTAAGCCGCGCTCAGCTTGTCGATTTGATTTTTCAGTTCCACGATCGGAATTTGCACTTCCATGGTCGTGGTTTCTTACTGCACAACGGATCCTGTCATGGTGGAGTCGTTCGAAAATTCGTTGCTATGTTCTTGTAACCAGCAGCGTGCGATTTCGTGTGCCTGAACTTTGGTTAAGGATCCATTGGCAGTCCATACTGATTTGATAATACTTGAGTCTAAGGCCTCGCTGGAGATATATCCTGATTCAAAATATATATTGATGAAATAAATGTCTGCCTCGAAGACCGTAAATTCCTCTGGGAGGTGGAGATTTTGAGATTTAGCGCTTCGCAGTATATTGACGATCCAGTCTTAATTTTCAATCCATATTTCTTTGAGAACGACGTTGGCCATCAACTTTAACAGAGAACGCTATAGGTCGATGATTACGAACTACTTTTGGCCCGAATTGAATGATTTGAACAGCAACGAGATGTGGTTTCAGCAGGACGGCTCACAGTGGTCCACACATCGTAAGTCACATGTGTTCAAGCGCAGCTGAGACGGAACCAGCACTGAGATGGACGAGTCCAAAGGACAAGTTGGTGTCAATCAGTTCTTTCTCCAATACGAGATGCTAAATCTCATCCTCATTCTTACTCAATGTTATCACTAGACACTATAAGGAAATTGGTTCAAAAAAAAAATAATTTTAATCACTTAGTTTTGATAAAACATAAAGGGACGAGCCACCGTAAAATTAAAAAAATTATAAAGCGATGAAGACGATTAGCATTTTTCAAATCGATACCATCTGTTTTCCACGAGTCTTCTAGCTGTTCATCGTTTGGTGGAGGCATTGGCCAAAATGGGCTGTTGACCTCAGGTTTGTTAAAAAAGCCACACTACCCAGTCAGACTCCAGTCAGGAATGTCACATTTGTATGAAGCCGTAGTCAAAGTTTCGTGCTGATATTTCTACTGGAAGTATTTGAGGCACCTAGACCCATACAAGTGGGACCACTGGCTGGTGGCGCCATCTCAAATATATCAGCTATAAATTCTGATTGATTCAGCTGATTGAACAACTATTTTTAATGTTCAAGTAATTAAATAAAAATGCCTTCACTAAATTGTGACTAAAATTGAAAATACTCCATCGATGTTAATGTTCTATATCTCGTTGTAATTGAAAGATATATGGCTTTATGATAATCTACAGAAAATTTACACTTTTTGACACTTTTAAATTTTTTATAAATTTTTTTCTACAAAAAAAAATCAGACTTTATTTATATTTATTTTCAACACAAAGTAAATTTATATTATAATTGTTGGATCCACGGATAAACAATGTAACACAAACTATTTGGCTACATTTTTGCAGCGATAGACAAAAGCTTCTGGTGGAAATCGACGACTTTACTTTGTTAATCACATTGATATAGTATGTCGGATGTAGAAATACTGAAGGCGAAGATTAAAAATATTTTTTTAAAATGTATTTCATGGAAATCCAACAATTCGTTATCGAGTTATGACAATTTATGTTACAAAAAAATAAATTTTTCATAAAATAAGAATACAAAAAAAAATATTTCAGGCATTTTCGAAATCAGGGAAACCTCAGTACATCAGAATTGGCTATTCATGGTTTCATAATCTACATACAATTAATTTCATTGCTTCCATCTTAACGCGTAATCGTATTCATTGATGACATAAAGCAGCACAACCACTGGGAAGTGGGGTGTTAATTCGAATCAATCATACGCACCACTGTCCCACAAAGAAGTGTGAGTTTTCACATCATCGCAAGTCATCATCAGCGGCAACACAACGTTAAATATTTGATATTTTAATTAATTATAATTAAATTGTTCTACTAATGATGCCTGGAAGGAGGCGAGCAGAAACATAAATGAATTATGTTAAATGTAATTGTTTTACTTTGAACACAACTAAAAAGCCTTAATATCATTTGAGAATATTTCAAAATGCCATTAAATGATTAAAGATAAAGTCCGTCTCTTCTGTTAAATGCTAAATGTTAATAACGCTATCAGATATAATTCAATTATAGGGAATATAAAATGGAATTTCCCAAACGAAAAGATAAGGGTCATCCTCTTAAAACCACATCTGGTGGAAAGCGACAGAGGTCCAGGGAAACACGGGCTCTTGAGGTCAAACGGTTGAAGAAATTGGACAGTTTGACATAGATGCCAGAGGTGCAAGTTGACATTATAAAAGTATCCATCATAGACCGTAGTCACTCTGAAGGGAAGATATCTACGGACAGATTAGCTACTGCTCGTGGAAAAGCTAGCCGATATCTGTTAAAAGCGCTTTTAAAATCTTTTATTGAACAAAATAAAGAGAAGAAATTTAGATTAATATTCGAACATAACTATATAATCGTAATCCCTTTCTTTGCCTATACAAACGAAATCGAATAATAATAATGAAAGGTGTGGCAATTCGACAGTGCCCGAAAAATGTTACCAAATTTTACATCGAATAAAAACAAAAGTCATAGAATAACACAAATCTTTCCTTTATTTGTATGGAATCCATACACATTCTTTGGAAGTGATGACAAAACTCTGACCATAAAAACAACAAAAGCAATATAATCAAATGACTTCCCGTTCCAGGAAACCCAAACTGCAGGCGCACAAATATTATCATAACTGTGAGAGGAAATTAAACCATTCATTATTTACAGAACACGAAAACAGTACAGAATAGAAAACAAATAAAAAAGCCCAAGGAAAAATTTATATTAAGGAGTACATCAAACACAGAAGATGTGGAATGTTCTCGTTTGAATAAAAAATAAAAAAAAAAAACAAGATGAACCTTTATTATGTTCTGCTCTGGGGAAAATGTACATTTGAAAATGTGATACATTGCCAATCATAAACAATATTCCGTAAAATATATCGGTGCTACTTCCTCCAAGCTAACTAGAGATTGTTGGGAGGTTAATTAATGACATTCAAAAATCGACAAATTTAATTAAATTTATGTTTGGTGAAGATACAAGTGACCAGGTCTTTAGAAATCCTGCAAAATACCCACCAAAAGCAAATTCAGGCGTGTAGATTATAAAACCACCTTCCACATCCCTATAAAATCAAATCTGTTTGGAACCACTTGTTGTTAAATTTCAAAATTTAAATTTTATAATTCAAAAATTGACAAATTTAATTAAATTTATGTTTGGCGAAGATACAAGTGACCAGATCTTTTGGAATCCTGCAAAAGGTCCACTAAAAGCAAATTGAGGCATGTATATGATAAAACCATCTTCGACATTCCTATAAAACCAAATATGTTTGGAACGAATTGTTGTTAAATTTTAATTTATGCAAATTTTGAATTGGTAACATTTCGATTAGTCAATAATACAGTAACTAATATGTTTCGCTAAATAAGGATGAAGCTTTCGAAGTGAAAAGCTTAAATTTTAATTTACGAAATCTATCAGCCATAAAACTAAAGAGAATTAAACAACAGTGATCAGCCAAAGGTGGATATGATTAGCTAGAGCTAAAGAGAAAAATTGATCAGCGAACAGGGCTTTTAAAACACTTGAATGAAACTATCGCCACACATTTTAAAATATTTTACAGAAAATAAAATAAAAAAAAGATGATTTCCCCAAAAAAAAATTCTAATACGAAATTTTTCCAAAAAGTTAAGAGTTTTTCTTAATTTTTCGTAATATTTAATTTTTTTTTTTTTTTTTGTTTTGGGACGTTTTGAGGTTCTGACTCTAATTATCACATTTAAAAAATGACTGTAATTCAAAAATGAAAAATCGTCCCAAAATGTTACATTGACACGTAAATTTGGGGAGATTTTTCATATTTTGAGGGGCCATCGTTGATGTTTTTAAATGTGATAATTAGGGTCGTAACCCCAAAACATTATATTATACGATATATGAATTTTCACTTGTTTTTAAATGTGGTTTTTTCATATTTTAGGTTGGGGTAAGATTGCATAATGAAAAAACAACCTAAATTTGGGGCGATTCTTCATTTTTGAATTGGGCCCATTTTTCATGGTGGCGACTGTTCACGCAGCCAATATGTTTAAAATGAAATGTCCATATTGCCGAGAAGGCGCTGAAGATATTTCAACACTTTATGTGAGAAAGCAAAGTACATAATATTACAATTAATGTATAAATATAAAATTAATAATTTTCTCATACTTTTGATTTTTGTTTTGTTAAAAAATACACTTTTTCCAAATTACGAAAATCTATTGTTGTTTTTTTGGGAATGTTTTATAATATTTATTTGGGGGACCTTGCATTGGGTAAGTTTTCATAAATTGTTTGGGGGATTGTTCAGAATTTTTGGGGATATTTTCATATTGGGCTTTCATTTATTTTGGGGAATTCTTCATTTGGGGTATTTTTTAGAAACAGTTTTCTTTAACAGTTTTTGTTTCTATTAGTCGAGCTCGAGATCATTTATTAATTGCTATTTTTTTTTTACATAAAAGAAGTGTGGTGGCTTCCGTATAACTTGCCTGCAAAAAAAAAAACAATGAGTTTATTAAAAATATTTCTATTTAAAAATAATAGAAATTAATAAATAATCTCGAACTCGACTAATAGATACATTCAATTTATATCAACAAAAGTCAGCGTAAAACTCGAAAAGTTCTTCGATTCCATATGACACAATAGACTGATATTCAATTTCAAATGGACATTTATTATTTATATTGAAAGAATGACAAAATCTCTAATACTACGTGCATGGAAATAATTATTAACATTTTAGCAAAGCCTGCACTAGCAGTTTAAAAACCAATTGACTTTTAAAGATCATATTTTTCATACATCCAATTTTTATTTTTTGGACTAACACTCAGTGGATGCCCCCTATAAATGCACTGTGTTAGCGATAGGAAGGAAGGTTATTGGAGGGGGGAAAGAGGGAGTAGTGTTTGTTGACGTTGGTCTTGAGTTTTATAATGTCATAGCAGGCAGGAAAAACACTTGCAGGAAGATTATTCCACAAACGAACAGTCCGGCTGAAGAACGAATTTTCTCTAATTTCGAATTTTTGTCCGTGCCTTAATTCCTCTCATAATTCGTAAATCTCACTAGAGCATGAAACACACGGCTCCGGATCTACGAAATGAGTATTTGTCCAATGATGACATAGTCAGATGTAGTTTATTAAATATGCAAAAATATATTTAGTAAACTTTGGAGTTCTCCACAGCAAATAGGCAAGACTCTACTTACCATTCGACTTCATTACCCACAAATTATTCCACAGCTCACGGATTGGAGGCACATTCCCCATCTGTTCCTTCACAGAGGTTTCAGGTTACACTGAACAATTTAAAAACTTAATTGAAAGAATTGAATTGAATTAATTTATGCATTAATTAAGCGCCTCAAGGATGGCGCAATCTTCAGATGACACACAATTTCGTTGTCTTACATTGTAGTTTGTGGAAAAAGCTGAATTTTTGTTTGTGAACATTTCCATTGCAACAAACGAAGTAATTAAATTCATTATCCTTCATATTAATGTCAAATACACACATACATACATACTCCGTCCATGTGAATACAACATTCTTACACATTTAATGGCCGGCGAAATACATTTTTCTTTTTTTTTACTTTGTGGAGAGAACTGTTTTTCCTTAAGCTTTATGGTGACTTTTATAAGAATACACACACAGATGGGCACAGACATATTTATCGGTAACAAGTGTGTGTGTGTGTTCGCTAATAAATATAAAGGAAAACAAGTGGGTGTTGGTGACACACTTTCACTCTCGTACCCACTGCTCAACACGCAATTAGTCTGCTTAAGAGGAAAATGAACTAACTTAAGTGCTTCCGTTTGATAACCTTGATTTAAAGGTGTGTGTGACACAGTATGAATATGTGCCAGTGACAATGTCAGTGGTCTAACTTTTCAAATCATTCATATTTTTATACACACTACACAGATTTCTTCACTAAAAGTTGTGTTTCTCTAAATTGTATTTTTCATCAGACCAGCCAAGGGTCTAGGAATGCGACTTAGACTACTTTCCAAATCACTGACACACACACATATGTGAATGAGGATAGGTAACCACAGTTGCACGTTTCTCTGTGAGAGTGTGTCCTACACCAACTGAGATTAATTGGCGTTATAAATTAGGACAGAGGGATTATTAGAGCATTGGACAAAAACCTAATTGTACGAAACATACATAGTTGAGATATTAAAATAAATATATGTGTAGTATGTGAATATAACAAAGAAGTGTACACATAAATAAAAACTCTTGGAATTATGTAAATGCCGATTTACATTAGAGTGGGTAGGCGAACTGATGTACATGACATCGACAAGTCATGGAGCGGATGTTTGGCATTATTTAAATGCGGATGTATGTACATTAGGCTGGGTAGACGGACTCATCCACATGACATCGACAAGTCATGAAGTGGATGTGATTGCAAAATACTTTGGCACAGTATTTATTTTTTGCTGTAAATTATCGTAGAATTGGCTTTTTTTTACTTTGCGTTGAACAAAAATTTTCCATTTCTATTGAAATTGTATAAAACTTTACAAAACTGTTGAAATTTAATGGGATTCAAACCAAATACCGGTTGAATTTGATGTGGACAAAAATTTGCATTACCATATTTTTTAATGAAAGTAATCAGGATTACTTCTGATTACAATAAACAATCAGAAATAATCAAAAGTAATTTCTGAAAGTAGTGGGATTATTTTCTGATTACTTTTGATTCCTTTTTGATTGTTTATAGTCATCGCAAGTAATCTTGATTACTTTTCGATTATTTGTCATTGTAAACAATTATAAGTCTAGAAAACCTGAATATAATCGTACGTAAATTATTACTGCCCCTCTACAAAAAATATAATTTAATTAGTAATTATTACGATTGGTAATCCATATTTAACAATGGGGGAATTTGGCAAAATGTATTCAAGATATTTTAAGCTACGCACCGACACTATTGCATTTAGTTTTGTAAATCCATTGTCCAAAAATCGAGAATCATCATTAAATTCTTGGAGTTTAATAAACAACTTTGTTTTCGCAAGCCACTTTCATATTCGCATTTGCATGTACGTACGTATGTGTGACTACAAACAACCTTGAGGTACTCGCTGGTAATTTAGTCCCAGTTGACTGCTAATGTAGTCCCACATGTAATTAAACACATACATACATTAATGTAGTACGCCTACTGTTTTTTTTTTTTTTTTGGGTTTGGTTGGGAGTTGGTCCACTAATTTGTTGTGCTTGGGTTGTTTTACAAGTACCTGTGGAATTATGAGATTAAATTTGCCCTGACTACAGCAACAACTTTCAAAGTAATGAATGGACTAGTCTTGTGTGTAAAACATTCCACTGATTTTAATTTTAATTTGCTGGTTTTTTCATCAGTTGCATGTTGTAGGAGGTGAGACTGGAAATTGTCGAAAAAAAATATGTACCCTAAAATGACCCACTTACATGTACAACAATATGTTGTTAGTTGTATAATAGATGGGTTTTGGGGGAAAAAATTAAGTTTTTAATATGTTTAAAATTGTCTTAATGAAGACGTCGAATTTTCAAATTGAAATTTTTATAAAGGGTGTATTTTTTAGACGTGTGGTTTTTAAGATGAAATTAAACGCATATAATTAAATGTTATGGCCAAGAATTTATCTTCATTATAAAGATAAGGGCATGCTCGAATAAATTCCAGCCGGTAAGCCCAATTTTCGGCCGTATGCCAGCAATAACGCGCCGACTATTCTCTTCCAAGGCGTTAATCGTGTCGGGCTTATCTGCGTAGACAAAAGACTTCACGTAATCCAACAACAACAAAAAAATAATCCAGCGGTGTTGGATCGCACGATCTTGAAGGCCATGCCACGGGCCCACAACGCCAGATAATGCGCTCACCAAAAGTTTCCCTCAATAAGTTGATTGTTTCGTTGGCTGTATGGTATTTAGCGCCGTGTTGTTGAAACCAAAGATCGTCCTCGAACATCCTCGAATTCAAGCACGAAAAAGTCATTAATTGATTTTACCATTATGGCCGGCTACATTTTTGAAGAAATATGGACCAATGACTCCCTCTGCCCATAGAGCACACCAAACAGTGATTTTTTCAGGATGTAACGGCGCGCCGCCGCGTCTCAACAATGGCTTGTGAACTGTCATTACTCAAATGAGACAATTTTGTTTATTAACGTATCCACTCTGATGGGCGATTATGTCGACCGAATATTGGACGCAGCTCGCGATGCGTCGCTCGAACCAAACCATTATTTTGGTAATAAATTTGAACCATTGGCAAACCTTGTTCCGAAGTAAGTCTATTCATTATGAAATGGCAAAACAAACTGAACATAAATCAAGTGAAATCGGTCAAAAATATCAACTCCGTAGAAAGTATGGCCAGATTGAAAACCACACGTCTAAAAAAACACCCGGTACAATGAATTGCTTTTTATGCATCTTTTAAAACAAGAGTAATAATACAGCAGTTCTGCCACATCATCCTAAAAGGAAGTGATAAACATTTTCTGAAACGTCGCTTAGAATATGTGACTGTCATAAAATAGATAGAAAATATAAAAATATAAAATATCCTAGCCAACACAAGATCTATTTTTATTTTACTTTCAGTTGGCCACTATCGTGCTTTCTCTCGTCGTACAGAGACATCTTCAGTCGACTTTTCAGAATATTTTACTACACCTTCTATTGTGCTTCTCTTGAAGTTGTATAGGTCCCTCAACTAGAAAATTGTCCGCGTGGTGCCGATTCGTCCTTTTAATATCCTAGCCAAGCTCAGGTCTAATTTTATTTTTTTTTCAATTGGCCACTTTCGTGCTTTCTCTCGTCGTACAGAGACGACACTTCAGAATATTTTACTACCACTCCATTCCCAATGTGGTGGTTTCCAAAAGTAACATTTGTGTTATGTGTTTTATTCCCATTTCCGTTTCTGTGTCCCAATCAATCTTTAGTGCTCTTCGCCAAAGTATCTCCTCTTAATTATGAAATTAGTTCAGTGATACTTTGTTCGGTTCTTGGCTTTTGTTGCTTTCCCGCCTGAAATGCTCAACGGAACGAAAATTTGTGCGGTTTCTTTATTCGGTTGTGTTTTAATTAAAATACTTTTTCTGTTCGTCTTCTTTGTTGTGTTGCTTTGTTTTGTAATGGAATTTTCTATGCATTCATTCAAAGCGTGCTATCGCCTTCGAAGGATTTTCTGCAGGGAGTCAGACATGATGCAGGCACTTTACGTATGAAGAATGTTTAGAGTTCGTTTGGTAAAAGTTATACCCACTAAAACTGAGATATTTTTTTTTTTTAAATACAACACGAACATAGTTTAACGCTGTTTTGTAGATAATCTCCGTCTTTTCCACTGAAAGAGCTTGGGGATTGGTAATATGATGTAGAGAATTCCTAGAGCTTATCGAATACCCGTAATGGGAGTATTGAAGATATTCCATTGAACTCTCTAATAAATTTTCTCCCACTGTCAGTCTCGCAATTCCCTGAAACTCATATCGAGTCTTGACAACAATAGTTCGATACGGGAGCAGTTCTTAGACTTGACTAAATACCTGCTATTAGTACAATTCTTAACACTGAGAGTTGGACAAGGTGCGTTGTCAATAGACTGACAAACAATTCACTGTAGGGCTCAATATTTCCGACTTCCCAATTTATATTTTACTTTTAAAATATTACGATTTTGCTTAATTTATTTTATGGTTTACTAAGAGCATTTTAGTTCTATGAGTTCTTTAACAAAAGTTTCAATTTTATTTCAACTATTAAAAAAATTAATCAACTTGTTTTTCACCCAATGGCAGCACAATGGTGTGGGCGTGTTTTCGTGTCAAAGTGTATTGGCTAAAATTGAAAAAAAAAACTAAGTATTCCATCTTCGTATTTAAAAATCCTGCATGTTACTAAACGTCTACGAAGAAATTGCATCGCTTTTGGTCAGGAAAATGACCCAAATCACAACAGATATAAAAATGGAGTATGGACATCTCAACCCACAAGCAACAAAGAGCTTTGGGAGGTCGTCCAGCAGATATGGAGCTTAATTCCCATAGAAAGTTGTAAACTATGTATTCCATCTTTGTATTTAAAAATCCTGCATGTTACCACACGTCTACGAAAAAATGGCACCGCTTTGGGTCATGAAAATGACCCAAATCACACCAGATAAAAAAATGGAGTATCGACATCTAAACCCACAACAACAAAGAGCTTTGGGAGGTCGTCCAGCAGATATGGAGCTCAATTCCCATGGAAAGTTGTCAACATTTAGTTAATTCAATGGGAAATCGTTGTGAGGCTTTAAATGACGACAAAGGACTACAAACAAAATATTGACAATTTATATTTTACTTTTAAAAAGAACATTTTAAGAAAATTTGATAAAATTTTTGTTATTTTGGTTTTATTTTTATGAGTACTTTAACAAAAGTTTGAATTTTATTTCAACTATTGAAAAAATTAATCAATTTTTGATTTTTGGAATCGACCCAAAATTTGCTCGACTTTGAGACCGGAACCGACTCCGACTTTAGTTGTTCAATAACAAAATTTGAAAAATTATATGTCCGTCCTCTATTTCTATGCTGTATATCACACTGAGATGCGTTTGTATCTTAAAGCTAAAAGAAAGGTCACACAATCGAAAATATTTTAAATTAAAAAAAAAAAATAATAGATGGGAAATGGGAAATGTAAGTAAATACAACTCGGAGTCGATCAAATTTTTTGACTCTGGGCAAATTTGTCAGACTCCGACTAGGGCTGTAATGGGGTTTCCAACAAGATATGTTATTTTAAATCAACCGTTATTTCGGTAGCAGTCACTTTTGAAGCATTATTCTTTCACATTTGACAAGTAAAGGGTGTTTTTTATTGGGGTATAGAACTTTAAGTTGGCATCACTTTTTTAACTGGCGGCCATTTTGTCAGCTGTCAAGTGATTAATATTTAGTTTGGTTTGCCATTTCATCATGAACAGGTTGAGAAAAGAACAACGCTTGCAAAACGTGCAAATTTATTTCGAAAGTAATGGTTCAGTTCGCGAAGTTCACCGCAAGCTCCGTCCATTTTATGGTCGACATAATCGACCATCAGAGCAATTAATTCGGTTAACCATGGATCTTGGCTTGCGACCTTACAAGATCCAGCTTGTGCAAGAATTAAAGCCGCGAGACCATGCAATGCGTCGTGATTTTGGTGTATGGGCCGAAAATGAGATTCATCTCAATGCTGATTTTCATCACAAAATTTTGTTCAGTGATGAGACTCATTTTTGGTTGAATGGCTACGTCAACAAGCAAACGGCGGCCACATGCCCGAAATCATATTTAAACATTAATGGCATAAAATTATCCTTCCAATAAAGCCAAATTGATGGACATTAAAACGATTTTCTTGTGTTTTATTTCAATTCGAAGTTCTATACCTCAATAAAAAACATACCTCAATAAATACACTTCAACGCATTAAAATTCACTAAAAAATTGTGAAAATCTTGAAGTCACAGTTCGCAAAACTGAAGCATTTTTGGGTCGTCGTGAAGCACCTGGTCGGACCGCAATACAGAAATACAAGTTGAATTTCCATTGAGCAGGTCTGTAGATACAAAAAGTTTCCGGACCGTGTTATCACTCGAAGTGGTGATCACAATTTTCAACCGGGATCTTGTGATTTAACACCTTGCGACTTCTTCCTTTGGGGTCACGTGAACGATAAGGTCTACGCCAACAGCCCAGCGTCGATTCAAGACCTCAAAGATATAATTCGTAAGGCTATCGAGGACTTATGGCAGCCACTTTGCAATTTGGTTATGGCAAATTAAATGGAAAGGATATGGTCCTGTAAGCGCGGTCATGGTGGCCATTTGGCTGATGTTGTTTTTTTATTATTAGCGTCAAATCCTTTATCTCAGAAAATGCTTTTTACTTTGAATATCAAATTAACACCTCTTATTGGAAAACCCTGTTTAAGTCGACTCACGACAAGTCGATTAATCGCCAAAAAGAAAATTTTACAGGAGGGTTTTTTTTTTGGTCCAGCAAAAAGACGTGTGACGCTTACGATACATTTTAATTGGCTATATCTTTGTAAATGTAATTTTTAATATTTTGGCATTAAGAGCGTTGGACAATTTTTTCCTAGTTTTTTTGAGAACTAGGAAACTCTTTTTGTTTCGTATACCATAAAAGGTATTGAATTGGTCTAATCTTAACTTTTTTTGGTAAGTTTTAGACTCAATATTGTATTGTATTTTGTCCATTAATACGTAGAAATTATTTTGTTTTTGTTTTCAAATAGAAAGTCGACTTTAATCGACCAAAAAAGTCGAAAAGTCAACTGTTTAAATTTATGAAAAAGTCGACCTTTGCTTGAACTATGTAACTCTAACTCCGACTTCTCAGCCCTGATTGAACAGCATACCTGCAGTGAGAATTGTCGAGGAATGTAAGAAATGTGTATTCAGTCTACACTATCTGCACTTGCTGTACCTGTTACCAGATCTTCATTCGTACATGAGTTCATGTCATTGCTAGGGCTATCTATCTAGTCAGATGTATGCCTTTTTGGTTAAATGTCTGGACATCTACTTGTGTACTTTACAACTGTGTATTTATAATTATTTTATAATTCTCCCATATTTTTACGCACATTTACGTAACTCTCGATATATTCAGTGCTTGCTGTGTTTTGGCCAGCATTCACTGTACTATTTCCGTTTCTCCTGCGGACATTGAGTGTTACTAAATAAACATTTGCATTAATTCAAAACAACAAGACCTCGAGCTTAAATAAACCAAATATTAGTTCATATCATTATTATACTTAAATGGACATGATCCAATACTTTGTTAACACCATAAACTTAATTTTTGTTAATTTTTTTTGTCCATTGTCCAAAGTGAGCTGACGTCCAAATATATCAGAGAGAGACAGAGAATACGTTGTGATGGTCATTCCCCAACATAAATATCAGAGTTTCGACCTTCACCACACTACTTTTTTCAAAACAAACTTTTATTAATGAGCTTAAAAAAGATATCAGTGCAGGAACTTTTCACTACTGCATCCTAACATCGGTCTAGAACAATGGCGAGAACAAAAAATTTAAACTAAACTTTAATTCTATTGAAAGTAAAGTTTTTTTTTTGGATTTGTGCCGGAGCAGTTTTGAAAGCAAAACTTTTCTCTTTCTTCGTCGGTATGTGCGTGAGATGTGGAGCCTCAGTGATAGTCGTATTTTCCATGGCTTTCTGTTCCCACCCACCGACAATGGACGAACGTAAGGAATTGCTTTTAATGAAAAAGTGAAAAATAACCCATTGAAAGGCATTCTTAAGATTTTAAACAAACAGACACCACATTGAAATCCATTGGGATTATTTTCGTTGTACGTTCATGCCCTCGCTTTGTGCATGTGTGTGTGCGTGGTAAACAATAAAAAACCTCGAATATTTTTTTGTTAATTGTTGACACCTTAAGGCGCATGGAAATCGCTTTTTAATGTGGGTTCAATTTGTGAGCAACTAAAGGCGAGAGAGAGAGAGAGAGAGTGAAACAAAACGAACAAACCAACGCATATATCCTTTCACAATTTATGCCTTTTCCATCTGTAACCACTGGGGATACAGGTCGAAGAGGGAAATAAAGTTGTGGCCTCGGTTTTACAGAGCGGAAAAGGAAACGAGTTCATTGCTGACATTGCCTGCTATTGGCGATTGTAAGGCAGTTGTAGCACAAACAGAAGACGTTTTTCGTTTTCATTCCATTTCAGGGAATCACGTATGGAAACACATTGTTTTTGTTTCATTTATTTCGGCATTATTGGTTCTGTTTTTATTTGCCCTTTCTTTTCCTTCAGCTGTTAACTATTAGCACACGTTTCTTCAATTTCGTTTATCTCTCATTTTCCTTTTTGTACTCTACGTTTATTTGCGGGGCAAGAGAAGCTGCAACGATTAAATTACCAATTTGGCTTATCAAATGAAGCCGTTAAGCTTCATTGTCACATTGACAATTTGAATGGATGTCATTGATGGATGGCTGAAGGTGTTTTTATACAGAAAATGGAATTTGTGTAGGATTTTGTGGTCAATGAGCTAAAATCCATCATTTTGGTGCCAATAAAATGTCAGGCGCTGTTATTGTGCACACTATTACTGGGACGGGTTTATTGACACGATTTTCATATCAGAAAATGTGGGCAACGACAAAATAAGACTGGACGGTGTGTGGAATGTTTTTGGAAACAAATCAATCGTTTCTTATTGACCCAACCCGTTTTATTTAAATAAAAGGTTTTCCAACAAGAGGTGTTATTTTGAATCAGCCGGTGTTTCGGTAGCTGTCACTTTTGAAGCTTTTGTTCTTTGACATTTGACAAGTAGAAACTATGCCATTACTAAAAATTGAACGATGCACGCTTCAACAACGCATTGAAATTATTAGAATTCAGTACAAAAATGGTGAAAATCTTTCAGTCACAGTTCGCAAAACTAAAGCATTTTTGGGTCGTCGTGAAGCACCTTGAAATTGGTAGAAAAATTCGAGCTGTTGGGACAAGTTAGTGATGTGCCGAATAAAACACGTACACGTCGCTCAAGAACAACTGATAATATTGCTGCTGTTGCCCAAAGTGTTGAAGAAAACCCAGGTTTGTCCATTCCTCGTCGTTCTTGGGAATTGGTCATTCCACAAACGTCATTACACCGTATTTTCAATAAAGTTCAGTTAACACAAGAACTCAAGCCGGCCGATCATCAACAAGGTCATGTTTTTGCTGATTGGGTCCTTGGAATCCATAAAATGATGCGGAATTCAATCGAAAAATCATCTTGACTGATGAGGCCAATTTCCACCTCGGTGGCTACGTCAACAAGCAAAATTGTCGCATCTGGGGCTCGGAAAAACCAAGACTTGAAAAACCAAGAGTATTCAATGAAAAATTGCATTTTTTGAGATAAATGATCGGATAATAACACCGTGCTACACACATTCTGTCCTATGAACCAAATTTACTTTTTCGGAAAGGGGATAAAAAATAAAAATACACGTGTATCGGCGATTTTCATGTACACGTCAGAATTTTTTTTTTTTAAGTTTGAAGTATGAAGCTCGTAGTGGCCTGTGTGAAAGCCTTTCAAGTGATTTTTAACCCTTTTTCAGTGATCCAATCGAGCTGATTTTTTGGCAGGCAGACTCGTGGAAATGTCTGTATCACGTCAAATTTTTTAAAAAATAGATTTTTATCAATTCTCAGATTTTCCTAAATTTTTTTTTAAATGGTTACCGTTTTTTTTAAGGTTTCAGTTCAAAAAAATTTTTTTTTCGTAACGCTTAAGTAGTTTACAAATTTGGAGTCTCTTCAAGTTATGCTAAGAAAAGTAAAAAAAATATTTTTTTTCAAAAATAATAAAAATTGGGGAAAATCTGAGAATTGATAAAAATTGTTTTTAAAAAATTTGACGTGATACAGACATTTCCACGAGTCTGCCTGCCAAAAATCAGCTCGATTAGATCACTGAAAAAGGGGTAAAAATCGGTCCAAAGGCTTTCACACAGGCAACAACGAGCTTCATACTTCAAACTTAAAAAAAATCTGACGTGTACATGAAAATCGCCGATACACGTGTATTTTTATTTTTTCCGCTCTTTCCGAATATGTGCATTTGGTTAATAGGACAGAAAAAAATCTATTTTTTGTAACACGGTCCAATTGACAAATTTTGGTCCTCAATGACCTCCCTTTTCAGTTGAATGGGCGGGACAGATATGACAACAGCACGCTTTTATGTGCCGTCTCAAGCCAGTCGATTCAAAGTTGTCGATTAACTTTCCTATTTCAGCCTTTTTTACGGCTTGGATTATATCGACCAAAAATATCCAGAATTTCGGGAAATGTGTTTTTTACATTGATTTTAATCATATGATTTGATCATAAGAAAAAGCTGTCAAAAACTAAAATAATACTCAAAAGAGAACCCGGAACTTGAAAGATCCTATACATGCAACCGCAACAATTGGATTGTTCTTTGTGTGTAGAGTGATATAAAGCTACCATTGTCTTAAAGTAGAAGACAACATTGGTAACAAAACAAAGGCATGAAACTAAATTTACTGATACCATATTTTCTTCGGATCACTCCCAAATATTGCACTTCCGCGATTATATCATTTTTTTTTTTTTTACCGACACATTCCCCCTATAAATGGAATGCACTGTGTTAGCAATGGGAAAGTAGGGTATTGGAGGGAGAAAAGAGAGAGTAGTATTTGTTGACGTTTGACTTGAATTTGAGAATGTCGTAGCGAACAGTACGGCTGAAGAACAAATTTTCTCTATAGTGCTTCGTCCGGTCAAGCGGCCATTTGACAATGAACAGATTGGTTTGCTTAAAACTTGTATAGAAAAAAACTCTATCCATTCGAAGGCGGCTTCAAAATGCACTGTTGGTCACAGTCGATGATAGCTCACTGAGTTTCCCTCCAATTTCTTTATGCCCTATACAAATTTGACAACTCAGCATGTGTTGAATTTACCTCTGAAATACTCTGTATTAACTCTGTCTTTAAAAATCATTATGTTTTTGGTAGCCCTCCTTGAAATTGTCCTACAGTTCACTATTTTTTGCGTGACGTATTCTCTTTGGTTTAATTTCGAGATTACATTTTTGTATATTCCTCTGTTGTTAATATACTATGCATTGTTCCTCATGGCGCCCAACACCATGAAAATAAATTGCTATGAATAGCAATCTGCATAAATGAATATTAAATTGTGCTGAAAAAAATAAAATATATAATGTGCTCTAATACGCTCATTGTGTAAAATTGTTTCGTCTTAAATGAATTCATATAATTTCAAGCGTTCGTTAACAAATGAATTAAAAGCCCACTGCTCTGTATCTCTCACCCGCTGCCATCCTCGCTTTCTCTTTTCGTCTACATCATTCCCCCAGTCTGCACTTAAAGCCTTAACTAACTGCTTATGCATGAAAGTGTATGACTGCAATAAAACAGCCGAGAAATGTTCATCTTTATTACTCTCTGCCTCTCTTGCTCTCTGTGCCGACGGGACATTTCATGATGGAGACTGTAATAGTAATGGTGGGTAACACAATTAAATGAATAAATGGTCTAAGTAATCGTTATTTGACCCCCCCCCCACACACCCCTCCCCCACCATAACCGCTCTAGCAGCTTATACAGACTTTGGGGAACAATTTCATGGATTAGAGAGAAACAGCATCGGGGATTACAACACGATTGTTGGCGGATAATGTTGTGATAATGTTAACATAAGAAAAGATTACGAACGATTTGACAAAGTGTATTTGTGCTTGGTCTTTTTTACCTTCGCGCTCTTTCTCTGTTTTATTTTCTCAGAGTTACCAATTGAAATAACAAGCACAATATCGACAGCCTATTGTTTTTTTTTTAATATTAATGAGATTTCGTATTTGTGTGTTGGCCACAAGATATGGCGAGGGAGTAAAGTGTATTTTGATGGCCTAAGCCTTAGAGGAATCAATATGCTCCATTAAAGACTTAATCTGTTTTTATTTATGAAGGATGGAAAGCAAACGTGAGGGATTTAAAGTGAGACAAAAGTGCTTAAGGCGGGCGGTAAGAGAAATACAGAACAATTGAATTACTAAAATAAATAAAAACTTCGAAGGACGATTTATATATTTTTGACAGTGTCAAAAGAACTAGAGCGTGTTTGGCTTTATAGAGGAATGCGGCGGTGTTTTACATTCACCCTCACGAGGACGGATCGATAAGTCGGTAACAACTTTATACGTAGTTTATTTTAAACCAATATTAATCCCCTTATATGTTAAGTTTGGTGTTTTCTTTTTGATTCAGATGTTATTTGACAGTGACAGCTCTCGACCGATAGTTGGTATCAAATTTCGGTGAACGAATTTAATCGCTTTACGCTTGGACAAATTTGTGAAATAATACAAACCTATTTCGTAAGTCAATGCTGTGCATTTATTGGAAATACATTTTCGCCAAAATGAAACACTCACCACCAAGGCTTGTTCAAAAAGTTCGTTATTCTGGTGGGGTAGCGGAAAACACTCACGGTCCCCATAGTCATACGGTGTGCACTGGCCAGAATGTGGCTGCAGTAGCCCCGCATTAATCGTTTACAAGGACTCAGCTGTTAAAGGCACAGTGTCATTCGCTTTGCGATTGCTTCTCAGTTGGGACCTTAGAGCAGCTCGCCATGATCCACGATTTTGCTTGAAAAATCATATTTTCTGACGAAGCGAATTTTGATCTCGTCAGCTATGTTAATAAGCAAAACTGTCGTATCTGGGGAAAGTAAAACTGGCAGGTGATCGTCGAGAAGACATCATACATTTTTTTTTTGTGAGGGGAGACTGAAGACATGGTCTTAATGGTTTTTTGATTTGAGCGTGAGAGAACACCATGCCACACTACGATATTTTTGCCCAAGCCATCTCGGACTTATTTTCTACCTTCTGGTGAATTTCGTGCAAGCTATTCCTGGGATAGAGCCAGAAATCGTCTGCAAGGTCTGGAAAACTGAGTAGATCGTCAGAGCAGTATATCAGTTATCATTACTAAAAATGGAACGATGATATTGATCTGGACAACGTTTACATTCAACAAGACGGCGCTACGTGCCACACAAGCAACAAAAACATTGCTCTTTTATGGGAAAAGTTTTCGGACCTTGTTATCTCCCGAATAATCACAATTTGCCACCGAGATCTTGTGATTTAACACCTTGCGACTTCTTACTTTGGGGCCACGTGAAAGATAAGATCCACGCCAACAGCCCAGCGTCGATTCAAGACTCCAAATATAGAATTCGTGAGGCTATCGAGGACATAGGGCAGCCACTTTGCGATTTGGTTATGGACAATTTCATGAAAAGGAGTGTGTGTCCTGTAAGCGGGGTATGGTCATTTGGCTCATATTGTTGTTTCTCATTATTAACGGCATATCTTCCTCTCAAAAAATTCCATTTTTTCGTTGAAACCCTGTATTAATAAACAAAAGATAACTTTTCATTTAAAATGTGCTTTGATAAAGAAACACAAACTTGAAAGACCCTGTTCGTGTCCTTCTTTTAAATGATTTTTCTACATAAAAAACCACATTCGAAATCACAAGAACTCTGAAATATTTTCGCAAAAACAAAATGGGAAATAGAAAACCGAATAAAAATGACTTAGAGACAGAAAAAATACGAAATTCAAGTGGAATGTAAACATACATTCTAATGAAAATACACCAAAAAAAAGTTACTTGAGTCAAATAGAAAGGAAAACAAAGATACCGCAACACACACAACCACACAAATATGCACACATTCATATGTGTAGTCAAATACATACCGCTATGCACACACACATACACATAGACAATATATGGCACATAAGTCGGAGGACCACATAAATGTTTCACAAAAAAAAGTTCAAGTTTCTCTAAAAGTGCACTTAGCATTTTTGCACTCACACACACGCACACTCTATGGCATATGTGTAGTAGGGCTTATGTAGACCCACACAGCACAGTGGGGGTATTACATACTTACTGTGGTCCCTGAAGGACCAGACGGGGCACTTCTCACCAATCAGTGAGTTGCGGTTTACTTAGTTATTTACCTTAGAGCTCTCTGAAGGACCAGACGGGTAACTTCTCTGGAATCAGTTAGCAGTGCTCTATATAATTTGTATACTCAATAAACGAGACCTACTGCTTAAAGCCGGCTCCGAATGGTTAATGCATTTCTAGAGAAGTTGTAGAGATTACTCTCTTACTCGTAAAGTCGCCAGAGGGGGAAAACGGCCGCTGAAAATGTTTGATGGTCTTTCTAGGTTGCGTACCTAGGTTTGCTGTGTCATAGTCGCACACAATACCTGCACCACATCCGTCTACAGGGGGGGGAGGGGGGGGTTACGATTGGACGCACCGCAGCTGCTATTCGACGGCTTTAAAAATACATTTTGGAGGAAAGATTTATAAATAACATTTATAACATTTATAAATAAACTAGTAAGTTGTAATGCGCCTATGGCGCCCGTTGAAATATGGTAAAAAAAATTGTTGAAAAAAAAAAATTTGTGGAAAAAAAAAATTTTTAATTAAAAAAAAATTTTTTTGTTCAAAAAAAAAAATTTTGTTGAAAAAATAAATTTTGTTGAAAAAAAAAATTTTGTTGAAAAAAAAATTTTGTTGAAAAAAAAAATTTTGTTGAAACAAAAAAAAATTTGGAGAAAAAAATATTGTAAAAAAAAAAAATTTTTGTATAAAAAAAATTTTTAGAAAAAACAAATTGGGGAAAACACAATTTCTGTACAAAAAAAATATATTATTTTTTTTATTATTATTATTTATAGAAAATTATAGAATGCCTATTTAAATTCCTACGTACTGCGTGACAGAGTCAGTGAATCAGTGTCGAGGGTAAATACATATATATTAAGATTCTACATACAAAAATAATTTTTTCAATTTTTTTTAATTTTTTTTTTGCTTGAATTTTCCTAAGACTATTATAAAAAAGTTTAAAAACTATTGTTGTTGAGCGTGTATTTCAAATAGTGTTTGGGATGTTATCCATATGAACCAAGTAACCAATTAATAATACAGTTCAGCATTTTTGGACAACTTATTTTTAAAATTCTTTTAAAAAGTTCTAAAAACCCTCTTCTAACTGTAAACTATATCAGAAATTGTAAACTATTGATTTTAGCCAACTGAAGTTGAATTTCGTCCACTGTGTCTGTGTTTGTGTGTAACAATTACACAATAGATCTCCATATAAAAAAAAAATACAAATCCCAAAAGTTTCCCGCTGTCAACGTAATAAACTTTGATCATTTTACGTACTCATATTTAATTGTAAATCATTTAGCTCACACCCAATGAAATCCAACTGTGAAATTGAAACATTAGCCGTTGCTCTGAGAAATTAAATTAAGACAGCGATGAACCAGTTTTCAAAGTCGCCCATTGTGTGTACTGTTCAGTACGTGAGAGCATCCTGCTGGGACACACACGTACACATGCATACGGAAGTCATATACACAACAACATACACAGATATTCTGGCATACAGATTCTGGAGAATTGTTAGAAATTCCTTAAATATTTATATATGTACATGGTTTATGGAGAAAAGTTGGTCTAGAACACATCCTTTGCAATGGAAAGTTGCATTGTGTAGACCAACATAAACATGTAAAGAATAAAATAAACGCACACATAGAGGCCAGCACAATGGTTGGTATCCCTAGTTTTTCATGGTCACTTAAATAATAGATTGCATGAATTGCACATCCTGCATGTCTAACGTTTCACAAACAATTGTCAGCATGTTTGCCTATGACAGAGGACGAGAGTGCAGAGTGTCCCCAGCAGTCTTGCTTATCTTTCTTGTTAGCCTGTAGTAGGGCTAAGCCCTCTGGCAAAGATAGTTGTTAGTTGCGGCGATTACAATAGCTTGTGATTATATGTATGTTAATAATGGGGTCATCTCAAATGTACAAAAGCACATGAAGAACAGTGAAGGTACTTGTTTGTCAAACGATGACTCGAACGTTTACTGTAATGCCATTCCCATGGCATTTCATCTCATCACAGTTTTCATGTGCCTGTCTCAAATGGTGACCACCACTGTGGGCTGGTGTCAAAAATACCAGCACCAGTACGTGATGTTATGTTAAGGGTGTATGTGTGTGTGTGTGGTTTTAAATAATTCTAAGGAAACAAAATTTGTTTATTCCGATGTAAATATCTTGAGCGACATCAAGATGGGAAAACATTTAAGGACAAGGACGGAAAGCAATTGAAAAAAAGGAGAGACAAAATAAATAAAAATGTTGATATGTTCGACCTGGTCGAATCTTATGTACCCTCCTTCTTGGAGTGACATTGGCAGCATAGGAAGGTGGTTAAAAGAGGTGTGTAGCAAGACAGAACCCTGTAATTGCAATCGTATCCCTATCATACACGATTTTTTCGAGTAGACTATGTGGAATATTGACAGCAAAGTAAGAGTCTTAGCAACAATCTATCAAATATACAACTAGCCAAATAGTAAAAAATGAGAAAATCGCTATTTATCGAATTGAAAATCACTGTGTGAAATCACTTCTGGCCAGGAATGCAGAATGCATGCCACCTATCCTATCCATTCATTATGACAACTGATATGCAGAAACATTCTGGGGTCTCGAACATTCAGCTGAACAACAGATTGTGCTCATTTTATCAGTCTTACAAAAAAAAACTGCATGCAGGTACGCCCTATTATATACATTTGTGCTGGATAGGGCAAACAGGCTTTATTCTACTGACCACCCGCGGTAATGGATTAGAGACTTCGGTGAGACTGCGTGGTATAACTACCCCCAGTTCGAGCCCAGCCTATACTATGACCACATCCTAACTCGTAGATTACACTATGCAACAAAATAATAAAAACAAACAATACAATATATCAAAATAAAGGAGTTACACAATTTGGGAACATAATTTTTATGTAAAAATAATCGTTAAAAATTATTTTAAAAAATCGAGTTGACAAAATGGCAGTTACATAGTGTTATCCGGATCCACTGGGTAAGTGGGGTCCACCTGATATTTCACTGGTTCTAGAATCGAGAAGGGATCAGACAAATTCTGACTTGCAACTGCAATCGTTTCGACGCCATAGCGCGAATCAGGTGAAGCACACGAAAAATATGTATACATGATATCAGCTTTGAAATAAGGAAGGTTCATACTAGGAAAATTGACTTTGCTTTGGACTTATCAGACCGCTCAAAGGGTTGCCGTTTTTTTTACAAAATAACACAAAAAGAAGGGTTCAGTGCAACATGCAGAACAAATTTAAAACATTTTTGTATAAACGAAATGATGTTAATAATTTTTTTTTATATGTTTGCCAGAATTAATAAATTCTCATCCCTGAGGAAGTTGGAAAAATCCCAAAGGAACGTCGGATAGAAAGAATTAAATACAAATTGTTTATTGAGCGCCCCGGTAGGCGAGTTGGTAGAGTGATTACTTATCAGCGTCGGGGTTGTGGGTTCGATTCGCATCAGAGGCTTTGGTCTGTCGCTGCAAAAATCTAGCTATATGGTCTGTGTCACCCGGCTTACCCTTGGACCTAAAATTAGAATATTAATTTAATTTGTATTGAAATTAAAAAAAATAAAATTAAAAATTAAAAATTAAAAATTAAAAATTAAAAATTAAAAATTAAAAATGAAAAATTAAAAATTAACAAGTGGACAAATAGTAAGTTCGGCCGGGCCGAATCTTATATACCCTCCATCATGGATTCGTTGCATTTCGATACCCATATGTCCATGTTTGTCAGGGGCCGGTTTTTGGGCCGCTCGTGACCCGAAAGTCCCAGGAACCCGATCACAAATTTTATCCAAATCATGAAAATAAATGCATATTTGGGTTCGCGAGAAAATTTCGTTGCATTTCGATACCCATATGTACATGTTTGTCAAGGGACGGTTTTTGGGCCGCTGGTGACCCGATAGTCCCAGAAACCGGATCAAAAATTTTAGGCAAATCGTGAAAATAAAGGCATATTTGGGTTCGTGAGTAAATTTCGTTGCACTTCGATACCCATATGCGCATGTTTATCATGGGCCCTTTTTTGGGCCCCAAGGGTCCACGGAACCCATGAGCACGCCCATTTTTGGGATTTTTTCCCATCTATAAATTATATAAACTTAGAACTTAGATGTAGTGAAAAAAAATATTTGAAAAATTTGATTATGGCCGGAATATTTTTAGTCCCGTAAAGGGGAACTTTTTCCCCTTTGGTCCGATATGGCCCATTCTCGAACTTAACCTGCTTATGGGCAAAAAACATCTTCCGACAAAATTTCAGCTTTTTAGAGTTGATCGTTCGCACTCTATCGTGATTTCAACAGACAACAGACGGACGGACGGACGGACGGACAGACAGACGGACATCGCTAGAATGTCTTAGAATGTTACACTGACCAATAATATATATACTTTATAGGGTCGCAGATCACTCTTTCGAGGTGTTGCAAACGGAATGACAAACTTAGTATATACTCCATCCTATGATGGAGTGTATAAAAATTAGAAATGAAAAATTAAAAATTACAAATGAAAAATAAAAAGTCAAAAAAATAACACTACAATATTTTTTTTTAATAATAATAATTTAATAATGATAAATACAGGGTTCGCCAAATAATTTTTTTTGAAAACTCTATAAAAAAAAATACTGTATATTTTCCATTTATATTTTTATTTGAAAGTACAATACTTCCGGTTAATAATGGAAAATAATTTCATTAAAAATTACAAATGAAAAATAAAAAGTCAAAAAATAAAAAATAACACTACAATATTTTTTTTTAATAATAATAAATACAGGGTTCGCCAAATAATTTTTTTTTTTTTTGAAAACTCCATAAAAAAATACTGGATATTTTCCATTTATATTTTTATTTGAAAGTACAATCCTTCCGGTTAATAATGGAAAATAATTTCATTCAAATGCCTGCCTCGGCTGGCCATTCAGTAGCCCAACGACATCAGCTCTGCGGCTGATAATGCGATCTTCAAAAACAGGACGCAAAACATCGAGTGTAGCTTCGCCGTCCTGTTGAAATCAAATGTTGCCAATATCCTCCTCTTAAATTTTTGTTAACAAAAATTCGTTCTACATGGCCAGAACACGAAAATGACGAAAACGAAATAAGCACTAGTTGAAAAAAAAAGTTAGATGGCGGACCCTTTATTTAAATAATCTGTCATTTGCATTAGAAGTCGGAAAGTTCGTTTGGGTAGACACCTTATCAATAATCACCATAGAAAAACTAACAAAATGGTCAAAAACTATCATCATTAGTTGTTTCCAATATTTTTTTTTACAATTTTGTCAATGGTGGAATTTACGTAAGATTGAGGTTGTTCGAACTTGTCCATATCTCACAACTTTTTCATTTGCTTAGTTCCGATAGTACGATATATTTTTATTAACTCTCATTTCCTATTCAGAGCCACTGTGAGACATAAACAAATATATTTCTAATCTGTGAAACATTTTCGGCCAATTTGCATATAATGCGTTTTCGTTTGCTTATAATTTGTTCTGTCTCCCTTTTAGGGCATTGGCGCTGTAAGTTGGCCATTTGCCATTAAAATGTGTCCAGTTTATTACTAAGACAGTGTATGACAACACAATGTCCTGGGGACATAAAGTGTTTCTGTACTTCCTTCAGCTTTCCGGACATTTCTGTGTGTATAAAAATTATAAATTTAATTCAGGGGCATTCTAAACAAAGGCAGTAAAGGATTGCTGAAGACTTCTGGCTGTTAAATATATTTTGTAACTTTAATATAATTTGTAAATCCTAACAATTACGGAATGTAATCCCGTAAACATTAATGCTTTTTTGAAAAGTGCTTTGCTTTTAAAAGATTAAACAGCTGTATAACGTACAGACACTTGCATTCACACTTGCTCTTACAACTTAGTACAGCGTTAATGCATGGTACATATAAATATTGTTAAGAACTTTAAATCAACGCTGACTTTACCACACAGGAAAACTGGGCATGTGTCTAGAAAGTGATAATAAGGCCTTTGTGCAGAGCGGGGCCCATTTAAAGCATCACTTACAGTGAGAACTGTTCAATTTCGCTCGAAGCTCGAAATTATGTTGTCTGATTGTCGGACTTACGAACTGGCGAAGATTCTCATTTGCTTCTGCAGGTGTTTGATTTATTTCTTCAGTTGTCAAATTGAGAAGTACCAATTATTAATGAAATAAATAAGAGCTGAAAACTATAATTTCTAATTAAGAGGTTTAATTTTATTTACACGTCTTTACCATCTAATTTTGTATTTGTTTTCCCAATTCGCCTATGCCTAACATACATATAAAGGCTATATAACTCAGTGGCGGAAGTCCATCTCCAAAGGGGTATGGTGAAAGGCCCCCTGACAAATAGAGCCGATTTTCAATACTGAATGTTTAATAATGTTCTGTCAGAAGACCCTTATTTTTGATACGCTACTCTACTGAAAATTTCCGATAATGTTCAAATCAATGTCGAATATATCACACAGTCTTTTCCAGGCAATCAATTCGAATCTGGATAACATATCCCATTTTTTGTTTGGTGTCAGTTCACCTGGGGAAGTACTCCAGTTTGAGAGTTTCATGTCCACAATTTCCAAATACCACAAAAAATCTTTCGAATTGCTATTAAATATGACCGAAGACTCCACAAATTGATATTTCATCTCCAATGTCAATGGGTACTTTTTTTTATCCTTTCATTGTCCATTAATTATAGTGGAATATCCTGCATACAGCCAATGCTGGCCCACCAGCAGGCCTTCCCCCCTCCGATGGCTGTGCGTGCAATGTTGACTTCTATAATTCGTATTCTTTGTGTAAAGCCTTGTCATTATGCTCATGACTAAATATATTGTTGCCAAAGGCGACATTACCATAATGTATGCAAACATGACTGTGTGAAGCATGTATGTAAACTCATACATATGCAAATATAGATAACAATTTATTTGTGCCGAGGAAATGCTGTAGGAAATGATATTTAGAAAGTATCTTCAGCACTGTTGCAATCATCATTGTTGTCTTTTTATTTGCACAGTGAGTCGATATCAACTAACCGGGAAATAATGCTGCCAACAAAGCCCAAATTATCAAAATTTTATGAGATACGTAAAAAAAATATGTGTCTTATTAATATTAACATTGTCCGAATTCTTTACGAGGTGGAAAACAGCCGCTGAAAAATGTTTGATGGACTTTGACGATTTTGAACCTGAGTTAACTTGTGTGATAGTCGCACACACTACCTACCACACCACGGCCTTTCACAATCATAAAATATTCGTATATAAATGGAACTACAGAGTTATGGTTTAATTGACCCATGAACCGACAATCTCATCAGTTCTCTCATAATGAACCTTTTTGAGGACTTTATATCCATCCCTATGTACTTTCAAAGACATGCTGCCAGACGCTGGAAGCGTTCAGGAATGAGTGTTTTAGCAAAAATGTCAATACTACACATGTTTGCTACACAACTAGGCGACTGTGCGAAAAACGAACAGCATCTTGATGCTACAGTTCTGGAATTCTATCCCATCTTTTGTTAACGATGACCAGCTATTCACTGACCAGGGTGATACAATTAACCTTCTGGTTGAAATATTTGGAAACAATTCGTCTTTGCCTGAACTCAGACATCCACTCACGGTGATCGAAAACGTATCCAGTTCGATGACTCAGATACTTTTGGAGGACATGGAAAAGGTTTCTAATCTAACTCAATATTAAAAAAAAACTCTGGGCTCCAAGAATATTATTTCTGCAATTGTCTTAGGCTTTCTGAAAAATTCCCTAAATGAAAAATGCCACACAAAAAGAAGAATACCCCCAAAAAGCTCATACAAAACTGCGGAGTTTTTCATAATTTTAAGGTAACATTTAATTTTTTGTAAAAGTTGTTTCCCTGTAAATAATGTTGATGCAATAAAAAATGGACAATGAAAAATTCTCCCGTTTTTTATTTTGGGAAAATTTTGTTTTTTTTTTGGGGGATATTTTCATAACAGAAGTCAATCATGCATCGATTTGTTTATTTAATATTTTTCATAATATTTGGGGGATTTTGCATTGGGTAGTTTGGGTGATTTTTCAGAATTTTTTGGGGAAATTTGCATACTGTTTTTTTTTTCAATTTCATTTTATTAATCAATCAACGCCCTTGAAGGCGTGCTTGAGGGTTACACATCAGTATTTCAATGTATGACAAATACAATACACACTTCCCACCAACATCTTCTACATAACAGTTGACCATCTCACATTCGCAGCCCGTCATGAAAATTCCAGGAAATTTTACAATCATACATTTCTGACATCATTAAATATCCCCATCATTAAATATGACATCATTAAATTTCCAATTTGCTTAAGGGCTTTTTTTCCTGCAATATTTCTTTCATAATCCTTTAACATTTCCTGCTCGAGCTAACAATCCCCATTTATATTCAGTTCCTTTTGTTATTTGTTTTCTTTCCCTTTAAATCCTTCAGTTACATGAAATATGGCCGGAATTATTGTTATTTCCCGGGTATTTCCTTTTTGTGCTGGCATAAGGTTTTGCCGTTTGCAATTTGCAAAATGTCATAATCGTTCATTATTTACAGAATTGAAAATTGAAATGGCTTTGTTTGATTTCTGTGTACAGGGAATTTAAATGGCAAATATTTGTTGTCCAATACTAGGACACAGTTTTTTTTTTTACGAAAAAACCGCATTGCTGGATTTTAACATCCGCATTTCCACACACACATGGAATTATATGCATTGTGTGTATGAAATCCTTACCTGGAGTTAGTAGTTGCACTAATTGTTTTTCCAAAGAAATTCATCGACTTACCTGTAAGAGAATAGAATGTGTAATTAGAGTGGATGTTGAAAGTATGGAACAATCTATGTGCATTCACTGCAATCCATAATTATTATTAATTTACAAAAGAGTGTTTGGGGGCGTATCATCGATATTAATTAATGCTTGGTAGTTACTCATTCGACACGGTGTACAACCGATGTATGGGGGAGCATTTGCCACAAAACATCAAAGAATTCAGTATTCAGAGAATTGCTTTTAATATTGTTCATCTCTAGTACATTAATTTATATATATTGAGAAATTATTTATAAAAAACTCTAACTCCCATTTTTTAAAAATGTACAAAAGGTTTAAATTAAATTAAATTTTTATTTATTTAATTTTAATCATTCCAGTCTTTAATACTTCTGCATATTTTTTATGGACAAAAGCAAAGTTTCGGTATGAAGTTATGATAAACGGAAGGCATTTTGTGATTGGTAGTGTGTTCCAGTCTTGGTAATTGGGGTTAGAAGGCCGTCTGTAAAAGCACACTCACTTAGACGTTGACTATTGACTAGCAATAAAAAAACGTATCCCTTGCTTTCCCGTTGACACATTTTCAGCGCTTGAAAAAGTTCCTAAGTCTAAGGAAATAAAAACCCTCTGTTGATCTACGCCTGCTCGTCAGAGCTGGATAAGTGTAGAGATTGTATTCTATGAACTCCTTCTACTCTTCTACCCAAATACGAAAAAACTCTTTTTCAACTAATACCGATATCAGCCAGCTCTAAGACCCGATTTACACGATGAATTTCCACCCATGTTAGGCAGGCAAGACGTTCGACGATTGTTGGAGAAGGGAAGTGGGATAGAATTAATTTTTATTTATGCCCCTCTTGGAATTTTTTTGGGGCGAGTTGGCTTAGATTTGAAAATGAGGGGAAAATTTTACGTTTTAATTGAAATTTTCAAAAAAAAACTATTTTTTTTTAATTTTTTCGATTAACAAACGGATTGACTTTACGAAGGGCTTTAAAAAAATCTCGACTCCATAGTTCTGAAAGAAACGCCACCAGGTCTCCAGTAGAACGGTTTCTATGGAAGCCATACCATAATGTCGATAATTCAGAAGGACGTTAGACTCTAGATACTTTGCCAGATGATCGCAAATCTTGATCTCCATATCTTTCCGGAGCACAGAAAATGTTGCAAATTGCAGGATGTGTAGCCTTGCATTTCTTGGGGATAGGCTGAACATTGGCAACTTTCCAATGTAAAGGCTAAGTACTGGCACGGTACGATATATTGAACAGACTACATAATGGAAAAGCCGGCGTGGAAGTGCACTTACTTAGGGCAATTGCTGAAATACCAACCGGGCCCAGGATTTTATTTACGTTGAGTTCCCCGAGAACCCGTTTAACTGCAAGTGTTTGAAAAAATAACTGAAGCACCCAACTGGATACGATTTCGATCACAGGGATTGATTGACTGATTTCAGGCAAAGATCAATAGTTTACAAATTAGCATTATGCCCCTCACCCTTCTTACAAGAGACCAATCGCACTTACTTCCCCTGTTTGAGAACAAATTGTTCTTGCCTAAGTACAAAGGAGTATTGGGCTCTGATCAACTGCAATTCGAAAGAGTTTTGAGAGTCCGTTACAACAAATCCGACACAAGGGAATAATCACAGCGTTGAACTATTCCAGATGACTGTGGTTCAATCAATGGTTTTTGCAGCTATGCGGTCTCATTTACATTGACCGCTGTTGACAATGACCACAGAGCTTTTCCATCAGGGCAACACACAGGTGGCACAGATGAATATATTCACCAATGATTTTCTACCACATGCAACATATTCTCCAGATTTAGTCCACCCTTATTGGCAGTTTTCTAATACCATTTAATTTGGGTTGAATGAAACAATTTTGGTCACTGAAATAATCTGCTATTTTTGGGGCATTGGGAAAATCTTGTGTTTGAAAGGTACCAAACAAGTGCAAACCCCACGGACGAATACTAGCGAATTGAAAGCAACAAATGTTCCATAAGTTCAATGAAGAAATTTCTTCAGAACATTGGAACAGCTAAATATTGGAAGTGGGCCAAAGGGTTTCGAACTGGGATTAAACGGTTCTTACAAAAAACAAATGAGAATATGAGAAGAATTGAAAATAAGATGACACGTCACAATTTTTCCATTCCATTTTCCCCTTTGCGTTTTAATGTCGCCTATTGCATTTTTTTCAGTTTAGGAGAGAGCTGTTAACAGCGATTTTTCTTTTTTTGAAATATAATGCGGTCCGCACAGGTTACAACTCGTTGTAAAATTTGATCAAATTGTACAACGTGGTGTAACGTATGAGCGCTTGTAGGTCTTAGGTTCGTCCTCGGTTGGATGCAAGTCAAAATATGTTGATTTCAGCACAAGTTGGCCAACTTGGTTGGTGTTGTTCATTCAACTTTTTTACTTGGTTCGCATTTTGTCATTTTTGTATCGGCGTTTTGAAAAAATAATAAAAATTGACAGAATGTGTGGAAAAAGTGATTGATTTCTATTGAGGAATATAAAAATATACCTCAGTTGTGGAAATCAAAGTAAAAAACCAAACAATTGAAACAAAAATTTATAAATTAAAAAACATATGCGTTCATGGAAAATAATTGCAAATGAGGTTGAATGAGAAATTAGTTGAACAAGTTGTAGAGTGTGAGAAGAACGATCATCTTGGTTGCATCGTGTGAGGGCCGCATAAAAATTCCTGATATTTATTCAAAACATTTGAATTTTTTTAAATTTTTAATAGAAAATAAAGTGGCAACACTCCGCCAATTGTATGCCTACATAAACCTTAAAAATAGATAGGATTTTTTCAATTCACAACATTTTTGATTAACAAAATGTGCCCCTCCATTCCCAACGAAAATTGTTTGAAACACACAAAGGTCAATATCTGTGACCGACATCCAGACATACGTTCACTAGATCTGGTATATATGTATGCGTATAACAACGTATGTGTTCATTGAAGATAGAGGCATATTAAATTGGGTCAGTTACAAAAAAAGAAGTTTTTTTTGAGAAAATTTAATTTTGGTTCATTTCCATTTCGCTGCTGAGCTAAAGTGCATTTCTGCTGCTGGGTGTATTAACATTTTCATTGATATAAAATGGCCAGAGATATTTTTGTAATAAATAACATTTTTTAAAAAATAATATTTTTTTTTTGCTCAGAAATTCGAAAAATAAATTTAGCAAAATTACAAAAAAATCATTATTACTCATGTGTTTCCCGTAACTTTCCATGAAGGAACAGAGGGTGAGCTTCTCTCAAATCTGTAAGCTGTCCTCGATATATTGTGTATATACACTGATCGGATCCTACTGCTTAAAGCCGGCTCCGAACGGCTAATTTTTTTTCTGCAGAAGTTTTATGGCTTAAAGATTACTCCTCTTACTCCTAAAGTCACCGGCATTAATGAGGTGGAGATGGGATGCTGAAAAAGGTTTCTGGCCATGCCGCGATACGAAGCTGGTTTTGTTGTGTGTTAGTTGCACCATTTGTTGTAGAAACAAAACAAAAATCAAACTTTTTATATGACCCCGTCTAATATTTGTATTCTCCTATGTAGTAGGTGTACGTGTGGCATGAATACGAGACACAAACAAATATATCAACAAAAGATGACATATTTGCACACGTCCTCCTAGCCCATGACCATGGCTGGGACGAGATGTTTTCTTTTTTACTTTTGCTCCGTACATTTGATGCTGTCCACGATAAATGACGCATTTTACAAAGAACGACATGAACAGCAATTGACATGGAACAGTTGCCCTTTCGTTTATCATATGGCCAGGAAATGTGTCCGGGAATGTATGTATGTATGTAAAATTTTATGACCCATGTTGTTACATGTTTCAGTGTAGATTATTTGGCACAAAAATCTGAATGAGGAAACAAAAGCGGATATTTTCCGATTTCCTTTAGATCCACTGGGATTGTGATAATCAACTAAGAACATTTTGTTAAGGGACCAGCTAGAATGGCACCGCAGTATTAAATGTTTAGTTTATTTAAAGTTGAACCAGAGAATGTACGAAATGGGAAATTTCCTGTTAGTAACAATTTGGTAATTCAATCTTGCTTTGTTTTGCAGAATGTGTTGTCAACAAGTCCAACATCAACTGTGGACTTTTGAGACTAAAAGTTGCAAAGACCAACAAGAATATCTGGTTATGGCAATGGCAGAGTAGTCGTGCAATCATAGCACTCAATGTATTAGAGGTTGCAGCTCAGATTATCCATCACAAATGTCTGTTCATGTTTGAAATTCTAAACATGAAATAAAAGTCTTTAAATATCCTTAATACATTGAAAGACAGATTTGCATATGAAATATTTTATTGATTATACGAAATATTTTACTAATTTTCATTCAAAAAATCAAAGAAACAAACACATACCCAAATTTATCAAAATTTAAAAAAAAACTTTGTTAACAAAAATGTGTGAAAATTTTTGTATTTTCAAACATTTTTATTAACAAAGGATTTTGAAATTTTTATGAATTCGGCGGATAGATTTTATGAACTTTTTTATTGCGTCAGTGGAACAAATTCGAAGCTGTTCGGAGCCGGCTTTATACAGTAGGTCCCAGTCGGCGAGTACAGGGTTTCCCAACAAGAAATGTTATGTCACATTTGATAAATCGACCCAATTCAAAAATGACAAAATTGCCCAAAATTGTTACTTGACCACAACAACACGTACATTTGGGGTGTTTTTCACATTTTGCTGGGGCCATTGTTCATTTTGCAATTGGGTCCATTTTTCAAATGTGATAACTAGGGTCGTAACCTCAACACATTATAAAAACACAATTTGGGGTTGTTTTTTATTTTTATTTCGGGTTGCGTTGGAGTGATATTGCATAGTGAAAAATCACCCCACATGTGGAACGATACTTCATACTTTTAATTTTTTCATATCGTACACAGCTCACTGATTGGAGAGAAGTTCCCTGTCTGTTCCTTCATGGAATGTTTAGGGAAATTAGTAAGAACATAAGTATTTTTCATAGAGCTGATGTAAATTGTGACATTGTGTGCCAGGTCGATGGAGTCCACGTATTCGACGCATGACTCTTCTTTTCTGCATTATCGCTCTCTGCATACAATAAAATATGTCTTTTTTAAATGTTTCCACACAAGTAAAACGCATGTTTGGTCTTTGTAGCAAGTAAAGCTTATTACTTTCTACACAAAGCTTATTTGGATGTAAATATAACTCATTTGTAACTCATATTAATATTACATATTTGTGTGTAAGATTTAGCGTGTTTGGGAAAAACAAACAATGAACTTATTAAATTCAACAAATCACAACATTTGAGTGCGAATAAGTGTGCATTTTCAGCTGTTTTCGAAAAAAAAATTCGCATCTAAGCTCTTTAAAATGAAAGCAATAACCGAGAGAATATGATTTGAAATTCACAAATTGAAAAAAAAATGAAAATAACACAAAAATGTTAAAATATATTTGATATGTATCACCTTAAAACAAGTTAATGTTTGTGGTATGGACAATTATATATATACTAGTAAGTTGTAATGCGCCTATGGCGCCCGTTAATTTGCTTGCGAAAGTATTTGTTACTTAATTTTAAAAATTTTGTAAAAAATATTTTGAGAAAACTATTTTGTAAAAAAAAATTTCGAAAAAAAATAAAATTGGGAAAAAAAAAATTTGTGGAAAAAAAATTTTTGTTGAAAAAAAAAAATTTTGTTGAAAAAAAAAATTTTTGTGGAAAAAAAAATTTTTTTTTGAAAACAAAAATTTATGGAAAAAAAAAATTTTGTGGAAAAAAAAAATTTTTGTAAAAAAAAAAAAAAATTTTTAAAAAAAAATATTTTGGAAAAAAAAAATTTGGGGAAAACACAATTTCTGTACAAAAAAAAATATTATTTTTTTTATTATTATTATTTATAGAATTATTATAGAATGCCTATTTAAATTCCTACGTACTGCGTGACAGAGTCAGTGAATCAGTGAATCAGGGAATCAGTGTATCAGTGTATCAGTGAATCAGTGAATCAGTGTCGAGGGTAAATATATATTAAGATGTTTGATGCGAATTTGTTTGCTGAAATTTGTTAAAATGTCCATTTTTTTGTGTGGGTGCTTTATGATCTGCCGGTTCACTGTTTCTTGGAATTCTAAAGTGATTTAAGCGTCGACCACAACTTGTTAATGTATAACCCAGGGTGACATCCAAACGAAAAAATTATATAATTCCCCCAAAAAATAACGACAAATCATTTGGACCTTATTTCATATATTTTGTGGGTTATTTAATAAAATAAAATATTTATTTCATAATGCAGAACCGCCAAATTAAATACACCCAAACATTTTTTTATTTGGGGATTATGTCACTATGTTATTTCATTGTTTTTGATTTTTGGGTTTTTTTTTTTGATTTATTTCATTGGGAATTATTTCATTTTTCGTTTGGGTATTATTTCCTATCGCCCTTCGAATGATCTATCGACTTTTTCCACTTGTGTTAGTCGACCAATTTGTTTATTTTCAGATTCAGTTGCCTGTCGCTTGGGGTTCACAAGGGGTGGACGACGAATGCAAAATTAGACGAACACGACGAAACATATATTGCTGAGATGAATGTCCTTGGTCGGAGTTCTCCTAGACAATCCGGAACATGGAACCGCCTTGATGTCAGCTAAGGATTCAACGATATGAATATGGAGTAAACACAGTTGAAGGAGTATTTTCAATGTAAAGTAACTACGGATTCATTGATTGACATTTCAAAAATATGCCTACTCTAGGAAATCAGTTGCCGAAGAAAGTTATTGAATGTTGAAACAACCGAGCTACTATTATTAAATGTACTGAGTAAACATTTTTATGAAGGTATTCCATGACACAGCCTGTTCTCGACCTAAAGCCGAGTTATAACGAAACCAGCCTTCTTCAAAAATTGACTGCAATCTATTGTATCGTCAATAATCAACAGTTGTAAATACAATACTCTACACTCTTTGCTGATATCATGTGATTTTTGTCCTAACACCTCAAAATGTACTCATACATTTATTAAGAGCTACAAGTAAAAACCATCAGCCTACGAAATAATTAAAAATGCGCATTTTAAATGAAAATTATGTGACTTGTTTGAGCACAAAGAAAAAAAAATGCGTGGCATTAAATAAATGTCCGTATAATTAAAATATTAACAACATAAGTTACATACTTACATCGACACAGACACAACCACGGATACGGACACCGGCAGACGAACATGCGTTATTCCATGTACGAATACAACGAATGACATTTTAAATGAATTACACGAGAAAAAAAAAATAGCAACGAAATACAAATTACTAAAAATTTCGTGAGGGGATTGTGGGCGACGTTGCCGTAAGAGTGTGCGAAGTGTTTAATGAAACATTTTAAATTTTACCAAAAAAAAACAAACCATACAGCGACAGAAAACATAACATAGACGTTGTTTTACAATACACATTGAAACCTTAATTTATTGTGATTGTAAGAGGATGACTACGAACGCATGTGCCCGAAGATTTTGTACATATACAGCCGCATGTTCACTGTTGCCCAGGCAGGGGATGATTTTCTGGGCCTTCCAATAGAAGACATACGAGAGGGCCCACAAACGGGCGCATGTAAACTGTACTGGGGCCAGGCTATTCTCTAGCCCTTCTAATAGCAGACCTTCATAAATGCGGGAAGTGTAATGTGAAATATAACAAAAAAAAGAATTTAAAAATATTCTCGAAAAATTACAAAATCTTCCAAATGTACACAAAAATTGAATATGAAAATTTGGCAAAATATTATTTCCAATCGATTTCATTTCCGCTTCAGCAAATTTCAAAATTTCTGAATAATCAATTCCAATCAAGGGAAAATATTTTTGAGAAATAATTCCGGCTTTCCTAAACGGCTAGAGCGATTTGAATGAAATTTCGAAGAACAACCGATTTTTTAGATCTGTCGGTGAAAAAAAATCCAGTTAGAAGATAGAGGATAACCTATGTTACAGGATAACCTCAGAGGATAACCTCTGTTATAGGATAATCTCAGTTAGAGGATAAGCTTAGTATGATGATTAAGGGATTATTAAGGGCCTAACTTCCTCTTTATTATGAAATAAACATCCGATCAAAAAATGCCCTTTTTCTTTGAATACCAACAAAAAAATAACACCTTTTGTTGCAAAACCCTGTATATGAAAAGAAATTAAATTATAATCGACTGTAAAAGAATTAACACTGCAAGGCATAACACAATGTCTGCTTCAGAGAAATGCTCGACTTTTTCATAGAAATATATTCTATTAAAGTAGATTGAAAAATTCAAAGAAATTCGAATTTGTGAAATTACAGAACAAAAAGAGCACACAGTGTTCCATTAACTTTGTATAATGGAATTAATGCCAAATTTAATTATGGACTTCCGGTTAAATAATTTTCGTATTAAAAATACGGAGAATTCTGAAAATGACAGTAACTTTGTTGAATTTCGATTAGAATCTAATTATAATATTAATCCTTTATGGAGAAGAGGGTGATTTTTATTTTTAATGAACTGTGTTTAATTTTATCATTATGCAAAACAAATTATACGGACAAATGGCTATAGTTTCATGTATGTCGTGAATAATTAGACTGTACGATAAATTCGTAGTATAAGTATTTCTCGGTATTTTAAGGAATACTTCAAGTTGTTTACTTGCCACGCCAGAAATCCCGGTGAAAAGTCAATGGCTTTTCAAGTTATTAGTAAGTCCTGTACAACTTCTTTGGAACCGGTTTTGCGGAAGGTGGTGGTCTGTTGGCCACCCAGTTCTCCTGATACGACCCCTTCTCACTTAGTTTGCAGGATTTGCAGTCCATTGGCAATCGCAATTCTGAAAGGCCGAAATTATCGCTATACCGCTCGAGATGCTTGAAAAGTTAATGGAAAACGCAGCAAGGTTAGCCAGTAAAGGTAGCCAGTAAAGTCGGCATTTCGATTGATGTTGCATGTGTTCAAAATTTCACCAAAACTATTGCAAATGGCCAAAATATATAAAATTGTCTCATGTATTGAAATCGTTTTTTTTTTTTTAGAAATTTTAAATATTCAAGAGATTGTGTGCGGTATGGCTTTATGAAATATGCCCCAAAATAAAATGAAGAATTCCCCAAAAAAAAATCTCATACACAAATTTTTAGGTAACATTTAATTTTTGGACAATGAAGACTTTCCCAATTTTTTATTGTTTGGGGAATTTTTCGTTTTTTTTTTTTTTGGGATATTTTCATAACAAAAGTCAATCATATATCGATTTTTTTTATAATGTTGTTTTTTGGGGGGATTTTTCATTAGGGAATTTTCCATTGTTTTGGATATTTTTTAGAATTTTTGGAGAATTCTTCATTTGGGGCATTTTAATTTTTTTTTTGGGGAATTCTTTATTTGGAGCATTCTTAATTATTTTTTTTTGGTGCATTTTTCATGGAGCCGTTCGGTATATTTGTTCCATAATTTTTTCCAGATTTTTTTTATTACATCCAAATAATGGGAATTTCAAAATAATAAGATGGTCAAGGAATTTCATTTGATTTGTAAATAGAAAATAGTCAACATCAACGCTGAGAATTAGGCTGGTGCAATAGCAAATCCTAGCTGAATTTATTGATGTGATCAATAACTGTATGCTTGTGGATGATAACTTTTGAAATCAATGACGAATCCATCCAATGGCCATGAATAACATGTGTCGGACCTTGCATTCACAGTCGCCTAGACCTTAACCTTTTAAAGCCATCTCCGAAAGTCTAATTCTTTTTAGTTTATCGAGGTAAAGCCTCAAAGTACAGTGATTTCTAGGGTATGTCGGTCAGAATGAATTTTAATGGTCCAGAAAGAAAGCAGTTGGGCGACAGCTGCAAGGGAAGAAACAGACAGGATAGACGGAGATTACTACATTTCAGTTGAAAGTCGAAGTGGAAAAAGGCAAAAGAACTGTAGGCTGGCCTTGGCCAGTTTTGTTCCACTTGAGCGTTAAACCACAATGTCTGAATGTTTGCGAAAATAGAAGCAGGTCAATACAGTGAAATAAATATTTGAAAACTGAAAAATAAGTGTAGATTTTAAGTCCATATTTTCGTCCCCCCTTTTACAAAACCGCAATTTTATAAAATTTCCACAGCCAAGGAGTAACCACTGTGTGGCATAATCCATTCAGATAAATTGAGGATTACTTTGTAGGGCCTACTGCTGGCCCCAAACTTCAAACCCCTCCTTTTTTTGTGTGTGCTGTAACTTCTGAACGTGTTCACGCTGTTGGGTACGTGTATGTGTTTTAAGTGTTCTGTTCTGTAAAGCGTTGAATAGTTTTTGCTTCGTTGGCGACACTAAAACCTATTTCATTGTTTTATGAATTACACACACACGCGCGCGCACACATATACATGTTGGAAACACTCACAGATGTGTACAAACAATTGTTTACACTTCCATGAATACACGACTACTTTGTTTGGGAAGACTGTAAAGTGTCTCTAAACATGAGGACGACCAGGGGCGGATTAAGCCTTCAGCGGTCTTTGGGAAACAAATTAAAATGCGGATTCAAGAGCAGTTTAGCTGGTACGCCCATTTATAGTGGACAGAAAGATTATTGTGTCGATGTGATCGCATTCTATTTAAGTCTTAAATGCGCAGAGTTTCAACCAAAAAAGTCGACATAATTTCCCAGTTGTTTTTATACAAATTAACAAATTGTGAGTTATTATGGCACAGGACTGGTTGGCGCAGGATTTGGTGTTAAAGAATGCAATACTGATTTGTAAAGGTGGAAAGGTTTCTCATTTTCTTGGGGATAACTTTTGGCCGTCCGAAATTGTGCTACAATTGGATCGTTCGTTTGCCGGTGGGCCGAAATTAAGGAAAAACCCCTATTTTAACCTCCAAAACGTTAGTAACTAATATGTTTACAGCAATATTTAGAGAGAAAAAATGATATAGTGAAAAATACGAAATTACCTTTCTTTGAAGGTACTGTTTATGGCAATCGGATGACACTTTTGAATGCACTATCCTTCCTAACCAAGTAGGGCCACAGAGTCTGTCCCTTGGGTGTCCATATACCTTTTCACTTTTGTGTCCTCTGTCTTTCAGCGACATTAAAACGGGCTCCGCTTTTGGCGGCCAATCCATTCAACCTAAGCTAACCTACTGTCGAATGACTACCAGCCCTTTTGTTATTTGGAATTTTTATGGTCTGTTTTACAACTGAAAACGTTGTAGTTTTTCCGTTTTATAGATACCCGTAATACTCGTAGTCGTCGTACTCATACGAGTACTACGGCACGTATACGTAACATTAAATGGATACTTAAGCCAAATTGTATCAACGAATGGTGTGTAAATATATAAAATACATTTATTGTTATGTGTACATAATGCTGGTATAAATAGTCGGGAGATATACTGACATGTACACATTCTCAAATGATTGTAATGGAAATGTTTTTGCTAAGATTTAAATAATATTGGCTGTTACATATTCGTCTATTGAAATTACAAGAGATAAACATCGAATTTTTATTAGAGTAGTTGGATTTTGTTATGCTAATTTCTAATCATCGTATGCCAGCAAAGAATTTCCATTTCAAATTATTTGTAATCGGATGTATTGGCAATTCTCCAAAACATTTTTTCAATTATGGTTTGTTTAATACTCATCAGAGACCCAACAGGATTAGAAATCCAAATTATTTATGTTAATCTGTTGGCTAAGGAATGCAAATGGAAGTGTATGTATTTTGTTGTTCTGATGTGACATTATGTTTAAATTTACATAGAAGACACAATTGTGTCACAGACATTTTGAATATGTGGAGCTTTAAAGTGATCAATTTCTTTGAATACCAACATGGCCATGTTTACAGGTCCAGCCTTTAATACCCGGAACAGAACAAAAACGATTTTTCAATAAAGCAGATTTTTGTTTAAGCGAAGTACAGTGCATGGACGTTTAGAAGATTGTGCGAATTTTCTCATTTTGGGTGGGATAGGCGGGGGGGGGGGGGGGGGGGGGTTGGGTGGTCAGTGTTTGATAGAAGCATATTCACCCGGTGCTAAGACCACAATGAATTTAGGCCAGTGAGCCTTGGAGTATCAGACCGTGGTGAAATAGTCAGCTGATATGATGTGATAAATTTGTAGGTGTGTTAGGTAGTGTGTGCGACTATCACATAGAAGAACCCGAGTTCGAACCCGGGTAAGACCATCAACAATTTTTCAGCGGCTGGAAAATGTTGGCGACTTTACGAATTAGAGTGCAATCTCTAAGCCATGTAAAACTTCTCCAGAAAAGCTGTATTCGTTCGGATCCGGCTTTAAACAGTAAGTCCCGTTTAGTGAGTATACAAATGATTCTCGAAAAGATTCCTGTCTGTTCCTTCATGGAATGTTAAGGGATGTAAGTAAGTAAGTAAGTAAGTGGAAACACAATGCAAATCAAATAATTCGGACAAAAATGAATCGTAGAACTTTTGTCATTACAATAAAAAAAGCATTTCATAACATTTTAAACAAAATTATTTTGCTGAAAAAATTTCCCCCGATGGTTGCGGACCAAATATACTATGTGCGGCGAAACCATGGAAACTTTTTACTAATTTAAAATTTTTCTTATGTACTATAATTGTATGAGAAGTATTTTAAAAGAAACAGGAAACTGTGGATGGAGAACTACACCGTGTTACAAAAAATAGATTTTTTTCTGTTCTATGAACTAAATGCACATATTCCGAAAGAGGGGAAAAAATAAAAATACACGTGTATCGGCGATTTTCATGTACACGTCTGAATTTTTTTTTAAGTTTGAAGTATGAAGCTCGTAGTGGCCTGTGTGAAAGCCTTTGGACCGATTTTTAACCCTTTTTCAGTGATCCAATCGAGCTGATTTTTGGCAGGCAGACTCGTGGAAATTTCAGTATCACGTCAAATTTTTTAAAAAATTTGACGTGATACAGACATTTCCACGAGTCTGCCTGCAAAAAATCAGCTCGATTGGATCACTGAAAAAGGGTTAAAAATCGGTCGAAAGGCTTTCACATAGGCCACTACGAGATTCATACTTCAAACCTAAAAAAAAAAATTCTGACGTGTACATGAAAATCGCCGATACACGTGTATTTTTATTTTTTATCCCCTTTCCGAAAAAGTAAATTTGGTTCATAGGACAGAATGTGTGTAACACGGTGTTATGGAAACCATTTTTAGTAATTTAAATTTTTTCAACTTTTGGTTTTGGCAATTTTTTTTTTAATTTATTTCAAAATTAAATAATTGCATACCATACAATGCGAATATATTCGCAAAAGGAAAATATTGAATTTCAAATAGACAAAGAACACGATAATGTTGGGCGGTGGTTGCTTCTCACAATGATGGGGGGTTGCTTCTCAGACCAAGGAATAGCCCCAATTCACGTACTAAGAGATACTCTTACTGGAATTGGCTATACACAAACCCTTAGCGATATTGTGTTTCCATTTCAATAAAGTTTTTGTTTTGAAATGGCCTCAGTCTACAGATTTAAACTCCATCGAAAATAATTTTTAAAGTAAGAAAAACATAAATAACGCGGAAAATTTCATTTATATATTTCGACCCTGGAGCCGCATTCAAAATTTAACACAAAACCATAAAATTTCATCATTCCATCAATATTGTTTTGATATACATGACATGTATGTAATACTACACTTGCATCACATGAAATCAATATCGATGTGATGCCATCCAATTCGTCGATGATTTTATTGACTCTGCGTTGTAAGCTCCTTCGGGATGCGAACTACTGCAGGGATCATAAATATCACAGCGAATAGCAACGATAGTTGTTGAGAGTCTTTTTTGCACAAATCACACACAAAATTCAAAGTAATTTTCTGATTCAATCGAAGAAGTCATTGGATGTTTGGAAAAATCAATTTGAATTAAGTTTTCCCATGAATTTCAATTCAATTATTTGCGGATGCGGTCACACTCTCTGACAGTTGACACTGATAACTAATTCCGTCTGTTTTCTTCACAGATTCAATGGAATAGACAATGAACGTGCTTAACCCACGCCAATGCCAACATTGTGTACCACTCATCCGACGGACGTGTTGGCCTGATTGTGGCCATGGTGATGCAAGCATACATGACTTGCTATAAATCAGTGGGAATTCATTGAAACAAATCCACCTGCCGGCATCAGCCAACGTTTGGCTGGCTGGACTTTATTTTCAAGTGTGTGAAGTTGGAAAGCTGTGAAAAGCAACGGGTTGGCGTTGAATGATTATGCGTGGGTGGGTGTTTTTCTTTTGCTGTATTATTTGTTGCAAATAACAGAATTAGTTTTTTTTTGGAAATGCTGCTGTGTAGCAATGCTTTGGTTTATTATGGACGAGCCAACCGAACCCTTTAATGACCAGGAAAGATTTTTTTATTTATTTATTATTAATTACAATACAAAGTAAATTTATATTCTAATTTTGGGTCCAAGGGTAAACCGGGTGACAAAGACCATATGTTTAGATTTTTGCAGCGACAGACCAAAGCCTCTGGTGGGAATCGAACCCACAACCCCCACGCTGATAGGCAAGCACGCTACCAACTCGCCTACCGGGGCGCCTAAACCAGGAAAGATATTATTTCTAAATAATCAATGCGGTATCAGTCTGACAACTGCGTGACGTTTTGAGTACAAAATATCTTTTTCGGCAAAAAAACATTTTAGTTATCATCCTCAATGTTGACAGTTATTGAAAACCTTCTAAATACAGGGTTCTTCAACAAGAAAAAAACACGGTATTTCGGTGTCTGTCACTTTTCAAGCTTTTATTCTTTGACATTTAAGAAGTAGAAACTACGCCATTACTAAAAATGGAACGATACACGCTTCAAGAACGCATTAAAATTATTAAAATTCACTACAAAAATGGTGAAAATCTTGCAGTCACAATTCGCAAAACTAAAAAGCTTCGGGACCTTGTTATCTCTCGAAGAGGTGATCACAATTGACCACCGAGATCTGGTGATTTTACACCTTTGGGGAAACGTGAAAGATAAGGTCTACGCCAACAGCCCAGCGTCGATTCAAGACCTCAAAGATAGAATTCGTGAGGCTATCGAGGACATAGGGCAGTTACTTTGGGATTTGGTTATGGAAATTTCATGAAAGGGATATGGTCCTGTAAGCGTGATCGTGGTGTCCATTTGGCTGAAGTTGTTTTTCATTATTAACGGCAAACCTTCCTCTTTATTATGAAATAAACATTCGATCATTTATCTCAAAAAATGTAATTTTTCTTTGAATACCAAAATAACTCCTCTTGTTGGAGAACCCTATACTATGTTTTCATAAACCGCGGCAGCCAACGCCTCGACACCACCCCTAAGTATCTTTTTTGCCATTCCCAGGTAATTTATGTAAATAAATACAAAAATATTTTCTTCCTTGGTGCAGGTTTAACCGAAGGAGTTTTCCATCATCTCGGATGTGTTCAGACGAATCCAAGATTCGTCCACGGTCTCATGATTGCTCATATGGTCAAGTATGAGTAATCCTTGGCACCCATCGCCCTTGAACCTTTGCAGGTCGAAAAATCCGTATAAAATGTGATGTAAACGTTAGGTTGAGATGCCGACAGCCTTAGCCATCTCATATATATAGGGTGTTTTTTAAGCTATCGAGCCTCGCTGATGGAATTTTTGTTTCCAGAAATTATTTAGCTAAACAGCAACGACATTTGGTTCCAGAAACCATCAACTCTTGAAGCATTGGAAGCCCATATTTTAACCACCCTTGATACGGCCAGTCAAAAATTGGACTAAACCAATGGACAATGTACTCAAAACCGCGGCCGACATCATATTCAAAAAATAAATGCCATGGAATTATCTAAAATATTGTGATAAAGAAAAATTCATTTCAATAATATTTTTGTGTGATTTTTTACGAGCTTAATAACTTGAAATGATAGTAGGCATTTTAAGTTATCAAGCTTGTAAAAAATCACCCATTACTTTCATTTTCCAATATTTTTCTATATCACTTCTATTGGGTGACCAAAGCGTTGGCCGTCACTTGAGCTGACCCGACCACAACGGAATTCAGTAAACCACTTGTTCTAGCCATTGCAGCTGAGTCCTCATCAAGTCTTTCCTTGATCTTATTTTACGCTAAGAATAATACTTGATAGACAAAATGACTCAAGAAATTTACTTTTTTCCAGTTTCATCGAAATTCTAACATAAACTGATGGACTTAGCTTGCTTAACATTTTAACAGCTGGTAGTTAGTTAATCACGAGGGATGTTCAAAATGTTACAGATCTTGTCATAATGGTCACTTTTGATGGAAATTGCTATTCCAAAACCAGGATAACACTGAGAATATTCTCATCGGGTTACTGAAACACAATGGGGTTATAATTTTAAATTAACTGCAGTGGTCGTCGAAAAGGTACAGGTATTCACTTTAAACACATACTGAAACCAAGGATACTATCAAAGATCCGTTCATTCCATGAAGGAGAGAATACTCTCTTACTTGCCAGCATTTACGAGGTGAAAGCAGCTTTTAAAAAATGTTTGATGGTCTTAACAGGTCTTGAACCTGGTTTCTGCTGTGCATCATATTTTGCGCCAACATTTATTTTGAATTCACTGCTTTGATATTCCGCCCCCTTGCGACAGTATGGGGCAGGGTGAACAACTTTATATCTTAATATATATTTACCCTCGACACTGATTCACTGATTCACTGACTCTGTCACGCAGTACGTAGGAATTTAAATAGGCATTCTATAAATAATAATAATAAAAAAAAAATATTTTTTTTTTGTACAGAAATTGTGTTTCCCCAAATTTTTTTTTTACCAAAATTTTTTTTTTTCAACAAAATTTTTTTTTCAACAAAATTTTTTTTTCCACAAAAATTTTTTTTTTCAACAATTTTTTTTTCCACAAAAATTTTTTTTCCCAATTTAATTTTTTTTCGAAATTTTTTTTTACAAAATTTTTAAAATTAAGTAACAAATACTTTCTCAAGCAAATTAACGGGCGCCATAGGCGCATTACAACTTACTAGTTCCATAATATGTTGTATACATCCTCAGATGATATATAGTGATATATAATTGTTAATCTCAAATATTTAAAACTATCTGTCAACGACACTCTAGTGTTCATTGGTGTCTTCAAGCTTTCTCCTTTCACCTGAACGCACAATAACATCACTTACAATGATTTAGCTTGAAGTAGCTTCTTCAGTGAACTGAATAACATTTCAGCCCTTTTCATCAACCACCTAACCGAAAATTAAAATATACTCCATTCAAAAGTGTCCTTTTACTTTGGTAACCTTTATGTTCTCTTGCAAATGAGAAATTGTCTTTTTCATTGGAATTGCGCCATTAAACATTCAAGTGCACATTTCATGACTGCAAATGAACTGAAGTTGTTTGCACTCCACCTCACCCCAGTGAGTGAAACCTCAAGCCAACCGCCGCTACGTGAGATGCCGACACTTGGGGCATTCTTCCAAAGAATTCTTAATTTAGTGTTACTTTGAAATGTTAATAAATTACATAATTGTAGTGCATTGTAGTCTACACAGGGAACACTGAAATCATCACATTAATTAAAATGTATTTAAGGTGATTTCAATTAAATTTGCTAATTAAATTGACAACATATATTTTGTTGAAAGTCCCGATTCACACTAGGCAATTTTAATTGCCGCAATTCTCAGATTGTGACAGAGCGACAGGTAAGGTGAATAAAAAGGGGGAACAACTTGCTCGTAGAATTACTTTGGTGTTTTTCTTAGTGTGAAGTTGGCTGCAGATTATTTGGAAATACTGAAAACAAAATATGGCCAAAACCTAATAGTGTTCATTAGTGTCTTCAAAGGCAAGATCAAAAGGAAATTGCCCAGTGTAAATTGGATCTGAGCGTATACAGAGTCTTACCAAGTACATGATGGGGGGGACATTCACGGAATACAATAATGACACCATAGGCGATTGTGATTGATGTAACTGCAGTCCAATCTCCGAAGTTATTATGACTTGATCAAAGTTGTCACAAATGCATAAAGTAAGCATCTGGATCTAATTGCAAAACATGTGAGAAATATAATGAATTATATTTTGGCAGTGGGAATTATGAGAACTATGACAATAATAATCTGATATAAGAAAGAGACAAACAAAGTATATAGCAATTATTTTTGTGCAAAGAGGCGACCCAGTAGGCGAGCTTGCCTATCAGAGTGGCTTTTTTTGGTTCGATGGCGAACAGAGGCTTTGGTCTGTCGCTGCAAAAATTTAGCCACATGGCCTGTGTCACCCGGTTTACCATTGGACCAAAAATTAAAATATCAATTTACTTTGTATTGTAATTAAATAAAAATAAAATTTTTTTGTGCAATAATAAAAATTCTATGCTGTCGAACCATTAGACGGTGGTGGCACTAAAATAAGAATCAAACTCCTTTGCGACTTTTAATACCGGGTGATTCCAAATAACACCTCTTGTTGTGAAACCCTTTACATTCCCATGAAACTATGGTGACACTAAAATAGGCTGTATGCCTAATGCCAAATTCTATTCCATTACACACATTTTATTTACAGCGTTTATTTAAAAGACCATTTGTCAAATACATACGTGTAAAATGTGTTCCACTCCGCCAAACCCCCACAATAAAACGCCTCAGCGATTCTGATCACATCATTTTCGCTCTCTTTTCGTTTTACATTTTAATACAACAATTAAATCGAAAAATATTATGCGAAACCAAATCTGGGCCATTCATTATTGAAAGCTGAGAGTGACATCTTATCTAAAAAAAAAAACTCCCACGCCGGAAAACGATGCTAAGCCTGCCTAAAAGTATGCCATAAAAATGGCATGTTATCATTATTATTTTTATTATGCTTGCAATACATACATAATTAGTTGAATGTTTATTGCGATCTGAACCGTGTAATTGCTTGCGTGTGTGTGTTTGCGAGTGATTTTTTATTTAGCACACCGGTCCTAACCTCTAACCCCTCCCATCACCAATAACACCTGGTTCTGCGCCTGTGCCGTACTGGCAAGCACAGAAACATTTGTGAATTTGTTGCACGTTCCTCACCCGAATATAAATAATCAGTTAATATTTTGGTGTTCATAACTTTTTGACAAATTCTCAGCTACTTGCGTTTGCGAATGATGCGTAAAAACTTTTCTCGTACACTTTCTTCGGTACTACGTGGTACAGCTGTGACGAGTATGCTAATTTCTTTAAGCTGGCTATGTCCATGAATAAATTCAGAGGACAACAACAAAGTTGGCCGAAACTGAATTACCATATGCCAGGTACATAAGACCCACTGTGGTTAAGTATCTACTTTAGAGAAAAATTCTAAAAGGAACGGTGATTCAAAAAAGAAATACTATTGGCTCAACCGATACAGTGGCTCCAAAGTTCACTAATGGTTCACAAGAAATTGTGCTTCAAAAGCAACAATTGTTCAGAAGGAAGAATGTCTCAAAAGCAATATTGGTCTAGTTGAAGCAAACGTTCAAAAGGAATAGTAGTTCAAAAGCAACAGTGATTCAATAGGAACAGCACGGTTGAACTTGCATCGAAGAAGTTGTGACGTTACTTTTATGGGCTGCACAGGGTGTCAGGGTAAGACAATCACCGGCGAATATTATACACAGCTGTTGCACAAGTGTTGAAGAAAACCCCGGTTTGTCCATTCCTCGTCGTTCTTTGGAATTGGGCATTCCACAAACGTCATTACACCGTATTTAGCATAAAGACTTGGATCTTAAGGCTTATAAAGTTCAGTTAACACAAGAACTCAAGCCGGCCAATCATCAACAACGTCGTGTCTTTGCTGATTGGGTCCTTGAAATGCATGAAAATGATCCGGAATTCCGTCGAAAAATCATCTTGACTGATGGGTCAACAAGCAAAATTGACCCATCTGGGGCCGGGAAAACCCAAGAATATTGTTGAGAAGCCTCTCCTCAACGTGTGACTGTTTGGTGCGGTTTATGGTCCGGCGGGGTCATTGGACCTTACTGTTTCGAAAATGAGATTGGACCAACAGTTGCGATGAATGGATTGCGCTATCGAGAGATGATTAATTATTTGTTATGGTCGGAGTTGGATGATAGTTTACTTTCAACAAGACGACTCTACGTGGCACACAAGCAACGAAACCATTGATCTTTTACGGGAAAAGTTTCCAGACCGTGTTATCTCTTGAAGAGGTGAGAGGCCAATTGTGAGGCCACCGAGATCTTGTGATTTAACAACTTGCGACTTCGTCCTTTGGGGCCACGTGAAAGATACGGTCTACGCCAACAGCCCAACGTAGATTCAAGACCTCAACGATAGAACTCGTGAGGCTATCGAGGACGTAGGGCAGCCATTTTGCGATTTGGTTATGGAAAATTTCATGAAAAAGATATGGTTATGGAAAATTTCATGAAAAAGATATGGTCCTGTAAGCGTGGTCATGGTGGCCATTTGACTAATGTTGTTTTTCATTATTAACAGCATACCTTCATCTTTATTACGAAATAAACATCCGATCATTTATCTCAAAAAAATTTAAATTTAAATTTAAAATGTAATCTTTGAATACCAAAATAACACCTTTTGTTGGAAAACTCTGTATTTACAGGTCTTTCTTAGGCTCAACAGAGAGGTAGTCTTAAGAAGTGTCGTGGACTTTGTGTAAAATTCCAGTCACGTCCACTTAATCTAAGACCCGGATTTGACTTAGTTTAGCGTTCGTTGTTTTAAGATTTCCTTCTTAGCTGGATCCACTAATTAAAATGTGAATCCAGATAAGATGGATTCATTGACTTATCTAACAAATGACTAAGAGAGTTTTGAGTTAATTTCGAAATTATAGACGAATTTCAAATTAGAATACAAATTTATTTTATTTCCGATCCTAGAAAAACATTCCAATTTTGTTGAACGTATTTGTTCTCCACTCAATAATGAATCAAAAGGTCACAACCTTAGAAATGGTAATATTGTTGAACGTTCGTTTTGTCCGTTGGTAGCTCAGCTAATTTGTTCAATTTGTATGGCTGGGACGAGCAGGACGTTACAGTCTGTACATTTAACACCAGAGTAAAGTTAAGTGTATGTTCAAATCGTATCCATTTAATGGCATTTGAACAAAAACTAAAAACGTGTGTGTATGACACCAACAAAATCACACCTCGTTTAAATTCCAAATAGTTTGGCATTGAGTGTATTTTGTTTGTACTTACAGCCAACTCATTGGTATTACACAAATATGTACATTAGACTGAACCTTAATCATATGCAATGGCACAAAATGTTTTATGTACTAATATTGTATGAGAAGTATTTTAAAAGAAACAGGAAACTGTGGATGGAGAATTATTATGAAAATCGCCGAACTTACTAAACATTTCCCTCAGCAACTCTCAAATATCTATATACTAGTAAGTTGTAATGAGCCTATGACCCCCGTTGAAATATGGAAAAAAAATTTTGTTGAAAAAAAAAAAAATTTGTGGAAAAAAAAAATTTGGTTGAAAAAAAAAAATGTTGTGGAAAAAAAAATTTTGTTGAAAAAGAAAAAATTTGGAAAAAAAAATTTTGGGGAAAAATTTTTTTTTTGTAATTATTATTATTTTTTTTATTATTATTATTTATAGAAAATTATAGAATGCCTATTTAAATTCCTACGTACTGCGTGACAGAGTCAGTGAATCAGTGTCGAGGGTAAATATATATTAAGATATTATTCGTTATAATCGGCTAAAGTCAAATTCTTTCTCCAAAGCTTAACAAAAAAATCTCCCACGTTGGTGATGTATATCAATGCCAATCCGAGGTTGTTTGTGGCCCATTCTCATGTCAATTTAACAGCATTATTTTCGGTGACCCCCTCTAATGTCCATCTCTCTGTATGTACACAGTACTATAAATGTTAATGTACAGATGTGCTCCAAATGGATTTATTTTATTTATATGCATAGTATTTGTTTTCCGGATGGGGTCAAACCATTTCTGACTGCAATTAAGGGTGCTGGGTGTTACTGAAGCTGTATAAACTATCGCTATTGTTATTTTATCTAATTTCTATGGTTGTTCGAATGTAAATGTCGCAATAACGGATATCCATTCTAAAAAAGAGCTAACGTTGACATTCAGTTCCAGTAGCGGTTGATTGGAATGATGGGGATTATCGAAGAGGCATTCGTCATAGGAATTAGTAATGACGGTCACTCTCGGTGCTTGCTTATACTGCACGTACCGGGGCGTTATTAGGAACAATTCTGATTTTGAAACATGCGTCTCTTGTTTTCATACTTGGTCTAGACCAGTGGTTCTTAGAACAATTGCCAATGATTGCGGAAGATTGTATATTTTGTACGCAACGATTTTTCAAAAATAAATGAGGTATTAAATGAAAAAAAAAAATATTTTGGTGTTTCCGATTTTTTTGAATTAGACAAACTGATCTCGCATATCTGGTGCAGCATCAGGTGCATATGTTACGATATTTGGTTTTTGTCGCAACATATTTTGAAAATTCATTCATATTTTTTTTTTGTTAAATAAAATGTGTCACACGGAACCCCAAATTTATGAGGACCACAGATCTAAACCAATCACTAAGAGATTTCAAACTCTGCTCTCAATGGAAGTTCGTTCGTTTGTTGAAACCAAAGTCCCGAGTTACAACATAACTTTTCCCCCATAGGGGTTTTTTCTGAAAATACCTAGAAAAGTGATCCAATTTATGCAATCCCATTTACACAATCACTATTCCCTCATTTTTTGTTAACATTTTGTTTTGAAGCCTATTAGAAATACGGTCCTCACACGTTACAACTGGTTGTAAAATTTGATCAAGTAGTTCTTTTTAAACCCTCCTTACGAAAGGCCTTGCGAAATATTTTCAAAAAAAAATTTTTTATTTGTTGATCGACCAACCCGTAGAGAAAACACAAATTGATTTATTTACATTTTTTTTTATATTTACTCAAAGTCCAGAAATGATAAACGTGTAAAAGTAACATTTTAGCAAATTTTGATTTCGTGAGTATTTTGCTCACCCTCTTGCTTCTTTAACTCCGCCGAAACTCGAGCCTGCTCACTGTGGATGGAACCTGATCATGTTAATCGGGTCTAACTAATTATTTTTGTACTTAAAATACAGACTTTTACACAGATCGGTGCTTTGGTCGAATATACATACGAAGCGCAGAAGACAAAAGCCTAGAAAAGATATACGTCCCTTATGTATAAATCGCTGTCGAGAATTTTAATGGCCCAATGGACCCACTTCATATTGTACGAGTATTAGTGGAAGGCATAGATTTGATGCAGTCGTATGGCCACCGAACGTAATGGACCCAATTTGCAGATCAACTAATAAACCATTTCTAATTTGATTTTAACATTTTCATCTATTTCGTAATCAATGTGAAGGTCAAAACGATTTTGACCAAATGTTATAGACTATTTTAGTTCAAGAACCGTAGTAAAATTGGCCAACATTGGTTCATGGTTTGTTGTAGACAGCATTTTACTTTTTTTGTGGGGACTTTCAGTTCAATCGCCCTAAGAACTCAAAATATTAAATTTTTCTGAAATAGTTGCCATCTTAATATATATTTACCCTCGACACTGATTCACTGACTCTGTCACGCAGTACGTAGGAATTTAAATAGGCATTCTATAATTTTCTATAAATAATAACAAAATTGTTTTTTTCAACACAATTGTTTTTTTCCACAAAATTTTTTTTTTCAACAAAATTTTTTTTTCACAAAAATTTTTTTTTTCAACAAAATTTTTTTTTCAAGAAAATTTTTTTTTTTTCAGCAAAATTTTTTTTCCATATTTCAACGGGCGCCATAGGCGCAGTACAACTTACTAGTTCATATATATTATCCGATATGGAATCTCAATAGACTTCTGGAGGAATGATAGATTTATATGGGAGACACCAGAAGGTACCTTCAGTAAGGTGTGAATAAAAATGAAAATACGACATCAATTTCATTGATCAATTCTTCAGTTAAGTTTTAAGATAATTGGCTTCATGATAAACTCTATTTTTTTGCTATTTTAAATTTTTTAAAAAAAAATTTTCGATAAAAAAAACTTACGAAAAAAACATTTCTGTTAATAACTCTGAACACCAATTTAAAAAAAAGAATGTGGCCAGATGACCGCTTTACCTCAGAATTGTAATAAGTGGCTATTCATTACAATCACTTCTGTATTTTCCGATCCAATTATAGAGATTACCATAATGGTCCATGTTTTCATATAGATCATGCTCCCAACATAGACTATAACTTTCAAGACTTTTTTATACCAAAGCAGTGTGGCGTATCACATCGCCCTCTTTTCAATGTCTTTCTTGTTGGATAAATTTAATATACCGGGCGGTTAAACTTTTTAATTTCTGGAATTTGAAAAACCCAAAACGCATTTCATTATCCATATAATAAGTAAATTTTCTATTTATCAATGACTGTTGAGTGTTGTAGGCCATAAATATGTGCAAGAACTAATGTACCTACTGTCGACAATAAACACAGACTCCATGTGGCAAAAAGATAATGTTCAGGTGTACGTGATATTTAGCCAGACGTGCATGAATGACATATAGAGGACATTTAATATCTTACCATAGAACTGAGATATTGAGTCTCATACTACTAACTTTCCTTTCATATACAAACTAAACGGACCATTGCTGAGCATGTTCTTTTGTGCGCCTGACAAAATGACGAAACAAAACATACGTGTTTCAGTGAAAGCATATTTTTTAATTCATTCAAATGCAAACATGATGATGTCTCGAAATTGATGTGTCTTAGGTCACAATCATTTTCATACTATGTACGTGTGCATGTTTGTATGCACGAATGCGGCGTCTGGAAAATATTCATTTAGCAAACAGAAGGATAACCAAAATAAATGACTGGATGTTTCCTTTCAATTCATCATTCTTCGCAACACAATGCGCAATATATGCAGATCAGAGCAAGATGAAAATGAATCGAAAGTAAATGGATATTTTGCCGTAGATTCCGACATGATGTATCTATTTTAAATTGTAAACATCTTCTCAATTTTTTTGATAGCATATCTACAGTGGAGCTATAAATGCTAGCAAATATTCTTTTCAAATAGTGACAAAAACATTTGTTTTAAAATAGGATTTGAAAAATATGTGATAAAAAGTTTGGAAAAATACGAAATGTCCTCGATAGCCTCACGAACTCTATCTTTGAGGTCTTGAATCGACGCTGGGCTGTTGGCGTAGGCCTCATCTTTCACGTGGCCCCAAAGAGTCCGAGTCCCAGATGCGACAACTTTGCTTGTTGCCGTATCCACTGAGGTGGAAATTGGCCACATCCGTCAAGATGATTTGTCGATCGAATTCCGGATCATTTTCATGCATTTCAAGGACCCAATCAGCAAAGACGCGACGTTGTTGATGATCGGCCGGCTTGAGTTCTTGTGTTAACTGAACTTTATAAGCCTTAAGACCCAAGTCTTTATGCAAAATTCGGTGTAATGACGTCTGTGGAATGCCCGATTCCAAAGAACGACGAGGAATGGACAAACCTGGGTTTACTTCAACACTTTGGGCTACAGCAGCAATATTCTCAGTTGTTCTTGAGCGTCGAGCACGGGTTTTATTCTTCACATCACTAACTTGTCCCAACATCTCGAATTTGTCCACCAATTTCTGTATTGCGGTCCGACAATACGACCCAAAAATGCTTTAGTTTTGCGACTGCAAAAATTTCACCATTTTTGTAGTGAATTTGAATAATTTCAATGCGTTGTTTAAGCGTGTATCGTTCCATTTTTAGTAATGACGTAGTTTCTACTTGTCAAATGTCAATGTATAAAATCTTCAAAAGTGACAGCTACTGAAATACCGTCTGATTCAAAATAACACCTCTTGTTGGAAACCCCCTTTAGAACAAAGTTTCCATAATATGAGTTGATATTTGCGGCTCTCACTTTGTTTACAAGCACCGAATCGATCGGATTAATAAAACTATAATTTTTTAGATTCTATAACAATACTCTTGAAATTGTGCTATTTATCCTAACACATTTTTCTACGAATTTATCCTACCACAGTTGTCCCAGATGAGTAATAAATAACTTTTCATTGCCAACACATACGCGTGTCGACAAACGTATCCCTTTTTTATGCTTAGGCTTAGGCTTCATTAATTTTCTTTTCAAGCGTCTAAAAGTATGCTTCACAAAATCTATTTATGTGAAAAGTTTAACTTATATAATCCTACTTCACATACAGTGTTGCCAGTTTAGGAGATTTCCCTTTAGATTTAGGGGACATTTGTATGGTGTAAAAATGCTTGGGGAATTTTGGTGAGAATCTTCCACTTAGCGGATTTCTAGAGATTGATTGGCTGAGGAAGAATCTCTAATAAGAAAGATTCTTCCTCAGCCAATCAATTCTCTATGTTCTATCATAATAAACGACCTCAGAGTTTTTCTGCATACCTCAGGTTGGTTTAATAGGGACAAATATAATTAAATAAGACATTCATGTCTGACTATAACTCCCAAGGCTCGGGAAGGCGACGTTAGCGAGGTAACTAGACTCATAGTTCTATGATAGTTCCGTTGGTTCTACAGTATAATTGCGATACAGGATCCCGTGGTGTCACAAAGGATTAAGTGCCTCCAATAAGACAGCCACCGCTACATAACCAGGTGGAAGAGCCAAGTGGAAGAAGACATGAGAATAATTGGTATCTCGAACTGGAGGAAACACCCACAGGTCCAAATTGTTTCCAAACCCATTTTACTTAAGCTGGAGACCAATACCACGATGAATAGCTAACTGAAGTAAGCAGGTGTACAAAATTTCCAAGAATCAGCAAATACTCTTCTTCGGATGATTTTATTTTCATTGTCATTAGTGTATTTTCTGGAATTTTTCTGGAGAACTGGGGAGAATTTAAAAAAATTCTCGGCAACTCTGAATATATTGTCAACCGTTAATCAATATTTGTTTTGATGCGAGTTCTGTGGCAAAAACTTTTCCATTTTCGACTCAAGCCTCAAAATGCAAATAAATTCCGGCCAATTGACAAATATTCAAGGTGAACATGTCTGTAGATTAATTGCTTTCATTTCGTTTTATTTAAAACTTTTCATTTGTAATATAAAAAGGAAACTTTGGAAATTGTTTTTACTACCCCAAAATTTAATGGAAGAAACCACATGTTGTATTTTAAGAAATCTTATTTGCTGGACAGTCTACAGCAACAACTTCTGGTGTTGTTTTCGTATGGGGAATATTTAAATGGGCAATAAATTGTTGAATTCTCCAACATCAGTTCATGGACTATTAGCTTGTGCAACAAGAAGAGATTATCAAACTTTACAGACTCCCTAATATTTCGAAATTCCGTGTATGGAAACCTCAGTTTGTGGGTTTTTCTTACGGATACCAAGGAAACATAAACTAAAGACTGTAGACAAACAGAGGAAATATAAAAGAAACCCGTAAAGAAAAACATCTTCACAAACGGGTGAATGTAGAACTTGTCCACAAACGAGATAACTTTAAAGTAGTATTGATTCGTTAGTTAAATGGGGTAGTGGTGGTCGGGCAACAACAACAACAACAGTTTGAACGGAAATCAAACTGCAACCTTATGGGTAACTCCACGGTAGATCAACACAAACCACGCTTATGGTTCATCACAAAATCCAATGAGTCGTATTGGATTTAAAGATGTAGGAAATCAAAAGCAAACTCTATATTTTTATGAAAATAACACTTTTAAAAGGGCAGAGTAGATTTTAAATAATAGATCAGACATTTTACACCTCGATGTTATTGGAGATAAGTACTTTGTATAAGAGAAATGGAGAGAGAGTGAGAGAGAGAATAAAAAAGTGAAGTTGTGAAATAAATTTATAAAGGGGCGGAATGGAACATTTGTATGGGAGGTACCCGAAGGAGCATGGCTAGAGTTTTTTATGAAAATTGTATCTAATTACAGCTTACAGAATTTGGCTAAGCTTGGATTGAGCGTATTAATATTATTACATTTGTATGGGAAATACTCGAAAAGGTGTGGCCAAATAGCCCAAATAGTTGTGGAAAAATATTAACCCATGTCATGATTCGAAGCAAAGCAGGCACACGTTCAGAGCTCAAACGTTTTAAAAAGCTTTGAATCGAATTTGGTACAAAGTGAATCCTTGCGTATGTTACACTCTTGGATGCTATCAAATGATATACTCTCTTGGTTCTGATAGTAGAATCAACACCTCTTTAATACTGCTCTTCTTGTCGCTGGCTATAAATTATTAGATCAATGCGAAATTTAACAACAGGTGGCCTGTATTTGCCCCCAACATTTCATTAAGAAACAGACTCTGAACTCAAATCAGTACAATATATAATACGTAAACTCACTGGCTGGTCAAGAGTGTTACCGGATTTTAATCAAATAAATGTAAGTTGTTGCATCAACTTTATATTGCGGTTAAGTATCATTAGGTTTTGGGTGAAAGCAATCGTTTTTCAACAGAAATGAACTTAAACTCACATTTTTTATATGACAAACTCAAAGTTTTTTTTCTTTCTTTTTTATTTTATCAAATTCCATAGAAATTATTGAAACGAAGCCACGTTATTTTACAGAAATTTCTATAAAAAGAAAAATCGGTTAAATAAAATCAAAATAAAAAAAAAACATTATTATCTCTAGCACTTTGTATACATTTTGAAGGCGCCTCCTGCCATCCCATGGAGGCAGATTAAAAGAAAACAACTTTGTGTTTGTCTTTCGCTGAAAGGTTTCAATTTCATTTTATTTTTGTTGATTCTAGAGACTGCCATCGAGTAAATTCTAAGAAAGTTCATTGTAACAAATTCAAATAGTGCCTTGAACTTCAGTGAATACACAGAACAAAAGAGAGAGGAATTTAACACAACGTGAATTGGAATGGTTTGATTCAGAAGGATTTTTTTAATTTGGTTCAGATGGACTTTAAATGTGATTCACAGAGATTTGTCCGCAATTTCCTGTAACACTAGTCAACAGTCAAAATGTACTCGGGATGCGATAATTTTTTCTGTGTAGATAACCTCGACATGAGCTCGAAAAACGCAATAAAAATTTTTTTTTCGTTTGGTTTTTTTTTTATTTTTTTTTTTTAAATTTTAAAAAAATTTTTTTGGTTAATTTGTTTCGTCCGGCATAACTCGGGAACCACTAGCCCGATTTAATTGAATTAAATTTTAAATTTAAAATTACAATTCCCTTAATCTGTTCATATACTGTTTTCCTATACAAGCAACAGTTTCCAAGTTAAAAATGAATATATAAAGGAAAAAAGTTTTTTTTGCCTAAAGATTTAAATTTTTTTTTTTTAAAAAATCCATAAAAAATCCAAAATGAAAGAAAATGTCAAATCTTATTACTTTTACGTAAAGTCACATAACCTATGAGTAAAATGAGACAAAGATCATGAAAATCGATGCACGCGTTTCGCTTTTATTCGCAATTGAGTAAAGGTATGAATTTCAAAAATTTTATTGCGTTTTTCGAGCTCATGTCAAGGTTATCTACACAGAAAAAATTATCGCATCCGGAGTACATGAAATTTTTTTCATTTTGTTGAGTAGTGTAATCGTTAATTGATTCAAACATTTGTTTCTGGATTTAAACATTCTCCTGTCACAGATGCTGGGGATCTTGCTTCAAATTTCTGATATGCTCATTGCCCGGAACCAACATTTTGAAGCCGACTCCCAAAGGCTTTTACTAGAGACATATGTGTCTGGACATAATAATTTGTTACTCTTAACTTCTCCGGGATTTATTTTTGAATTAAAACCGTTCATGAAAAATATCGCGAATTTCCTTTAATTTCATTTATTAAGTCAATGGACATAAATTCAATCAATTCACAAATGGAGTTGCAAAATATCATCGATCTAATTGTAAAAATGTATATCGGTAAGGTGTTAATTGTTAGAATCAAATTAAAACCCGGTTAGCTAGTTTGTATGTCAGATACCAAAAGGCCATCGTCCTCAACTGAGGCATGAACTCCAAAATTTTAGAATTTTAAATTTCATTTGGCTATAGAAAAATTACTAATAATTTTTTTTAAATTCATGTTTGTCATTTAATAATGGAACACAATATCGTCCATATGAATACCATGGATCTGCGGTCTGGTGATTGGCGCTGGAGAAGAAGAATAACCAGGGTAGGTTCGAGTCATTTATGAGAACGGTGGCGATTATATTAACTGGAGAGCTTAAGACGACTCCTTTGAAGGCACGGTTCACTATACTCCATTGGAAAGCCAAGTGGCTGTGATCAATGTGATGCGACTTGGCGACATAAAAGCATGGAAACACAGGGCATGTGGACATGCTCAATTCTCGCGTAAAGTCAACACAGTCTTCCTTTAATCGCTGTTTTGTGGAGTATATGAATTACATCCGCCCTCCTGGGAATGCTATACAGATACTTACGGACGGATCAAAATATTAAATTTAATGCAGGCCGAAGTAATGACACTAAAAACTGTCTCATGGCAATTTCAATATCATGGGATATTATTGGGGTCCCTGGAAATGTGTATATTTTTTTGGAATTTCAATATTTCACACTCGGTAAGAGATTTAGTTTGGCATCCTTAATAAGGCAAACAAATAACGAAACAATTTTTTTTTTAAATTTTTGCTAGTTTGGTTTTCATTTGATAATAATTACAAAAATAAAAATTAACAAGTTTAAGCTTGTTCAGTACCAAAAAAAAAGTATTTAAGGCTGATAAGAAAATGTTCGACCACTAAACTTAGCTTTGGTAACGATTTAAATGTTAAGTTGATTTTTTGGGTTAGTTTTTTTTTTAAATATTCAAGTTTTCTGGTTGGTATTAAAACAAAATAAGGTAATCATTTACTGATCAGAAACTCTATAATTACATTTTGTTTTTCTCAAATAAATTTTCAAAATTTCAAGGCCGAGGCGCGAATTCTAAAATATTTTGTGTTTTCCTTATTGCTCCCTTATTTAAGGATCGCAAACTACATCTTTTTCCAAGTGTGACTTTTTTTAATTCCAAACCACCCGAGTGTACACTACTTCAAGAATTGCACGAGAATGCCGGTTTTGACTGGGGCAGATAGCGAGTTATGCACTTGCTGCAGTTATGATATTTATTATCATTCCGCTCAAATAACCAATCTGCCTGGAAGACTGAGGACGTGAACCGCGATTAATCTGCCAAGATTCCATTGGAGAAACTTTATTTCGGCCATCACTGGACACTGGTCTCTGGACGCACACGCTCAAATACACAGTCTCCCATACAGCGACATCTATTGAGGTTACAAAGCGGAGGAGGTGATAACCGAAATGCTTCTCCGCCATTGTTTGGTTTTTGTGGACTTAATCCTAAAGATGTCTGGTTTACAAATTCTAGTAGAAAAAATCTGCCAAAGTCGACGTGGGTAGAATTCACACCATTTTTGTGACAACAAGATGGCTAAAAAAAGACGACAGGAAGCAGGAAACCTAGACTACTTTTCGAGCGAGACCTCCTGATGGACCCAAGCCAATTTAACGTAACTAGACGGGACGTGATAAGGATTCCCATTTTGTTTGTTGAAACGCACACTAATATTAGGCTGGGACTAATTTAATAAAAAATTCGATCATTTTGGGACAAATTAAAGCTCGGATAAAATTGTTTGTGTAATAGGGTTGTAAGCATGACTTGGGTTAAAAATTGCTGTCATCTAAATTTATGGAAGTGTATGAAAGATATACGTGATGTATAAAAGTGGGCGGACTGATATGTTTGCATGACTGATGCCTGGGATCGTGTCAACCATTTCCATCTTTTAAATTTCATGCGAAAGCGAATACTGAAATATAAAATTGTGTGAAAGCGAATGCGATGACGAATATTCCAAAATAATGTGAATAATTCAAATGGGAAAATTCGTAAACGGCTAATGCTTTTCTAGACAAGTTTTACATGGCTTAGAGATTGCTCTCTTACTCGTCACCAACATTTACGATGTGGAAACAGCCGCTGAAAAATGTTTGATGGTCTTACCGAGTTTCGAACTCGGGTTCTTCTGTGTGATAGTCGCACACACTACCTACCACACCGTATTCGCCCGAAAGGGAATGCAAAAGCGTATTTTCCTAAAAATGTTTTTTGCAAAAGCGAATGTTCTAAATGATGCAAATAATTCACGTTCCCATGTGCGGCAGTGACTTTTGTTACATCCCCACTACATATAGTCGAAATTGATCTACACGAAATAGGAAACATATCTCAAACTATTTTCCAAAAAAAAACCAGTGAAAAAGTTGCAGTCGGGTAAACCGACTTATATATACCCTCACCCTCAGTAAAAACATACAAGTCTCATACTCATAAGTATCGGAAAGTCAAAAGTGACCCTAGCTACCATTATTTGATGTAACATCTGATGAAAAGTCATAATAGCAACCTAAAATACCGAATGCTATAGAAAAATATTGGATGGTACATTTGTATGGGAGGTACCAGAAGGGGAGTTGCCAGATTTCCAAGTTTTTGTGCAAAATTTTGTCTAGCTATAACTTTACTAAATACAAAATTTGGGCAAGATAGCGTTGGTCATACTGATAGTATTAGACGGTTTATCAGGGGCGGGATGGTACATTTGTATGGGAGGTACCAGAAGGGGAGTTGCCAGACTTCCAAGTTTTTCTCCAAAACTTTGTATAGCTATAGGTTTACTAAGTACAAAATTTGGGCAAGATAGCATTGGTCATACTGATAGTATTAGACGGTTTATCAGGGGCGGGATGGTACATTTGTATGGGAGGTACCAGAAGGGGAGTTGCCAGAATTCCAAGTTTTTGTCCAAAACATTGTCGAGCTATAAGTTTACTAAATACGGAATTTGGGCAAGATCGCGTTGGTGATATTGATAGTATTACAGGGTTTTTAAGGGGTGGGATGGTACATTTGTATGGCAGGTACCAGAAGTGGAGTAGCCAGACTTCCAAGTTTTTGTCCAAAACTTAGTCTACCTATAGATTTACTAAATACAGAATTTGGGCAAGATCGCGTTGGTCATATTGGTGTTACTACACGATTTCTAAGGTAGGCGGGATGGTACATTTGTATGGGAGGTACCAGAAGGGGAGTTGCCAGACATCCAAGTTTTTGTCCAAAACTTCGTTTAGTTGTACTTTTACCAAATACGGAATTGGTCCAAGATCGGAGTCGGCGTATTGATATTATTACACGATTACTAAAGTGGGCGAAATAGGAGATTTGTATGGGAGGTACCCGAAGGGGTGTGGCCATATAGCCCATATGCAATCCCATAAGCAGTTTTGGGAAAATATTAAGCCATGCCAAATTTCAGAGTGATTGCTTAACTCTTTCGAAAGTTATCGTGCGTACCAGCAGGACAGACAGACAGACGGACAGACGGACATGGCTCAAACGATTCAGAAAGTCATGAATCGAATTTGGTTCAAAGACACCTGGGGTCTAATGTGAATATTTCTAGGTGTTACACTTTTGGGTCGTATCAAATGATATATACCCTCCTACCCGTAGGGTGAGGGTATAAAAAAGTTCGAAATTGAATATACACACATTTTGAAATCCTATCCATTACCGCCTTTAACTGATTGGGGTAACCCTTACCGTCGACAAAATATTTTGAAGGTGAAAGTCGTAGACGGTGTCGTCGACTATATGAAAACTTGTAGAATGCATTCTCTTCGTGTCTGCGGTTTTCCAATTTTTGACATACTTCAATCCCGATTTACTTCCTTTTAAATTTCCCTTAAAATCCCCTGAAGTAATAGGCAGGGAACTTTTCTCGAATGAGTAAGGTCTTTTGCATATGCACTGATAGGGACCTACTGTTGAAAGCCGTCTCCAAACATGGCTTAGAGATTACTCTCTTACTCGCCGGAAGTCGCTGTGTTACTGTGTTATAGTCGCACCCACTGTTCATCGCTTCAGGGCCATTCATTCCTTTTTACCCACACATTCATTTATCGTAACTGTTCCATGTATTTTTATTTCTCCGTTTTCTGATACATTTTGAAATACATTTATTTTTTTGTCGTTCTTCTTCTTTATCACTTTCGTGTTATATTAAATATTGTCGCAACTTCTGATTAATTTTAAATAACATTTTGTCAGTTTCTTTAGAATTTATCCGTTGACCTTTTTTATAGTGTTTGCTCGATATTGTAATTTTTTGTTGGAATTTTTATTTTACAATAGTTTCGCACTATTTTTAGTTTTTTCCTGCTTAGCTGAACACATGTCCAACTGTTGTTGCCCTTTGGTTCTTATCCTGTCCCTCATGCTTTTCTTTTAATTTTAAATGGTTTTTGGTTTTAAATTGATTTGACTCTTAACCGCTGCTATTAATTTAAAATTGGTTTTCACAATATGTTTTTTTTATTTTGTTACACTTTTGACCTTTATTGTAGGTTTTCACTCTCTTTAGACCCTTACCAGTTCATATTCACCTTCTGCTGCCTGTAAATGCTCAGCGTATGAATCGTCAATTAACACCCCAGAGACCAAATGTGTAATGAGGCAAAGGCAACATTTTATATGAACAAAGGCAAATTCATTGGGGTTTTTGTGATTTGATTTCTGAGATTTCCTTAGAATAAGGTTTGGAAACACGTGAGGCACAATACCAACTGGGCCAGTTACCCAACACAAGTCCATCCTAATTATTTCGAGGTGACCACCTATTGGTGCTACTGGTCCCATTTTCCAACTAAATACAAAAAAAAAATTACTTGAGCCTAGTTAAGACGATCAGGATATTTTGAATTATTTCCCAGAATAAATTGTGTGATTTTATTTTAGATTTTATCCAGGTCACATAAAAATAAATAAAAAATAAAGAAACCCACAAGCAAAACTTTTCAACAAATTGCTTTAATTGGTTAAAGGAAAAGTTTTGCCATAGAAATGATTGGAATATGAGAATACAATGCTATCGCCCAGATTTCTGTAACAAAAAGAAGCCTGTAGTGAAGAAAAGCCAAAACGTTATACTCAGCCTTTGAAATACATATGTACATACATTTCATATTTAAAGGAAGCCAGACAAAAGAGACAATTCTATGGAAAGGTAGACAAAAGTTGATAATAAAATCGTTTAGCATTTTTATTTTTCGATTGAATTTTCAGACGAATTTATTCTATTTCAACATTATCAGTACCAGGATTAAGAAAATTGATTGGAGTCGGATCACAGTATTTACCCATGTCTGATCTATAATAAAAAGCAGTTGCCATGCAGACAATATCAAAACATGTGACAAATTTGATCAAGATGGTATCGGTCCTAGATAGGCACGACCTACAATTGGGGGTAATATTTGTATGAGGGTTGTATCATGTACAGAAAGCAATAGTTTACCTATGTCAGAGATTTTTGGTGCAATAAGACAATTGGGAATTTATTAAGGTTTGGCCTACGTCTTTTGTATTGCGGTATATCAGTGGAATAGTCATCGGAATATCAGTAGAAATATTCTGACCGGCCCATCTCATTCTTCCTAGCCTCCTACCGCTTTATAAAATAAGGTCAGTATAGCTTGTGGTCCTTAGTACAATATGCATGGCAGGATGTGGTAGATAATGGATAGGAGACTTGTTCCTCGGTTTTCCTCAATTTTGGACATAGTACACAGATGTTCCAATTCGGAGACATGCTTTCATACTTCCAGATGATTCAGACCAGCTAATGCAAGCACCTTATCAGTTCTTCTCCTCCGGTCTTATAAAGCTCTGCCGGTATTCCGCACAAGGCATCCGCACTTGCAGACCTGTTTTTCTTAAGCCGGGCTATTGCTGTTTTAAACCCATCTCGGTTAGAGGGTGGACCTGTAAAATCATCTATTATTGTTTGTGGGTTGTTTTCTTGACAGGATTCTTCCGCCGTTGATAAATGTTGCTTTCAAATCCTAAGCGAACTCGACGTGTCTGTCACCTGATTGCCATGTTCAAATTTGAACAAGAAAATGAATTTCTTTCTTCGGAATAGACGATTTTTCTCTCTCGTCAACTCTCGGTATTGCTCCAACACAACTATTGCTGCCACGAGCGCGAGTGTCGGCCGCTATGCAAAGATGTAAACTTCAGTCAAAGACCATAGAGAGGATAGACGTTGCAAGTCGTTTTCTGAATATATCCAAGAGGGTATTTAAACAGTATTTGTTAAAAAAAAAACATTATTTGCTTTGAAAACCTTTCAAATATTGCCATGCCAATTAGTGACATCTGGAGTGTACCTCTGAACTAATGCATCGGAAAACGACTTGCGACGTCTGCCCTCTGTATGGTCTTTGATAAGAGCATGCTAATGGTCGAATAGAGCGTTTCACGCTACATTGAATATTTTGCTAGGAGCTTATTGAATATCATTGGTGACTTCTTCTTTGGACTTCCTTCATTGTTAGCTTTTTCTTTGGTCCCCCTACTTTGGTTGTGTAATGCATTGTTGAGAGAACCATGACTAATTTGAATCCTCAAAATCTTCCAAATTTTCCACTTTTATTCACTGTTTCCACCACTGATGAATTGCTGTCCATCATCAAACCAAACTGTTGCTGGTGGAGACATTGTGGCACACAATATTTCCTTCTATGGACAAAATAGCAGCACAAATCTTTCTGCACTCTTTCAGTTATGGTTTTTCTTCCCGTGGGGATTTTGTGCCGTCAATGGATAAGGCGAAATGGATTGGCATAACCGCCACACCTTTAATGCAGATTTGGTGTTTTTTTTTTGGTGATATGTATTGTGTGACATCAGCACAGCCGCGGAAAGCCCCAACATTGTTGATGGCAGCTGCTACAAAATTGCAATGCAGATTTCTGTTCAGACTGAAAAACAATGTTGCTGCTGTTTTTTCAGTTTGTTTGTAACCAAACGTATGAAGCAAGTTATGACCCAAAATCGCCATACAGTCACTGTAGTTTGCTATATCGGATGTGAAATTATTTTTCACACATCTTTTGTATGCCCGTAAATGGAATGTGTCACGTCACTCGCCAAAAAAGACCCCCAAATACATATCAAACTCACTTTTTGTCAAGGCATTCCATTGGCGCTGTTCCCTTTTTGGATTTTGTGTATTCTGAGTTTTTGTTGTTGTTGTTGTTTTTCGAATAATTGTTTTGCACATTTTTTTTTCACAATGGACTTTCAGTTCTATGTACAGCTGCACTGTGGGCCGACCAGGAATTCTGGCAGTTTGGTAGCAGACAAAATTCTTCACCCTTTCCTTGTTTACAGATTGACGAACGTAGATGTGGTGTTAGACAAAGACACCAGCAACAACCTGTCAAGCCTATGAAATATCGTCTTATATGAAGCCGACAACGAAGATCTCCTCATCTTTCCAGCCAGTAAATATGATAAAACGTAATTCTGACGGTTGAGATGTTGGTGTCTCGAACCACGCCACATATACGAATCATAACTCTGATAAGATAGAAGAGAAGAACATGGAAGCGGAACTGGTTACGGTTTTCGAAGAATCTGGAATGTGGAGATTTAGGTTTTTTAATTGCCAGAGACAAACGCTAGAGGCACAGCATTGGAGGTTTTAATAAGCCATCGAGTTTCCTCTAGGAAACTCAGGCAGGCCCTAAGCCAACTTCTAAGGGACTAAGGTAGGTAAAAGAGGTATTCATCACATCTAACACCGTGTTACACACATTCTGTCCTATGAACCAAAATTACTTTTTTGGAAAGGGGATACAAAATAAAAATACACGTGTATCGGCGATTTTCATGTACACGTCAGAATTTTTTTTTTTTAAGTTTGAAGTATAAAGCTCGTAGTGGCCTGTGTGAAAGCCTTTCGACTGATTTTTAACCCTTTTTCAGTGATCCAATCGAGCTGATTTTTGGCAGGCAGACTCGTGGAAATGTCTGTATCACGTTAAATTTTTTAAAAACAATTTTTATCAATTCTCAGATTTTCCCCAATTTTAATTATTTTTTGAAAAAAAAATATTTTTTTTACTTTTCTTAGCATAACTTGAAGAGACTCCAAATTTGTAAACTACTTAAGCGTTACGAAAAAAAAATGTTTTTTAAACTGAAACCTTAAAAAAACGATAACCACATTTAAAAAAAAAAAAAAAATTTAGGAAAATCTGAGAACTGATAAAAATCTATTTTTTTTGGATTGGATCACTGAAAAAGGGTTAAAAATCGGTCCAAAGGCTTTCACACAGGCCACTACGAGCTTTATACTTCAAACTTAAAAAAAACAAGTGGACAAATAGTAAGTTCGGCCGGGCCGAATCTTATATACCCTCCATCATGGATCCTTAAAAAGTCAATAAATAAGAAAACTAACTGAGTTTTTGGGCCGCTCGTGACCCGATAGTCCCAGAAACCGGATCAAAAAATTTAGGAAAATCGTGAAAATAAAGGCATATTTGGGTTCGTGAGTAATTTTCGTTGCACTTCGATACCCATATGCGCATGTTTATCATGGTCCATTTTTTGGGCCCCAAGGGTCCACGGAACCCATGAGCACGCCCATTTTTGGGATTTTTTTCCCCATCTATAAATTATATAAACTTAGAACTTAGATGTAGTGAAAAAAAATATTTGAAAAATTTGATTATGGCCGGGATATATTTAGTCCCGTAAAGGGGAACTTTTCCCCCTTTGGTCCGATTCGAACTTAACCTGCTTATGGGCAAAAAACATCTTCCTACAAAATTTCAGCTTTTTAGCGTTGGTCGTTCGCACTCTATCGTGATTTCAACAGACAACAGACGGACGGACAGACGGACATCGCTAGAATGTCTTAGAATGTTACACTGACCGATAATATATATACTTTATAGGGTCGCAGATCACTCTTTCGAGGTGTTGCAAACGGAATGACAAACTTAGTATATACTCCATCCTATGATGGAGTGTATAAAAATTCTTTGTACATGAAAATCGCCGATACACGTGTTTTTATTTTTTCCCCTCTTTCCGAATATGTGCATTTGGTTCATAGGACAGAAAATCTATTTTTTGTAACACGGTGTAATATAAGAAAAAATCGCATATAAGAAAGTTCTGCAAAAGCCAGGTTATAGCAAGCACAAGTTCACTGATGGGACTGGATAGAATAAGTCTCAGAATTACAATAGGAGTGATCACAGGCCACCGTTTAATAAGGGCGAGTAATAGCCGATGAGATAACAAATCTCCAGACTTCTACAGGATGTGCAAGGATGAGGATGAATTGGAGACAGCAGAACACATTTGTTGTCATTGTCCAAGTTTTTAACGCCACAGACTAAATTGTCTAGGGGATAGACTTTTTGCTGAACTAGGGGACATCTCAAGGATAAGTGTTGAAGCACTAATTTGGATAATAAAACTCAATAACCTGTCTTGCTGTTTGGTCCTTGAAATACCTGAAAATGATCCGGAATTCTATCGAAAAAATCATTTTGACGGATGAGGCCCATTTCCACTTCGGTGGCTACGTCAACAAGCTAAATTGTCGCATCTGGAGCTCGCAAAACCCAAGAGTTTTTGTTGAGAAGCCTCTCCATCCTCAACGCATAACTCAATGATATGCATGCGTTATTTGTTTGTCTATTCAGAAACGTCCCGGCCTATATGCCGGGAAGAGTGGTAGACTATTGGTCTGAAGGAATTGATCCCTGCAATCGTGTTTGCGGATAGACTGGTATAAACGCTATCGGTCAAGTTAGCCGTTTCAGACTGATTTTACAGATTTATCGATAAGCTTTTTAAATCGTGTATACATTAGAAAGTAGAATACATTTTAGTATTGACTTACATTGCATATAGAAAAAGTCCAGGCTTACCTGTAAGTAAAGATGAAAAATGGTTAGAGGGACTAATTAAATAACTGAGATTGATTAAAATACTTTATGTAAGAGGAAGACGTGCATTGTCAATTAAAATGAGTTAAATAAATTCGATCTTTCATTACTCAGTTTGACTGGCTCAGCTTTACATAAAGTCTACAAACAGTACTGATTGTACTTTATGAGTATAAACAATTGAAGTAGATTGAAAAATAAGCCAAAACCAACAACCGGTTACGGAGCTCCCATTCAAAAGCTTAATTGATCTATATTTTGTTAAAACTTTTTAAATCAAAATCAATCGCTGAAGAATGTAAGTACATATCGCACCCCCACTTCAAAAAAAGGTGATACAACTCAAAAATTGTAATTTCCCAGAAAATGTGAAAACTCGAAATTTAAAAACTTTGAGTTGCAGCATTTTCAAGTGGGTGCGCGATATGTGTATAACACGTTTTCTTGTCAGCTTAGAAACTTTCTTTCCTGCATCCATACATCCCATTAAAAGTTACACATATTTTGTCACTTGTCAATATTTTTCTACTTTCAATACATCTGCTATATTTAATATTATTTACGAGTTTCTCTATTTGCCGTAGATGGCAAATGTTTTTCGAAAGAAAATTTTCATGGCACACATTATATGTCATCCGTTTTGGAGTAGAAAATCATAAGATTTATTTCATATTCCTCGGCTGCCGATGTGCGCGCACCGGCAATGACAATATCACGTCCCAGTTTGGTTTATTTATTTACTTTTTGTTTGTCGTCTTGTGACGACAACAATTTCTTGTCGACTTTATTCCTTGAGTCTACATTGTCAGTCAAAGTTTATCCTGACATTTGAGCATTTAACATGTTCGTTGGTAACGTCATATTGTTGTATTTGTGTCTGGTGACACCGAACGTCATTGATGATATTTCAAGGTCTTACACGTTTGTTGCTCTGCTATTTTTTCGTTTCCTTCTGTTGTTCAGCCTGAAAAAGTTTCCATGCTGAAAATGACAAATTCTTTGTTGGTCGTGGAAAGGCAAAATAAAAAAAAAACATGTGTTATACATGTTTCGAGACTGTTGTTGCCAAAAGATGTCTCATGCATATAGGGCAAAGAATGTTTTTGTGGCAAAAAGTGAATTTGGCCAGGTGTGGCTGTAATCTTGTAACTTTATGGTTTAATTAGCCGAACTACGACTATAATAAAAAAAAAGTATGAACTAAAATGGAGTTTAAACTAAAAAGTTCAGAAAAAAAATGGAAATTTTTTTTACAAAAAAAAAAGTTACAGTTTGGTTTTTTTCACTAAAGCATACAAAATTCATGTGTGTTAAAATTTGTAATAATTGTATAAAATTTATATAAATTAAATTTTTTTGGATATTTTTTGTTTTAAAAAAAGTTAACATTTTATTGTTTTTTTTTTTTTTTACCAAAACTTACTGCCTGTTTCACGATGTCGATCGAATGTGCTTTTCGATCGACTTGTGCTTGTGGGACGTCACGTCAAACGAAAACGTAATCGTTTCAATACACATTCTGCTTTCTGTATATCGAAAACGACCATTCGAACGTCAAGTCACATCCGATCGACATCGTGAAACAGGCAATTAAATATATAAAAAAAAAAGTCATGCATGTTAAAAACATGAAATGATTAAAAAATTAATAAATCATTAATAATTAAAAATCCTAGACAATTACAATCGAAAAAAACTCCTTTACAAATAGTTCAGGAAGTAAAATCGTACGTGAGGGATGTTCCAACAAGAGGTGTTTTTTTGAATTACCCGGTATTTCGGGAGCTGTCACTTTTGAAGCTTTTATTCTTTGACATTTGACAAGTAGAAACTACGCCATTACTAAAAATGGAATGATACACGTTCCAGCAACGCATTGAAATTCACTAAAAAAATGGTGAAAATCTTGCAGTCACAGTTTGCAAAACTATAGAATTTTTGGGTCGTCGTGAAGCAGCTTGTCGGAGCGCAATACAGAAATTGGTGGACAAATTCGAGCTGTTGGGACATGTTAGTGATGTGAAGAAGGAAACCCGTGCACATCGCTCAAGAACAACTGAGAATATTGCTGCTGTTGCCCAGAGTGTTGAAGAAAACCATGGTTTGTCCATTCCTCGTCGTTCGTTGGAATTGGGCTTATCGCATTACAGATCGACCAAGCCTTCTGGTGACTCTCCAGTTCATACGGTTTAAATATTTATTTCCAGTCAACAAAATGTTAAAAAGCTCGTATATTTTCCATTCAAATTTGTTGTTGTTGAAAACAATCTATGCACATGAATTGAGTAGATTAATGAAATCATTATAAATTCAATACAAATTTATATTCGTTTTGCATGTGTGTGTGTGTGTGTAGAAAATACGGTCTTGTTTACTAAACTTTCCTTCGTTATTTTGCATAGAAACAAAATATTTTTTAATATCCTTAAGAAGCTAGTCACACACACACACAGGAAAAGCAAAATTCACCGGAAAGGTAAATTGGAAAATATTGTGTATTTTCCTGTCCTCCCTTGATATTAGGACAAGCTTTGTGATATTTCTACGAATATACATATTTTTCTTTTATCGTTGCTTAGTTTCATGCAATTTTGACATTGTGTCTCAAATCGCCAGGCAAATAATGTTATGAATCATTTATAAGAAATCAGTCTTAAAGGAAACAAAGAGGAGTCTTTAAAGATGATGGTAAATTTAAAGACAGATAAGGCAATGTCATACATGTTGTACAGAGTACAGCTTATAAGTTAAGTGCAAAATGTAAACGGATTTTATGGGGATTTTCTAATAAGACCCGTCATCGTGTAAGACTTTTAGCTTGATTTAAAAATCAAGGTGTAGATATGATTAGGGGCAAGAAAAAAAAAAGGCACAAATCACGAATTTGAGTGGTTTTTTTTAATTTCCTTTTGACGATTTTTTTTTTAATTTAAAAAAAAAATCAAACAAGCCAAAAGTTAACGTATAATAATATATTTGCACTAGTAAGTTGTAATGCGCCTATGGCGCCCGTTGAAATATGCAAAAAAAATTTTGTTGAAAAAAAAAAAATTTTGTTGAAAAAAAAAATTTTGTAAAAAAAAAAATTATTGTGAAAGAAAAAAATTTAAAAAAAAAAAATTTTGGAAAAAAAAAATTTGGGGAAAACACAATTTCTGTACAAAAAAAAAATATTTAAATATTTAAATTCCTACGTACTGCGTGACAGAGTCAGTGAATCAGTGTCGAGGGTAAATATATATTAAGATTATTTCCAAACGTTGTTCAAGCGTATAGCGACTGATTTGCTCCCCTGGATATATGATACTTACATTCTGTCAAGTTTTTGTGTGGGAAAGAGGTGTGACTGTCAAAATAACTTCTCTGAAGATATCTGTGCCGAAAAGGAAACACATTTTAAGCTTTACAGTTAAATGTCTATTACACTGTTCTGCAAAAATTAACTTTTGAGCCATCTTTTAGATTGAAATTTATGTAGATTTATTAAAAATTATCTCCTGAATCCATTTTGCTCAATCACGAATATATATTATAAAAATTGAGAACTTGTATAAATAATAAAAAGACACTTCTTACCAATTAATATTGTCCACATATTGAAGTGAATCGTATAAGAACTATAAAAAATTAATGACAAATGTTAGAACAATGTAATTTTGACGATATCTCGAAAACTAATCGTGATGTTCAGTTTGTTTCACCCAAAGTCTATTTTGTTGCAGAACAGTCTTATCAATGCATTTTCCGCGATAACTCCAAATTATGGTCGATTTCTTGCTTATGTGAGATACAACTTTTTGGAGATTCCACAAAAATGTTCGGCAAAAATAACTCCTGAATAAAGTATGTGGCGAAATTGCTCTAATAAATATTTAAGGTTTGCTTTAATTGTCACCTAAAGTACTTAAAGTCATAGTCATATTGGCTGTGTTGATGTTGTCACAGCAAAAATTTCAAACTTCACTTTAAGTTTACTACACAACAGCAGAGTGGCGAAAGCGAAATGCTAGACGAAACTGGGTAAGATTGAAATAAAAGCATAAAACTTATTTTATGTTTGCTGTAAAGTTCACAGAACAGTTTTTGCTGGTGCAACGAAAATTCTCATTTAAATTGACATTTAAGAAATACAGCAGCAAACGAAAAAGAAACTATTGCTGCGGGAAATTCATTAGTTTCCTTAACTGAAATCAACACATAAATACTCAAAATAATGTTAACTCATGTTTAAAGCCAGTGAGAAGGATGAACGTTTCGGTGATTTTGAAGTGAGTTGTTGTCAGATGAAGCTGGCTGTTTTAAGACGTTTGCATGTGCTTCGCTTCTTTTTATACACTCCATCATAGGATGGAGTATATACTAAGTTTGTCATTCCGTTTGCAACACCTCGAAAGAGTGATCTGCGACCCTATAAAGTATATATATTATTGGTCAGTGTAACATTCTAAGACATTCTAGCGATGTCCGTCTGTCTGTCCGTCCGTCCGTCCGTCCGTCTGTTGTCTGTTGAAATCACGATAGAGCGCGAACGACTAACCCTAAAAAGCTGAAATTTTGTAGGAAGATGTTTTTTGCCCATAAGCAGGTTAAGTTCGAGAATGGGCCATATCGGACCAAAGGGGAAAAAGTTCCCCTTTACGGGACTAAATATATTCCGGCCATAATCAAATTTTTCAAATATTTTTTTTCACTACATCTAAGTTCTAAGTTTATATAATTTATAGATGGGGAAAAAAATCCCAAAAATGGGCGTGCTCATGGGTTCCGTGGACCCTTGGGGCCCAAAAAAGGGATATGGGTATGCGCATATGGGTATCGAAGTGCAACGAAATTTACTCACGAACCCAAATATGCCTTTATTTTCACGATTTTACTAAATTTTTTGATCTGGTTTCTGGGACTATCGGGTCACCAGCGGCCCAAAAACCGTCCCTTGACAAACATGGACATTAGGGTGTCCCAAAAAGAAAAAATTTTTTTTGCTCACGCGTTTTTTAATAGATTTTAGGGTAAGGAAATTTTGAATTTTGTTTAAAAATTTTTTGGAAGTGGTTTAGAGGTCGCACAAATTGGGTTTTTGTCAAAAAACGTGGTTCCCTGCCATATTTTAAAAATAATTTAAGATTTTGTCATTAAATAATTTTTTTTTAGATCTTAAGTTAACAGTTCGTAAGAAAAACGTCCAATCTTTCATTTTATGTTCAAAAACCGCCAGGTGTGTCAGCGATTTTTTCCATATGGCAGATTAAACTAAATTTTTTTGGTTTTTTTTCAAAAACATTGACTTTAACGATTTATAACTTTTAAAATTTCTATTAAAGTTACAAAAACTAATAATGCAGTTTAAAAGATAAATAAATTCTAAACAATTTTCATATAAACAATGTTTAATTAGTCGTTACTAACCCAGAGTTATCTACATTTGTCGAATTCAATCCATTGCATGAAAATATAATACTAACCTTTAGGCTCCCAACAAATCATAACCAAGAAAAACAGAAAACACAATACTTTAGTTGTTTAAAAGTTATTTATTGCGACTCTTTCGATGCTGCTCTATGCCCTGCAATAAATTTTGAAAATCTGTTTCAGAAGTTGTCAAATTTGCGTAACTGCTTGCCAAGGCCACACCACGTTCGGCGACGTCGTTTACCACATACAATTGTTGAATTTTGTTTCTTCCATGAAGAAAGTGTTCGTTGGTTTCCCATTTTTCTGGATCTAGTTGTAAAAATGCTGTCGAAATATCGCAGGCTTTAAAAAAGTTAAGGCTAGCTTCAGAAATAAATGTGTAAATTTCTGCATTTTTAAGCAATTCTTCTTTCAAATTGGCCTTTACTGATTCCTTGTCTATAGTTGGACGAAGTAGATTTTTTACCATTAAACGTAATGTATTGCTGTCTATACGTTCGTCAAAAAATGCTAAGGCAGCCAATTTCTCCGATAAGTACCACTGATGCCGCAAAAACGTTTTTAATGCAGTGCTTGCAACACTGTCATTAAAGCGTTTGTAGTCATCCAATTGCTTTAAGAGATTAAGATCGTTGAGGGGAGCATACCTAGGGCACTGACAGAGATACCAATTTTTTATATAAACCCTTAAAATAAAAGAATTGAATTGTAGCAACGCATTAATTTTTGAATCGTCTATAAATGACTGCAACTGGTCTTGAAAAATGCATATTTTTAAAGAGTAAATAAGCTGCATCATCCAGCGAGCTCGATTGATCGCTCCTGGAGCTTTTATTGTTGGCTGAGGTTCAGATTTATCACCTAAAAAAATAAGGCTTAATTGAAGCAATTCTTTGTAGTCTTCTCTGGGTTGTATATTTTTGAGTTGGTCTTTGATGAAAAGTATTAGGTCTTCGCGAACTACTTCCGGTATAATTTTTTTAAAAATTTGGTGGTCCATACAGGAAGAAAAATTTACTTTGTCAATGTAGTCCCACCTTTGCTGAAGAGTGACGAATATTTTTGGTTGTGGTGATGTTACGTGTTCTTCAATATTAAGTGCCTTGAACGCTGCTCCAGCCACAAGTTCCAACATATGATGCCGACATGCTAAATATGTTAGTTGTTTTTTTAATTTTTGGCAAAGTAAAACGCATGCCCCATTTCGGCAACCAGTTATGGAGCTTGTTGTATCTGCACACATAAATTGAATATTTTCCGTTAAATTCCATGATTTTAGCATTTCAAAAACAGCATTTGCCTGATCTTCTCCCCTCTCCGATAGAAGTTTTACAACTCCAAGAATCTTGCTTTCTGAATTTCCGCTGACATTTATTGATAGCCGATGAACTTTTTTCTTTTTGTTCTTTAAGTCGGGCATTACTTTTCCATCCCAATGCACTGTTGTGAAATTTGAACCAACAAAAGAATTTTTATTTGAATTTGCTATAACCTGTCGCTGTTTCTTTCGTTCCCTCCATATTGAAGACCTTGAGCACGCAACTTTTGTGCTACATTGTTCAGGGTCTAAGCAGGAATTTAATATAAGTGAAGCTTTACGGCAACTTATTCCGCTTCTGTCAAGACTTCCGCAAATCTGATGTAGTTTTTGAGAAATGGGAGGGTCAATTTGGACATTTTGTTCTTCTTCTTCAACTGAAACGGCACAATCGTCGCTTTCATCGCTGCAAATGTTTTCAGTTGGCACGTTCTTAAATTTATCTCTTTTTGGCCTCATAGACTTTACGGGAGGTGTTTTCTCGAACAAACAATTCAAGTCGTCCAGAAAATGCTTTCTTTTTTTAATCTGGCTGCTGTTATTTCTAAATTTGGCTTTTTTTAGACATACCCACTTCGAGTGCAATTTTGTGATTTTTCGAGACATGTTTCGGATCTCTTGATTTGTTTTCCACAATGCTTTAATATTTTTTGCTACAATTTCAGCACTTTCTGTTATAGTATATTTGTTGAACATATGCAAATAAAAAAATCTTCGCATTACTTCAATTTTTGTTAGCGGTTTTGCCAAGTCAAATGCATCAATAATTTTACCCACAAGCCACACATTTCTTGTTTTTAACATAGCCATAATTCGATTATAAATTAAATATTTTCACTGCACTATAGCACCGATATTCCTGATCAATAACACTTCAGTTTTACGATTTATTTCTTGAAAAAGACACGATTGTTTGAAATTTTTTTTAATTTTTGTAGCACAGAAAGTTTATTTCAATTTTTTGTACCAACGAATGTAGAAATAACAGATGATCGATTTTTCCATTTAACAGTTGATTGAAAGATAACAAACAGAAAGATGGGAAACAAAGAAGAGAAAGAGAAAGAAAGTGATGAAATAAAACCTAAATTGTAGCTCGCATTATGAATGAGGCTTAGGCTCGCATTGTGAATGAAACTCAAAAGAAATAATAAAAAAACAGTTGAAATCATGTTCGGTTCAATGAATTGAATTCGACAAATGTAGATAACTCTGGGTTAGTAACGACTAATTAAACATTGTTTATATGAAAATTGTTTAGAATTTATTTATCTTTTAAACTGCATTATTAGTTTTTGTAACTTTAATAGAAATTTTAAAAGTTATAAATCGTTAAAGTCAATGTTTTTGAAAAAAAACCAAAAAAATTTAGTTTAATCTGCCATATGGAAAAAATCGCTGACACACCTGGCGGTTTTTGAACATAAAATGAAAGATTGGACGTTTTTCTTACTAACTGTTAACTTAAGATCTAAAAAAAAATTATTTAATGACAAAATCTTAAATTATTTTTAAAATATGGCAGGGAACCACGTTTTTTGACAAAAACCCAATTTGTGCGACCTCTAAACCACTTCCAAAAATTTTTTAAACAAAATTCAAAATTTCCTTACCCTAAAATCTATCAAAAAACGCGTGAGCACCAATGAAAATCGAAATTTTTGTTTTTTTTGGGACACCCTAATGGACATATGGGTATCGAAGTGCAACGAAATTTTCTCGCGAACCCAAATATGCATTTATTTTCATGATTTGGATAAAATTTGTGATCGGGTTCCTGGGACTATCGGGTCACGAGCGGCCCAAAAACTCAGTTAGTTATACCCTCACCCTACGGTGGGAGGGTATATATCATTTGATACGGCTCAAAAGTGTAACACATAGAAATATCCACATTAGACCCCAGGTGTCTTTGAACCAAATTCGTTTTATGACTTTCTGAATCGTTTGAGCCATGTCCGTCTGTCCGTCCGTCTGTCCGTCTGTCCTGCTGGTACGCACGATAACTTTCGAAAGAGTTAAGCAATCACTCTGAAATTTGGCATGGCTTAATATTTTCCCAAAACTGCTTATGGGATAGCAAATGGGCTATATGGCCACTCCCCTTCGGGTACCTCCCATACAAATCTGCTATTTCGCCCACTTTAGAAATCGTGTAATAATATCAACACGCCTAGTTGGATCTTCCCCAAATTTTGTATTTAGTAAAAGTAGAGTTAGACTAAGTTTTGGACAAAAAGTTGGCAGTCTGGCAACTCCCCTTCTGGTACATGCCATACAAATGTGCCATTCCGCCTACCTTAGAAATCGTGTAATAACACCAATATGCCCAACGTGATCTTGCCCAAATTTTGTATTTAGTAAACGTATAGTAAGACTAAGTCGTGGACAAAAAGTTGGCAGTCTGGCAACTCTCCTTCGGGTACCTCCCATACAAATCTGCTATTTCGCCCACTTTATAAATCGTGTAATAATATCAACACTTGCAAGTTCGATCTTGTCCAAAATCCGTAGTTAGTAAAGGTATAACCGGACAAAGTTTCCGACAAAATCTTGGCTGTCTGGCAACTCCTCTTCTGGTACCTGTCATACAAATTTCCCATTCCACCCATTATAAACCGTGTAATACTTTCAATACGACCAACGCGATATGCCCAAATTCCGTATTTAGTAATGGTATAACTGGACTAAGTTTTGGACAAAAACTTGGCAGTCTGGCAACTCCTTTTCTGGTACCTCCCATACAAATGTACCATTGCACCCACTTTAGAAATCGTGTAATTATATAAACTCGATCAACGATTCTTTCCGAAACTCTATATTTAGTAAAGCTTTAACTACATACAATTTTCTAGTAAAAACTCTGCTTTATATTCCGTCCTTTTTGTAAAATCATGTAATACAATATTTTTCTAAAACATTCGGTATTCTAGGTTGCTATTATGACTTTTCATCAGATGTTACATCAAATGATGGTAGCTACTCACACATTTAACTATCCGATACTTTGAAATATGAGACTTGTATGTTTTTAATGAGAGTGATGGTATATATAAGTCGGTTTACCCGACTGCAACTTTTTCACTGGTTTTCTTACTTATTGACTTTTTAAGGATCCATGATGGAGGGTATATAAGATTCGGCCCGGCCGAACTTACTATTTGTCCACTTGTTTTTTTAACAATATCCCTTGGATTTACTTAAGTTTCTTTTCATCGAATGCATTTGATCCCTGACTGATTGTTATGTGCACTATTTGAAAGTTTGTAACAAAACAAAGCAATTGAATCGCATTAAACTGCAAAGCTTTTCAATTCAATGCTCAGAAAAGAAGTCAGCCCTTAAGTCACAAGGCATGTGATGGCAAGGGATTATTTTATTAGTTTTGAGCAGATTCTTCATTCCCAACAAAATGTTTATACTGAAAATAGTGTCCTAGTGTATGAATGCATGGCAAATATTCGTTGACCTGTTCAATACACTGAAAACGACTAAAATATTCTATTTGTATTCCCTTCTAGAATAAATGCAATTGGGAATTTGTAAGGTGAAGTTGTTTGCGTTTCATTTTGTAGAAACCAAGGCTATGATTACGGAGGAAAGTGGGAATAATGATGGGGGATTGTGAGGTGTCCAAGTCTATTGTCTCCCTGCAACATACTTCTATAGATATTATCACTGTGTCAAGATTCGTCGGATATCTGCCGTCTGGTATCTGATGTTCGGACATTCAGCCGGGATACGCAGCCATCAATTCTAGGTCACATATCCTGTTGATTGGACGATACTCTATAGAGAAAATTCGTTCTTCAGCCGAACTGTCCGCATGTGGAATACTCTTTCAGATGGTGGAATACTCTTTTATTCTCAAATTCTAGGCACGTCAACAGTCTACACACGGCAATGCAGTCTTTACAGGATGGCCTTGAAGACTGTATTACCGCCACCCAGGAAATGCAATAAATTAGCTGCAGATCGGAAGAATCCAATACGTCGCTGGGCGCTAGTTTTACCGCAGTATACAAAGGGCAGGGGAGGTAAAGGAAGCTATAATGAAGTAAGAATAACATAACTCGGGAGATTGAGGATTGCGGAAATGGAAACGCGACCAGAAAGTTCTACCAAACTAAAGGTTCGGCTAGTAACAGAACTTGCTGTGAAAATGGAAATATTCTAACTGAGTACCGGGAAACAATAGTCTAACTTATTAGCGGCCGATAATCCAGATGAGGGAATCAATCAGCAACCATCATATCAACCAATCCTGGATATAGACAATAGGGTGGAGTGAAATTCAAAAAAAAAAAGTTAACCTCGGAAAGAGATGTAGTCTGGGGTCCTAATGAGGGGAAAATAAAGAAAAAAAATTTAAAAAATTTTTAGGTGTCGCGCCACTCCCTCTTAATTTGGAAATTATCGCTATTTTGGCGTTGATTTTAGAAAAATTCCTTAAAAGTTTTATGTCAATAAATGTTTGCAATAGCGTAAACAATGAAATAAGGGCATGAAAAAATTTAAAAAAATTTTTCTCATTGTTCAAAAATTTCAAAAAGTAAAATAAGTCAAATCGTCCCTTCTTCAGAAAATTGACTGAACAATGAAATCGCCACCAAAGCTACAAATATTAGTCGATTATCCTCATATTTGCCACAAATACTTTTGTTTGGGCACTGAACAAGCTCAAACTTTTAAATTTCGAATGAGTTAAGTCGTTAATTTTTAGGATTTTTCTAAAATCAACGCCAAAATAGCGATAATTTCCAAATTTCGAGGGAGTGGCGCGACCCCTAAAAAATTTTTAAAATTGTTTTTCTTTATTTTTCCCCTCATTATGACCCCAGACTACATCTCTTTCCGAGGTTAACTTTTTCAAATAAAAAAAAAACATGTTTTCACTCCACCCTAGTAGACAATTTAATACAGTCCATCCATCAACTGTTCCGTACATATTGTCATGAGTTTTACATGAAGACCAGAACCAAAGACTATACAGAGAGCCGACGACCCAAGTTGTTTTTTGACACATTAGTTCGGCTACACACTCTAGATGTCAGTAATTGGCATGACAGTATTTGAAAGATTTTGAAAGCAATTCATGTTTTTTTTTAAACAAATACCCCCTTGGAAATGTTCAGCAAACGACTTGAGACGTCTGGCCTCTTATAGTCTTTGCCTGAACCATGGTGAGCCATTGAACATGGGGTAAATACGAAGCGACTTCCATCGCCCCCCAAGAATACCAAGTAAGCTTAGTAAATCAACCAAGTAAACCCAGTACTTATGAAAAAACAATTTTTTAAGAAGACCGAAAAGATTGGAAAACATTTCTTAAGCTCCAACAAAATTAGCAAGAAAGTAACTTTGCAGATATTATAAATATTTAGCAAAATTGACAGGCGTCATTCAACTAAATGTCTTTCAAATTATGCAAATAAATTAGCTCGCTAAACATTTGCAACAATTTACACTTAGCGTCCTTTGGGAATCAATGCTCATCCCTCCCACCCTAAAGTTTTGAACTAATCTCTTCTAACTGTTTGTACAATGTTTAGTTTTATGTACTCTGGATTATGTGTCGGTGTCAGTGGTGGTGTGTTGGTGGGACTGACAACTTTCACATTATCAAATACCGACAAGTTTTTAAATTCTCGTAGATTCGTGTGCAGATTGCATACAGTCTCAACTCCCCCCATATGTACAGAGGTAGGCAACGGCGATAATGATAATTGGATTGCATTCAAAGTAGGAATGTTGGGGAACCACAGCAATTGTGTGCATCGAGTGCAACAGCATCAGCAGGACGAGCAACATTCCTTGTTGTGACTCCATTTATTAGGGCCTCGTGTGGAAGGGGAATAATATTAATTTTGATGTTGGTGTTGCGCTTACCCAGCTCATTGATTACAAACTGTTATGACTGTAGTTGCTGGCGTGGCCATTGTCGTTACCTCACTCCCTGTTATATATACGAGTAATTTGTTGTTGGCTTAAAAGTTGCAAAAAATATTTTACACACATTATAAACTATTGTTGGTAAACATTTCCAAAGACTTTTATTAACTATTTTTCTGGCCAACAACTGTGGCACTGTTGGTATTTGGAAAGTTCATTGCTATTGTTGAAGAATGTCCGGGGGGAGGATATGGTAATGTTGGTATGGCATGGTGCAATTATCACTGAAATATTATTTTGCAATACATAGTATGTATTCTGGACGCATCACAGTGGACTGGCGCCCGAAAACAGCTTTTAGGAATTAAATTCAAAAGATTCCGGGAATAAAAACATCTTTTGACACCGATGTTTATTTTTTTAGAAATTAATTACTATTCAGGCTTTAATCAGATTAATAATGTACAAATTATATCGTACACAGCTCACTGATTTGAGAGAAGTTTCCCGTCTGTTCCTACAAGGAATGTTAAGGGAAATAAGTAAGTAAGTAATTGATATGCTCTGTGTACGGCCGTATGCGAATATAACTCAGCACACCCAGGTTCGCAACCCGATAATACCATCTAACATTTTTCAAAAACATCAGTCTTTTGCAGCAGGCATCAAACAGTATGTCCCGGTCAGTTAGTATAAACCTGAAATGAGAAGTTCACTTTGTTAAGGGAAAGCCTCAATCAAATCCCATAAAATCTTATTACAACGAACTAGATATGTATCCGCTTCTTTAGTATACACTCATCCTAAAGGGATACTATCCCCAACAATTGTTATGCATTAACCTTCATAAGGTCTTCAAATTTACTGACGTTAACGATCTTCGGGTCAAATTTGACCCAAATAGAAAATTTTATATAAAAACTATTGTTTTTCAATTAAGTATTATTTTAAAGTTGATATTTTATTGAAGCAGCTTTAATATTAACATTTATTGTGAATACACAAGTTTATTTATTATAAAGAGGAAATTTAAGTAATTAAAGAATGTATACGATGAATAAAGTTTTATAATTATATATATAAATTTACACAAAGTACACAAAGATTCGCTTAAAAAGCTAAGCCAAGTGTTTGGATCACTGCCATTCCGACTGTGAATAAATCACTGTTGACCGAGGGACTTATGTCTAATATTTACATGGAGAGACTTATGTTAAGAGCCCTCGTACACGTTCTACCTGGACTAGCAGTTAAGGCCTCTCGGGGAATATCGACGCAGCAGGAGTTTATACTCAAATCGCGGAGCTTCAGCTCAGTGTCCACTTGCATCGCAATCAGGTGCTGTAATACATATAATAGCACAGCACTTAGATGGGCCTCAAACCTTTATAAAAGGGGGTTTATGTTCCCTTAGAAATCTTTTGGTGCCAATTTGAAGCCTGGAATTGGCAACGACCAACTTGGTGTTCCAGCTTCTGTTAAGAGTTACACTCAACAGATCTTTAAAATCTTTTATAAAATCAGTGACCTATGCTAGATAAAAAAGGGACGAGTTTAATTTGGAAAAATTAAAAAAAAAATATAACAAAAATCCAATTTGTTTTGAAACAGCACAGTCATTCCCTTTACTTCTAAAATTCGAATTTATTTGCAAGGCTGCCATGAGACCCTGGCGTAAGAATGGCTCAATATTCGCACTTGTGTCCAAAATTGGTAACGGATTGTTCGCATAATATCGGTCCTGCAGGATACCTCACAAAAAAGTCTAAGCACTTAAATCGCAGCTTCGAGGATAACACTTGGTGCACAAAAGATTGATTGTGGCCAGAGATGTGTGGCATGTCTCGCTTAAGGCTTTATGTACTTAAGCCCCAATGAAACAAGCCCCAAATTTTGCGGATTTATTTCATTTTTGTTTTGGGGCCTTATTTCATAAAGCTTTTGCTTTCTTGCAGAAACCAAAGATCGTCCAAGACCATCTACGGCCACCATTGTGAAGTTCACCGTTCACCGAAATGTCACGGATCCACAAAACCGCACCAAACGGCGAAATTATAAAAGATCCCACGAAAGTACACCTCAAATTGAAAACGAAATTTGGATCTAAAAATTTAATTATACGTGGAACAACCACATAATTTCATATTTCATATTTTAATTGGGGCTTATTTTCATTCTGAAATTAGACCCCAAATGTTAGTACGAAATCAAGCCTCATTTTATTTTTGGGGCTTATTTTGGGTTTTTACACCCCAAACTCTAAAATGAAAATAGGCAACAATTGTACACAGGGAACAACTACGCGAAACATTGCCGGTTTTTGGGTGTCCAAAAAAAATATTTCTTTTTTGTTACAATTAAGTTAAGTTGTTAAGTTAAAGCAACAATAAATTACTTAGAATTTTATTGACTTTCAAACAGCAAACCGTAGTTTTTTACACTTTCATGAAATTTTTAAAAGTTATAAAATGTTTTTTTTTTATAAATTACCATAATTGCATCGAATCTGTCGCTATAAAGGTTTGAAGACCAAAATTTTGTCGTCAATTTCTATGGGTGGTGTGGATATCGACGAATTAGACACTCTTAATGTTCTGGGCATGAAGATACAGGGTGATGCTCGCTGGGCTAGCCATATATTCGAAGTGTCGAAAGAAGCATTCAAGTGTTTAGGCTTTTTGAAGCGGTGCAAGAAATACTTCACTCCATCTGATCTCGTAAATATTTACACCACTTACATCCGGCCTAAAATGGAATACAACTCGCATATATGGGCAGGGGCTCCATTAACATATTTGAAGCTTCTGGACCGTGTACAGAGGAGAGCGGTGGTGATGATAGGGGATGGTAGGGTATCCAGCTCTATTGTCTCCCTACAGCATCGCCGGAATGTGGGTTGTGTATCGCTATTCTATAGATATTTTAATGGCATCTGTTCAGAAGATATCCGTCGTCTGGTCCCTGACGTTAGAACATTTAGTCGGAATACACGGCTATCCAGGGTCTCTCATCCGTTCATTGTGAAATGGCCGGTTGACCGGACGACGCACTATAGAGAAAATTCGTTCTTTAGTCGGACCGTTCGTATGTGGAATAATCTTCCAGCAAATGTGTTTCCTGCCATTTGTGACATTCAGAAATTCAAAACAAATGTCAACAAACACTACTCCCTCTTTCCTCCTTCCGATACCCTAATTTCCTTCCGCTAACACAATGCATTGCATTTATAGGGGGCATCCCCTGAGTGTTGGCCTTCAAAAAAAAAAACCTAAAAAAATCTGAAAAAACACCCAAATAAATAAACATACCTTAAATAAACATTAATGAAATTAGGTCCCACTGCAAATGTTTGGAGGCTATTTTCATGCCACCAGGGTAAGGTGATGCCTGAAGTGATGAGTTGTTGAGATCGTTGGGGAGTCGATGTTCCAGGACTGAGTCGCACACTCACGGCTAAGGCAGCCACATACTCGTTACGGGGACCGTGAGCTTTGTCACCTAGTATGCCACTCTCACAAACTGTTTGAACAAATTTTGCGTACAGCAGGCGCGGCGAGTGCCTCATTACGGCCACAATTTATTTTCAATAAACACACTGCTTGGGCCACACAGCATTGACTTTGGGAACATTCCCAGCATTGTTCAAGCATAAAACAATTAATTTTATGTTCATTCCTCAACTATCAGTTTGTATTAAATTTCAATTTGAGTTTTATCAATTTAAATTGTCCAAAGTGCTTATAATAGAAATTACCTGGAATATCGATTTCTCTGAAAGTAAAACGCCAGAAGAGTAACTTCTTATACAAGATATAGAACTTTAAATTGTCATCTACAATTACTATGAGGAGTTCTCGACTCCAGAAATCCTTTGTTTTTAATAATTTCGTAACCTCGTGGAACATTTACAAATTACCTTGGCTACCTGCTTGGACACTAAGTAACGTGAGAATACTCTCTGCCACCCACTAAATTGCGTATACACGTTTCTTAGAAACACTTGAAATGTCGTAGGCTGAAGGCGTACAATATTTTCGTTGTTTGTATTTAGCTGAGGACTTTCTAGGAGGACTTTCTAGGGGTTTGTTCTTAAAGAAAAATCACAACTCTGTTGAACATTTAAAGCCTAAGGTAATAATATGTCTGTATCGACATTAAATGTTGAATGACTAAACAGAGATTTTTATTTTTCCTTTTTAAGAGTTTTCCCCCTTCTAACGGAGGAACTTCATAGCAGTTTGAATGCTAGCACGTAGGTTTTTTTTGCTGGTGGTGGGTGGTATGGAGTACAAACAGTAGGGGCTGGTTTTGTGTTTGTTGTACAAGGAGAGAAACGTCTGGTCACCTGAATGTAAACATATTTATTAGGGTGATCCGAATGTATTCACGAGGCGTAAGAGAGTATTTGTATTTTTATTTGTGAGTACAAAAATAGTTTCTATTACATTTCTCTAATTTGTGAAAGATTCGTCGAACAGTGGCTCCATCATGACTACAATTTTTGATTAACAACATCAGCAAATGAAACTTAAAATTTAACAGAAAAATTAGTTATAAATACAGTCTAAGGGTGATCGTTTGTTATGTTCAAATTGAAGGCGCTCTAAAACGAATATTTCTCAGTAAGAAACCTGGTTCTTTGGAGCGTATGTTCCATAGGACATTATCTAATATATACCTAAACTTCAGCTTTGAATAAATTCTAAAACGTTTCAAATTCTGAATTGTGGAAACAGGCAGTAGCATATTACGACAGCTTTGTTTTTGGTTTACTGTCCATTATTTTAAAATTTTCCAAGTTAGATTGGACATAACTCAGTACAACTAACGATAACAATTGGCACAATCTATTTTTCACAATTGACATAGATTAACCAAATAGTTTTGGAAAATTTTAAATTTCTCTAAAAGCAGTTCATCCAATAGCCAAGGGCTGACCATTGAGTTCATCTGGAATTTCGCAAAAAAAATTACACTGTACAACAACATTTGTATTGAAAAGCACCATACAATTTTGAAGTACTATTGTCACCTAAGAACGAAATGGTTGAATTTGGCGCCTACGTACTAAGTCACACCACTCATGTTTCTATCGCTCTTCGAAACGGCAGAACATTTTAACCCTTAAATGCGCAATGTATCCTTAGGGATACAACCAAATTTTTACTTTGTCGCAATATAGAGCCTTCTAGGTCAACTTTTATTATAGGGAATCAATCATATTTGGCGAATAGTGCCAAAATAACTCATAATTTGTTATTTTGTATTAAAAACTGTGACTTTTTTGGCTGAAACTCATAGTATACTCTGCGCACTCTGTTACAGTAGCTGTTTTCAGTGAGTAGATGGCTGCCTAGTTCTGCTTACATTGGAGTATAAACTCCACCACATACTGAGAGTCAGTTACAAGAAGACTCCTTTGGCTAAATCTCTGGAATGTCTGGGATCGGATGGAGGGTCCACTTTCATTTCGTAATCGCTTCCCTGGACATTCTGAATCTTTGTATTCTATTCTGCGATATCCTCTCATATATACTTTTTCACTAGCTGGATAAGACGTCTGTGGCAGCAACTGTGACTACTACAGCTGCCTCCAAATTGCTGATCGGATAAGGCATCTTCCTCCTATAGTATGGGTAGCAGGCTAGTATTTTTTGGTAATTTTTTTTTTTTTTGGAATATCCAATTTGTTGCACTTTGTATTCTGCCTGTGAAACGTTGTAATTATAATCAAATAAAGTTTATATTACATTAGCCATTACAGATTAATGATCAAAAAATAAATTTTGAGAGTGCACCACCGGATACATAATAACTCCTGTGAAAATTATCAGAGCATACAACTCTCTGTGGATTAATTGTAGTCATAAAGTCTAGATTTAATTTGATACCGCACCCGTTTCGATACCTTAGTCCGTTGCTGAAAAATCAAGGGATTTTGAAACTCTATTATCTAAACTCAATTTCTCCCAAACTATTTGTTTAATGTAAAAAATAAAAAAATATGTACTGCCCTGTTCCCGATTTAAATTTTATTCCGTTTCAATTTCCACTTTAATTCCAGCTTTCACATTCCATTTTGAATTTCCCCATTCTGCGACAGCTTTCACATTACATAAACTTTTTAATGTTTTTTTTTCAGGTTCACTATTATTTGCCAAGTTTTCTTCTAATTGTGTTTCAGTTTTAAAATAAATTTGGAAATTGTTTTATTGAATTGAATTGAAAATACAGGGTTCACCAACAAGAGGTGTTATTTTGAGATCTTTTGATTTAAAAACTTCCTTTGCGGCCTCGTGAAAGATAAGGTCTACGCCAACAGCCCAGCGTCCATTCAAGACCTCAAAGATAGAATTCGTGAGGCTATCGAGAACATAGACTGCGATGGTCGTTTGTCCACACTGCCGTTCTGGTACCTTTCTTAGAAATGCACTTCAATTACTTTCATATTACTGAAATTTTTTGTTTAGGAATACTAGCATCGGGTAAAGTACAGTAACCACGACCCAATTTAGTGTACACCATACAACTGATCCGATTCATATGAATTTCTCGAGGAATATCTCAGACAAACTGTATAAATAAGTGAATCGCAGACCCTTTTCTTACTATGGGTGCATTCTGCGGCCGCTGCAATTATCACAAGCCCTTTTCTCCTTATCGATATGTATCTGTTTGCTTGAGTATCGGTTAGAGTGTCATCTGATTGCACACACACCTCCAGCACAATCCAAACACACCCCAGGAACCGTGTTCATCTTAGCACAATTAGAATGGATATAAAGTCTATTAATGTTTAAGTCGTACGTGTCTGATTTGATTTTAGTATAATTTTTGAGATAAACGATTTCGAACATTTGGAATCTATTGAAAGTTATTTTTTTTATTTTCAAAAATAACCACCCAACCTAATATATCGTGCATTCTACTAACCTTCTCTTTGCACTTGTCAAATACGTTTTTCAACAACGTACACAAAAAAAGAATCGTTAGTGAATTCCGCGTACATACTAAAAACGGTTCGACATTCATACATATGAATGTACATTCTTTAAATCTTTTGACACATTTTTCCTCCATCTCCAGTAGTTTTTGTTTCCTTTCAATTTCGCCAGTTTCTTCCAAAAATAGAATTTCCTGTCATTGCCGAAACATCGGCAAGTGGATAATAATGGAAAGCACATGTTCGTACAGCATAATAGAGAAAGAGATCTGAAGGATATATTTTATTTATTCACTGGTCGTGGCTTAAGTGCAGTTGTGATGGAAACGGAAATAGTGAATGAATCGCAAGTATTCTGAGCAATTTTGCCGGAAAAATCAAATAAACGGAATTGTTTTAATTCACGATGAACTATAAACACATATCATCACATTTATCACAAATCTACTACGATTATATCGTAAATGTGGATTAACGATGATGGCGATATAAAGCTGAATGTGGAATATTTTTTATTTATACGACGTTATATGCCCATAGACGATAGAGAGACGCGTATGTGTGTACATTGTATACATATATGTGATATGTTTGAACCGAAAAAAAGTTCTTTGGAGAATGAAGGCATCTTCTCCATTGGCAGCACTTTAAGATATACGAGTAGATGAAATGTGACTACTTATCCAAATGCTCAGACTGCTCGAACTGCATGAACTGTTTTCATCTATTGTTGGTCTTAAATCGAATGGACAAGGGACTTAATTTAATGCCTTTTAATTTTTTCATGGTCCACACATTGACTATTTGTCCGAATCTCGCTAACAGAGCTTGGAATTGTGTAGTGTTTCCACCAAGTTCCTGATGTTGCATGGCAACGGTTGAGATATCTATACAGAAAGCACTGCCAATTGAATTTAACTATAATGGATATTATCGGCGATAGTTTTCAGTATTCGATATTTTTAATTAACAATAATATTGTAATATTTTCCATTATCCCAAAAATGTATTCAATTTATTATGATAAAGGAAAATAATAAACAAAACTAATTAAGAAATTCATAACCGACCTTTGTCTGGTGTTGATAAAAAATGTTGCGTATATTTATTCAATACGAAGGTCATCAAGTTTGGAGTATTTATGACGTAAGCAACAGACATTCAGTTTGCCGCGGCTCATTATCGTGGTTCATTCCTAAGGGTTATCCATTTCGTGTGCATTCGCACATGCGAAAGCGAACTTCGTTACATTCCTAATATAAACAATTCGTATGGGTCAAAATATTTAATACCGACAGACGATTTTTTTGTTTGAAAAAATTATAAACTGTAGGATTGATCCAGAGAAATATCTTTTTTTATTTGTTTTTGAACTTTTTTTAGGCCTAAAACATATAAAATGAGCAAAAATTACTGTTTGGTGTTCAAGAAAATCCTCACAGCTATGGAATGAGTTTACCAATTTTCACGAAACTTGTGTCATCTTAAAGAAAACATAATAAGCCAAATAATTTGGTTAATTTAAATTTTGTAAAAAAAAGTTTATGATTTTTTTTTTAAAATGTTTTCTTTCAGAAATTTATTTTTAAAAAAATTTGGTTAACTCAGATTTTTCTAAAATTTTATTTTGCATTTTTTTAAAATATTTTCTTTAAGAACTTTAGTTTAAAAAAACTTTCGTTATCTCAGATTTTTTGTTTAAACACCCATATTTAATATCAAACTCTAAGAAATCCAAAACAGCAATTATCTGTTTGGTATCTCAATAATTGTGAAAGTTATGGACGAAACACGGGCTCGGTACCCACAGCATCATTTGCACACACATTTTTCCTAACACAGTGCTGCAACAAAGAATGTAGGTGAAATAAATCAGCTATACTGCAGGCTGTGCTTGTTATGTTTTCTTAAAAATGATATAAGTTTGATAAAAAAGCGGTCAATCAACACAATAGCAGTGAAGTTCGTTTTTAGACAACTAGAAGTAATTTTTGGTTAATTTTATATTTATATCCATAAAAAAGTAGAAAAACAAATAATAAAAAAAAAATTCTGGGTTATTTGCACGATTAGTTAGAAACGCAATAAACGTTTTCTGAGCAAAATAATAATTTCGTAGGCCATTTTTTTATTTTTTTTTTTGGCTAACTCAGGGATTGGAGGGAGGAAAGAGGGAGTAGCAGGCAGGAAAAAACACTTGCAAGAAGATTATTCCACATACAAACAGTTCGGCTGAATAACGAATTTTCTCTATAGTGCGTTGTCCTGTCAACCAGTGTTACCGCTAAAAATTTTAAAAAAGTCGCACAAAAAGTCTTTTTTTTTAAAAAAAAAGTAACACAAAAACAGTAATTTTGTCGATTTTTTAAAATTTTTTTTTAAATTTTTTTCTAATTTTTTTTTAAATTTTTTTTTTAAATTTTTTTCTAATTTTTTTTTAAAATTTTTTTTTTTAATTTTTTTTTTAAATAGCTAACAGTTCAGAGATTTCTTTACTGAGAAAAAGTTATAGTAGTTAAAACTTTAAAATTTAAAAAAAGATACCATTTTAAATTTCTTAAAAATATCTAGCATAATGTTCATCATTGACAATATTTCATCACATAGTTTTCGTTAATTAAAAGACACACATAAAGAAGGTAGGCAATCAAAAAAGTCGAAAATTTCTACTTTAGTCGCACAACGGTAACACTGCTGTCAACCGGCGACATTACAACGAACGGATGAGAGTCCCTGGAAAGCCACGTATTCCGGCTAAACTTTCTAACATAATCACCCCTATTCTGCACTACAATTACGTTCCCGCATTACGTTACGCATCGATCGAAAATTTGGATTCCAACATAAAACTTAATCGAAAGAATAAGAAGAAGATATGTGGGTATTTACAGTAAGCTCTTTGTGTGTGGAATGTGTGAGATCGAAACAGAAAACCAAACAATTTTGTAAACATTGTGTGAAAAAGTTGAATGTTGATTGAAAAAGTTGAAAAGTTGTAGTGATTAATAAAACAAAAAATATTTAGTGTTAACAAAATAAAGATAAACGTAGTGAAGGAAAAAAGGCAGAACATATACGTAGTAAAAAAAAAAAACAGAACGTAATTGAGAGGACCTGTAATAAATGAAATATAACTCACAAAATAATAGAAAATATTAATCTCTACTCCATTTTATACTTACATTTTTATTATTTTAATTTTACTTTTTATTTTATTCACAAATTTGATCTCTTTCCGCCACGTATTTCTTAACGTACAAAAACGTGGCTACGATTGTAGTGCAGAATACCTACAATCGTAAAAATTACGCAAACGGAACGCAACGGAATGGAACGCGCAATACCAAAACGGAGAAAATCCAATCGCGATTGTAGTGCAGAATAGGGGTGAATGGATAAGACGACGGATATCTGAGTAGCAGATTCCGTTAAAATATCTATAGAACAGCGATATACAAGCAACATTTCGGCGATGCTGAAGGGAGACAATAGAGTTGGATATCCTACCATTCCCCATTCAACACCACCGCTCTGCTCTGTACATGGTCCACAAGCTGCAAAGATGTCTTTGGAGATCCTGCCCATATATGGGAGTTATATTCCATTCCATTAAATATTTTGACCGTTATATGAATAATTTTGAAATAATTTACGCAAGAATTTTCAATGAGTTTACAAGTTGAACATAAATAAATTTCAAAACTTTTCGGATTACGCTTTATGGGAGTCAACTAAAGGGATTGCTGCAGTGTTATTTGTAAAATACTTGTTTTTTATTCGTTTTGAGGAATAATCCCATCTTAAATTCCATCGACCTGATATCTTGGCTCTATGTGAGACCCAGGTGTGTGAAGATTCTGATACACATGTTTTTTTACAATGCTGGTTATCACACTGTAACCTATTAGGTTCCCCATAGGGGCCTTGTGTTTTATATGCGTAATGGTGTTGTTTTCCAGAGCCAGAGACCTTTGAACTTACATTATTTAGAATTTAAATCCATTTGGGTTAATTTCAGTATTTCATCGCGCACATTATATTTCGAGTTTCTTTAGAGAAGTCCAAATTTGAAACAGGAGGTATACCCGAGGCTCCTTTCTGAAACAATTAAGCGGACTGTGAAATTGTAGTTGCTGGGGATTTTAATGTCCATAATAATTGTTGGCTTTCCCGTACAAGCCACACATCCCCGGAGTCCCAACTAGTGAATGGACACTCATTCCGCATGTTTAAGGGCAGCAACACAATATTCGTACTCTGAAAACTACAAGGTTAACATTCCCGCATCTCTTGGTAATTTGGATTTAATGATTAAATGGATGAAATGGTCGAGAAAGAAATTCTTCTTGCAATAAACATAAAATATTCCCTCGAACACTTGTTCGATCAAACATTCAAAGACTTGTTGGTTGAATCAGACCAGCAAAGAAGCTATCCGATCCAAAGAGGAAGCGTTCAGTAATGAAATAAAAATGCAAAAACTGAGCTGCTATACAAAGATGCAAGCTCAAAGTGTGCCAGAGTATTTAGCAGTGAAAAACATCGTCACGGACAGCATCTTCATGCTAACTCTTTCAGGTTTGGTGGTTAGTTAACTAACCACCTGCTTTTGCTTGTATAAACTAAACCAAAAAAAAGTGGGTTTGTTTATGAAATAAAAATTGTAAAACTGTGGCCCAAAGAGCTAAAGTACTTTCTTTTCAGGGGATTTTGTTCATTTGCTCCAAAGGGCAAGGGACAATTGTTCTTCTTCTATACCAACTCCTGTTAAACCGTTGCGTGGATTTGTCGAATACATTCGACACTTCATATGATTTTTAGCATATCAAACTTATTATTTGCCACGGAAAGGGTTAAAGGTGACCAGATATTAACCGACCTGGTTGATAAAGCTAACATTCTGGCTGAGATATTTGAAACAATCTGTCTTTACCTTAAAGCAGTCAACCATTCTCCGCGATCGAAAACGTATCAAATTCGATGCCAGCGATATTTTTTCGAAGTCGTGGAATTAAAAAACTTCTTGCTGAACTCCACGTTAATAAAACCCCCGATCCGGATGGCATCTCAGCACATGTCCTATGTAAGTGCTCTTCAAAGCTAGAACGTCCAGTGTTTAATATTTTCACCATGTCGTTCTGTGCTGGTATTTAACCTCCACGATCGAAAGTCGCAAATGTTCTGCCGATCCCTAAGAAAATGATTTCTGATGAATTGAGTGTAGAACATTACTTAAACTCCCCCTAGAGACTCTGGTCCGGATCTTTGCCATTCGACCCAATATAAAGGGTGTTTTTTTATTGAGGTATAGAACTTCGAATTGAAATAAAACACAAGAAAATCGTTTTAATGTCCATCAATTTGGCTTTATTGGAAGGATAATTTTATGCCATTAATGTTTAAATATGATTTCGGGCATGTGGCCGCCGCGGCTGGCTCGAATAAAGCCAATTCTACAGGTCCAATTTTCCACCACTTGTTGGAACCACAACTCATCCACATTCATGCCATCTAATTCGGGAACAAAATAGTCGGTTATCATGGCTCTATACCGGTCTCCATTAACGGTAACTGACTCTCCAGCATTATTTCGGAAGAAGTACGGCCCAATGACTCCACCAGCCCAGAGAGCACACCAAACAGTCAGTTTTTGTGGATGTAATGGCATAAAATGGACGGAGCTTGCGGTGAACTTCGCGAACTGAACCATTACTTTCGAAATAAATTTGCACGATTTGCAAGCGTTGTTCTTTTGTCAACCTGTTCATGATGAAATGGCAAACCAAACTAAATATTAATCACTTGACAGCTGACAAAATGGCCGCCAGTTAAAAAAGTGATGCCAACTTAAAGTTCTATACCCCAATAAAAAACACCCTTTACTTATACATCTCTATTAATATCCATTAATCAACATCCTTAAGAAATATAGGGAGATATTGAATATTCCCAAAGAATATCACATTTTTTTGCCTAATGATATTGAAGCAAATTGAGATTAAAGTCCCCAGTCCAAGTAGCAGTGCCAACAATGATTAATTGAAGGATTTCATAGAAATAATTAATCGCTATTAACACCTAAAACAAATCCAATGCAAAGACCTATGAGAAAGTAGTGATATATTTCTAGCAAACATCACTCTGTGCAACAGGGTATTGTAAATTAATGATATGAGCCGAGATATTTGTAATGACCAGAAATGTTTTAGCCAAACCCATATCGCTCATTTACTTGAATAGTGGCACAACTCAAAATACGATTTGGTTAAAGTTTTCAATTGCATCTCACCTACCAAATATGGGGGGGGGGGGGGAAATCAAATGGTTTCCGAATAAACTAGAGGCAGAACAAAAGTCAACTTAAATAACAGATTTATAGATTTTTCTTGAAAGTGAATTTTGAATTGTGACACTATTGAAGTAAATGAGTGATATATATACAGTAAAAGCTCTACTCGCGGACAGCTCCCGTGAACGGACAAATTTCTCGGTCCCATGGCATTTTTAGAGTAAATTAATGTCCACTGGGCGGACATCTTCCGTGGACGGACACAACCACCGGAGCTTTCACTGTATACCCTAAACCATAGGATGGAGTTTTTTTTTTCGTTTGTGGTACAAATCTCTCCAAATAAATTGTTCCAAATTGACTTAATTGTATTTTCAATCAAAATCAAATGGGAAATTTCCCAAAATGTTGGAAGCTTAGCCACATCTTCCACATGGTCCTACAAATCGACATTAAATCCTAATATGGAATCAAAGATTTGCTTTAATACTTAAAACTGCACGTGTAAAGAAATTCTATTTTGTGTTCTACTCGTACAATATTGCACAGCTAAAGAGAAGTGAACAAATTAATCCTTCAAAAATCTGACACTAAATCCTTGCACAATGTATTTTCTCCTGGAACATAACGAGAGCGAATGGATGAGCATCAACAAAACATAAGTTTTGACGTGCAAAGCGTGACCCTTATTAAAGTTAAGCATTGTAAAGCGATAGACAATGGGAGGGAAAAGTACTTGAATTCACATCAGATATATGATGACTTAATAACGGCCCTATGGGAGTAAAAAGACATTTTTGGTGATTAAGAAGAAAATAAACTAACTTCTGTTTGACGAAGACAATCGAATGCGTTTCTCGATGGACTTGTCGACAGGTCGAACGAGTCGCATTCGATCGACATCGTGAAACAGGCAATACACAGAAAAAAAAGACAACCAAAAAATGTCAATGAAAATATTTGTACAAGAATTTCATCACTTCTCAATGAAACTTTTCGTTAATATGCTAAAAAAAAATGGCAAATATTGAAACGAAGTTTGATGAAATGTATCAACAAAACAATTCATCAAATAGTTGGATATTTTTAATGAATTTTTTTGTTGATCCCATTTATCAAATTTCGTTTTAATATTTTTAGCATATTTACGCAAAATGTTATCAAATGTTGAAAGAAATTTGATAAATTGAATCGAAAATTTTTTTTATATTTTTTATGATTTGTATTTTGGTTATCTAATTTATAAAATGTACAATTTTTTTTTGTAGATATTCGAATTTTTTCATCAAAAATGTTTTTGATAAACAACCTACAACATATTTTTTTGTTGAATGTGAATGATTTCATCAAAAATATTTTTAATGAACGACATACAAATTTTTTTGTATATATGAAACTTTCTTCATCAAAGATATTTTTGATAAACAGTATACGAATATTTTCTTTAAGTTGACAAATTGTTTTATCACAGGATTTTCAATGAATTTTTTTTGTTTGAATTCGTGAATATTTTCATTGAATCGAAAAATTATTCTTTTCTGTGTATATTCACATTGTACATTGACTACTTTTGAAGAAAATCTCAAAAATGCTACTGCACAAACTGAAAGTTTACAGAATTTTCTTACACCTTGTAATGATCAATCTGAGATTTGACAAAAAAACTCATCAAATCGAAGAAGTCAGCACAGTGGGATAAAAATAGTCTCTGACTGTAAATTTGATATAAAATCTCTGGATTCTGTCTCTCCGAATTCATTAGCGGCTCTAGACTGCCGAAGTCCTCCCAAAGCTGTGGCTTATTTGGGTGCCGGGGCACAGGGTCATACTAGAAAGCTGTAGAGCATTCGAGCTAAAATGGACTCGAGATTACCTTACAGATTCCACATGATTCGGAATTTGTTGGTATTTTTCCAGCTTCTTTCAAACTTTTACTACGTGATAAAGCGTTTAAAGAAAAAAAAAACGAAGGCCGGGCAAATGTTCAAACTGTGATCGGCCGATATCCTATTGCTTGAGGACTTCTTTACAAACATGCTGTATTTTTGAAAGACAGGAAATGAGACTGAAACTTAAGACTATCGGCAAATGCAGCTACTGTGGGAATGAAGAGAAGGACAAGTTTATTAGACACCTTCTCAGCCATTGATCTGCCTCGATGAACACACGGCGATAAATACAAGATCTCAGTTCTACAGGGACTACTTTAAAAAGCTCTGCCAACACAGTGGATGTTACAAACCAGCAGGCAAACCAAAAATGTCCTTTCAGGGTTTACAGATGTCGGCATGATTCCGGGACAAAACATAAACATTGACATGAGAGAGAGAGAAAACAAAATAGATTTACAAGGAAATCATAGTAAAAAAAAGAATAACAACTGTAATGTTAAAACAACAGCTATAATAGTAGCAAATGACTTTCCGCTTCTGGACACCCAGTGCCCCAGACAAACCCTCGTATTTGTAAAAGGCAAAACTGTTCATCATTCACCAAAAAACGAAAAAAAAAAAAACATAACGAGCAAAAACAGACAAGCAATCCACCCACCACAACAAGCTGGCAGCGAAAAGAAAAAAAACCAAAACGAATGGTAAGGACCTCTCCATCCATAGAGCACTTAATTCGCATATGAAAAATGAGCTGTACAAGACCGGGGGGTGAGGGCCCAACAAGATGGAGCAGAGCAACTTGAAACCAGACCACAGCATAATTATTTACTTTTTGCTTTCATTCCATGATGTTGGGGTTTTTTTTTTGTGTGTTATTATTTATTCCCTTTTTTGTTTCATGTTTCGGTTGTATCATTTGCGTTGTGCATATGAAGAAGAATTGTGTGATATTTTTTGTGTTTTTCCATAAAATGATTTAGAACGGAGGACAAATGGTCAGCGTTGCAATTAAACAAACTAGAATTGCAGAAAAAAAGTACATATGATATTTTATGCCATCTGGTAAATTGAGAGAAATTAGTGTTAGCGCCTAGCAAAAAGACTTAGCACCGCTGCTTTGACCATGACCATGACATTAAAATCATTCTAGGGGATTTTAATGCTAAATTAGACATTGAGGACATGTTTGGTTATAGTGTCCGTAAATTCAATCTCCACGAAGATACCACCGTCATCGAAATGAAGCAGTACTACACACAGTGGCAAAAATCATATCTTTTGAACCGAATAAGATAATCGAAGAATTTAAATGGCTTATGAAAGATAATTGTTCAGCCTATGAAATGAGTGTTTGGAATGGGTGCCACGCCAATTAAGTGCTTACTCATGAGTCATCAAAGTTGAAATTTGTGGACAAATCAGTTTTTTGGTAACTAAACAAAACTATTTTTAACAATTTTAAATTTTTTTGCAGTTCTGTTTGTGTTTTGAAATTATTACCCAACAATTTTAAAAAAAATATATTTTTTCATTAAAATTGATTTTTTCAAGTTTTTGTCAAATTTTTATCACAATGTGACTATTCTAACTCTATTCCTGACATCACATACGACAGGAAAGAACTAAGTGGATCGGAAGATCCTGTCCACATGTAGACGAGGTCCTCATTTTGCCTCATCCTTGATGCTTTGAGCATATTCTGCCATCTATATTTTTTATACAACGTGTAAGTTGTATGTGAGCTTTAGTAACCCGGCTGAAGAACAATAACGATGGAATACCTGTAGAGCTGTATGAGACCGGAGGAGGCGAACTGATAAAGTGCCTGCATTAGCTAGTTTGCATAGTCTGGGTAAACGAAAATTGGGCTGATGATTGAAGCCTGAGCACAGTGTTACCGCTGAGAATTTTGAAAAAACATTTTTTTTTAACTAAGACAAAATAATCTTTTTGTCAAAAAAAAAATGTAGCTCACTTTTTTTTTAACATTTTTATGTTAACACATCACAACTAAAAAATTGCAAAAAAAAAAAGAACAATTCAAACAATATGAAAAAATTTAAAACTGTACATGTACAAATCATCCTTTTATAAACAATTAATAAACTAATTATAATTTTTTGAAACTTAAGTTCTGCACATTTCCACAAGATCATTATTTGAAGCATTCATCAAAAAAAGTCTTTTAGAACTCTATTCGTGAAACCATTTCATTTGTAATTTAGTCTTCTACTATTTTGCTATCTGGTAAATTTAGTTCATATGAAATACACTCACAAGTTTTACTTTTAGTCTATTATTTATTAATACTATTTTTGGGAAAAAAAATCGTTCGGCACACATGCTTCTGCGAGGTAAAGTTAAAACATATGCCGCCAATTTGTATAAACTTTGTAAAAACCTCGGTTCTTAGAAAAATTGGAACAAATTTACTTTGCCGACATTGTTACAATTTTTTTCAGTTTTTTTTTTTTGGGATAGGGAATTAATTGAGGAAAAAATGAAATCCCCCAAGTCCAAACATTCAGAGTTAGGTGCCCCGAAAGTCCAGAGATGTAATAAGCCCTAACTCCTTTGTTTTACGATATATACGGCTGGAAAGTTATTTTGATAAACTTTCCAACGATACCCATTTTGTCCCGATACGACGAAACACAAAGTAGTTGGGGCTTATTAAATTTCCAGACTTTCGGGGCACCTAACTCGGAAAGTTTGGTGCCCCGGAGGTAATTTTTTTTTATCTTCTTAAAATCGAAAGTCTACTTCGAGACAAATCGGAGAAATGTCGTTAAAGTAAATTGAAGACGAAAAATGTAAACTTTCTCCATTTATTTTTATTTATATCTCATTATGGCCACTTTTCTATGTGATTAAAATGATTAAAACTTATTAAAAAATATTTTTACATTGGGGTTGTCTCTCAAAGAAAGTGAGACATACTCATTTTAAACGAAAAAAACCTATTTTTTTCAATCCCTGTTCCCGTCCGATTTAAGTCAAAAACGATGGTTAGTTTGCAAAAATATTAAAAATTAGGGTAAAAACATCAAAACAATATCTTCATTGAGGGAAAGTTATAGTCGTTGGAACTTGAAAATGTAAAAAAAATCGAAAAAATTGTCATTTTCTTAAACCGAGTAATGTTTATCCTTGACGATATTTCGTCATATAGTTTTTCGTAAAAAAAAGTCGCACATAAAGTCGCGGGCCACTGTTGTCGCACAACAGTCGCACTGCCTGAGAGTATTGTGTGCGATTTACAAAAAATGGGAAAAGACCGTTTGCGCCGACTATAGCGAAATAAGTCTCCTATCCATTGCATATACGATACTTTCAAGTAAATTTTGTAAGCAAATGATGTCACTTTTCAGTGTGGTCGGATTGTCTTACCCGGATTTTTATGATATGTTGTCCCAACAAGGCTGTAACTACAACCACTTAAATTACCACTCTCGAATTATTTTTCTTAGTGAAACATGCACTTCCTTGAAAGTTCTCAAAAAAGTCTTGCTATTACACGTTTATGTTTCATATCGAGAAACTCGCAGTCATAGGCTCTTATAAATACCAGTATTCGCATAAGTATAACAATAGTTAGGGTATTCATAATCTGGCGTATATCGCCATAAAGAATTCGTTTAAAGCAGTTTTATGTAATGCCCTTACATCAGTTTATGAGCACACCAAGTATCTTTGGGGTTGCAAGATTAATTGGTAGCATAAATTAGGTTGCTCAGACTATTAGAGCCAACGAGACCAAAGCAAACACATCGAATACATGCATAAATATTTACACACATTGACGCCAATATGTAAGTAACGATTTTGTGGATTATATAAAAACAGATATACATGTGAGCATATGTTAACACACGCCCTTGTATACTTAAGTGGAATTTATGTTTGTATATAGTCGAAATATTGGGTAAATACTCGAAGTTACTCAATCTATGGCTCTGGCCGTCCTCCATGTAATTAAATGCATAAATTAACAAGTACAAAAGATTCAGTCGGATGAAGCGACTTAGAGGTACTGTTCATTACGTACGGTTTCTTTTTAAAGCTTGTTCGGGAAATAAGTCGAGAAATTATCAAAAAGGTGGTACAGTAGGTGGAGTGGCTAATATGTCGTTTGAAATGTTATCCAATAGTTTTAGAACAATTTCTTGTAAATATTTTCAACAGGAGCCTGTTAAACTCCCTCAATCAGTTCTTATGGAATAATTGCTTGGCGTGAATTTTAAGCTAATTTCTTTCATTAGGAAAAAAGTTGTGGGAGATTCATTTATGCTGGGAAGTACCACAAAGGTTGTGGGTATGATAACTGGTTTCTGGCGTCAAGTTAATCTAGTAACTGTATTTGGTATTCTTTTTTATGGACAGACTTGTTCTGAAATTCGGAAAACCTCAGAAAAACTCCAGATTTTTTTCAAATTTGTACAACCTCTTAAACTTTTCGAAAAAAAAAATCTGAAAAAAAAAACAAAAAACACTTTACACCGTAAGATTGAGCAACTATTTTTGGCCACCCTAACACCCTGGTTCGCCAATTCCTGCTCCATTATATAAAAAAACTCCAGTTACGTACCTCTTGTTTTATAAACTTCTGTTTGTTCCCATATCTATTCCATCATGATGATCTACATCGTCCTCTCCGAGGTCCATTCCATACACTGAGACGGCGTCCACATAATTTTAGTTTATCGGAGTATTAAAGGCATTGATGTTCAGATTTTATATACGTTTGACTTTCCATTGGTATTTTCCAGGACTGAGGAAGTGTGAATTAAGTTCAGAAAATAGGCTTATTAAAAATGAGAGTTTGGAAAATCCCTCGAAACTATACTGTCAATTTTTCAGCTACGGACTAAGGTATCGAAACGAGTGTTGTATTAAATTCAGGATAGACTTCAGGACTATAATTATAGTATAATTATTCCACAGAGAGATTTATGCTATGATAAGTTGTAGAGGATTTATTGTGTATCCGATGGTGGACTCTCAAACTTTATTTTTTGATCATTAATCTGTAATGGCTAATATTGATATTTGATTATAAATAAATCGTTTTAAAGGCAGAATACAAACAAGGGCAAACGATTGGGAAATTCTATAAAAAAAATTTACCAAAAAAACTAACCCATCAAATTTAAAATTTTATTTTTTTGAAAAAATATTTTTTTTTTTAATTTTGTTTACGTATGGAGGATTTTAATTTGAAGAAGACTGTGTATTAATTTTTTAGATTAAACAAATAGTTTGGGAGATTCTGGGTTTAGAAAATGGCATTTCTGAAAATTAGAGATTGGAAAGTGACTTGAAAATATTTTTCGAATTTATGCAAAAAGTGACACTGAAAAAGTCTTCAAAAATTGTATTTTACGTGAAAGCTGTCATATTGGTGGAAAGAGAGTAGAAAATGAAACGGAATGAAATTGAAAGCTGAACAAATCTTCTTCCAACCATTAAAATTTATTTTTGTCTCCGAACTTTTTTGTTTGTCTAGTTTTTCAGAGGACTCTGATGATGATGAATACCATAAGATAAAAAAAAAAACATCTAACGAAAGGTTAGGTTAGATTAGATTGAGAAGGGGAGCCACATGTATTCTACCTAATGTTCTTGAACACACACATATGTCAGTATTCGGCTTGTTACATCTAATGAAAGATAATCAAAAACTTAGAACTGTTTGTCCAACTCTGTGCTGCTTGTAACGAAAAAAATGCAAGCTTCAGTTTGTGGCAATCATTATCTACCCTGGAATGACACACTTAAATTTACCACTTTAAGGTAAAGTTCGAAATTTAACCGATGTAACTTGAATTATTAAAATTTTGTTTTCTAAAATGACATTTAAGTATCACTCCGTTTTTATTTTACTTTCTTATTCGAGAACTAAAAAGTGAAAAAAATTAGATGTCTTTTCGACAAATGTGTACCATTCTAGGGTTAAGAAATAAATGTAGAATGAGCCTAAAAAGAGTTTGAAATAAAAGTACCTACATTTTCAAACAAAATTATTTACAGGAAAAAATCTGTAAATTTTACCAAAATAAACCTAGAAACAGAGAATACCCCCTACTATTGGCAACACTCATAAAGCGGGGCCACTATATGGTTCGATCGATCTGTGTGTTATCAGGTATTCCCATTTACCCCTGCGACAAGTATTTGCATAATATAGTTGATGGGGTCCTATATGCGAAATAAGACATAGTACTCTGAGATTCCAATAGTCGCTCAAGCTTTCATTCTTCCAGATTGTGTAGACTGGCTGATGTATACATCACATCCGGTCTTATACAGCTCGGCCGGTATTCCCACTGCGGGTCTTTAACCAATATTCAATTGCTTTGACATTATTGGGGTCAGGTGGTGGACATTCAACGCCGCGTGGTGCATTCGCTAACCGAAATGTTGTTACCAAGAGATAACAGGTTGACAATTTTTAGTTTGGAATTTTACACACTGGTAGAATTTTGTGGCGTGATTTCTTTCCCCATAAATCTGGATCTCCTCATATTGCCGTATTTTCCCCTACTCATTTCTTTCTTCAGAATAAACAGCTACATGAACGAAAGGTTGACGCCTTTGAACCTAATAAAAAAGAAGAAAACTAAACTTTCCAGTTTTCAATACACACAATTCGTTGTAATCAGTTGTATTTTAATTGAAATTACCTGGGTTTTTTACAGTGAAATTTTCAATTCTACCACCGAACACTTGTTAACACATTTTCCACTTTCCTAAGGGAATAATGGCACAATGTTGAGTCATATCGTGAATTAATATCTTTAATTTGAAAATAAATACGAGATTACGTACAAATGTAACTTAAAATGCCATTAAGTAACAAACAATATTATATACAAGGGTAATCCAGGGAATTCTATGACTATTAAAATATTCCCAGCTTGTTTATGTGTATTAGGAAACGTTCAACTGGCAAACTGTAATCCACTCGAACAGCGTAAATATATTTTTTCGTACATATTTTAGGAAATAGAAAATTTTGGAATTATGAATTTTATTTCCAATAAATTGTCCTGGATATTTTTTGTTCATAAGTGGATATTTTTTACACAAGGTTTCCCGTGGCATATTCTGCTTCAAATAACCCACATTGTGTCAGCTATTTGTCGAATCTTGCCTTGTGACTCACAGTTTGACTACAAATTCACAAAGAATTTTAGTTTCGGCAACATTTCTCTAAGATTTCATTTAAAACAACCCAGCATCTCAGAAGATTTCAATGTCCTTATTTATTTGTAATGGTGGCACTAGAATATATGGAAAAGTGACTTATACGCTTTAATGGCGCAATAACTTTAAGGGTTCGTATAAGTCAGGAATTTAAATTGAATTTAAAAGGACAAACCATCAATCTGGATATAGTGATAACTATCAAATATATACCTGAGCTAACCATATCTTACTTGAAGACTATTCATTTAAGCGTATATGACAATCTTTTTTTTTGTTTTCAATAATGACATTAAACTTGAGGAACACTTTCCTGAAACTAAATAAATTGCACTTAAGTTTCTTCTCTTTGTCAGCACATATTTCGAACAACATTAACTCAAATCCCATTGAAAATTAAGTTTATTTCGAATTTGCCGTAGTGTGAAAACAAAACTCACGTTTCACATTTCCCACAAACGAGTTGTTTTTTACACACTCACTCACAGCGCGGAGGAAAGGAAACCAATCAGAAAAGAAACCAAAGAAATGGGAATACATGCATAGATAATCTTAAGTTTGTTAGAGAAACAGTTACACGTAAAGCCTTTTGGATTATTTTCATTTCCTTCCGGTGCGTTTCAGCCGTAAACAATATTTTTTTAAAAGCGCTGACACCTTAAAGCTTTTTCGAAATGTTGTTAAAGCCTATTCAATAAAGGAATAAAAAACGACGACTCTTATCAAATTATAGATACATGTTAAATGAAATCTGAAGAAGGAAATGGGAAGGTGGTCGATTTGTGGTGAGTGGAAATTAAGAGACTGTATTAGTCATATCATATATTTTCCACATAGGTTTGATTCCGATAATTATAACCTCGCTCTACAGAATATCATTTATTACAAACCCATCCTCTCAAACTGGAGCAGTTAAGAAGCCATTTAAGTTCCTAAATTGGTTTGGACCAAACCCGTACGTCAAGAATTAAGGGCTGGACGGAGATTCGATAATGTTTCAAATAAGTTACCAATGATCTAGAAAACTTGTGGTAAGATTTCTGAATAGCCGGTACAATTTGAAGTACCATCGTCTAGATATATTTTCAAAAACTTGCCGAGATCCCTGACTGGGTGTTCATTTTGGGACTGCTTATTTGTTTATGAAATTTTCAGATGAAGTTTTAGGCAATTCAGTGGTGTAATTCTTAAACTAATTTCTTATTTTTTTCCCCCAAGAAATATATTTCATAATAATTATGAAATATTTCATAAACAAAATATGAAATATTTCATAAACAAATTATGAAATATTTCAAAAACATAACAAGAAATATTTCAAAAACACAATATGAAATATTTCAAAAACATAACAAGAAATATTTCAAAAACACAATATGAAATATTTCATAAACAAAATATGAAATATTTCATAAACAAAATATGAAATATTTCATAAACAAAATATGAAATATTTCAAAAACATAACAAGAAATATTTCAAAAACACAATATGAAATATTTCATAAACAAAATATGAAATATTTCATAAACAAAATATGAAAAATTTCATAAACAAAATATGAAATATTTCACAAACAAAATATGAAATATTTCATAAACAAAATATGAAATATTTCATAAACAAAATATGAAATATTTCATAAACAAAATATGAAATATTTCATAAACAAAATATGAAATATTTCATAAACAAAATATGAAATATTTCATAAACAAAATATGAAATATTTCATAAACAAAATATGAAATATTTCATAAACAAAATATGAAATATTTCATAAACAAAATATGAAATATTTCATAAACAAAATATGAAATATTTCATAAACAAAATATGAAAAATTTCATAATCAAAATATTTCATAAACAAAATATGAAATATTTCCTAACCAAAATATGAAATATTTCATAAACAAAATATGAAATATTTCATAAAAAAAATATGAAATATTTCATAAACAAACTATGAAATATTTCATAAACAAACTATGAAATAATTCATAAAAAAAATATGAAATATTTCATAAACAAAATATGAAATATTTCATAAACAAAATATGAAATATTTCATAAACAAAATATGAAATATTTCATAAACAAAATATGAAATATGTCATAAACAAAATATGAAATATTTCATAAACAAAATATGAAATATTTCATAAACAAAATATGAAATATTTCATAAACAAAATATGAAATATTTCATAAACAAAATATGAAATATTTCACACACAAAATATGAAATATTTCATAAACAAAATATGAAATATTTCATAAAAAAAATATGAAATATTTCATAAAAAAAATATGAAATATTTCATAAACAAAATATGAAATATTTCATAAACAAACTATGAAATATTTCATAAACAAACTATGAAATATTTCATAAACAAACTATGAAATATTTCATAAACAAACTATGAAATATTTCATAAACAAAATATGAAATATTTCATAAACAAAATATGAAATATTTCATAAACAAGACAAAATATGAAATATTTCATAAACAAGACAAAATATGAAATATTTCATAAACAAGACAAAATATGAAATATTTCATAAACAAGACAAAATATGAAATATTTCATAAACAAGACAAAATATGAAATATTTCATAAACAAAATATGAAATATTTCATAGACAAAATATGAAATATTTCATAAACAAAATATGAAATATTTCATAAACAAAATATGAAATATTTCATAAAGAAAATATGAAATATTTCAAAAACAAAATATGAAATATTTCATAAACAAAATATGAAATATTTCATAAAGAAAATATGAAATATTTCTTAAACAAAATATGAAATATTTCATAAACAAAATATAAAACATTTCCTAAAAGTATTGAACATTTTTTTACAAATAAATTATGAAACTATTTTCGTGGCCGGAATTGAATACTGTAACGCATTACCATGAGTTAAAATTTTCTAAAATCGAAAAAAATTTCTCGATGAGTTTTTATAAAGAGCTCGTAGATCCTATGCAGAATTTATGACTCCATGTCCGCTATTCAAAGCTTAGCTAAAATTTCTCAACACTAATGAAAATACAGTGGCCATATGCATAGATCGGGGTGTCAATGCCGACTTTTTTGGACATCGAATGTAGAAGGAATTTTCTTTGTAGAATCTTTATTGTTTGGTTTGCAGTGTCGCATGGCTCACCAATTTGTTGAGACCTGTAATTACCATTACTTGCTTACTAAAGTTGGCTCTGCCACCTGCTGTTTGTACTGACCTGTTTAATAAATGATTTCCGAACACTTCGGACTTGTGTGTACTCTCTCCAGTTCGATAGGCCAAGGAGTGCTGGATAAAGCTTACTCTTCGTTCGATGCCTGTACTCTACGTCCCTCGTCCCTTCATTATTATGTTTATAGTACACCATTGTTTTATTGAGGGAATGATATTGTCTCACACTCAGTATTTGTACATTTGTCGCGTTTTACTTTCAATCGACCTCCATATAAATATTCGTTATTGTGCCACAAAACGATTTATGATCATTCCATATATCATCTTAAATCATACCACATAAATTATGTGGCATAAATAAATTATAGAAGAAAAAAAAACACACAAACATTCGCATAAAATTCCTTGTTTAGTTATCCGGGTACCTTGAAGGTCATATAAGGTTTAAATGATGCTGGCATTGTTAACTCTTGTCACCCACACGTTTGTACTCATTTAACAAAAGTCTGTACTTGTGTGTGTGTGTGAATAGTTCGGATGTGCAAGTGGCAACTTTTATGCCAGCTTTTCTTATGCTGTCAGCCTACGGACAAAGGCCTTTTTGGAAAACAAAAAACAGTTTGTGGCCTTTAAATTGGTCTTCAAATTTCATGTTAATGACGGGTCATCTCCAATTTACAAATATGTGTATGAAGTAGATGACGTAATCTCAACCACAATGACACTCAAGTTTAGAATGTCATGTACATCCGATTGCAATCATGGCTTGCATTTACATGCCACAAATTGTCTCATAGAAGTGTAGGAATTATTTTGTGAAATGAGTTGTCTTTTAAGTTGTTATCAGTTTATTCTGATTCGCAGACGGTCATCAGTTAAACGCAAGATACATTTACATTAAGCTGGCAATAGAAATGGACTCAATAATATTTGTAGCAAAATTTCAAGAAAAAGGATCACCAATTGGCGGAAATGTAAAGGAATGGCATTAGGTTTTATTTGAATTAGTTCAGATAAAAACAAAATAAACACAATATTTTTTTTTGTCTCTGAAACTGTTTAATTTTTGTTGTCGGATTTCAGACAAGTATTTTTTTTTAATTCAAGAACGCCACAGATGTACGGCTTTCTCCAACAAGAGGTGTTAATTTGAATCACCCGGTATTTGGGTAGCTGTCACATTTGAAGCATTAATTCTATGACATTTGACAAGTAGAAACTGAACCATTACTAAAAATGGAATGCAAACTATTAAAATACATTACAAAAATGGTGAAAATCTGGCAGCCACAGTTCGCAAAACTAAAAAGTTTCCGGGCCGTGTTATCTCTCGAAGAGGTGATCACAATTGGCCATCGAGTTCTAGTGATTTAACACCTTGCGACTTCTTCCTTTGGGGCCACGTGAAAGATACGGTCTACACCAACAACCCGGCGTCAATTCCAGACCTCAAAGATAGAATTCGTGAGGCTTTCGATTTGCAATGTGGTTATGGAAATTTTCATGAAAAGGATATGGTCCTGTAAGCGTGGTCGTGGTGGTCATTTTCCTGATGTTGTTTTTCATTATTAACGGCATACCTTCCTATTTATTATGAAATAAACATCCGATCATTTATCTAAAAAAAAAATCAATTTTTTATTGAATACCAAAATAACACCTCTTGTTCGAGAACCCTGTATTTGCTTGATAGCTCTCATACAAAGAAAACAACCCATTTTTAAGTCTATCTTGAAATCGCATACGAACTCTGACCTTATTGATATTTTGAATTGTACAATTTATTTGATCCCCGAAGAAACGCAGGACTATTAAACGATTCCTCATGCTCAAAGGCAATTCCATCACTATAATATTTAAAGAATGGTCCACTATTTGATAATATTTCATGTAAATAACGACATATGTGTATATGTACTCATACCCATACAAATGAATCTTTAATCGATGTGTGTTATGTTTCCTATTATAATTCGCATGTCCTTTTGTAATCGTTTGTCATTATATTTACATCTTCATTGTTGCCATGGGCAATATTTCCATAATGTGTGTAACTAATGATGACAATATGTACCAGAAAATATCTACTGGCTTATATCTTTGAATGCCTTTGAATGTTAGGATTAATATTCCGAGGAAATATTGTAGACATATGGAAAGAAGAGGCCGTTATGCAGTATGCCTCCATGCCTCCCACTTCATTAGGTGACAGCACATGTCAATTTGTTTAACAAGACCATGAAGCACAAGTCATACAACGAAGAGTGAGACATTTTGTACTCTAAAAATAGTTGATAACAAAATTATGAGAAATTTTACAAACAAAGTTCATCTGAGGCGGAGACACATATTTTACTTTGAAAATTGGCAATACCCATAGCGAGCCCGTTATAACTTAAGCGATTGCTCCTTGTATTTATTGTTTTTTTTTTGTAAGACCATCCGCGTAGCATGCAATGCAGTGCATTAGTATGTATACATAAACCGATCCTATACCAACTGGGAAATATAATTGCTAGTTAATGCAAATTGTGGACGATAGTAATCTCTAAGAGATATCCATCTTCTCTTGCGGCTCCCGGTCAGAGAGTAGACAAGCTCACCCTTTCATGACCGATGTTGCCTATAGGCAACTTATATGCTTCTGAGTCTCGCTACTTTTGATTTGTTTGACCTGCGATTTTTTGCATTTTGCAGCATTTTGTGTTGTTCAAGCTTACAGCTATTTGTTCTATTGTAATCTGTGCACGTGTTCCTTCAGTAGCCGTCCTCAGTAGCTGTGAACTTGTCAAATACCGTTTCGCAAAAAAGTGTTTATAAAGGGGTCTCCAACAAGAGGTGTTATTATGAATCATCCGGTATTTCGGTAGCTGTCACTTTTGATGCTTTTATTCTTTGACATTTGACAAGTAGAAACTACGCCATTTCTAAAAATGGAACGATACACGTTTCGACAACGTATTGAAATTATTCAAATTCACTACAAAAATGGTGAAAATCTTGCAGTCACAATTTGCAAAACGAAAGCATTTTTGGGTCGTCGTGAAGCACCTTGTCGGACCGCAATACACAAATTGGTGAAAAAATTCGAAATGTTGGGAAAAATTAGTGAGGTGAAGAATAAAACCCGTGCACGTCGCTCAAGAACAACTGAGAATATTGCTGATGTAGCCCACAGTGTTGAAGAAAACTCAGGTTTGTCCATTCCTCGCTGTTCTTTAGAATTGGGCATTCCACAAACGTCATTACACCGTATTTTGTATAAAGACTTAACACAAAAGTTAGGCTTATAAAGTTCAATTAACACAAGAACTCAAGCCGGCTGATAATCAACAATGTCGTGTCTTTGGTGATTGGGTCCTTGAAATGCATGAAAATGATCGGGAATTCAATCGAATCAAAATCATCTTGAATGATGAGGCGAATTTCCACCTGGGTGGCTACGTCAAGAAGCAAAATTGTCGAATCTGGGGCTCTGAAAACTCAAAAGTTATTTTTGAGAAGCCTCTCCATCCTCAACGTGTGACTGTTTGGTGCGATTTATGGTCCGGCGGGGTCATTGGACCTTACTTTTTCGAAAATGGGGTTGGGTCATTTTTATTGAATACCAACAAAAAAAATAACTCTAGTTGGAAGACCCTATACAAAAAGTGCTGAAACATATTAAACTAATTGTTTTATTTTAAAACCAATTGGAAAACTAAATAAATACAGGTCAGAGAATTTTTAAAAAAAAAAAAATTATGAGATACTAACGACTTTGTTTGTAAAATGTACCTCTACTGTCTACAGGTAACATCCTGTAACTGATGAACCACGATACCAAGGACTTTCAATTTTTTGTCAGCTCATACACGCTGAAAAATACGTCTTTTTTTTTGTTTACACACAAGTAAAACGCGTGTTTGGTGTTTGTAGCAAGTAAAGCTTATTTCCTTCTACACAAAGCTTATTTGGATGTAAATATAACTCGTTTGCTATTAGTATTACATATTTGTGTATAAGCAATAGCGTGTTTGGGAAAAACAGACAACGAACTTATTAAATTCAACAAAGTAAAACATTTGGGTGCGAATAAGTGTGTATTTGCAACTGTTTTAGTAATTTTTTGTTCTGCATTTACGCTCTTTAAAATAAAAGCAATACCGAGAGAATGAGATGGATTGTTATATAGAAATTCAAAAATTTAAAAAAAAAATAAAAAGTAAGTCGAAAATGCATACATATACATTTGATATTTATCACCTACAAACAAGTTTATATTTGTGGTATGGAAAAATATATATATGTTTGATGCGAACTTGTTTGCTGAAATTTGTTAAAATGGCCATTTTTTTCAGCGTGTAGTTGACTTAGCACTAACACATATATGAAAAATGTTTTGATCAGCCCATTTTAAATTGGGCATGAAAGGGTTAATGAAAATACGCATGATTATGTATATCCTGAGCAGCAAAAATCTCTTCTAGTCGTTTAATTATTGCAATTAGTCGTCATGAGTAAAGGAATGGTTATTAGGTGACATGAGAAGAGGTTAAAGTTGAGAATGTTACACCCGTAGTCGAGAGTGGAACATCGATTCACCATCGATTCCAACAACTTAACTTAGCACGCACCAGCCTCATACGAAAATTTCCCAAATACCTCACTTGCCGGATTATTTTATTATGGATTTTTTTATATTTTTTTTTATTTAATTACAATACAAAGTCTATATATTTATGTATTGTTTAAATTATTGTTTATTTCATTAAATGAACCATTCACCATTTGTCTTTGAACGAGCCATTTCGGCTAAATGTTCATGTATTTCTTAAATTTGTCTCATTTGATGACAAACTTCGAGTATTTGTTTTTATCCAAGTATTCCGATATTCAATTACTCTACTCTACATCAATTCAAAACATCCACGATGCACCAAAAGGTAAACAAAATTATTTACAAGTTTTTCAATTTGTGTATGAATATTTATAAACGTGCTGTATTTCATTTACAGCCCTTACACTTTGTTGCTCATGCTTACAGATTTGCTTTTCTTTTCCATTTTTGTTTGTATCTTTTTAAATTGTACATTTGTATGAAGTACTGCAGCGTTTCTTTTTTTATTTTCCTTTTTGCGCATAAATTGTATATTATTTATTCCACAAATTGTTTGAGCATATCCTTACAAAGATTTTCAAATCGTATTGTTGAGAATTTTTAAATCAAATTAAGGTGAAGGCAGAAGGTTTTATTTTGGAATTTAAGATAAATGGAAAATATAGATACATACCTTTAGATAGACAATTTCGTAATTGTTTTCGACTTAAAGTTCATTCATCTGAAAGAGGACAAAAAAGAAGACCGAATAATTGAATTTAAATGAATGAACTGGAATTTAAATGTGAGAAAGGTTTAACCCACTCTGACTCGATTTATGTGGGTCGAAATATAAACATAGTTGAAAAGATGAGCCGATCGAGGGACCAAATTGTATAACATTAGTCCGGTTCGAAGGATCAAAATTCGAATATTATACGGTGGTAAAACACTGACTCTTCCGAATGAGTTATAATTTAATACTTTTCTAAATTCAAAGACCGACTCGTTCGATTGAGTTTTCGTTCAGTTATAATTCTTTTACCTCGTGGTCGCCCAAATCAGACGGACAACTATTGATCAGCTACGAGAAACACTACGAGAAAATATGTGTTATTCATGTTTCAACAATAGTGTTTTAACGTTAAATAGAAATCATGTATTGGAAGACCGAAAGTGTACCACGAAGCGGTGTTGGCAAATGCAAAAAGGCCTTACCCTTAGATTAGGTTTGATTCAACAAACAAAGATATTGACTTTTCTATGAGGAGATTTAACCTAGGACAACCGGAAAAAGGCAGCCTTTACAACTCCACACGCAACAAAATTACAACAATTCTTCATCATAACACTCTTCCACATATTGGGGAGCCATTTACAATCAAATCACTCGGAGGCTGTAAGTTGGCCCATTGTGATATCCTTGATTAAAGAGAAGAAAGGAGGCGGAAAGATAGCGGATTTATGGAGAGAATTTTGTATACAGTATTGTATCAATCAATTTCGATAGGGAAGTTAAAGGTGCACTAGCCCACTATACAAGTTTGTCATGAACCCAGGTGAATGGGTGAGCGTTCTTATAGACCTTGACAGAGGCATAACAGATGTACTACTTATTCTTCCTCTTCGGGGTCATGTCATTACGACCATGTCGTTACGTGGTGCTAATGGATTTGGGTGCAGGATTTAATACAGGGTTTTCCAACAAGAGGTGTTATTTTGGTATTCAAGGAAAATTGAATTTTTTTAGATAAATGATCGGATGTTTATTTTATAATAAAGAGGAAGGTATGCCGTTAATAATAATATTCCTATTATTACTTGTTCCGAGTAATCGTAAATGTACTGTCTGACTACCAACAATCGAGTCATGGATAGTTTCAAAAGATGAAGCGTTCTTCCAATGCGGAATCCTTATGCTGCCAGTATCATGGACAACTTCCAGGCAATCGTTGGATACTACACTTTGTGGTGTTAATAGTAGTGCCTGTGACTATCGTGAATCTCGGCGTTGCCCTACATTACAACTAAGAGACAAATCTCTAAGTCATGTAAAACTTCTCTAGAAAACTCATTGGTCCTTCTGTACCGGTCGATAAGTAGACAAAAAAATAGGATCCTTAAGTCAAAGATTTCTGAGAAGTATCTGCAGGAGTTCAGTTTAACCTCTTCTGAACCTTTTAAAAAGTTCCAGACGAAATTATACCACTCACCCACTCTTGGAGTAATAAACAAAACAAATTAAATTTAAATTTATTTTTTGCTTTAAAAGCAAATGTTTGCAAAAATAATAAAAACAAGTTTAAAGAAAACAGTTGTGGTTATTCTTTGTTCATTACATACATTGTAATGAACAAAAAAAAAAAATGTTCGGTTTATTTGAGTACATCTGTTCTTTTGTACTTTGATGAATACATTTGAATTAAATGAAAACATTTCTGGGCTCTGTAAGCCGTACACGCTACATAACAGACATTCCATGGAGAAATTCAGCACGCAACTCGTTTACATAAACCACATGTTGCTGTGGAAATACATTTAAACAGCGTATATCAGAAAACGCAGTTTTGAGATATTAACTTATTTTTATGAACTGTAATTGTTTCCAAATATCATTCAGCTGGAACGATAGGATTAGAATGTCTGCTATTTTTAACATTAGTTTGCTGCAGTCATAAAATATAAAAAAAATACCGACACAGAAAAATGTTTGTTTTGGGGGCCGTCAAGATGTGAAAAATCACTATGAATAAGGAGCTGAAAATGAAATACTTCGGTTCAGTACATTTCTCATTTCCCAGCAGAAGATACTTCAGTTGTCACAAAACACATTTTTTATTAAAGTGCTAATAACTTGTTGTCGTAAAGGAATTTCAATATTGGAGTTTGGTTAAAAACAAAGGAAAACAAAAATTAAAATAATACCCTTTAAGTGGACGATTTATTGTATTCTATATCGCCCAGTTTGCCCAGTCTATCGCCCTGTTTGCTCTAGCGTACAAGTGAAACAATTATTGCAGTGGATATTGTAAAACCTTTGTTAATACTGCTCTGTAATTGGGAGAGGAAAGCGGATACTTAACCATCGATTTGAGACGCATCGAAGTTGGGAAAGATGAAGAAATAAAACGCAGCAAACTTTGTCGATCTTCCTAAAATCTAGCATAGAGTTCGACATGAGGTTCAGGATGAGTGTTACAGCCGTTGATAGTCGAGCATCATAATAATTTTTCTAGTTGTTATTCTACATATATATGTGAGTCTTATAACCTTATTGATGATTTTAAAATAATTTGAATTGAATTCTAACATAAGTCTTTGTCATTTGTTGTATTGAAACTACGCAACGGAAAAAGTAGCTGTCTTGATTTAGTAGAATCCTCTCTAATGTTGCCCACTTGAAATTGCTTAAACCTAAATTGTGTTATGCGATCTTGGCACCACTCTTTACTTACGGTCTTTGTACTCTTTGCTAAATAATTCCTTTGTGTCATTGTTGGAAATAATATTGCGATCGAACTGGAAATTTTCTATTTATAAAAAATAAATTTGTATATGTCAGTGCCGAAGGAACAAACATTTAAAAAATTAAACAATTGTATAGTGCCAAATGTGACCAACTATAATAATGAAATAATTACATTGTTGGAAATTATAATACTAACCATTATTTTGGTTTATGAAACTTTTTTTTTTAATATTGGACTTCAATTGTTTTATTAACGAATTTCCTCTGGTACGTATGATTGCTATTAATTAATTGCCAACATGGCGTATGCTAATCATGTTTATTAAATATCACTCATACGTCATAAGTAAAATGCAATATCAAATTTGATTTCAGTATATTTGTTTCAAACTACATTTGGGGAAATATGTGTTAAATCAGTTTCCCGCATACTGATTAGGATATTTATTGGATTTTATTCTATTTTTTATTTTCAAAGAGAAGAAAATGATATTTGCGTCTAATATTTTTTCAGTGGAATTATTAATTTCAAGAAAAAAATCGTATACAACTGTTAATTTATTTATTTTTTTATTTATTTGTTTTTATATTTTTTTTTTTATTTTTATTTTTATTTTTATTTTTTATTTTTTTTATTTTTTATTTTTATTTATTATTTTTATGTTATTTTTTATGTTTTATTTTGTATTTTTTTTTTTTTTTTTATTTTTTATTTTTATTTTTATTTTTTTTTTTTTATTTTTATGTAGTTACAATACTAAGTAAATTTATATTCTAATTTTGGGTCCAAGGGTAAACACAGACAATATGGCTAGATTTTTGCGGCGAGAGGCTAAAGCCTCTGGTGGGCATCGAACCCACAGCCCCCATGCTGATATGCAAGCACGCTACCAGCTAACCTACAGGGGCGCTTCACAACTGTTAATTTTTTTAATTTCAATTTAAGGAAATCAGTTTTCATTCCAAAAAATGTACAAAATATACGTTTCTTATATGGCAATCTAGCATTTCCATTTATTCTTTGAGACAAGACGTTCGACGACTGTTGGCGAAGGGGGTAGTAAAGCAACAGGGGTAGCAAAACAGTCACGAAATTGAAATTTGGTGAAATTTCGTATAAAAAATATTTTTTTGAACATTGTCAATTTTATATTGTTCTTCAGTTTAACATGGACTGACTCATACATGACATTGTTTGAATCACTCAATGTTTCCATATATGGCGTCCCCAAAACATTGTTCATTTATGTAAATTTCCATGGATTATGGGATAGAATGGACAAAATAGGGCCAGTATGGTTGCATGGAGAATTTAAAATATTACAATTTGCCATATGTGCAAGTCTTTGCATCGTTAATGTGCAACACATGTACAACATATTTGTATAAGTGTAGACTTATATAAATATATAATACACGTGCGTGAGTATATTTAAAAAATTGAGAATAGAGAAACTTTTTAAAAAAAATAGTGGCACTATTGCCACTAAAAGCTTCAAAAGTGACAGCTATAGAAATGCCTTGTGATTCAAAATAACACCTCTTGTTGGAAAACCCTTTAGAACTATGGAGAAGGATGTTGATTTTTACAGAACTTTAACACACAAAAAAAAATGTTTTTGAATATTATTACTCTATAAACTGTCAACTTCCAATAAGAATGTAAACAAACAATGGAATGTAAACAATGAGTTTAACAATCAAAATTCTATCCAAACGGCAGATCAATACTACTACCACCGACGAGACGCGTCTACCAATGGTTGTGTACTAGGGTGGAGTGAAATTCAAAAAACCTCGGAAAGAGATGTAGTCTGGAGTCCTAATGAGGGGAAAAATAAAGAAAAAACATTTTAAAAATTTTTAGGGTCGCGCCACTCCCTCGAAATTTGGAAATTATCGCTATTTTGGCGTTGATTTTAGAAAAATCCTAAAAATTAACGACTTAACTCATTCGAAATTTAAAAGTTTGAGCTTGTTCAGTGCCCAAACAAAAGTATTTGTGGCAAATATGAGGATAATCGACTAATATTTGTAGCTTTGGTGGCGATTTCATTGTTCAGTCAATTTTCTGAAGAAGGGACGATTTGACTTATTTTACTTTTTGAAATTTTTGAACAATGAGAAAATTTTTTTTAAATTTTTTCATGCCCTTATTTCATTGTTTACGCTATTGCAAACATTTATTGACATACAACTTTTTAGGATTTTTCTAAAATCAACGCCAAAATAGCGATAATTTCCAAATTTCGAGGGAGTGGCGCGACCCTAAAATTTTTTTAAAATTTTTTTCTTTATTTTTCCCCTCATTAAGACCCCAGACTACATCTCTTTCCGAGGTTAACTTTTTCAAATTAAAAAAAAAAACATGTTTTCACTCCACCCTATTGTGTACAGTGTACTTTCGCTGACGCATCATTTCTCTCCAGTAGACACCAAAAATCACTGATAATTTAGCTAGCATTCGAGTTCAACACACTCTCAACATAACGAAAACTTTCTAATCAGCTGTTTGCATGGCTCAACCTTCTATTATTGTGGCAGTCTGAGAATACGAACATATTTTGCAGAATAGACAACTTGAATGAATATTATCGTTATCACATGTACTTTTACGGGAATTAGAACAGCTGCAGATTTATTACTAATTGCTTTCCCATCTAAATAGACATCTCGCATGTTTAGCAACGTGACAACGAGTGACTGGTGGTTGACATTCATAAAATTAAAACGATGTAACGAATATAAAAGAATAAAAAATGCGCATTTTAAATACAACTAATTTGTTATGTTTGCATAAGAAATTACGTGGCATTAAGTAAACGTGAAAATAATTAAAATGTGCACACATACACCCTCGCACACATCCATAGAGTCGCAGTTTGAAAATTCCAAGAACAGATTCAAAATGTATTTGAAGTGAATAACATGAACGAAAACACCCAACACTCAACACCAGCAAGCTACAAATTATAAAGCATCCCAGCAAAAGTAGAATTAATTGTTCAATTGGTTCTAGAACGTATGTATTGAACAGACATGCGTATATACCCCATGGATTATGTGCAAAGGATTCTCCTCAAAATGGCCACCTTAATGATCGATTCCTAGAAAGAGTTTGCAGAACTTTAGGGCATTTTTAACAGAATCGGTCTTTTTCATTGGAAATTATTCGGATGAAATTCTTCTAGGGTCTAGGGGTTTTCTGTTCACTTACTGTTTTATTTCCAAGGAAGTCATATTTTTTTCAATCCGTCACACAACCATGATTTCCCCCGTTTTTTTTTTAAAAAAACAGTAAGAGATCAATATAATATTTAATTTCAAAATATCAATTGAGTCTGAGTCAAATGTGTGTGACAAAAACACCACATGACCCCACTTATAAATTGTCGCCAAATCACGGTTGACTGCTGCATTCAACGCTTGCCTTTTGTCCATGACCTCCAGAAGACTTGGCCGAATATGAATGACAGAGGTTGCTGTCATCCACAAGAGAGTGGTTTGGGTTTACAGTCTGGCTCAACAGGGCATCAATGAAATCTAGTTAAAGATTTACTAAAAACAGAATTTGTGTTGGTCGGAATGGTATATTTACATGATTTTGTTTTAAACTATCAATGGGAACAATTAGTGCTTCTATAGTAATCTGTTCCTGAATCCATTACTTCGGAATCTATTACAAAAGTTGTGCTGGGCTGTGTGTTCGTTGTGTTTATGTACAAGATACATACATTGCTCATGCATAGAAATATAACGATGGCTTAATTTAGAAGGGGCGTAATTCGGTTTTTTTTCAAAATCGCATTTTGATATTTTGGTAGACCATTGTCAAATACACATCCCACAAACATTTCACGGCTTTGTGATCAAAAATACCGGATTTATTGTTTATATATATCAAAAAAAAAAATTAGTTTCAGAATTAAATTTGTTGAGCATTTTGATTTAAAATTGCCTTTACAACTTGTTTATGTCTAAAGTTTTCCAAATGTGATAAAGTTTTTACCATCTCCTGTAAAGTTACGAAAATGCCAGTTAGGCCCTTTCTAAATTAAGCCATCAATAAGTATGAGCGTGTGTTGTCTTTCTCAGTCTTCACAGCTTAGGTGACTTCGCATAGATTTATAAGATTCGTATAAATAACAGCGTTATGTAGAAAAACTTGCAAATTCGATACATTTTGATTGCATTTTATTCAAATTCAATTCTATACTTCAAACAAAGGCCATACAGAGGACAGACGTCCCAAGTCGTTTGCTGAACATTTCCAAGATGGTATTTAAACAGTACTTGTTTTAAAAAAGACATTTGTTTAAAAAAAAAAACATTATTTGCTTTGAAAACCTTTCAAATGCCAATTACTGACATCTAGAGTGTGTAGCCGAACTAGTGTGTTAAAAAACGAAATGGAACGTCTGCCCTCTTTGCTACAAATAGACTTTTGATTTCTTTGCTCAGTTATCTGTTTAATTTACATTTGAGATTTTATTTTTTTAAATTTATATAAATTAGTTTTTCTTTATTCCTTTTGAAAAATAATATCTTTAAATTTAATGACTTTTCCAAATATTGGAGCTTGCGGTTCAAAGCCAAAAGTCTTAAATAACCATTATCAATTGTGGATAATTAAAAAGAATTCAATTGTCCACTTATGTAAATAAAATGTTGTTTCACAATTGCTATGAACATTTTTCATCTTAACAGTCAACGACACATTGGAATATTATCTGGCGTAGAGGTTTTCTTAACATGACAACACATACTCCATAAATCTGCATATGTGTGAGCAAGTGACACCTACTGAGTGTATTTTAAAAACCACTTCTCATATTTAACAACAAGAACACACACACACATAAAAATCATAGTTTTGCAAATGACAGAGTTATATTTATTATGCTGTACATTTCTAAATACGAGGAAAATAGGCGTGTTTTCGTTACACTGCTAGCTTAGATAATCGCTTAAATTGTATGGAGAGCTAAGCGATATTTAGAGTGGATAGAAATTATCGCTTAAGTGCATTGCTAATTTAAAAAATAACAAAATGCCAAATGAACAAATATATGATTCATTGTAAACTAATACAGAAGAAGAAAATAAATACAAATTTGTTTCGAAACTTATGGACGAATTGTTAGAATATAGTTGTATGTGCAATAATTGTCACAACACTTACATATCATGATTACACCGTGTTACAAAAAATAGATTTTTTTCTGTCCTACGAACCAAATGCACATATTCGGAAAGAGGGGAAAAAATAAAAATACACGTGTATCGGCGATTTTCATGTACACGTCAGAATTTTTTTTTTTTTAAGTTTGCAGTATGAAGCTCGTTGTTGCCTGTGTGAAAGCCTTTGGACCGATTTTTACCCCTTTTTCAGTGATCTAATCGAGCTGATTTTTGGCAGGCAGACTCGTGGAAATGGCTGTATCACGTCAAATTTTTTAAAAACAATTTTTATCAATTCTCAGATTTTCCCCAATTTTTATTATTTTAAAAAAAAAAATATTTTTTTCACTTTTCTTAGCATAACTTGAAGAGACTCCAAATTTTTAAACTACTTAAGCGTTACGAAAAAAAAATGTTTTTTGAACTGAAACCTTAAAAAAACGATAACCATTTAAAAAAAAAAAAATTATGAAAATCTGAGAATTGATAAAAATCTATTTTTTAAAAAATTTGACGTGATACAGACATTTCCACGAATCTGCCTGCCAAAAATCAGCTCGATTGGATCACTGAAAAAGGGCTAAAAATCTGTCCAAAGGCTTTCACACAGGCCACTACGAGATTCATAAAGGGTGTTTTTTATTGGGGTATAGAACTTTACGTTGGCATCACTTTTTTAACTGGCGGCTCTTTTGTCAGCTGTCAAGTGATTAATATTTAGTTTGGTTTGCCATTTCATCATGAACAGGTTGACAAAAGAACAACGCTTGCAAATCGTGCAAATTTATTTCGAAAGTAATGGTTCAGTTCGCGAAGTTCACCGCAAGCTCCGTCCGAATGAATCGATTCGCCACCGTGCACAGCAATTGGAGCTTTGTCCATCAACTTTATGGAAGATTTTGCGCAAAGATCTTGGCTTGTGACCTTACAAGATCCAGCTTGTGCAAGAATTAAAGCCGCGAGACCATGCAATGCGTCGTGATTTTGGTGTATGGGCCGAAAATGAGATTCATCTCGATGCTGATTTTCATCACAAAAGTGAAATTGGAACTGTAGAATTGGCTTTATTCGAGCCAGCCGCGGCGGCCACATGCCCGAAATCATTTTTAAACATTAATGGCATAAAATTATCCTTCCAATAAAGCCAAATTGATGGAAATTAAAACGATTTTCTTGTGTTTTATTTCAATTCGAAGTTCTATACCTCAATAAAAAAACACCATTTACATCTGCAGCTTGATAATCCTCCTGTCGCAGTTATAGTAATCTTGAACGAAATATTTTTATTACTCATCGGCTTAAGTTCCATCTAAGAACGGGTAAAGTAAACACAGATTCCATATACCTGCTATGAGCAATGAATATTTTTCGTACATGGTACATGACACCAAGGTGCCCTCAAATATCCTAGAACCTGGTAAAGCACAGGGAGACATTTAAGAGAATTATTTCAATCCTTTTCCATCCGGTGCCCGATAAGCTTCATGTCTCTGAAGCAAGGGTTATGTGACGACCGCGAGCTGGGAGCTAGTAAATCTCAGGAACTGCTCTAAGACATCCACAAGACATTCACAGGACTGAAACAAACATATGGAAAAACGTAAACAATACTAGAGTGTATCGAGGAAGACTCAGAATAATTGCTGGATGGCACTATGCAGCTCAGTAGAAGGCACATTTGAAGCTGTATTTATAAGGAAATTACTCGCCTTCAATGTAGAGCCAAATGAGGGTCGCAGAGCATAGATATATTTGTTGGTAGGGGATCACAGCCATGCGGCGTCATCTCTGTCTATTATGGAGCATCGCTAAGAACGGTATTCTCTTCTATCGAGACAAGGAGAGTTTTAAGGTTGTCGCATATGCTGTCGATGTGTAAATATCAGTGAGTATACAAATTATATCGTGCACAGCTCACTAATTCGAGAGATGTTTCCTGTAAGTTTCCTAGAACACTTTGAGATAAAGGGTTTGCCAATAAGAGGTATTATATTTCGGTAGGTGTCACTTTTGAAGCTTTTCTTCTTTGACATTTAACAAGTAGAAACTAGGCCATTACACAAAAACGATACGAAAAAAACGATACAACGCATTGAATTTATAAAAATTCACTACAAAATTGGGGAAAATCTGCCAGTCACATTTCGCAAAACTAAAAAGTTTCCGGACCGTGTTATCTCTCGAAGAGGTGATCACAATTGGGCACCGAGATCTTGTGATTTAACACCGTGCGACTTCCTTTGGGGCCAAGTGAAAGATAAGGTCTACGCCAACAGCCCAGCGTCGATTTAAAACCTCAAAGATGGAATTCGTGAGGCTATCAAGGACATAAGGCAGCGTTTCTGCAATTTGTTATGGACAATTTCATGAAAATGATATGGTCCTGTAAGCTTTAAATTACAAATGAACCAATTTTGATTAAATATTCAGGGATTTTTCAGAATCACAAAGCGGGTGACATTTTAGATCATAATCAGACGAAAGCCCGTGGCACCGCCAACATGCTTTAGAACATGAAGGGGCCATGGGGTATAGGGTATGGTACAGTCGATATCGCATGACTTTAGCATTCTATCTTAGTTTTTCTTGTACATTCACAGTCAGCTGTAGCCTACGCTGTACATTATTGAAGTGCATTGAAAGTTTTCCCAAATTAATTACGGCGGTTCGTTAAAAGAACAATTCAATGACATTTTGAAAATCAATTCTAATTGAGTTTTATGGCGATTTTCAATTGTTTGAATGCGTGTGTAATCAACTACTGTCCAATTCCAACTAATAGTCAACATTCATTGGAACATCAAACCAGAACAACTCGATGTGACCAAATGTATTTGTGGCAGACATTGAATAAAAATAAATTACTGGTGATCCCATAATGTTAAGGCATCCCACAGGGACCACCGCAAAGGCAGTTGTAGCGAAAAGGCTGAGAGGAACAGTTGGAAATGTGTGATATGAAGAAAATGGCACCTGCGGTGAAACAGTTTGTGTTGTGATGCATTTTCAATTCGTTTTTGAAATTCATGTTTATGTGGCACAACAGGAAACCGGGAGGGATATTTTGCAGTATTATTTAGAACTCTCCCCTGATTGTAACGGATAGTTGTACGCGTTTCTAGTGATTTGTGAATTTATAATTAACATTTCATTTAATTAAAGTTTTATGGAATTATTTATTTTTAGGGCAAATTACCATAAGCCTTATTAAATAGATAAGCCTTATTAAATATATCTATAACTGTTTGGCTTATAAAAAAGCACATTGTTTCTGCCACAAACTATAAACAGTTTGTATGTGCAAACAAAATAAAACCATGAAATAAATAACATACACTAATAAGTTAAATTAGGATAATAATATATTGAAGAGTTAATTACACAATTTTCTATAAAAAAAACAAACATCAACAATCAGAACCATAATAGGTTGAGAGGAAAATACTAATAATGACACTGCATGTGTTACTTTAGTTTTTCCCAATATTGAATTGTGTTAAATTGTGCGGCAAAAAAAAGTACACACGCTGACAAATCTTTTTGGTTGTATCAAATATTCATTTACAAGTTTTGAGCGTGTTTGGGAAAAACACACAATAAACCTATTTAATTCAACAATGTTAATTTTTTGTTTGTCTCAACGCTCTTTCAGATAATAACAATAACCGTGAGAATAAAATGAATTGATATATAGATATTCAAAAATTGAAAAAATCAATAAAAAGTAAAATGACCATTTTTTTAGCGTGTAGTAAAATTTTCTGTACAACTAACATAATTGTAATCGAGAAAATAACTGGACATTGACTTAGGAGAATTGTGTAATGAAATTATGACATATGATAGCTATTAGTTCAGCCTATAAAATGAGTGTATGGAAAGGGTACTACGCCATGTAGAACATTTGTGGAAAAATCCACTTTTGGTAATATAAAAAAAATATTTTTTACCAATTGCACATTTTATTAGTTATTTTTTTGAGATTATGTTATGTTTAAAAATTATTACAAAAAAATTAAAAAAAAAAACAATTTTTTTTCAAATTATGTGTCGGCATAAAGGCAAAAATAATAATGTTTTAGAAAAAAAAATTTAAATAATTTTTTTTAAATTAAATAACACAAACAATCCAGTAAAAAAACATAAACAAAAACTTGAAACAACAATTTAAAATTATGAGATCCCATAGGTTCACATAAACCATGTCTCAAATCGCACTTAACTGAGATAAATTTCACATAATTTCAGCCTGGCGATTCGATTTATGAAACGAATCCCATATGTACTGGATGATTATCCATCCATTTAAATATTAAAAAAAATATTTTTTTTTTACAACAAATGCACTTTTTGGGGCTTATGTCCACGAGTGATTTATTTTATCTATACTATGTCATTTATATGCACTTACCTACAGTTTGAGGTAATTTTTCGATTTTGAGGCCTTTTTCCCTAGGGCACTAGCGGCATTCCCCCTCCTTCTCACAACGATTTTCCTAATTAGTGCACAATTCTGAAGGGATTGACATTTTCATTTTTTTTTGTGGTAAAGTGCAGTTAAGCCTTTTAACTAAACACAAATTTACGGAAATTTTGGTATTTTTTTAAAACTTATTGATTTTCAATGGAGTCACTACCTGCATTTTTAATCTGTTATTGGAATCCACAGTCATGCCATTCAAATTATTCAAAAATCACACCATTCCTTTCAAGAATTCCCTTTAAACGCATACTCAATTTACATCACATTTGTTTACAGCTTTTGTCACACATGCCTATAATTATGTTCCATAAATGCCTGGTTTTCATTACATTGAATACCGGCAATACCTGGAATACCTGGACGTTTGCATGGAAACACACAGGAATCACATACACACACTAAGTCGTTATCCTGTCTGTCTGTGGTCTACCGCGTCTGCAGTGGCATGTGACAGAATTATTTGACAAGTGTTGCACGTTGTGGTACTCACAAAATTATTCAGTCAATTGTAATCATAAAGGACAGTGTTTATAAAATTTTAAGTGTACCATGTTTCTATCTAGTAGTCTCTTTTTTAAATCATATATAAATATAAATATTGACAGTATCTTTCCGCTTAAAAGTCAAGGCTATGTTGCCCGAACAGTGGTTGTATTGAAAATGAATTTTAAAATTATTCTATTTCTTTCTCTGAGTGTATGCCCCGGGTGTTCTCCATTCACTGGCATTTGAACAGAAATAAAATCGTGTTTTTTTCCGGACACAATCAGCAGAATCACACCTTGTAAAATTTCAAACAGTTTGATATGAAATAAATTTGGATTATCATTGTAGAAATCCTTTTTGAATGTATGCATAACTCAGTATATATTTACAATAAGGGTATTCATGAACATGTTGAAAGCTTTACGGCAGAGGAATTTGGTTCATAGTCCCTCAACAACCTAATGTTCATGAACACTCTAAATGATTGACATATGTATACATAAACACACACACACACCTACGCTCGATACGTGTATGTCTGAAGGTGTCTTTTTATGCGTGTGTCTAATATGATGTGTGGTTTATGGTTCACATCTTTTTCTGTGTTTTGTTCAGATATGTTTTGGTTTCGCGGTTACACATACAACATAGAGGCCATCATTGGGGATTTTCATGGTTATGAATTTGGTATCCGGAAACTTCACATCTGCAATTCATAACACATCTGTGCGTTATCAATTTGTTAACTAGAAATATTTGCTGGTGTTTTGGGATTTCCCCAAACAAGAACACATTGAATTCATTGAACTTCAGGGAATAATCATGAATGATATGGATACACACACACACACAGTACGTGATAACACATCATATTCTATCAGAAACAGATGTTGAACAATGTTTTTATAACAACTAACTCGGGTTTAGTAAAAGTTTATATGGAATACCACAAATCAGTTTAATAAGAAGTAGTGAAATGAGAGTTAAGACACTGACTGGGAATCCACTGACATTGTACAGTGAAAAATATTGGCAAATACTTGTGTTTTTGTAATTTAAGAAATATTTGGTATCATTTAGGAAAATATTAGATGGGAACCAAAAAAAAATGGAACAAATCCGTGAAAAATTAAACCAATTTCAATAAACAGAAACTAATTTCAAAGGTTATCCTAAAAATCTGTTAAAACTATTTAAATGGAAAAGAAGTGTTAAAGCGATTTACATAATAACAAATTTAAAGTTATTATTAAATTTGCTAATTAAGTTATGCACAACTGTGATTTTGTTTTCCTGATAAAGTTGGTCAGCTGTTTTTAATTGCATTTTTAAATATTTATTATTTTTATAGCACATTCCATGCTTTGGCATCGCACCGTTAGAACTGCACAATTTATTAACCATAAAAAAGATTTATTTGTTGTACTTTAAGTCCTTAGTAAACAATAAATATTAAAATGCTTCATTTTTTTTTTTCAAAAATAAAATTGTAATATGGCATGCCCTTGCTTGGTCAACAATAAATAATAGAATGTTGCAGTCTGTACGGTATAACATTTGATAAAAAAAAGTACGTGATGTCATTGATGTTGGACCAAGTGTAGTACGTGTACGACGAGTGTGCACATAGTGCAAATACTCATGCTTCAAAAGCTATGGATGATTGCGTTGATAAGAGAATTTTTGTATAATTTTTTTCCTTAAACTAATAAAGACTTTTTCATAAAAAACTAACTATGGAAATGTTTTTTTTTATATTTTACTAGCTGATTGTGCGTGTGTTGAGAAATGTAAACACCAGCCATTCATTTTTTTCAATGCAATCTACATATTTCATTAATATAATGGACATAATCATTGTTTCATAATAATGGGTTCAAATTTCCATGTAAAATAACCCGAGATCTAACATTCAGTCGAAAAAGGTGTGATGATTTATTGTGGCCATTCAATGGGGCCTCCAATTCACCTATGATGAGTCTGGCATTAGGCGAATTGGTGGTCTGACCGCCCAATAATTATTTTTGTAAAAATATATGTGATTCGTTGACGGTAGACGATCAGCTGTTTGAGTTGGGGTTGCATTTTGCATGTGTTAGAGAGAGTCAACTAGAACTAGAGGGACCGATCAGCTGTTTATTGTTATTGATTTCACTTCGACATTTTGCGCGCGGTAATTATTTATAAGTTGTAAATTAAATTTTATAGTTTAAAGTTATGAGTAATGTATTTATAAACGAAGTCAAGTTATATTTTGTACAAATGCTCTTCAATTAGCTGTTTTTGTTCTGTTTTGTCTTGCCGTCGTCTACCGTCAAAACTAATCGCACAATATTGAGCCTACCGTCAACCGTCAAGACTAATTGGACCTATAGCCTCTGATTTTAAATGTTGAGGAACCGATTTGATTCTGGATCCTTGACGATGACCAACCTGTTCGCCGGTATGCCATTATTGCCAAATGAAAATACAACCCAAATTAAGCCCTAAAAAAAAAAAAAAAATATGGTAAACATAATTTCATAAAACTTTTGGGCGCCTATTTTCGCATTTTGGGGTCAAATTTCATTTGGATGTATTTTAGGACACACAAAATATTTTTGGATGTAATTTCTTTCGGCGAAGAAAAAAAGCATTGATTTTTTATTGAAAATTATCTAAAGTCAATTTCCCATAAGTCGAACCACGACTATCCCCTAGAAAATTTCGACTTTGAGATATAAAATTCTTGAAGAGAATTGTCTCCTTAAATGCCACTAGACTTAAAGAAAATTCGTTTTATGGATGTTCGAGTTATGAAAGTTCCTCTCTAGTTTATTTCTTGTGAACACCAAACAAAATAAATTCAGTGATCACATTTTTTTGTAAAAAAGTCGTTCTAGCAACAAACATCATTAAAACAAAATAACACATTTTTAAAAATATATGGTCTATAAAAAAATTGGGCGGTATGTCCGAAACATAATTTGGCGTAAAGTCCGGGCACCAAAATATGCGTCTGTTTAATGAGGCTTTATTTTGTATCCACAAATCGTATGTTGCTCCAGTGTCCGTTCCGTACAAAGTTCTGAAACTCCACAAGATGAACGGATTAATGGATGGGGAACTATTTGCATTTTTTTTTGGGTGTATTTGCATACCCAATTTAATTCTAGTCCCCAATTTAATTTGTAGGATGGGGGCCTATATGGATTTATTATTTATCCATTTCCATACCTTAGTCCGTTGCTGAAAAATTAACAATATAGTTTCAAGGGATCTTTGAAACTCTAATTTTAAGTAAGCTCATTTTCTGAACTCAGTTTCTCCCAAACTATTTGTTCAATGTAAAAAATAAAAACGGCATAAAAAAATAAAAAAATTTTTTTGAAACTACCTTTCAATAATACTTCATATTCGAAGGTGTACGGCGAACTTTTTTTTTTTTACTTGTAACCTGGTACGCTCTAATGTACTGCCCTGTTCCCGAATCAATTTCATTCCGTTTTAATCGCCACTTTCATTCCACCCAAGTGAAAGATCTGTGATAGCTTTCACATGAAATACATTTTTAATGTTTTTTCAGGTTCATTTTTTTGCAGTTTTTTTTTGTATTTGTGCTTGACTTTTTAGTTCGACTTTTGAAATAAATTTGGAAATTTTTAAATAAATTTTTTTATTAAATTGAACTGAAAATATATTGTTGGTATAATTGTGAGGGGATCGATTTTTGGGAATTGTAGGGAATTTTTTACGCTTATGTGGGTTTATCTTAAAAATTCTATGAGCAACACTGGGTCGTCCACGATTTCAAGAGGGAAACAGCTGTCACTGTCAAAAAAGAATTTCAGAACAACCAAAATGAAATTTAAAAATAAAATATCCCACAATAAAATTATACTGTTTTTATAGAAAAGTTCTTAAGTGCTCCTTTATTATTTTATTTATAAAGATCAACGTTGAAACGTAAGCTGAATCAATCATTGAACATCCAAAAAGTATTCGCCATCTAACCCCCCGGTCCTATGAAAACAATCGCAATGTGTTTAACTAGTTTAGCAAGCATTCCTAAAGTCAAAATGAAACCGCCATTTGATTCCTCAATACTCACATTTGACATAATACTCGTAACATAACTTGCAACCACAATTCAGCTAGAATAATCGAGACAATGCGATGTTTACCGACATTGCCACAACTGAGACACATTTATGATATCATTGATTCAAGTGAGACTTACATTGCGTAAACTTTTCCCACCATAACCAAACAAAAAGCAATGGAGGTATAAATAAGAAACATACACCTTTTTTCTTTTAGTTTTGCAAAAAGTTTTCATTTCAGCACTTATTCGGAGCAAAGTATTGAAGAAACACGCAATTACAATGGGGGATTTAATAATATACAGTTTTGTGCAAGAAAACAATTTATAGCGAGCAAATAAGCAAAACGTGTTAAAAGAATTTTCAGCTTTCGAAGCGAGCAAAGAACCAAAATATGCTGGAATCATCGTTTACGTTCAGTATGGGATTTTATGATAATTGATTGCATTTTCGAAGCAGATGGAATTATATAACTTCTACGTTAGTGACTCACCATAAATTTCTAAGTTTTTCTAATATGTTTTCACAACTTATCGGGATTAGAACCGCGGAATAATTGTCGTCGACCCCAATTGATTTGATATGAATTTCAGCTATATTATACCGTAACTTAAAAAACGTCTTTTGGTGTGACTCATGAACAAAACAATTTACAAATTATACACGAGGCCTCATGTAGTGGTGGAAGCATAGTCAGTTTTTTCATTTCATGACGATTTGTCCAAAAAATGTTATCTAACAGCTGAGATTATTTTCAATTATTGGGTACCCACAGCACCGTCGAAGGACTTCCAAATGTCCCATAAACAGTTAATTTTTGCGATAGTTCAACGATTCCGTACAGAAGGTGGGAGACGGTTGGAGGCTGGAAAAATACATTTCTGGATGGTCAGAAAATACCGAAGAGTGGGGAAAGCGAAAAATTATTCAAAAATGGACCAACGAGGGAAACTTTTTTGATCTAAATTATCTTGACACAATGCTTGGAAATTGCTCACAAAAATAGTAAAGAAAATTAACCGTTTCAATAAATTCTGAGAAATAAAATGCCAAAATATTTATAACATAAAAAAATGAAAAACATTTTTCAAACTGAAGATTTTGGTTTTGGATCAATTTATTATCTTTAAAATTCTATTTATTTAAATACAGGCATTGTCCCGACTTACACGATGACCCTATGTTTTTTGCTTTAAAAATGTAAAGAAATGTCATGAACGTTTACACGATGACTTTTATTATTCTGCTCCGGTACAGGGCACAATAATGGAAAGTAGAATAGAGAAGGTAGAAAACCCAGGTTTGTCTATTCCTCGTCGTCCTTTGGAATTGAACATTCCACAAACGTATTTTGCATAAAGACTTGGGTCTTAAGGTTTATCAGTTAACACACGAACTCATGCCAGCTAAAAAATCATCATGGCTGATGAGGCCCATTTCCACCACGGTGGCTACTCATCTGGGGCTCGGAGAAGCCAATCCATCCTCAACGTGTGACTGTTTGGTGCGGTTTATGGACCGGCGGGGTTATTGGACCTTAGTTTTTCGAAAATGGTTTTGGATCAACAGTGACGGTGAATGGATTGCGCTATCGAGAGATGATTAATGATGTTTTATAGTGGGAGTTGGATGATATTGATCTGGATAACGTTTACTTTCAACAAAACGGCGCTACGTGCCCCACAAGAAACGAAACCATTGCTCTTTTACAGGACAAGTTTCCGGAACGTGTTATCTCTCGGAGAGGTCATCACAATTGTCGACCGAGATCTTGTGATTTAACAACTTGCGACTTCGTCCTTTGGGGCCACGTCAACAGCACAGCGCCGATTCAAGACCTCAACGATAGAATTCGTGAGTATATCTGGGACATCGGGCAGCCACTTTGCGATTTGTTTATGGAAAATTTCATAAAAAGGATATGGTCCTGTAAGAGTGGTCGTAGTGGTCATTTGGCTGATGTTGTTTTTCATTATTAACGGCATCCCTACATCTTTATTATGAAATAAACAACCGATAATTTATCTAAAAAAATTTCAGTTTTCTTGTCGTAATGTCCAAACAATTTATTTGATTTGGATACTTTCAATTGAAATGTCAAATTTCCCCAAATTTTTATTTATTTTATTTGCCACACATCTTTTTGCAATCATCGATAGTCGTGTGTGGAAACTCGTCGAGTAAATCGGGTCTTTGTTCACACAATTTTTATTTTTCCCCTTTTTTGTTCCATTATTTTCCTTTTGGTGTCGTCTTGTATTATAAACCAAACAAAATAGCAAATAGATATGAATGTCAAAGCGTATAAAAGTGTACTCATACAAATGTGTGTAGATAATGGGGGAAGACTATTTGAAAAACGGTATTTTAAATCTTAGTATCGTGTAAAATACAAAATGGGAAATGTGGGACAAGTTCGTTTACAAATCAAAGTGATAATGAATGTTGTTAAGTTGGCATTTTGTAGTCGAGCGGAAACTAGCCTAGAAACACTAAACCTTGCCATACCTATTTTAGAAGATTGACTAGCATTTCATTTAAATTGTACACGCTTAAAAAAAAGTCATTTTAACAAATTGGAGTCAAACATATATATATTCTTCCATACCACAAACATTAACTTGTAATACCAAATATATGTAGGTTAGTAATATCAAATTTATATGTATACAATTTTGTGTTATTTTTTATTTTTATTTTTTTTTTCAATTTGTTAATTTCTATATATCAATTCATCTTATTCTCTCGGTGAAGAGCGTAGTGGCAAATGAAGAAATTAAGAAAACTGCTGCAAATACTCACTTTTTCGCACTCAAATGTTGTACTTTGTTGTAAGTGTCCTAAAAACGCTATTGCTTATACACAAATACGTAATATGAATAACAAATAAGTTACATTTACATCCAAATAAGCTTTACTTTACTAGACAGACAATCGTTTTTACTTGTGTGTAAATATTTAAAAAAAACATATTTTTTAGCGCTTTAAGGTTCCTATACTTGGCATGCAAATTGTTTTGGATTTGCTAATTCGCTAGTTGGCAAATTGGACTTCGAGCAATCTCGAAATATCATAGTCATGACTTACCTGCAACTAGAGAAGACAAGAAAATTTAGCAACATAATGAAAACATGTGCCGCCTTCAAATTAACCCTAACTTGGCTTATGACGATGCCCCCAATACGATTATCGTCTTCTGTGAATTCTACGAAGCCAACATTAATATTCCCTGCATCCTTGCATTTTCCCACATACCTTGAGTATATTACTGTGGTACGTAACCCATGGAGAGCATGTATATGTTCCGACAAGCCAAACTTGATGCCTGGTTTCCTTATTTCAGTTTTGCAAACTTTTCTTGTTATACTTTTTGTCATACGATGGAATTCTAAGATTTCTTCACTTATCCTTCATGTTTCATTGTGCGCTGTGACAACATCACGTCGCGTTTCTTTTTTTTTCTTGGATGACAATAGTGTTTTTTCCCGTTTTCTTGACAGCTCAACGTTTTACATTCCGGGCATTTGTTCGTATTCGCATATGACGTTTGGTGACTTTGATTCAGGGGTCGCCAAATGTCATTAGTATGTTTACTTTGATGGTGTTTCAAGGATTTATGTTTTTTGTGTGTGCACGAAATCTGATAAATTATGCGGTGGCTGTAGGCGACAACTTTTTAATAAATTTTTTTTTATATTTCCAAAAATATTGTCGGAATCTGGAAACGATATTAAAGCAACAATGCATGAATCAAAGAATTAATTTAATAATTTTAAATAATTCGTTTGAAGGCTTACATTAGGATTTTTCGGTTTTACTTTAAACCAATGGATCATATTAAGACCCAGCGAAAAATGTGTCACAAATCAGAGATAGTTTGTGCATTCATAGAGACAAAGTTCCCAGAATCAATCCATGGAAACTGTTCTGTTCGAAAACTGACTTTATTGAGTTATAGTTTCCCATACTACCCATAACTTGACTGTAAGTCACTGGTATTTGTCTAGGATCCAGGCTGAGGGTAATGAGATGTCATTACCAGGTAATTCAGAGGTGTTAGGTGTAAACAATTCGTGGTTCATTTGCTGCCTGTGGAATTTGTACAATGTTTCTCACTCATAATCGGTATAATCTTAAATGGTTTTGTATTAATTCCACAGGATACTATAAACAAATACACTGTGTCACAGCACGTTGTAGGGTACTATACCAACATTTTGACGTCAGATTTTATTAGTTCTTGCCACAGAATATATAATTAAATGTGTCAATGTCCACTATCTCCAAATAAATCTTAATTTATTCGGCAATCATAAATATCAGTCCCAATTCGTTCATTTACCCCCATGGTGTGGATTATACGGCAGTATCACACCTTATAATATGTGTAAACCTTTGTAAGTTTGCGGAAAACGAATGTGTCCCCTTGTTTCTAATTGCCTCGTATCCACCGAGAACGTGCATACATTTTGGCAGAATTCCAAATTCTGTCAGTTTTCACAAACAACATTTTCCAAATGTGTTTATTTCAAATGTACCTCAGCATGGTGGAGAAGGAAAACACTTGGCGGAAAATGAGAGTGAGAATTAAATGTGAGAAAAAGTTTTTTTTTGTCGAAAAAGTTTATACGCGAGTGAACAAAATAATTGTCATTTAATCGGACAAGAACTATTGTAAAAAAAAAAATGCCCAAAAACTATTATCACCCAAATTTGTTGTAGTTTGAAATCCTTGAATGTTTCTAATTACGTTTGTAACACATTTTAGTACGATTCAGGAATCATATACCGTGTATTAATTATTGTTCATTAATATATTCGGTTCCTAGCAACACGCAGTTCGGGTGGTCCATTTAGTATGTCATAACACGGCTTGATTTGTCTGAGGGCTTCCTGTGGTCAGGCACCAAATTTAACTGTATAAATAACTACTAAGCCGCCTCAATAAGAGATTCGCTGCAGTTGTGGGCAGTTCGTGAATTGAGGACTACAGATTTTATTGCAGCATGGCTGTCAGAGTAGATGAATTCTGCATAGATTAACTGATGGGCCTAACGGATTTCAAATCCCACTACACCATTTGCTTCGAACCGTCTATGTAAAGTCTAATATAATTTATTTTAACTTGAATGCGTCCCTGAACCTATGGGATATAGAGGTTACTGCCTGTTTCCATAAAACGAATTTGTTCGTTCGTTACAAATCGTCAATATTTGGAAGCGCTTTATTGAATTTTGATTTTCAGATATATTTTAGATATCAACATATGGAACACAATCCCCAACGAACAAGATATCACCGCTGATAAAAATCCATTTTATTGGACATTAAATTTTGACAGTTTTTAAGGAATGAATAAATTCGTTTTATTGAAACATGCAGTAAGTTTCCTAATTTATTTATGACAAAAGATGAAAAATATTGGATTATTTTATTTATGACAAAAGAAGAAAAAAAATTATTTTGAGTTTCCTTACATTTGGGACACAAATTCATTTGTGAAATTGGGGAGTATTTTGATTAGATAGAGGTAAAGTTGCATGCAATTGGGCCCAGGAACATTTTCATTTGCTATTTTGTGTTCTTTTTCCTGGGATACATATTTATTCTGTGAATTCGAACTAGTGTCGAAAATAAATTCGGCACTTTTAATTGACTGGTCCGTTTCTTATGAAATGTATGAAAGAGTTTTAAACAAATAATATGAATTTCAGAAACTCATATAATATTCTCCATAAACTCAATGACAACATTTCGTTATAATTACACCGTGTTACAAAAAATAGATTTTTCTCTGTCCTATGAACCAAATGTACATATTCGGAAAGAGGGGAAAAAATAAAAATACACGTGTATCGCGATTTTCATTTTTTTTTTGTTAAGTTTGAAGTATAAAGCTCGTAGTGGCCTGTTTGAAAGCCTTTCGACCGATTTTTAACCCTTTTTCAGTGATTCAATCGAGCTGATTTTTGGCAGGCAGACTCGTGGAAATGTCTGTATCACGTCAAATTTTTTAAAAAATAGATTTTTATCAATTCTCAGATTTTTTCCAATTCATTATTATTTTTGAAAAAAAAAATATCTTTTTCATTTTTCTTAGCATTACTTGAAAAGACTCCAAATTTTTAAACTACTTAGGCGTTACGAAAAAAAAAATGTTTTTTGAACTGAAACCTTAAAAAAAACGATAACCATTTAAAAAAAAAAAAAAAAATTAGGAAAATCTGACAATTGATAAAAATCTATTTTTTAAAAAATTTGACGTGATATAGACATTTCCACGAGTCTGCCTGCCAAAAATCAGCTCGAAAATTCTGACGTGTACATGAAAATCGCCGATACACGTGTATTTTTATTTTTTCCCCTCTTTCCGAATATGTGCATTTGGTTCATAGGACAGAAAAAAATCTATTTTTTGTAACACGGTGTTATCAAAGAACATTCACTGGACTTCATAAATTTAAATTAAATCAAATTGTTTCATAAAATTTAATTAATACAGTTTCAAAAAACTCTTTTGTGCTCGAATGCTTACAGTTTCTTTCAATGAATACAGGCAAAATTCAATTGTCTTTAAATACAAAATTGTTCATAAAAAAGTTTAGCTTCAGGCAAAAAAAAATCAAAATAATTCATAATACAGATAAGTACAGTGCTGTCTGGGTAGAGTGCACCTCCGATGCAATGAACACCAGAATGTTTGCATTGACTATTCGGTAGAGTGAACAGTCATGAACCTCAATCGAGTGAACATACTTCATACGAAGTTTTTATGTTTGGCGAAAGAGAGTAGAAAACCAAAGAGAACATAAAATAACGATTATTCTAGAGCAGTGATGGACACATATCTCAATTCCTATTCCCGAGGGTGTAGGAAATGAAATGCTTGACACATGCTAAACAAATGACCATTTTAACAAATTTCAGCAAACAAATTCGCATGAATATTTTTCCATACCACAAACATTAACTTGTTTGCAGGTGATAAATATCAAATGTATATGTATTGTCAATTTGTGAATTTCTATCTTCATCTTATTCGTAGATGGAAAAAAAAAATAATGAAAACAGCTGCAAATTCACACTTATTCCCACTCAAATGTTGTACTTTGTTTGTTGAACTTTGTTCTTTTTTTGAGGGAGTAATAACAATCGAGAGTAGAAGATATATTGTTACAGACATTTTCACAAATTGAAAAAATAAATTCCAATAAATAAATATATTTCTTTTTGAATTAAAAAAAAAAAAAACCTTGGTTGAGTGAACAACCTGGATGGTATAAAATCATCCTGCAAAAATTAGTTCACTCTACCAAGACAGCACTGTATATTTTTTCAAGTATTTCTTTCATAATAATTTAATATTTAGAAATTGTAAAATTTTCATAAGTCTTTGCATTCTACAACATACGCCGATTATGAGTATGTGTATGAATAGACCCTAAATCTGAAATGATATTGCTGCATTTGCTTTGGATGCACTTACTTAGTTAGATTTATTTGAATATACAATAAGCACTTTTCCAAAAAAATTAAATACAATTAGTTTCATTTGAATAGGCAAATATCGTAACTCAGCACATGAAATACTATTTTGCTGAGTTGCTAAACAACAGAGCAAAGCAGATTATGTTCTTATTGTTGATTACATTATCGATACATTTCTGATATTAAATTTCATTTAAATGCAATTGTTCGAGGCGTACATTATTGGCTTCATTTCAGCAAATACTAATACATACCATATTTTTAGGGGGATTATTTTTAATTCGACTTTAATTCAACTTAAATCCTGTCAAAAGTTTGTATTCGTCCGACAATCATAGAAAAAGTTATACCTAAAATTGTACTTAGCATATCGAGCCCTAACCGCGAAAAAGTTGTAAGCTCCAAAAAGAACAATTTACAGGAGAAGGTTTTTTGCGTGGTCAAGGGCGTGTGGTGCTTACGATACAATTAAATTTGCTATATCATCGTAAATATAATGGTTTACTTTTTAATAATTAGAGATTAACAGCGTTGCATATTTTTCTATCGAATTTGATTAAAAAACGAATTTGGAAAAAAAAAATGTTGAAAACTTTTTGTCATAAAATATCAAGGCCTCCGCGTGAACTCGCCGCAAGCGGGCAACCCGTTCAACCTAACCTAACCAAGGACATCGAACATTTTTGAGAGCCGCTAAGTGTACTTAACATGTAATTTCCTAAATAAATTAAGGAACTACGCAAACATGTTTGTGCATTCTATAGTGACCAAAGTCATTTTTATCCATGTTCTGATAAAATCATTTTTAATAATTCTTAAATAAATAACGAAAAATTGGGTTTATATCTCATACGGCTTTTGGGAAATTCCAAATAAACTTTGAATGTGTCTCCCGTAAAATTTACTTTTTAGACTTAGCATACTATGAAATGAAGCCATCGATATTGTCATAAATCGAAAATGATTTCTCCAGTTTTGTTGGAAAAAAAAAACATTTTTAATGTAATCCGATTGACAGTTTTAGGGTTACAAAAAATTTTTAGTAGACATTTTTCCCCCCTAAATTCTTTTGTTTTAAAAAACCCTGAAAATTCGAAAATGACAAAAATTTTCCATTTTCAGAAGTTTATTATAAAGCCTCATATCTTATAATAAAAATGAGGAATCGATGCAGTATTTTCACGTTTATTGCCAATCTAGTGAATTCTGGAATCTCCCATGATCAGGCAGAACAACATTTTTTTAAATACACACTTATTTTTAGTGTTAGATATGTTCAGTGAAGCACAGGTGCTTAATATGAACGAGACATTCATGAAATGAAAAACGTTTCCCCGCGAATCTATATATGAATGGCTTAATTTAGGAAGGGCTTAACTCGTATTTTCGGAACTTTACAGGAGAAGGTAAAAACATTATAACATTTGAAAAGCTTCAGACATAAAAAATTTAAAGGCAATTTAAAAAAAAATGCGCAATAAATTTAATTCTGAAACAATTTATTTTTTTTGGATTTTGGTTACTCGCATCTGCAATAAATTCCGGTATTTCTGATTAGAAAGCCCTGAGATTTTTGTGGGATGTGTATTTGACAATGGTCTACCAAAATATGTAAAAAACGTGATTTTGAAAAAAAACCGGGTTACGCTCTTTCTAAATTAAGCCGTCGATATGTATTCATTTACTTTCTGGAGTTCTCAACGGTTGGATAATTGTGCGTGGGAACCATACTCATATTAAGCAAATGATGAAGTAGGGTATATACAATTCGTTCTTACCAAAGGATTTGTCCCCCAAAAGCAAACTAGACTTTATTCGAAACTTCACCACTTCTCACCGGGTAAAATCGGCAAATATTTGCATTCCTTTTCTTTGCTGAACGTAGTTGAAAGGGTTCATGTGTTAAATGCCACAAAACGGTGTCTATTTGATTTTCCGGTGTTATTAAGTATTTGCTCTATAAACTCTTCATTGGCGATGCAATTAACACTTCGCATCCTTTGTGACCTCATGATCATTCACAACATCATTATGTGCTGTAACTATAAATTGATGTGTGTGTTTATTTTCCAATATGGAAATGTCCTTAAATTCTACTTGAGTTTGCTTTGTGATTGCACGCCCACGTTCTGGCGTTTCAAGGAAGAACGGACGTTGCAATAGCACAAATTGTTGTTGACCTAGCTGCGAATATACGTACAGTGGAACACGTTTATATGGAGTTTAAAAAAAATGTGAAAAACAAAAACTGCGCCTTTCGACGTTAACTATTTAATTAGTTTGTTGTTTTTTTCCTTTATCTGATTAAAGGCAACAAGGCAGTCTATAAAATCACATAAGTCATATTTTTTTCACCGAAGATCAACATCAGATTTTATTAACAACTAGTAAGTTGTAATGCGCCTATGGCGCCCGTTGAAATATGGAAAAAAAAATTTGTTGAAAAAAAAAAATTTTGTGGAAAAAAAAAATTTGTTGAAAAAAAAAATTTTGTTGAAAAAAAAAATTTTGAAAAAAAAATTTTGTAAAAAAAAAAATTTTGTTGAAAAAATAATTTTGTAAAAAAAAAAATTTGTAAAAAAAATATTATTTTTTTTATTATTATTATTTATAGAAAATTATAGAATGCCTATTTAAATTCCTACGTACTGCGTGACAGAGTCAGTGAATCAGTGTCGAGGGTAAATATATATTAAGATATTCGGAAGCGACTAGGTCGAAAACTGAAAACTGTAATTATTAAAATAATTTGGCTCTACAACCTGTTTGTGATCATGTTCTGATTAATAAATGATTTCCAAGCACTTCGTTCTTGTGAGTGCGTTCTCCTGTTCGAGATACAGTTCTTTGGTGACAGTTCACCACACTCTTATTACAGCCATTAGTTTCTTTCCTCTCGCTATCCTTAACAAATATCATCTTCGGGGTCTTTTGTCATGGAGTTCTGTATGTGTTGTCATTATTCGATGATATAATTGGGTTTCAGTCATGTTCCGTTGTTAAAAGTGTCATGAGGTTTACCCATACACAACTATAGCCATGTTCCACTGTATAAGCATTTGGTTTACCATTTCAAAAACCACGGTCCTCATGTGGGAGTACGTATCACGAGGAATTTATGCAGTGCTGGCATAGGAGTTTCCACAACAGGTGCTCATTGATTAAAAGTTATTATGGTCGTGCTGCTTCATTCATGCCACCTCCTGCGGTGTGGTTATTAGTTTTAAAGTTGTCCAAACATGTTGCATGCAGTTCGCCACAGTCCTTTACATAACTCAACAAAGAAGTTTAAAGTATAATAAAGAATGACGGCGATATCGAGCAACGTTTGATTATGTTTGCCCGTAAGTACGTATAAGCACGAAGACTGCTTAGGTACTGCGGTATGTGCCGGAATATAATGCAAAACTATTAGATTTTTCCAAACTATCCAAATTTTCTTTTCACAGAAAAACATAATTCGGGGAAACGAATATCAGCAGCACCTCTAGCTAGCAGCATACAATTACCAATTCAAATATTGGCATGAAGTACACCATGATGACGCCCAAGCATTTGACAATGGGCGGCAGCATTCTAGCCGACTCTGTAGCAACGATTTAATGCAATGGGATACATTTGGGGAATCCTATATAATAGACTTGGTATTCAGGAAAGCCTGGTCCACCATTGACGCGTCTTAGCTAGTGGAAGATGCGGGACGGTGGCTATCAAAAGAGCAAGGTGGATGGGCGGAACAAAGAAATATTGTGCTACAGATTGGAGTCATATCCATGAAACCCTCATGCGAACCGAAGTCCCAGCCTATGTGGTCAATATGCTAACAAACTACTTCCAAATCAGGAAGCTCACATATCTGAGCGACAGCGAATTAGAACTATGTGTCAGTCTTGTGTCCACGTCTGTGGAATATTATGTAAGACGAAGTGTTGAGAATCCCCTCCCAAACGGTAATATATATTATACGATTCACAGACGACATAAACAGCCACTAATACAGCTATCAAAAAAGTGCCAACCTGGCTAGAGTCAGCACAGCTAGCTTCCATTTCGTGGTTTCAAAAGTATAGGGCTGGAATTCGAGGAGGAGATTTAAGAGGAGATTTTGGTTTATGGTTATGAAGCACATTTCTCAATCGGTGGGTATGTTAATAAACAAAATTGTCGTATTTGGGGTTCTGAGAATCGCCAAGTAATTGAAGAGAGGCCATTACATCCACAAACAGTCACTGTTTGGTGCGCTCTTTGGTCGGAAGGTGTGATTGGACCTTACTTCTTCGAAAACGACAAGGAAACGACTGTCACCGTCCATTCGGAGCATTATATTCGTATGATAACCGACTTGATTTTGCCTGCTATTGAATAATACGACATGGGGAATATGTGGTTTCAACAAGACGGTGCCACATGCCACACAACTCGAGCGAATATGGCTTTATTGCAAGAGACATTTCCGGGCCGCGTAATTTCTCGTCGTGGCGACATCAACTGGCCACCAAGATCATGCGATTTGACACCATTAGCCTTTTTTTTGTGGGGCTACGCGAAATACCGTGTTTATGCAGATAAACCTTTAACTCTTAGAGCACTTACACCGTGTTACACACATTCTGTCCTATGAACCAAATTTACTTTTTCGGAAAGGGGAAAATAAAAATACACGTGTATCGGCGATTTTCATGTACACGTCAGAATTTTTTTTTTTAAGTTTTAAGTATTAAACTCGTAGTGTCCTGTGTGAAAGAATTGATAAAAAATCTATTTTTTTAAAAAATTTTACGTGATACAGACATTTCCACGAGTCTGCCTGCCAAAAATCAGCTCGATTGGATCACTGGAAAAGGGTTAAAAATCGGTCCAAAGGCTTTCACACAGGCCACTACGAGCTTCATAATTCAAACTTAAAAAAAAATTGTGATCGCCGATACACGTGTATTTTTATTTTTTTCCCCTCTTTCCGAATATGTGCATTTGGTTCATAGGACAGAAAAAAAATAGAAAAACTCTTTTTGTAACACGGTGTTAGGAACCAATATTCGTTATCTTATGGCTGAGATACCGCCCAATATGTGCCAAAAAGTGGTCCAAAATGACTTCAAAAGAATCAATGCTTGCAACATTTCGAGTGGTGGTCATTTAAATGATGTCAACGTTCAAACTTTAGAATAAAAAAGAAATATCATAAAAAAAGAAATATCCGTTTTATATTGTGTCGACATAAAACGGATATAGAGTCCGCAAAGATGAGTTATTTTAAATGCTTTTTGTAACTTCAGCTTTCTTTCAAATAAATGGTGATTTTTACCAACAGCATGGTTGCTAATGGTACTTCTCCCTTCTATCCATTTTATATCGATATAAATGCAAACAAAAAAACTGACAAACAGCTGTTTACTAAATGCAGAAACTGTCATCTGTTAGGGTCTGTCTATGAGGAAGCTGTCGCAATGGTCAAACAATGGTTACAGTCACTGTGCAATCCTTAAAATGATGCCGAAGATAGCACGCACTATAGTCTGTTAACTATAGTCTGGCCGAACCAGGAGTCAATAAAACAGCTTCTCTGCACTTGCCCTGCACTGGGCTCCTGCTTCTTTAGGAACCAGGACGGCCTGGCCTATAGTTATATTGATCGACTCAGGAGCTAGCATGGGTATAACCATTTGGAGATTTCGGTGAATCTGGGTAGGAAATTCAGTGGCTCAGTCTTAGGTGATCAAGGTTTCACAAATTGTTGAGTCGGCGATCTTGTAGAACTGGGCAGTGGCGTTTTTCACATTTCCAGGCTAAGAATTCGATATTCTGAAAATTATTTCAGACAAACGTCCTTCTTGCGTTTTTCTCGGTCACTGTTAGCATTAATTTTAGGGTAGTGTCATAGTGGAAATTATTTCCATTTTTCCTCCATGGACAAAGTTCGACTCTAGAGCATTTTTTGTCATTTTGCTTCCATTTGAAAGTAGTAGTGAAAAAAAAATTCCAAATTTAAGTTATTTTCCATGAGCCAAAAAGTTACTCTCCGAATATAAATTGTTTCCCATAAACCAAAAGTATTCCGAATATAACTTTATTAACCCTTCGAGAACAGGAGGCTTTCAGCGAAAAAAGAATATAAATAAAAATTTAATATCACTCACATATTTTGATTTTTATTTTATTTGAGATTTAGCGAGCCAACGACACTCCTTAAAGACTAACGTATAACCTCCTCTATACCACTAAATATTTTCAAACTTTTTCGTAATTAAATCCTTTTAAATACAGCATTGAATTTAAATGAGAGATAGGAGATAGATAAGGCTTAATAACCTTTTTCAAAACATGCAAAAACAGTCCATGAGACTAATAAAAGTAAATAAAATTCATTCAATTATAAATGAAAATTTTGGTAGAGTGAAACCGTCGTCGTTATAGTGAAACCCAACTTAATTGTAATCACATAGTAGTAAGGAGATAACACTTGTATTTCTATTAAATTTCTCAAAAACTATTTAAATTATTTATAAGCCTAATTAACAATATAAACAGGATTAAGAATTTAATCCATATGTGTGTATGTATACATAAATATGTATTTGGGTTTAATACATAAATCATTTCTAATTCATTTGTAAGGAAATTATTCGAAATACGAATAACAAATTATGGTATAGACGCCGGAATACACAATGAAATGGACGGAAGAACGGCAGACATGCTTGAATGAATTCATTTGTGTATATATTTATATTCACACAAACAACACTCTTTTGTTGTCTCATTTTTTTTTGACCATCGCCAGGATTTGTTTTGTTTGTCTTTCATTAGTTACTTTCTCGTTTTATGTTATTTTTATGATTATTATGACAACATCACTTAATGACGGAACAATGGGGTCAAAGGATTTTATCTCACTGAATCCGTGTGTTGGGATATTCTTGTGCATGTAGGTGTGTGTGAGGGTATGGTGATATTTATCTTTGGTGTTTGTGTGGGTTTGTACTCGTAAAGTAAATATTTTTATTTTATAGAATTTTTTCTTTTTGTTTACGTATAGGGTTTTGCACCCGCTTCACAGTGGTACACAATACATCATCGTCGGTCAAAATTAAAAAAAAAGAATTGTAATTGTTTCCCAAAATTTTTTCTCAAATTTAACACTGTCTCTCTCATAAGCGGATACCTAAGAGACTGAGAATTTTGTCCACTTATGAGAGAAGTACACTAGAGGACTGAAGCGGATTGGTACTGCAAAAAGTGTCCGTTTATGAGAGGTGTCCGCAAGGAGTGAGTACTCGGCATATGTTAATTTAAAGTAGCTAAGCAAAAGTAATGTTTATATCAATAAAAGAGCGAGATAAAGCAGAAAGGTAGTCCATTCAAAGACGCATTTGTGGCCAGAAATAAACCCTAGTATAAAGTCAGTAGTGGAAGGCCGTGGTATGGTAGGAAGGTGTGTGCGACTATCACACAGAAGAACCCGAGTTCGAAACCGGGTAAGACCATGAGACATTTTTCAGCGGCTGTTTCCACCTCGTAAATGTTGGCGACTTTACGAGTGAGAGCAATCTCTAAGTCATGTAAAACTTCTCTAGAAAAGCATTAGCCGTTCGGAGCCGGCATTAAACAGTAGGACCCGGTCATTGAGTATACAAATTATTTCGTACACAGCTCACTGATTCGAGAGAAGTTAAGGGAAATAAGTAAGTATAAAGTCAGTAGGGGGTTTTAGTAGAGGAAACATTCTCAGAGGGCACTGTATGATAGATGGGGTGGAAAACAGGGTGTTTCGTGCTTCAATTTCAGATCAAGTGTGTCAAAACCATTTTCTATGTCATCATTTCAAAAGAAAAATCTTCGAGCATTAACCCGAATAACCCTGAATTTGTTTGCTTTTTTATTTAAGTCCAAATTTGCAACCTTGTCATATGAGAACGAATAACACGATTGTAACAAACGACCACTTGTTAGAAAGACACACTTCACACGGGTCAAAAACATCAAGTTGTATACTAAAGGGTGTTTTTAATTGGGGTATAGAACTTTAAGTTGGCATCACTTTTTTAACTGGCGGCCATTTTGTCAGCTGTCAAGTGATTAATATTTAGTTTGGTTTGCCATTTCATCATGAACAGGTTGACAAAAGAACAACGCTTGCAAATCGTGCAAATTTATTTCGAAAGTAATGGTTCAGTTCGCGAAGTTCACCGCAAGCTCCGTCCATTTTATGCCATTACATCCACAAAAACTGACTGTTTGGTGTGCTCTATGGGCTGGTGGAGTCATTGGGCCATACTTCTTCCGAAATAATGCTGGAGAGTCAGTTACCGTTAATGGAGACCGGTATAGAGCCATGATAACCGACTATATTTTGTTGAAAATTGGACCTGTAGAATTGGCTTTATTCGAGCCAGCCGCGGCGGCCACATGCCCGAAATCATATTTAAACATTAATGGCATAAAATTATCCTTCCAATAAAGCCAAATTGATGGACATTAAAACGATTTTCTTGTGTTTTATTTCAATTCGAAGTTCTATACCTCAATAAAAAACACCCTTTATAATATCAAACCGTAGCATTTTTACAGTTACAAAAGTGTATGTGCTTATACGTTGCTATATGGCAACACCATGGCGATTCGGGTTATTTGTGAAATTTTACATAAAAAATAAAGAAAGTAAAAAAACATCAAGAAAATCAATATTGCTAGTGATGTAATTCGAGTAATTAAAAAAAAAAACTATTCTTTTCTATTGACATTTCAAAGTTATGACCGTCAAACCATTGAGACTTTTTTGGACACCCCAATTTGCATATATTTTTAACCAGGTCAACAGTAACTTTGACTCAACGATCTATGAACAAGGTTTCTTGATGACTTCGAGCACACACTCCCCCAACTAAATTCATCGAAAGAATCAATTGGTTCCTTATCTCTGCGTTCTACAAGTTCAAGAAATTCGATTCTAAAAGTTATCCGTTTCCAATGTTGCATACTATCACCAGAGGCTTTTTGCAATATTCAGGGCAATGGCGTTGAGCTCATCTATCTTTGGGGTCTTCATATTATTGATCGTCACAAGTCCGATGAATAGAGTGGCCTTGACGAATCGGAGTCGTCAATGCTCCTCGCCGACAATCAATGCCACACATTCCACGCTAAGATCAGAAACAAATGGATAACATGACGTCAGTAATAATTGTTCGACGATTCTCCATTGTTCTTTACTGTTTCAAAGTTGTCATTGGTTGTTGACATAAATGGGCAGCCCTGGTCTGAAGGCTCGTTCCTTATCAATCTGCATTTATAGCAGACTAACTGTAACCCAGTAGCATATTTTAAGGACAATTAATAAAATTGCCACCTTGTCTATAAATAACCAGTTCGCCTTTCGTTAGCCTCGTTCAAACAAGTAGCACCATGCCAAATCTGCTAGATCTGCTTCGCTTAAATTGAACCAGTCACATCGAAGTGACGAATTCAAGTTTAACGATTTTTCAAAATTCACCCGCTGTGCAGTGTCCCGCATTTATAGACTACACTCCTTTCTGAAAAACGTGGAAATTAAAGTAAATAATAAAATTTTATTTTTTTTTAGTGCTATACCACCATTTTCAACATACATATCCGGTTAACCAACCAATTTTTAGTTGTTAGTTACCATGGAATTTTAAATTTGTAATTGTTGTGGCAAAGGGGGTATAGTCGGTTAATCAAATTTACTTAAAGTCCTCTATGAATCCAAAATAGATTAAACCAATTTCAATAATATGGGCGACAGTTTATAGAACCAGACAGAACACGGTGGACAAACTATTGTAAGGTTTGGATTTAAATTTGCATGGTATCATTCTACACTCTTTGTCTTACGTTTTTTCGCCTATAAATTAACCCACTCTAATGTAAAACACTAAGGACTTTCTCCTTACTACACAGCCATACAGTCATTCTCTTTTCACATTTCATTTTATTGATTACGTTTATCATATTGCCGGATTGTGTGTACATATTCCTAGACAAATATTTACCCCGAAATCACTGGCAACGTCTTGTTGTTTTCTTTTTTGTTGTTGTTTTTTCTTTTTGTTTTTCTCCCCCCATCACAGATGATTGAACCTGTCGTGGGAGTTGTTATTGTATGACGAAGGGTAAAATTGAGTATGGCAAATACTTCCATTTGTTTGTATATGAAGGCATTACTATCATTCAATCGAAAGAATTTTTCTATATATTTTGTTCAATATAGAGACATTTTTGAAGTTCTTTTCGTCAATCAAGTTTGGTTTTTTTTTATTAGAATTTATTTAGTTTTTTTTTTCAATTGGAAGAATTCTGCACAAAATTGTAAAATACCAAAGTAAGAGTAAGAGGAGCTCATCTATTTTTTTTTAATAATAGGATACAGTCAAATTCTAGATTCAAATGCTATTTCATTTATTACAAAAAATATTGTGTGTTTATTATATTAATCCTTGTAAAAGTATCTGTTAGATGTTTGTACTATTGTCTGAAAAAAAAAGACAGTTTACCAAATGCAATCTGTTATGAATATTAATTGAGTTTCATACGAACATTTTTTTTGTTTAGTTTAGTTTTTTAAAACATTATATTCGTATGAATATTTGATATGACAGTACAGATATGTTACAGTAAAATAAATAATCTATCAAAAAACTAATGAAAGTGTAGAACTTGTTTTTCTAAACTTCGCTAGCAGAAAACTATCATTTCCAAACATAATATATATTACAAATCAGTGAAAACCACAGGGATTCTGGACAACATCCAATGAGGAGTCACTGGAGTTGCTCCTGGATACTCACTTTCCTGGAAATTACCGAAATGATATTTTCCAAGACAGTTTTGTGATATCTCAAACTTTCTGAATCTAAAAAAAAACTACAAAACCAACTGGATCGGACATGATTTCACCACATTAACTGCGATCCCGTGGCTCAAGGAGCTTTGGATGTATCGGCCGAACACATATATCCACTATGCTGAGATATTTTTTTTATTTATCTTATCTTAATATATATTTACCCTCGACACTGATTCACTTATACACTGATTCACTGACTCTGTCACGCAGTACGTAGGAATTTAAATAGGCATTCTATAATTTTCTATAAATAATAATAATAAAAAAAATAATATTTTTTTTTGGACAGAAATTGTGTTTTCCCCAAATTTTTTTTGTTTTTCAAAATTTTTTTTTTGACAAAATTTTTTTGTCCAAATTTTTTTTTTTTCAACAAAATTTTTTTTTTCCACAAAATTTTTTTTTCAACAAAATTTTTTTTCAAGAAAAACTTTTTTTTTCAACAAAATTTTTTTTTCAAGAAAAACTTTTTTTTTCAACAAAATTTTTTTTTTCAACAAAAATTTTTTTTTTAACAAAAATTTTTTTTTTCAAGAAAAATTTTTTTTTCCAACATAATTTTTTTTTTTCAACAATTTTTTTTCCATATTTCAACGGGCGCCATAGGCGCATTACAACTTACTAGTTTATTATTAATTACAATACAAAGTAAATTTATATTCTAATTTTAGGTCCAAGGGTAACCGGGTGACACAGACCATATGGTTTTTGCAGCGACAGACCAAAGCCTCTGGTGGGTATCAAACCCACAACTCCCACGCAGATAGGCAAGCACGCTGCCAACTCTCCTACCGGGGCGCTTAATCTTAAATATTTGAGTAGTCAATTGCACTTCATTCGAATGCACCATGTACACCAAGATTTTTTGGCTTATTTAGCCTTAAAACTATCTCAATCGACCCCACCAAGTAGTTTTGATTCGTTTTGTATTTAAAATGTTTTTGTTGTTGTTACACCCAAACACACATACACAGTTTTAGTATTTAATAAAAGAAAACTTAGTTTCTGGGACATCACGTATACAAACGTGATGCAATTTCTAATTATACCCTGTATCACAATGTAAAGACGGGTAATCGAAATTAGTTTAAATGCTCATGTTTCTGAATTCTAAAAATATATGAGCTTATTCAATCGTTATGTATCCCGCTCGTTTCAGAGCTAATAGCTGGGGCAATTAGTGTTGATTTAAGAACGAATCCTATTCGAAATTAAACCAAAATCGTTTTCAGTGGAAATACATGTCGAACCTAACCCGTCTTAATCCATATACTAATTCTTAGGAATTCAGTACGATCTGCAATGAACCAAATCTCTTTTGTCCATTGGGAATTTTTGACTTGATTTTCTTCATAAAATATAATGAAAAAATACTGTTTCAACCAAAAATATTTTTTTAAATTTTATTGTTTTTTTAAATAATTCGGATATATTAAAAACTAGAAATGGTTAATAAAAAATTAATAATATAAAAAAATACGGCTAAACTTCAGTTTATGGGCGACAATACAAAAAAAAAAAAAAAAAAAACACTTCCCTTCGGAATGATCCCAACATGACGAAAATGAAAATTGTGGCTGGGGACAGTGGGGGGCGTGGCATACAAAAAATTACCCCGCCCACTTATTTCGACAATATTGTACTCAAATGACAGAAATTGTTCTCACGAGTTCAAAAATTTAATTTTTGGCGGCCCATGAAAATGAAAAGCATGAAAATGACAAAATATAAAAAAATCGTGGCAATCGAGACATATAGATTTTCGCGATTTGTGGGAGAAGTGAATTTTGGCCAAAAATACTAATTTTATTGTGTAAAACAGTGGGCGGGTTGGATTTGTCGACGCCACCCCCATCATGGGCCGCCAAAAATAACATTTTTGAACACGTGAGAACATTTCCTTTCATTTGAGTACAATATTGTCGAAATAAGTGGGCGGAGGCGATGCCACGATGCCCCCCACTGTCGCCAGCCACAATTTTCATTATCCGTTTCGTCATTTTGGGGTCATTTCGAAGGGAACCTGAATGTTTTATTTTTTTTTTTGGTTTGTCCCCCTTAAACTGAAGTTTTGCCAAAAGTACTAATATTTAAAAAAAATCTTGTAAAATTTAATGTAAAGTTCAGTTAATTAAGAAAGCAAAACTCGTTTAATTTCCGATTAAAATCACAGTTGTAAAAAGTGCGTAATATCGTGCATAGCTGAACATTTTTTATTCCCGGAAATTTCTACCAGTAAAATTTTTGGAAAATTTCCCGAGAAATACGTACCGGGTTAAAAACCCTAATCGCAACGTAACGAATTGTCCATATGATTTTAATTCAATATTGGAGTTGCGAATTTTGAGGATAATGCTAAATCATTAGTTTGTTTGGAAGGCAACACATGTGTATGGAGAGGCTATCCCTTACATGTTAGCCCACAAGTTACGTTTGTAAAATTACGTCCACATTAGAGCTTTTGGACGAAATTCCATGTTTATGATAAAAATATTCTACAGTTTATTTTTTTACAAAAAAAAACCTTGATAAAAGTATGTTTCTATTATTTCACAAAAAAATCTCTTACGCCAGTACTTATTATATTTCTGATATACTGAAAAAAAAAAAACATTTCTTATTTCAATAAACCTGGTTTCGGTTATGGTTTCACACACTTACTTATTTCCCTTAAAAATTCATGAAGGAACAGACGTGGAACTTCTCTCGAATCAGTGAGATGTACGATATAATTTGTATACTAACGGAACGGCTAATGCTTTTCTAGAGAAGTTGTACGTGGCTTAGAGATTTCTCTCTTATTCGGAAACAGCCGCTGAGCCAAAGTAGGTACTCATGTGTTTCGTATACGAAATGCCTACTTACATGGAGCTCCTGGTTATCAGCGCAACTGGCGGGTACCTACCACATCACGGCCGTCCACACACACCAATACGAGTATACATAAAAGAGAAAAGTACATGATGACTACTTCTCCAGGGGTTTTCTTTTGAAAATGCCAAGAAAAGCCATGAAAAATCACAATGTCAAAAAAAAAATGTAAATCATTTGTAATTTTCAAGCAGAAAGTCTTTCGAATTTCAATTTAATGACTGTTTTGCCACCCCTCTTGCTTCTCTACCCCCTTCGTCATCCATGGTCGAAAGTCTTGACTGCTCACCCTGGATGGAAATGGTGTAAATTACGTGTATTATGAAAGTTCTTATGAGCAGAAAACAAAACATATTTCCACAAATAATGAAATGTGGAACGTTAAATAAACAATGTCACAGATTCCATACCACAAAACAGTATTCAAATTGACGCATTATTTAGATTTTGGATTTAACAGCACCGAGGTCACAGATTCCATACCACAACAAATTTGATGCACCATGACCTTTAACCCTTGCCAAATGCATTAGTCATTGCAGTAATGTGTGTTATTTATGATCAGTTTTCATGTTAATGTCAACCAAAAAATTTACAGCCACAAAAATTTACAAATTGAGATTTAAGAGTAACGAAAACTTAACAATTTAACACAATTTTAAAAATATACGTTTTTGTTGTGAACCACTTTAGTTCGAAAAGAAATATTTCAAATACTTTTTTGTTGTGTGTCTGTGTTGTATGAAACGCCTTCAGCAAGGTGTTGTGGAATATGTTACAATGCCCACACACACACGCACACAATAATTCATGACCTTTTCTCATTGGCGCAAAACCCACATATTATCACACCAACCAACCGGCATGAACAGGCACCATAAGGTTAAATTAAATCGAATAAAATAAAATGTTAATAGTCCATTTTCTGTTGCCATATGGAGCTGATCAATATGTAAATGATACAAAAAGAGAAAATGAAAATTAATAATAAAAAAGTACATACAAAAAATGAAGGAGACGATAATTAAGCAGTAACCCAAGTTGCCTTTTAAGTTAAACAGCAAAATATAATGAATCGAAATTTATTTGAATATATTAAAAATAAATTGACTTATTTTGTCACACCAAAAGAATTGTTTTGCATATATTTATTAGCGTATACTTAATATTTGATTAAGTACGAAAGGTTGTAACACAAGGGGCAGCTACAGCGAACTTTATGACAGTAAAGACTCTTCGAGTTATAAATTAGAAAATGGTGAACAAAATATGAGTTGTCATTCAATGATGCAGAAACAAACCGCTATATTTAATTATTCAACTTTCAACATTTTCGGATTTCTTGAGTACACATTTTCTATCCGCAAATTAAAATGCTAAAATTTTCCATCCTATTCACATGTGTCACCTTGAACGACCACACGCTCGGTTTGGTCAATATCAATTGTTAGAAAATGGTTTATTGAATTCCGCTGAGATCGTAACACCACAAGCCAAACCGTCAAACATTGGGGTAATCCAACAGACATCACCCTTCCAGAACTCGTTGATATTAAACTAGACGATCGGAGAATGAAAACGCTGAGCGAGGACATCATGCGCCTTGCCAAATCTTATTGTCCATTAAACATTTTGATTTAGGGCTCGAGCTTGAACAAGTGCAAAACAACATCTGATTGCAACTACTTTGACGAAATGACAACGAAACATCAGCCGAACGGAGCCGCACGAAGAATATTATGCCATTGAGAAAACCTTCCATCACTGGTCTGAAGCCATAAAAACAACAAATCTGGTGTTGGATCTGAGGCCGGGCGACCAATCACAACGTTATATAAGTCGACTCACGTAAAGTCGATTAATCGACTTTTTGCTACAACAATGGTGAAAAATTAAGTCGACTTTTGATTTCGAAAATCTTAATACCTCTTCTCGATTCATATCGAGTTTTCTGAGTGATCGCTCTATACGAGTTGTTATAGATGGGGTCTCATCCAACGAGCATATGCTGACCGCAGGAGTGCCACAAGGTTCTGTCCTCTCTACTTCAGTCAGACTGTGAACCCAATCTACTCCTTTGCGGATGACAGCAACCTCCGTCATTTATACTCATTTGATCATCGGCCAGGTCCTCTGGAAGTCGAGGACAAAATACGAACAATGAACGACTCACTTAACCGCGATTTGGCGACGATTTATGAGTGGGGCCAAATGAACAGAGTAGATTTTAAAGAGCAAAAGACCCAGTGCTGTTTGTTGTCAAACAAACGTTCCACTGATCCACCACCTTCGTCAATATCTATGAAGATACAGGGTGATGCTCGCTGGGCTAGCCATATATAGGGTGTTTTTTATTTGGGGTATAGAACTTTAAGTTGGCATCACTTTTATAACTGGCGGCCATTTTGTCAGCTGTCAAGTGATTAATATTTAGTTTGGTTTGCCATTTCATCATGAACAGGTTGACAAAAGAACAACGCTTGCAAATCGTGCAAATTTATTTCGAAAGTAATGGTTCAGTTCGCGAAGTTCACCGCAAGCTCCGTCCATTTTATGACATTACATCCACAAAAACTGACTGTTTGGTGTGCTCTATGGGCTGGTGGAGTCATTGGACCATACTTCTTCCGAAATAATGCTGGAGAGTCAGTTACCGTTAATGGAGACCGGTATAGAGCCATGATAACCGACTATTTTGTTCCCGAATTGGATGGCATGAATGTGGATGAGTTGTGGTCCCAACAAGTGGTTGAAAATTGGACCTGTAGAATTGGCTTTATTCGAGCCAGCCGCGGCGGCCACATGCCCGAAATCATATTTAAACATTAATGGCATAAAATTATCCTTCCAATAAAGCCAAATTGATGGACATTAAAACGATTTTCTTGTGTTTTATTTCAATTCGAAGTTTTATACCTTAATAAAAAACACCCTTTACTAGAAGTGTCGAAAGAAGCATTCAAGTGTTTAGGCTTTTTAAAGCGGTGCAAGAAATACTTCACCTCATCTGATCTCGTAAATATTTACATTCGGCCTAAAATGGAATATAACTCCCATATATGGGCACAGACTGCAAAGACACCGTCTGCAGAGGAGAACGGTGGTGATTATAGAGGATAGTAGGGTATCCAACTCTATTGTCTCCCTACAGCATATCCGGAATGTGCGTTGTGTATTGCTATTCTATTAATAATAATATTTAATAAAATTGTATTATTTTCAATTAAAAAGTCGACTTAAATCACAAAAACTCGAAAAGTCTAAAAATCGATTTCCAAAAATTTTGAAAAACTCTAAAGGCCGAAAAATCGACTTATTGTTGCAACTACAAAACTCTATCACAACGCCATTATTTGGGGGAATGGGCCTTAGAGAAGCTGGAAGAAGATACTTTTATTTATCAAAAACTTGTCTTCCGCTGCGGGACTCATTCTTGGCTGAATCTGTACGTCAGTAAACAGAATTGCCGAAGAGCAGCCTGAGGCTGTTCAAGATCTGGTGCAGCCACCCAGTGTTCATCACCTAAAGCGTAACCGTGGCCTACATTTGCCTAAAATAATGTATTAAAAGTAAATTGGCAAGCATTGGTTTGTCGACCCAACTAAAAGGACACATTTTCAGGTTTTTTTTTTGAAATTTCTAAAAATTAAACGCGCAGAAAATGATGCTGTGCAGAACCCTTTTCACAGAATGCTTGTTACAAAGCCTTGCGACAATCCCTTGTGACAAACCAATTTAGAAAAATCCGGTCAACAAAAACATTTTGATTAGTGTTCAATATTAATCTCGGTATCCTGCGACACAATTGGACAGACTCCATGGTAGGTAGTAATTGTATTCCCCTAAGTCTCCCTTCTCCTTTTTTGCTTACTTTAGCATTTTCTTTTCATGCGAGTACAGTTCATTTTGTATAGCCTTAAAGTATATAAACACTTGAGAAAATTATAAAAAATGTTTGTCTGTTTATCAAGTCACCAACACACACTCAGACACAAACCCCCTTTAAGATTTTTGCTCCTAGACATTCACATCATCACGCTCAATGCGAGTATATCACTCACCCACACACACACACTCGCCTATACAAGTCTGTATGAAACATTCAGTGCCTCAGTGAGCCTGTGTCAGCTCATTCCTTTACTTTACTTCGCCTTTAAGATGCTTTTATTATTCCCTTTGTTTCGGTTTTGGGAAAAAGATTTGCCGCGAGACGAATAACACACATACAAATTTCAAGCGTAAAACGGGGAACAATCACAAAGAGGAATGGGAAGTGGCGAAGCCTAAGGATGAAAAACACCCACATCAGTCATATTTACTATACCGCACATTAGACCGAGATTCTTTCTGTCATCATTTTTAATGATTTTAATATTGCTAAGCGGCACTAGACAAGTTGAATAAAAGAAAATCTCATTAAATTGGATTTTTTTTTTTTTGATGGCGTTAAAAAAATTCAAGTAGATAATTGGCTAAATTTGTCAAAATACCATAAATTTGCATAAACATGTAAATAATTATTAAGAAGACAGACTATTAATAGCCTGCCTTTCAGGCTTATTTGCCTGCATTTGTAAAACCTCGTTAATTTTCGTGCCACTTTTGTTTTGGAATTCTTAGAAAATTCAATATGTAGAATCCTCTTAATTGAAAACAGGAAAATATCGTACATTTGTTTTACTTATCCGAAGTTTTCAATAATGCGAAGTCCGCATAATTCAAATATGTTTCTTTTAAACGAAGTTTGTTTGCTCGCATGCCGTGATCGGAACCGGCTAGGGTTTTTAATTTTTCGACTTTTTTCAACTCCTGGAAATGGGGAATTTTTTCGACGTCTTCCAGGGAATTCCCGGGACTTGATTTTCTTTATAAAAAATATAAAAAAAAAAATTCCCAAAAAAAAAAATAACTTCAAAATTTGTTGGTTTTTAACCAAAACAAACCAAATGATTAATAAAACTTTAATTAAAAATCCTACAGAATTAATCTTTAAACAACTATCCTTTATCATTTTTAGATCAACTAGGTCAGAAATGTTTCAAAAAGTAAAAAATCTTATATTTACCGGCTTAAAAGCACATCAAAGTTGTAAAAAGTGTTTAAAATCGTACATCGTTCTATTTTTTGGTAGTATTTTGTTCCCGTTAATCCCGACCAGGGTGGCGCAAAAGTAATCCTCCTATCAGAAAATGCTATTGGTCCCTAATGTCAGTGGCAACTCTGGCGGCGGCCATTTACATGACATCATATTCTCGACTTGACGTAAAAAAAAATTAAAAGACCAAACAAAAATTATCCACAAGAAGAATCAAAGTTGTTCATTTTTTTTTAATTACAGCCAAAAAACATCTTTTGCGCCACCTGTTACGTAGAATCGCTACTAAATTTACCTTCGAAGGCGCCACAATTTAACCGAGTTTTAATTTAGTGGATTCGACTGTATATGAATTTCAGAAAACCATATAAAAAGAACACAGTTTTGTCAATTAAATGTATGTTAAAACAGAAATAAAATTTATGCTGTAAACGTTTTTATATTAACCGAATTCATATAATTACATTAAAATTAAACCGGACCGTTTAGTTACTTTACCCCGATAATTATTCAAAAAGCTTGAGATTTTCAACGATTAAATCTCGTGGATTAATGTATAACTTATTAATATTACTTAATGACCCTAGCAATTTGTGCGGATCGGACAAATAAACTAAATCGGCTCTCCGTCTTTCTGGTAGACACATCATCTTTACAAAACAATTCCTTCCATTTTGTAAGGTCTGCTGGTCCAACACTACATGTCGACTTCGATACTAATGGATATAAGTTTAATAATCAAGTAGGTGGTCAACTACGGAGCTTTTTAGGGTGCGTAGTATGAATCGGGTAACATCACAATGCCTCTAAGAGTCTAAGTAATTCTGTAAGAATTATGGAAATATAAAAGATCATCTGACTTTCTTGTAAAGTGATAACTGAAGACTTGTATTTATTAAATGACTTTCACGCTTAAATCCTTTCTCACCTAACAATCCTAGATATACAGGAAACTCCCTGGGAGATAATTCCCGGGGAATTTACTTTTTTCAGATGAAAATCCCACAATTGTAAACAGACCGGGAGTCAAACAAAAAAGCTGACTCCGAATAATCGAACATGTCTGTCCCTTATCATTATTCACACGATCTAAAAGGATATTATTCTCGAAAAAATAAATAAATTCCCCGGGAATTACCTCGCTAGGAGTTTTCATAATCGGGCTGATTATGATTTTAAGTTATTACTTCATAATTATCTTTGCAAAAATAAAAAAAAACTCACCCTACAGTACCTGCGAATACTAGCAAATTGTATTTGTGGGTTGAACGGTAATGGAAGACATGTGATATCTCAATGGTCATCTCATGTTTTCTGTGGTGTATTCCTTAAAGGGACCATCTTAAAAGGAGACCCTTTTTGTACAGTCCCCATAAAAATGTCTCAATTATACAAAAATAATACAGAAACTCAGCACATTAGGGACAGTTTTAAAGCGTACATACTATAATACAAAATGATGCATGGGAAATCATGCTAGGAGTTTCCTATACAAAGTATGATATTACAATACTACAAAAAGGTTAAAATATAAGAATATTTTTTTCGTTTGAATATTTATAGGAGTTTTTGAAGGGGTATAGGAGACAATGGTGTTTTTTTTTAGATAGAAAACTAAGAAAATGTTGATAGTCAAACGAACTGATACACTAGACTCACTTGTTGGCATTTATGATCAGTATAGCTAAGACATATCAGAGGTTTTTGAAAAAACTAGCTTTCCTCTGAATTTATATCATTTAAAAAATAAACATAATATTCTCTACTACTAAACATTGCCTAATTCTAGATGAAAAGTCATTCAACTAAAACTCTGTAAATTGAGTGTTTACCGAGGATAAGTAAATCTAATTTATTATAAAAAGAAAAAATCATCAGTATACCACGGCAAATCATCGTGAATAGATTTACGACTGAAAAACGCTTATAAATTATCCAAATTTAGTTTGAAAAACAGTCATCCATTGGCGCAATTTGTAGATATTTGTTCATGTAATAAAGAAGAGATTGGCTGATTTAATTTTATGGAAGTGGAGGAATTGAAATGTGACTAACAAAACTAAACGAATAATAATATTGGTGGTTCTGTCATGAGGTAGAGTCAGTGGGTATGAACCCTGTCAAATACATCACAAGTCGATTTACAGACCTCCTTTTGGTAAATCCTGTTCGTTTTGGCTTAGCACCAATGCAGCGGCCAACGTATGCGCACCAACATCTTTTTCTCAGGTTAAGATGTTGGAGATGTGCTTGTAACTCAATTCGGAAAAAATAACTCTTAATAAAAGCGATAATAAATTAAATTTAACGAAAATTGATTCCTCGCAGGTGGAGGGCCAGCGCAATCGTTTTAAGGGCCATGATCTACGGATATGCACTGGGGGTGGGGGGAATATACCGAAGATAAGTCCATTCCATGACATTACGAAGGTACACACTCGGCTAAGAGTCGGAAAACACGAACTTTACGACATTAAGACGTTAAAAAGCTGAATTTACAACTGAGATTTTAAACCAACTCCACGAAGTTTTCTCTAGTGAACCCACTCAAAAATGAAAATACAGAACTCCATGACAATAGTCGCCGAAAATGTAATGGGTTATCGAAAGCGGCCCAAAAGGAACCAGGTATTGCAGCAAAGACTATGTCATACAGGACAAAAACCCGCGTCTCTGACAATGCGAGCTGTGTTGGTGAGTTCCTGATAGTTGAGGAGGGAGAAAAAGGCAGGTGAGAGATCTACGAAAGCAGAAACGAGTGCGAAAATGCTGCCATTGAGTAAAACGCCAAACTATAAACTCGCCTACTGGCATAACTTCGTGTGGGAATCTAACAACAGAAACGTTTGAAACGATTTCTCCAACTTGTTAGCAGCAGCAGAACCAAGCGGAGAAAATAACAAACATAGACGATGATGTTGAATGTCCAGACATAAAACTGTGGAACAAAAAAAAAAAAAAAAAAAATAGGAAGGTTCTGTTAAGGGATTCTAGTAGAGTGGGTGTAAATAAGGCTTAATTGTATCGGCGCCTTAAAAGTTTACCGGGGCAAAGATTCCCACTTTTTTACCCCCTCTTAAAGAATCCGTTTGAAAAACAAAGTTATTTTCGAACACGTTCAAATTTGGTCCACAATTTAATTAGGAGATGTTTAGGTACATCCAACAACTAGTCTGCATCATCTGTATGAATAAAAGCCTACTATGTCCAATTCTTAAAAAAAAAACCGGATAAACCTGTTGTAACACCGTGTTACACACATTCTGTCCTATGAACCAAATTTACTTTTTCGGAAAGGGGATAAAAAATAAAAATACACGTGTATCGGCGATTTTCATATACACGTCAGAATTTTTTTTTTAAGTTTGAAGTATGAAGCTCCTAGTGGCCTGTGTGAAAGCCTTTGGGCCGATTTTTAACCCTTTTTCAGTGATCCAATCGAGCTGATTTTTTGCAGGCAGACTCGTGGAAATGTCTGTATCACGTCAAATTTTTTAAATAATAGATATTTATCACTTCTCAGATTTTCCTAAATTTTTTTTTTTTTAAATGGTTATCGTTTTTTTTAAGGTTTCAATCAAAAAACATTTTTTTTTTCGTAACGTTTAAGTAGTTTAAAAATTTGGAGTCTCTTCAAGTTATGCTAAGAAAAGTGAAAAAAATATTTTTTTTTTCAAAAATAATAAAAATTGGGGAAAATCTGAGAATTGATACAAAATTTTTTAAAAAATTTGACGTGATACAGATATTTCCACGAGTCTGCCTGCCAAAAATCAGCTCGATTGGATCACTGAAAAAGGGTTTAAAATCGTCGAAAGGCTTTCACACAGGCCAATACGAGCTTTATACTTCAAAATTAAAAAAAAAAATCTGACGTGTACATGAAAATCGCCGATACACGTGTATTTTTATTTTTTCCCTCTTTCCGAATATGTACATTTGGTTCATAGGACAGAAAAAAATCTAATTTTTGTAACACGGTGTAATGAATTGTTCGGATAGGTCGCTGCCTATTTTTACTGAAGGTCTGGTGCCACTCAAAGTCATTCTACCAAGGCGTACATGTTTTGATGGGAAATCATACGCCGGCAATTTGTTTCTTATCGGCGTGTCAAAGACTTCTTTATGGTCGATAAATAGATGAATCGCTTTTGGTTGAATCTTCTTGGGTCTTTTCCAGGGCCTTTCTGGTTTGAAGACGGTTGATTTATTCGACAAGATCAGATGCAGATATCTATCAACAGCCGATGATAAGAAATTACTAGAATCCTTTTTACGGCTTCGACTGTGCAATCCGTAGCCTTTTTTTGATGTTAGTCTGAGTCCTAAGGCATCTCGCAAAGTCCTTTGATCAATATTGTCTATTTCGTTTGAATTTCATGGGCAATCAATACTTTGATTTTACTTCGTTTTTTTCTTAAGTTTAAAACCAAAAGAGCCCAAATGGCCAAATCGAATTTGCTTACAACTAAATGCCAACATTTTAAGGAAAAGATTAAAACACGTCATAAAGATTAAATACGTTCAGCTAAACTCGTAAATATATCAAACCACCCCCCTGTGGATTAGTCTCTGTATGTGTGACACACTTTCACTTGCATAAAAGCTGTAATAAACATAAGGTCTGGCACACATACACGCGTCATACAAAGTTTGAAAGAGGCAACACAGGACTGCGTACTTATACACGCTAATAAAACAGACTCCCTCACATACACACACGCACAATGGCACATGGCGCAAATTCGCATAAAACAATAACATCAGCATTTGTTTGTAAATCAGCAAACAGCTCTCCTTGTTGTTCGGTAAACAACGTCAACAACCACCAACACAACAACAATGACAATGAGAACAGCAAACTTACCCAAACTTTGTGTGTGTGTTGTCCACGGGCTTCCGACTTCCGGCGGATCTGCGTGTTGTCTCGTTACGTTCTTCGTTCGTTAGCAAAATCACCAAAGCAAATGAAGTGAAGTGTCAGTAGGTTGGCATGCACGTATATGTGTGTGTGTAGGTCTAGTCTGTGATGGCTGTATCGGTATGTATGTATGGTGGTGTTTGTGTTGTGTCGGTGCAAATGAATGTCTTTCTAGTCCATTGACTGATATGCCACACAACATAAATCACAGTAATGCAATACTTTCGCTGTGACTTTTACATTTGTTGGTCGACCTTTTTTTTTCTTTCTTTTATTGCTGGTGTAATATCACAAAATCGAATATATCTAAAACAAAACGACCATCAACAAAAACCCGCAAACTTTTGCTGCTCGCCAAAAGTCAGAGCAAATGTCCAAATATTATTTCAAAACTTACAAATTTAATGACACTTCATGAACATTTCTAGTTAAGATTTATGACACTCGTAGCTGTAATAAAGATTGCAATCTGTTGGTTTATCTTTTAAATTTCTTCTTTTTACACTTATGTTTTTCTATACGATTTTTTATTTTGTATCACTTTTTTTTTGGTAAATGCAAATTTGTAAATTATTTCTTACAAGATTTGTTTTATTTGAAATATTCAATTACTCTTTCATTCGTTTCAATTGCGCGAAAATATTTGGTACACATTCACCCAGTAACGCCAAAAATAGTACTGAAACTTTCGTTTTCATTCAAGGCATTCGGATGCTGTGTATCCTGGTTTTCTCTTAGGTTTTTTTGTTTACAAAATCGTATGAGAGAAATTCAGAGTAAAGTGTACTCAAAACAGGGTAAGAGAGAGAGAGAGAACATGAACAGAGGCGTTGTATACAATTTGAGGTGGTTCGTTGTTATTGAGAGATGTGGACGATAAACGATGTGTAATGCAGAGGTGCTTATGGGAATGCTAAACTTTTCTTTTTTGGCAACGGTATTTTTAGCTCTCTGCCGGGGTACAGTGGGCCAGAATCGATTTTCGTAATGGTGAAAATCATTATCGGTTAATGCGGTAAATAATGCCGAGCTCTGTATAAATATATAATAGTATTATCCATTTCGTGGTTTCAAAAGTATAGGGCTGGAGTTCGACATCTGTCAAACTAAGTTGTTAAACCATTTTTTTTTTGTTTTCAGTTGGAAGTCTGACATTGACGAAAATGGACCGCCTAACTATCACACAACGCGTAAAAATTATTAAAACCTACTACAAAAATGGTGATTCTGGCATAGCTACATATCGTGCTTTAAGAGGTGATGAAGGACACTTCTCAATCGGTGTGTATGTTAATAAACAAAATGGTCGTATTTGGGGTTCTGAGAATCCCCAGGTAATTGAAGAGAGGCCATCCACAAAAAGTCACTGTTGTGGGTGCGCTCTTTGGTCCGAAGGTGTGATTGGACCTTACTTCTTCGAAAAAGACGAGGGAACGACTGTCACCGTCAATTCGGAGCGTTATGGACGTATGATAACCGACTTGATTTTGCCTGCTATTGAAGAATACGACTTGAAGAATATGTGGTTTCAACAAGACGGTGCCACATGCCACACAACTCGAGCGAATATGGCTTTATTGCAAGAGACATTTCCGGGCCGCGTAATTTCTCGTCGTGGCGACATAAACTGGCCACTAAGATCATGCGATTTGACACCATTAGACTTTTTTTGTGGCGCTACGCGAAATACCTCGTTGATGCAGATAAACCTTCAACTTTTGAGCACTTAAGAACCAACATTCGTCGAGTTATGGCTGAGATACCGCCCAACGTTCAAACTTTATAATAACAAAGAAATATTATGAAAAAAAAATTGTCGGCATTGAATATGGTAAATAATCGTAATACTATTTAAAAGTTATTTTGCGCTACTCCCTTACTTAGGGTGGCTCCAACCTTAGCTTCTTGTAGAAGACTTCATATTTTTCTTTCCAAAATTAACATTATCGGCAACACAGTCGAAAGTTATTTGTTTATCAAGCGAGAAAAATGGCTAACCAAAACTCCAAAGAACTATCTATGCTGAATTTAAAGGCAGATATCCACCGCTGTAACTTCGAAGACTATAGGCAAAAACACATATTCTATACATTTTATGTTTCGGGGCCAGTATCACAACTAAAATGTATTATGCACACTTGTGCTCCTCCATTACGTGTGTTCTCCATTAACATATTTTAACTTTAATATGTAATGGGAAATTCATGACTGGCCGACATATGGGGCCAATACATGTACCATATGTTATATTTGTTCACAAGTTTTCCAAAAAGGTAAACCGTTCTACCCTAACATAACCCAATTTATTAGTCCGTTGACAGAGAAATACCAGCGACACTTCTCTTTGTGTAACACATTTCTCTTTTGCAAGAGATTCTCTTAAAAATGATGACATCGGTCAACCCGAATTTTCCTGTAACATAACCTAAGACATGTCTAACAATAAAAAGGATTTTACACTTATAAATCCATGAATGAGTGTGTGTGTGTGTGTGTATGTTAGTGAGCAGAGGTGTGAGTGAATACAATGAAACATGTGTGCGTTTGTACGTGAGTTTGTGTGTAATCAGCTGTTGACAGAGTCTATGTCCTGATGACGATAGTCATGGTGGCAATTCAATGAAAGCAATTTATTGTTGAGGCGGTCACAACATAAATTGAAAAAGGTGTTTGTAACGTTGTAATAATATTGATAACGTCTCAGTAATAAATTTAAAGGCTTTCTCACCACAATCATAATCCCATTAGACACTATGATGAAATGGTTAAATATTAATGTTGCTCTTACAGGGTCATTCGAGTTCGCATTGTTTCTTTTTCAATAGTAGACGATATGTGGTGGTTGGTCGTTAGTCTAACAGAGACTGAATCAAGAAACTTAATTTCAGACGATATTTGATTGGTCATTAGAATCGTCTAACATAGTTTGGAAAGAGGAGGTTAATGGAAATATTTGAGTCTACAATCTCGTTACAAGACACAAAAAGACCAGTGGATACTTGTGCCGGTCGTAACGTTGAAAATATTGCCTTTGAAAAGAATAAAATTGAAGAATATCAGAATTTGCCAATTGGACATATTTACAGTAACCACATGTCCAATTTAACGTCAGAATTTGAATCTTAAGCCGTTCAAGGTTTAGTTACCCAGCCATTACACTGGGCAGTAATTGTTTGAAAAACTAAACACACTCACACTTTTCTACCAATGCACACACATTTTTGCTACTGGCCAGCCGATTGGCAACGAAAATTCAATGGCAGTAATATTTTGGCACATGCAGCAGAGACGAATGTTAGAGTTCCCCAACATATTTCTTTGAGTCAATTTATGGGATGATTTTATTGTGTAATTATGTTTTGACCGTTTTGTCGTAATAAAAACAGTTAAAATTTGTTAATTATTATCAACGAAGACTTGTTTGAAGTACAAAAAACCAAATGTAGACGTATTTCTGAAAACAAATTTTCTTGTCCATACTTTTCCCCAAATGCTTTGACAATTTGTGGTGTGGGGCAACATTGTGTTTTTGTTAGCTGCTGCTCTATGCGTTTCCCATTGACTAACTTTAAGGACGGCTTCGTTTCTGAAGAAATGTCGACCAGTAATACCCTCTGCCCATAGAGCACACCAAACAGGGACTTTTTGAGGATGTATCGGCGTCCCAACAATGGCATGTGGATTTTCATTACTCCAAATGCGACAATTTTGTTTATTAACGTACCCAGTCAACCAAAAGTGAGCTTCATAGCTGAACAAAATTTTCTTGAGAATATTGGGATCGGTGGTCTTATTTTTGTAATAAGTTTTGTACGATTTACAAACGTTATTATTAAAGTTAAAGTAAGCATAAATCATGTGACAGCTGTCAAAAAGACGAACTACGATAAAAGTGTGGCCAGATTGAAAACCACACATCTTCAAAAAAAAAAAAACACCCGGTATTATTACTTGGTGCGTACTTTGATCTATCATTGCGTCAATTTCTTACTTAATAAGACATTTAGAACAAGAACAAATTGTTTTCCTCAAAACATTCAATTCTTTTGAAAACCTAAAATAGTGCTCTAGAACGAAATGGATACAATTCAAATTCTATTGATGTTGATGTGGTCAATAGAATAAATGCAAACGAAACCGCAATGATTCTGTTTACCAGAAGAGGCACAAGATTCCATCCGTTTTCTGAATATGGCGTAATATTGGGCAAGAAATATAATTTCAGGATCCTCGTCCCAGACAGTGACTCCATATGCGAGCAAGAGAGCAATAGGGAAACAATAAAAGCCTTACATGTTTTTGGTTTTGTTTGTACTTGTACAGGGTCCGCGAAATAATTTTTTTTTTTTGAAAATTCTATAAAAAAAAACTACTAGATATTTTCTTAAATGTCTCTTTTTATTTGAAAATACAATCCTTCCGGTTAATAATGGAAAATAATTTCATTCAAATGGCTGCCTCGGCTGGCCGTGCAGTAGCCTAGCGTCATCAGCGTTGCGGCTGATAATGCGATCTTCAAAAACAGGGCGCAAAACATCGAGTGTAGCTTCGGCTGTGTGGCACGTAGCGCCGTCCTGTTGAAACCAAATGTTGCCAATATCCTCCTCTTCAATTTTTGTAAACAAAAATTCGTACAACATTGCCCGAAAACGAAAACGAAATAAGCACTAGTTGAAAAACAACGTTATATGGCGGACCCTTTAGATAACATATTATTGACTATTGTACCTCAGCGCCAAAGAATGATATTAGGCGTGTTTTCGTTAAACTGCTAGCTTAGATAATCGCTTAATTTGTATGGAGAGCTATGCGATAGAAAGCGCGTATATAAATTACCGCTTAAGTTTGTGTCTTAAGATGGCACAGCATTGCCAGCACACAAAAATAACAAAATGCCAATATTAAATGGTGCCAAGTGTACAAAGATATCATTCATTGTGAACTAATACAGAAGAAGAAGATAAAAAAATACAAAATTCTTTCAAAAATGACGGACGAATGGTAGTAGTATTGTTCATTTATAAGTGCATTTGTAATGTTTGTCCAGAACACCTACTCATCATGACTATTTTTTTTTAGATTTTCATGAAAATGTATTAACTTTTTTTTCACAGCATTCTCAGAATGCTGCCTAGTTTGTGTCAAATGACAATACCTTCGACTGCCGAAGTCATACCAAATGAAAACCAAAATTATTCCCAAATGTTGACGATTTACATCTTCAAATCATGGATACGCTTCGGAACATGGAACATAAGAACGGAACTGGAACCATCACGATTGGGACAAACACATAAGGTTTACAGTCTGCTACTGTGGACCTTAATGACAAAGGATGCCCGATTGTTGCATACTAATTAATTTTTTTTTTATCATTTTTGTTGAAAATTTTTGAAAATATTTCGTTTTTGAAAGTTAAACAAACAACGTTTTGTATTTGCTTGAAAAATACAAAACTTGTACGACATATTGTTGATTTCTTCATACATCACATTATCGTAGCACTTGTGTTTGTCATATGAAACTCGTATACACAAAAGAATTTTTGTTTGTTGTGTATTTTTTGGAAGGAATGTGTTTACGTACTGAATTCAAAAAAGTTTCCTACAAAACATTAAATGGTCGTATCTTAATATTTTTCTCGAACTCTGAAACAAAGGTAATTTGGTTAATACATAGACACAACATGGTAACAAAGTAGATTTGTACTGGTGGGTGACTTGGTCGGAAAGATATGGTTGGAGAGGCGTTTTATAAGCACCCTGTGCTAAACATGAAGGTAGCTAAGACTTCGACCAAAGTTGAATTCGCCTGATTTGGTTCTGTTGCAGGACCACCGGTGTAATGTGTTTAGTTTTGGCTCCGGTGTGGTACTACTCCACCATGATGAGGATGGTAACGAACGTTTTAGCACAAAACCCCAAGTAAACTTAAAACAAAGCGCTCAATAAAGCTGTAGCGTTAAGGTGATGAAGGGCATGTCGGCAGTTCTGGAGGTGAAAAGTTTTATAGCCGACTATTGATTGATGCCATCCTAATATTGAAGTAGCCCGTTGGCAATGGTACCAGTCCACTTTCGACATTGTCATTGGCAAAGTTCAGAAAACAACCTAGGCTAGACATTTTCAAGGTATGTGGAAGGACTAAATACGACCCCACCATTTGATCCGATTTAAAAGTAAGACAAAACCACATGGCTTAACTCATTTAAATTCAGTTAGAAAAGCTTAATTTGGTATTAATTCTTAGTTTTATCAAAACTTTTGGATTTTCATAAACTGGAGTCTCTTCAAGTTATGCTAAGAAAAGTGAAAAAAATATTTTTTTTTTTCAAAAATAATAAAAATTGGGGAAAATATGAGAATTGATAAAAATTGTTTTTAAAATATTTGACGTGATACAGACATTTCCACGAGTCTGCCTGCCAAAAATCAGCTCGATTGGATCACTGAAAAAGGGTTAAAAATCGGTCCAAAGGCTTTCACACAGGCCACTACGAGCTTCATACTTCAAACTTAAAAAAAAAAAAATTTTGACGTGTACATGAAAATCGCCGATACACATGTATTTTTATGTTTTCCCCTCTTTCCGAATATGTGCATTTGGTTCATAGGACAGAAAAAAATCTATTTTTTGTAACACGGTGTAATAATTGAAAATACATTATGGAGTTGAAACATTTTATGTATAATGGGTCTTTCATTAAGCGAGGTCTTTCTTCAACATTTTGTTATTCATTTGAAAAGCCTTTCGATGCAAATGTCCGTCGCGACGAAATGGCTCTGACTGAATTTGACCGATGACATGGGTTATGTTGACTTTGATGGTCGCTGTGGTGAATTAAAAACGAATACTTCGTATTCCCATATGCATTACAACCCTAAAGTAAGCGTTGCTAGAGGAAACATGCTTTTTCGATGCTGCTTATGAGCTTTACTGTTGCCTACAGCTTTGCTGTTTGATTTGCTGAAAGATTTCACCAACCTAAAAAGCTATATGTAAAGACTTTGCCTGAAACCGAAGGCATCTCGGACTTGAACCAAAGACAAATTGGCCAGATATGGATTTTTTGCTGACTCTGCGAATTCGTAAATACAATTCAGTAGTAGAGTCTAAAATGGAATATAACGCCCATATATTGGTCGGGACTCCAATCGTATCTTTGCAGCTTCTGGACCGTGTACAGAGGAGAACGATGGTAATGCTACCGTTGTCCCCCTTTAGCATCGTTGGAAGGGGGACTCGACTCCGATTTCAGCATTTTTAAATAGCTCGACACCGGTTCCTGCGTCAACCCCGACTTCAGTTGTTCAATGAAAAAATTTCGAAAATTGTATTTTCGTCCACTCTTCTTATATTCTATATTACCCTGTATCTTAAAGATAAAAAAGTTCATATAACAGAAGAAAGTTCAAATTTTAAAAAATATTTACTGATTAAATTGTTCTCAATACATTTTATTTATTTTGTAGGAAATGTAAGTAAATAAAACTCGGATTCGAGCAAAAACTCCAGACTCGGACGACGCACTACAGAGAAAATTCGTTCTTTAGCCGGAAATAATTTTTCGTAATTTCGTGCCATTGACCGGCTTTTATGTACATAAGACGTTTGTCTTTGGTCTTTAAATACTAGAAGACCAAACCTGTCTATCCAAAGGAAATGTGGACATAATGCACAACGGGTTGCCTGATCGGAACGTAGGAAATGAATTTTGGGCAACGAATACAACGGTATCACAACGGGACTTTCTGATGGACCCAAGTGAGATGTACGCTTTCACTATCTGCCAAATTAACAAAACCTAACCTAGCAATCCTCAATAGTCTCATTACAACTTTTCACATGTATAGGATGCGTCCTTCTGGTTTATTAGTTAGGAATACCACAGCAGTGTACCGTCGGGTAACCTGGACTATGGACAATTACAATATTGTACCCGTCACATAAAATGCCTACTTTCTTTTTTTGTTATTTTCCCGAGCGGGACGTAATTTTACATGCAAAAGTCCATTTATTTAGAAATTGCAACTTTAATGCAGTGAAGTCCAATAAATAAAAATACATCGATTAAAAAAATACAGTTGTCTATTTGTTGTTGTTGTTTTGTAGTGATGAGCAAAATCGCATATTTATCACATCTTTGTGTAATATCTTACTTCCAATGTTTTCATATAAACGTTTTTTCATTTTGTTTTTACTCAAATCAAAACCAAGGAAAAATACAAAAAAAAATGCTTGACAGAATTCCAATTGTTATGTTTGATTTTTGTGTTAAATATCAAATATTGTGTTTTTGATTGATATTTGTAAAAGGGCTTGAAATACATGTGTACAATTTTACACTCCTTTATCCAAAATTTACAATTTTGTAGGCGAATCCTTAAACTACGTAACAAAAAAAGTGTTTAGATTTTTTAACAGTCTATGGCTTCTCCTGTGAAGTTATGAAAATGCTTGTTAAGTCATTTGGACGTTCTAGTGACGGACGACAAGTATAACTGAAGTCAATGTAACCCCCTTTTCGCACGGAGTCTCTACGCCAATGGTTATGTATGCAATCAGGTGCATAAAGGATATTTGTGCATAATCGAATTCGAACTGTCATTAAATGTACAATGCAATTGTTTTATTGAAATTAGTAATGTTTTTTTGTCTACAGAACTGTCATTTATAAATTGATAAGCCCCAAGGTTAATGATTAACCTCAATTATTTAATATATTGAACTGGTCGGCGGTGGTGTCATAAGTAGTGGGTGTGAGTGTGTGTGTGTGCTATCCTGTGGTCGTTTTACCTCGTAAAGGCCGGGAGGACGAAATCCCCAAGCCATGTACATTGTATATGTGTATTAAATCATGTATAGTATCTCTATAAAATGCACTAATATTCTGGAAATGACTTTACACAGAAGGGCTCAATCAGTGATTAGACAAATTATGTGATACTCAGATCAGGAATTGGAAAATTCCCAACATATCGAACATATGGGTTCGTAAGGTGAGATGAAATAAAAAAAAGAATAATTTCTTCAAAAGTATTAAATTACCAAATTAACAAATTTTTTTTTAAAAGGTTATGGGCATTTGAAAATCGTGCAAAGTCATCCGACATGACATCTTTTAAACTGATGTGTTTCAAAAACTACTGAAAGGATAAACCTTCTTTTTAAAAATATTTTTTTTTTATTTTTAGAATTTGATTTTCTTAACTTAATTTCTGTTTTCCACCATATTATATTAAAGGTCAATATGAACTTAATAATCCCTGTAAATTTTAGAATGAAAGTCGAATGTATTCTATTTTTTTTCTCAATTTTTTTTAACAGATGATTCAAATACCTTTAAAATAAGGCATTAAACTTTAAAATCAATTCACTAGTTTTTGAAAAACATCAGTTTAAAAGTTGTCATGTCGGATAAATTTTTACGATTTTGGCGATTTTCAAATGCCCATAACCTTTTCAAATTTTTTTTTTAATTTTTTTTTCTGGAATCACGTTTAAAATATTTTTTAATGAACAATACGTACTAATATGTTTTGAAAGATATCGGAGACATTAAAGTAAATTTTTAGCAAAAATCGTACGGTCTGACATGGAATGACCCATGTGCGGGCGATATTGGCATATTCGGTAAGATAGAGCTGTTACTTTTTTACCTACAGAGAAGGAATCCCCGAAGGTGGGTTAAGACAAAACATAACTGCTAGCCAAATGTCACCAGGTCGGGGCTGGAAATTTAGTGGAGGCCGACAGTTGCAATTTCCTGGCAGTGGGAGAATTTATATACCTCAGATCCGCCATCAATAGAAATAATGATGTCAACATCGAAATGAAGCGAAGGACTGTGTTGGCAAGTATATGATACATCGGGATCGGGATGTAGGGTCGCAGTCTGGAGTCGAAAAATTCCCTAGACTAGTCTTATGTATGACTTACATTTCCCATAAATAAATAAAAAATTTTAAAAAATTGGAATATTTTCGACTATATGAGCTATGCATCTTTTGTATACAAACGCACCACAGTATGAGATGGAGTAGAGGAATAGTGGACGAAATAACAATTTTCGAAATTTTTGTTATAGAAGCACTAAACTCATGATATCACGAACTGGAGAAAACACGCGGATTAAAAATCATTTATTAAACAGACGAAGACCAACAACAGGTTGTAGAGCCAACGTGACTAATTAATGTAAGATTTCATGGGCTACTGCACATAAATTGGCTCAAATGAGACCAACATCTGCAGGAAAAATAAACTTAAAAATATGTTTCATATAGAGCGCGCCTTAAAATAAAATAAAACAATGAATTAAATATAAAACTCGGACGATTAGGGTTAATTTCGTCCAAAGAATCATTAGTTCTAGAGACAAGTATAGCGAGTCGAAACATACGAGTTTTTGTCGTTAAAATTTTGTCATTCAGCAGAAGAAGGCCTGAATGGGAAGCACTTAAGTGTTTAAAGCGATTTTGCTTTTATATAAGTTTATCAATATTTGCAGTTACAATGTAATAAGCGAGGGTGTGGCACCTGCTGCAATTTCGAGTAAGACAGTGTTTAAAGTTTCATAATTGCAAATTGCAAATCTCAAGAATAGATGGCCAAACGCACTGTTGACGCTGAAAGTGATTCTGAAGCCAGTGGCAGGACTTTGCCAGCGCTGAACCTGCACTCTGAAACAGTGTCCAACATTTTGTTGACATTTGATATTTCCCATTTGGATGGACAGATGGTCTGTCGGTCATCCCGGGTAGTTATTCAGAATCAATCAGTCCAAAATAATGTATGATAATTTCTTAAAAAAACTAAAAATATTAATAGCGAAATATAACAAAAAGAAATTTCCTTTAAATTAAATAATGCCATAAAACTGTATTTTTTCCTCTCAAATATTTCCTAAAGAGCTATTTAGAAAATAGAAAAAAAAGTACAGTAAGTTCTCTGACACGGCTGAAAACAACTGATGTTCAATATTGTGTTAAAACCAACAATAAAATTGTAGTAGGGGAACATCAGTTTGTCAAACACAAGACCATACTTTATATTGCGTCGCGCTAAGCTTAAGAATTTTATGGATTCCATTCAATTTTCTTTTTGAGTTAATTTGAGGGTTTTGCGTTTCTCGGCAGTTTCACAGTGTCAGGTACATTCTTATCCATTGAAAATCCTCTATCCTCCATCTGCGTACCTGTAGATGTTCATGTAAGGTATGTATGCACTTGGATATTATCTGGTGAAAACGGAAAAGAAAAAATACTTTTCGCTGGTTTATAAAGACGTAGACGAAATTGCTTCGTTGTAAACCCTACACCATGTCTGCGATAGACGATATTATAAAGAATTATTATGTTTCCGTATTTTGGAAAAATATTCTGCAACAATGTAGTATAAAATCCAAGCTAATCATAACATAGAGATGCAGAACTTTAATACATGTCTTTGAATGGATCCGACTGTGAAAAGTTAACAATTAACGACGCCCTTTCCGGGGTTTGGTATCAAAACTGTGTATTAATTAAAAAATAATTTTTTAAATAATACTCCAACATTACAAAAACGAAAAACTGTTGTAAGTTGTATTGTGTTTTCCAATTAACACTTTCTCGCTCGGAAATTGATATGTGGGTCATTCTGAGATTACCGGCAAATTTCGGCATTATTAGAGTTCTTCTGCATATATTAGGTAACTTTATTACATCGGTTTCATAATTTTTAACAGAATTATATGATATTTTAAAAGTATGGCCTCCTGAGTGGCCTGGGAAAAGAGGACGACAAATAAACTCAAATTATTTCCTTTAAAATCGTAAATATTAATTAATTTGCAAAAATTTTAAAAGTAAATATAAATTCATATATTGAGTAAACGCCAGGGGAATGACGTAAATTAGTAAATGACGATTAGTAAATCGAGCAAAAATTTCAATTAATGTACTTATTTTCGAAAAATTGGCATTAATCGGAAGTTGATATACAAAAATACTTTAACAAAGAAATACTAAATTGTAAACAGTACTTAAGTTTTTTTTACTAAAGTAAAATCCAGGAGAATAGCTAAACTATCGCCTAAACTATCAAAAAAGTCAATTATTTATTTTTGAAAAATGTTACGCACAAAAGAATCTTTCCAAATCAACATTTTTAATTTGAAAATAAGTAAATTTTTTAAAATACAATATGATCAATAACGTTAACATATGTAAAGCACACGTAAGACCATAAAATCGAAACATAGAAAAAGTAGTCACATTTGTAAATATTTTGAAAATATATGCAATTTTCCGATTATCAATGTCAGTACTTTAAACTAACTCACTCTTGCCGAGAAGCAATTTTTTACAGGACTCTAAAATATTTTCTAGATGAAAAGTTGCTGACTTTTGGCCGGTGGGAAGGGATTCTGGACGACTTTTGCTTTGTGATTCAAGAGAGTGTGGTCCAACAAAATTGTCAAATTCAGACAGGACTTGGGAAAAAAGTAAAGAGTAAACATAGATTTTTTCAAATCACCTACATCTAGGAAATGATTTTTTGTTAATAAAAAAATGTATAAACAAAAGTATATTAGTGCGAAATTTCAATTAAATCGGACAAATTTATTTCAAATTTTTCGAGTGCAATCTCTCTAAATCTCTTCGACGCTTTTCATCAATGGACAGTAGAGCGGGTTGGAATATTTTTTTTACTTAGTGTGAAGCTTCAAAACAGATAATTTGAGTAAAATCGGATAACTTTAACACGTGCCGCATTTCGGTCAAAGGTTGAAGCCTGGGAAAATTGTGAATTTGTAGGCAAGAATTTTAAATATTTTTCAATGGATTTGTTTGAAATTTGGTGAAATTGTAATACTAGGTGTTATGATTAATTGGGAAAAATGGACGATGTTGACAAGGGTTTCATAGACTTCAAATGTCTATGGCGGAAACTTTCTTACTTTCGATCTTGTTAAGTTACATGCTCTGTGAGATTAGTGTAGTAATGTTATCGTAGACAACAACCACTATATCATTGATAATGTAATTGCTTATCTTCTTAATATATATTTACCCTCGACACTGATTCACTGATACACTGATTCCCTGATTCACTGACTCTGTCACGCAGTACGTAGGAATTTAAATAGGCATTCTATAATAATTCTATAAATAATAATAATAAAAAAAATAATATTTTTTTTGTACAGAAATTGCGTTTTCCCCAAATTTTTTTTTTCCAAAATTTTTTTTTACAAAAATTTTTTTTTCCAAATTTTTTTTTCCAAATTTTTTTTTTCAAGAAATTTTTTTTTTTCAGAAACATTTTTTTTTTCCACAAAATTTTTTTTTTCAAGAAAAATTTTTTTTTCCAGAAAATTTTTTTTTTCCACTAAATTTTTTTTTTCCAGAAATATTTTTTTTTTCAACAAAATTTTTTTTTTCAGCAAACATTTTTTTTTCAACAAAATTTTTTTTTTCCACAAAATTTTTTTTTTTCAACAAAATTTTTATTTTTTTTCGAAATTTTTTTTTACAAAATAGTTTTCTCAAGCAAATTAACGGGCGCCATAGGCGCATTACAACTTACTAGTTATAAATAAGAACCATTATGGACATAATTTTCAGAGCTGTTGCAATACGATTTTTTTTGATTTCAATCTATCTAATTTGTCAGGAAAAATACCCATGTTGGTAATTTTCAATCGATTTCCTTAGACAAGGTCTTATTTTATTCAGAACCAAATGCTATTTAATCCTCTTGTATCAAATGTTGATGCCTTCGTTCTAAAATTGTAGAGAAAATGGCAAAAAAAATATACTTTTGGAAAAATCTCAGCAAATTTATGCAACGGTGATAAAGTGTTATACTCAGTTCGAAAGGCCAAACGTCCGTATTTCCAAAACGGATTTGCATTCTAAAATCGGAGCACGTTATTACTGTTTAAGTGAACGAAGTCAACTATTGTCACCGTTTTGGTCATAACTCCGTTTTCTGAAGAGGTATTCGAGAGCTTGGAACGGTTTTGTTAACATCTCGACCAGGCCTATAAATATACATAGAACACAATATTTATTTATTTACTTATTAATTACAATACCAAGTAAATTTATATTCTAATTTTGGGTCCAAGGGTAAACCGGGTGGCACAGACCCTTTGGCTAAAATTTTGCAGCGACAGACCAAAGCCTCTGGTGGGAATCGAACCCACAACCCCCACGCTGATAGACAAGCATGCTACCAACTCGTCTACCGGGGCGCCAGAACACAATATACATCGAAGATACCTGTTTTATTTTTTTTTGAAAATTTACAATTTCCTTATATATGACTTTGACCTCCTTGCAATACATGTTAACATACTCCAATAATCTTGAAACTTGTTTCATTTAATTACTGGAACCAGCCAAATTTCACAAAAATGGTATAGAGTTAATCAAATTTCGTTCAAATCCACCGCAAAAAAAACATTTCAGTTGTGTATAGTACAAAAATTAGCCTAGTTTGACCTTTGACCCAAATGCGGCTCGTGTTAACATTGTCCATATTTTCAGCATTTGAGATTGAGACCAAGTGTCAAAATATTCCGACCCGCACACCTTGAAATTCAAAACAAAAAAAAACTGCCGCTCTAATGGACAGTTCCGCATCGAGTGGCGATAACAAAAGAAGGAGGTGGTTTCAGCCAATTGAAACCCACGACAACGGGAAACAGTGCACGAATTTCACCGCCCTACCAAAATAGTCGACTTGCTATGTGTGTCGACTATAAAAGCAAGCCATGGTGGAGGGTATTAAAACATTCGCACCGGCCGACCATAACAACGTTTTGACTTGTTCTTTCCTCCTTCGACTATTTCTATAAAATCCGACAGCAGATATTGTAACAAAAAATAGTTTGGCATTATTGAGTGATGTTGAAAACAAAAGGCTGGAGCAAAATGCAGTCGACTACAAAATAAGTTTTACTGTCTTTACACAGATTTTATGGAGTTATATGACATAGAAGGCTAATGCTTGTCATATCTCACTCATGCACCTAACAAATGCTATTTCTCCAGATCACATCAGACTACCTGCCAACCGCAAGCATGCAACATTCCACATTACCACAAAGGACATGAAGATATTTGAAACTCTCCCTATGGTGCATTAAATTCAATGTTTCTAATGGAACCATTAATTAAATTAACCCGGTTTTTTGACATTGCGGTGAAAAACACAACGAACCAGACAATACAGAAAAAGTTTGCCGCGGCATTACCTTTTTTTTTGTATTGTTTATTTTGAAATGTTGTTCGTATAAGTTTTAATCGCAGTTAATTTACATAAGCATTCCACAGAAACACAAACACATGACGACAGACGGACATGTCCTAATAGCAAAAAAAAAAAACTTTCGAACTCTTACTATTGTTGGTAGTGCTTACAGAGTTGAAGGAGATGACAAGATACAGGCATAGGATTTCCTACACATTTAAAATAAGATCCCCCAGAGATGACGACAATTGATGCGGTTGCATGGCATTATCATACAAACCATATATTTGATACAGTCAAACATGCTTCTGATACAGTCAGTCGACAATGTAAACCAAATCTAATCTAATTAACACATGCATACAAACGATGTGGAGTTTGAGTCAATTATACGTGTCACGTTTTCAACGAGCAGGAACGAGTATTTCTGTCATCACATTCCAAGTATGCTGTAGTTACTGGGGTGTAAAAAACCCGACAATATCAACTACTGGGGCAATGTCGAACAAGAACAAGAGAAAATTGTTAATTAAACGATAATCAAGAATCGTTGAGCTTAAATACAGGATGTGTTAAAATTCACAGCAGATTTCAAAATCTCTTTTAGAACTTCAATATATTGAAAATGTTATGTTTCTTCCCACATCACATTCATATAATGAAGACGCCTTCCATCACCACTTTAGTTCTGGAGAGGAAAGAAGGGCGCAGTTTTTGTTGATATTTGTCCGGAATTTGAGAATGTCACAGCGGTCAGGCACTATCGTTGCTGGAAGCGTTTTTGACATACGTACAGTTCAACTGAAGAACAAGACTTCTGTGTAGTGTGTCATACGATCAACAGGTCATTCGATAATGAATGGTGACAGAGATAGACAAACCACGTTCAGGCGATGTTAAAGGAGATCATAGAGTTGGATGCTCCATCATACCCGCAGATGATCAAATGGATGTGAATGAGTTTAAATTTTAACCCAACAGGTCATTCATTTAAATATAAAATAGTGAAGGAGAAAGAAGAGAACATTGTGGCACAGCTGCGATCAACCTATGATCGTTAGATGAGAACCCATCTGTAACAACACGTACAGAGCGAAAGATGGTATTACCGACACCACACGTACACCGAGACAGATCCTATCGAACGCCTTGGAAATACCCAGGAAATGAACTTGCTTTTCCTAAGCCGGTGAATAGATCGACTCCATCGCTCCAAAAGAAACTCCATCAGGTCTTTAGTAGATCGTTTCCTTTGGATGACATACTCTCGATTTTTCAGAAAGTCTTTAGACTGTAGATACTTTACCAGATGTTAGTTAAATTGGCGGCTATTTGAGGCCTCGCCATTCCTGAAGATCGACGGAGCATTGGCAACTTTTCAACGTGAAGGGGAAATACCAGCAGGGTATACATGTTGCAAAGATCATGCAAGGGAGAGCTAACTTCGAAGAACACTTACTCATATATGATAAGTGTTCTGCTAGAACCTTTCAACTACAGGGGTGTGTTAAATATCCAAGGCATGGAACTGGAAACGTTGGGCTGCACCGACCCAGAAGGGAAACACTTTGTGTAATCAGTTACTGCCTGTTTCACAATGTCGATAACATGACCTTTCAATATAAATTTTTGGTTTCTGTATATGGGTGAATAATCTTAAATGACTCCTTTCTGTGTCCGGCTGTTTAAAATTGTGTTGTATTAACTAATTTATTTATTTATTTATTTATTATTAATTACAATACAAAGTAAATTTATATTCTAATTTTGGGTCCAAGGGTAAACCGGGTGACAAAGACCATATGTTTAGATTTTTGCAGCGACAGACCAAAGCCTCTGGTGGGAATCGAACCCACAACCCCCACGCTGATAGGCAAGCACGCTACCAACTCGCCTACCGGGGCGCTTAAATTAACTAATTTTTTTTATAAATATGTTCTAAGCCGCTTATTATATTTGTTAAAATAACCCACGTATTAGTTTTTAAAATTTTTAATTTGTTAATATCAAAAAAAAGATAACAGTACATGTAGTCTCAGTCCCGTGGCGTGTCCAAAACCGACGCAGCAAAATAAACCGTACTTATTATGTATGTAAATATTAAAAATCTGTAATTGCATTCAAATGAATTTATGCACTATCACTTCAAGTCACATATACTCTTTTTTTGATTTAATTAAATTAATTTTAAGAAATTATAAAAATCATTGACTTTTGTCCGGAACATTTTCTCTCAGTCCCGTGCCTGGTGTGGTTTTCTGTTTAAAAAAAAGGTAACGGCCGTTACGTTCAATTTGTAGTGTTTCTCTCGCGCTGAAGTATTGTTCTCTTCGAAGGTTCTCGAAGAAACTCTACTTCTATTTTAGTTTGCGAATTATTTTCGTCGGAGTGGTCGGAGACTGTCCCCTTTTTCGCAAAGAAAAGGAGTCATTTCAGATTATTCACCCATATCGAAAACCCCAAGTCGAGAGACGAGTCACATTCGATCGACATCGTGAAACCGGCAGTCGGTGTGTTCTGACTATGGAAAGTAATCTATAGTGGATCGGGTACAAGACTAGTATTTTATGTCGTTTTTCCTTTTTTGATTTCATAAGGTATTCCTAATAGGGAAGGAAATACTGATAGTTCATGGAAACCTATTGATATTTTTTTCGCCAGGATTTACCACACAGTTACATACAAGACGAATTGCTAAGTAGTAAGTCTGCTATTTAACATCAGCCATCTGTCACACTGTCAATATTTACCGTTTACTTCATTCACAAATGGAGCGAAATAAAAATCATGTGCATATTGTGTGACACCCTTTAATATTCATAAGAGACATCAGCACATTCTCCTCAACTTATGTTTGCACTTACAGCTGTTTGAAACGGAAGTCTTTCTCATCTGAAAACCATCTTCCTCGAATTAGTAATGGCTCAACATCTTTTCCCAGTTTGCTTCAATTTTAACTAGCATATGAATATAAAACCGCAAACCATTTACTACCAACCGAAATATTTCCATCAAGCGGTACGGTTCATATCACTATTTTCTGAACACAAGGATGCAGACGTACGGGTATGTCAGTTCCTTAATGTGCATTTCACTTTTAACGATCAGAAACAACCCCCCCCCCCCCCACCCCTTGCACGACGATGTTATGTACCCATGTAGCGGTTTCAATAGAGACCGAAGAAGACGATGACTGGGATGTTGATGGGGATGAGTTGTTGTCATTCAGTTGCTATTCGATGGAGAAATGGTAAAATCTGCTCATGTGTGTGTACATGAACATAACTGCATTAATTAAATACATTAAATTATAAACATTGCATTAGTTACTACCTTTAGACTTAAGCTGGACTTGTGTATATGATGCAGTTTCCGTTTTTGTTGTTTGGAATCCTGTGCGTATTTGTATACCAAGTTAGGGCTTGTTTTGGAGTTACCGTCAGCTGGTGAATACAAATATTTGAGTGGTAGAATCTCGCCCTCAAATAACTTTTTGATTTGTTGTACTATTTCAAATAGTCGAAAAGTGTTTGACGGTCCCTAACTGGAAGATGTTTGGAAGTAGCTTACGCTGAACTTCTATATAGATCGATTCAACTAAAGCGACCCCCAGGGATCCCCTAGAAATGGCCAAGTGGCTATAATTTTCGATCATTGTCTCGCCCACGTGTTCTCATACTTCCAGCCCTGGAGTAGCCGCACCTTCTCAAGACGCCTCCTCTTCTTTTTTAAAGTCGTCGTTGCCGCGCACTCCTTGCCGGCGCATCTTAATATACATTTACCCTCGACACTGATTCACTGATACACTGATTCCCTGATTCACTGACTCTGTCACGCAGTACGTAGGAATTTAAATAGGCATTCTATAATTCTATAAATAATAATAATAAAAAAAATAATATTTTTTTTTGTACAGAAATTGTGTTTTCCACAATTTTTTTTTTACCAAAATTTTTTTTTTTACAAAATTTTTTTTTTTTCAACAAAATTTTTTTTTTTTCACAAAATTTTTTTTTCAACCAAATTTTTTTTTTCAACAAAAATTTTTTTTTCCAACAAAAATTTTTTTTGAACAACAATTTTTTTTTTCAACAAAAGTTTTTTTTCAACAAAAATTTTTCTTCCACAAATATTTTTTTTCCAATTTTATTTTTTTTCGAAATTTTTTTTTTACAAAATAGTTTTCTCAAAATATTTTTTACAAAATTTTTAAAATTAAGTAACAAATACTTTCTCAAGCAAATTAACGGGCGCCATAGGCGCATTACAACTTACTAGTATATAATATTACTATAATCAGCGCCGAAAATGCTGTGTTGTTTTAGCATCCCCGTTGTCATCGTTATCAGTTATCGATAACTATTTTCATATATTCGGTACTGTGGTTTGGTAACAACTTGGAAATATTGTGTGCGAATCAATTTGAAAATGTTGTGAACAAGTCGAAGAAAAAATCCTCGTAATTTCTAAATACAATAGGACGAAATAGCAAAAATATTAAATGCTCTTGGCCCGCCCAGTAGAGCTAGACGGCAGAAGATAAAATGATGATGGACGTAAATGGTGCATTATAAAACCACAACATTATTGGCCAAGATATTAAGCGAAAAAGAACAACACTTAGCTGATAAGGGCAAAAAATCTCAATTGTCGAAAGTACAGAGTTTTCCAGCAAGAGGTGTTATTTTGTTATTAAAAGAAAAATTAAATTTTTTGAGATAAATTATCGGATGGTTATTTCATAATAAAGAGGAGGTATGTCGTTAATAATGAAAAACAACATCAGCCAAATGGCCACCATGACCATGCTTACGGGACTATATCGTTTTCATGAAATTTTCCATAACCAAATCGCAAAGTAGCTGCCCTATGTCCTCGATAGCCTCACGAATTCTATATTTGAATGAATCATGAATCGACACTGGGCTGTTGGCGTAGACATTATCATTCACGTGGCCTAAAAGGAAGAAGTCGCAAGATTGTAAATCACAAGATCTCGGTGGCCAATTGTGATCACCCCTTCGAGAGATAGCAAGGTCCGGAAAGTTTTCCCGTAATAGAGGTATGGTTTCGTTGCTTGTGTGGCACGTAGCGCCGACTTGTTGAAAATAAACGTTGTCCAAATCAATATCATCCAACTCCGACCATAAAAAAATTATTAATCATCTCTCGATAGGGCAATCCATTCACCGTAACTGTTGATCCAACCTCATCTTCAAACAAGAAAGGTCCAATAACACCGCCGGACCATAAACCGCACCAAACGGTCACACGTTGAAGATGGAGAGGCTTCTCAACAGTTACTCATGGGTTTTCCGAGCCGCAGATGGGACAATTTTGCTTGTTGAAGTAGCCACCGAGGTGGAAATGGGCCTCAGCAGCGGATCATTTTCATTGACTCAATCTCCAAAGACACGACGTTGGTGATGATCGGCCGGCTTGAGTTTATGTGGTTACTTAACTTTATAAGCCTTAAGACTCAAGTCTTCATGCAAAATAATTTCGTCCATTAAGAAAGAAGCTCGAATGATTTTTATTTAACGCTCGATCGGGAGAGTGTTACCAGTCGGACTGAGGTTAGTGTCAACATCTGTCGGCCAATTTTTGTGATCCTGACGACTTATATTCAATAAGATGGCCTGAACGACTCCCGAAGTGGGCTGAATGTATCCACAAATACAAAGCTGAAAAATAATGTTAGGCAAATATGGTTCGTAAGATAAAAGTTATGTGATTTTTAATTTTTGCTCGTATATTAAGTGTCATTTGACTGGCAGCCACTTGTATCGTACCAATACATTGACTAAAAAAGTAGATGGACAGACAAACCAACTTTCGTACATTTCGCATAGATTCCATTTGGTTATTTATCAACAAATGTCATATTACACCACAAGTTGGAGTAGGGTATGAAAACTCCTTGAACTTTTATAACCTTATATGATGACGCTCATTTGTACTTGTTTCAGTTTCTTCAAAACTCATCCAGCAGAACATTGTTGCTGCAATACCCGTTACAAAAATTTGTAATTCAGTCTAACACCATCTTTAGAGCGATGATTTATGAAAAGCTGCATACAACTTATATGGGAAATTCTCATTTCGTTGATTTGATTGATTTTCAATAAAACTTCACACCGACTTTACGGATGCACATGTACAGATGAGACTAGGGATGGCGGTAGAGATTCGTTTCACATGAAACCCCTATTTTTGGGAGCAAGATAATTTGATGATATTTTTCTATATCACACCATTATCTACAATTGTTGTAAAAAAAATTTTTCGGCAAAAGCACCGGCAAATGAATTCCGATTGTGATAAAATTTAGCATTGGCAGAAGGGAAATTTTCTCATATTTTCAGAATTAGAAAAAAATACTAAATTGCGAAATTTACTGCTTTACCCTACACTCTTCCAAATTGGCCCGTCCCCTTTTTATTGCTTTTTAATCTGAAATGTCCTCTTTCATATTTATACACTCACCCTACAGGTAGCGTGTATATATTATTTGATACGACCCAAAAGTGTAACACATAGAAGGAGTAATTTAAAACCCTAGGTGTCTTTGAATCATATTAAATTCATGACTTGTTAAGTTATTCAAGCCATGTCCATCAGTATGTCTGTATGATGGTTCGCACGATAACTTTCGAAAGAATTAATCAGTTTGTGATATTTGTAAAATGCAATATACGATAAGTAGTCGAATTTGGATATATTTCCAAAATATATCCAATTGTCAGATGTTTAATGTTAATAGTTTAAAATAATCGCTCACTCTTTGCCTACAAACAGTTTTTTAACAGAACTCATTTTTACTAAATCACATGTTATAACCTTTTGACCAATGGAATTGGATTCTGGACTACTGAGAGTGGATTTTAAAATTTCCTCATGCAGATTCGAAATGGAAATCCCTGTTTTATACACTGTTTCGGATGTTGGTTATAAACATTTTACGGTCTGTTACTTTCAATCCATATTGACTATTTCTATTACACATTCACATAAGTACGGACAACTAGAAACTTTATGCATTATTTAACTGTGAGAATTTGTAAAAATATAACTTTGTCTTAAGATGCGCTAAATGGAAATCTGGTAGACACAAAAAGTGTACAAAGTGGTAAAGTTTGAAATACCGAAATGGTTTTTGGTTAGAATACAACGACCAGAGCATTTTTATGGATATTTTAACAAGAAAGGGATAATTTCCTTACTGTTTCATTGCTAAATTTTAAGGACAGGGCTTGTATGAAAAAAATTTTGACAAACCCCATCGGAGAAGAAAATAATTGTTTTAAACGCGATATTTTGCTCAGTACGTGTATTTAATTCGTGTTTTTTATTTGTAAAAATGTCACCAGTGAGGTGGAGAAATATTGGTCGGCGTACACGCTCAACAATACAATGACATAATCGGAAAGCAAATGATACTGAGCACAGTCAGCTTTTGGAAGAAAATCCCACGCAAATTTTTCCAGTGCGATCCGTTAAGACTGCAGAATAAAAAAAAATCTACTTAAAATTTCGACACCAAATGTTCCTGCTATGCTGTGCTGATGGAAAGGTCGTAAGGCCACAATTTCCACCGCTCCAATGTTTCGTCATCCTCTCCGCATGCCCTACAGACGCTATTCTCTACTACTCCTATTTTGTGTAGATGCGATTGTAAGCCTATGTGCCATGTAAGGATGTCCATGAATTAACTAGTTTCTGTTTTGCTCAGTCAGCAAGGTTTTGGTTTTATCCTCGTTTGGTTCACCCCACAAGATTCTTGTCGTTTTCCCAATGGTTTCACTATTCCATAGCGTGATATGGGCGTCTGTCGCCCTAGCCCTAGGTAATGGGAAGATTTACGCCATACTCAGAACTACTTTTTAGAAAAATAATTAAATACGTGCTCAATTTAATAAGGATTGTACTGGTTGAGTAATGAAATGATCACTCAGTGGACGTGTTTTCGAAACAAATGTTAGACATTTCCCGTGTTTTAAAGCAAATTATAACAAAAATATATCAATTCAAATCGGTGGCCAATTGTATTTATTTATTTTTTGCTTAACATCTGAATTGCTTAACTCACGGGATTTTCCAGAAATGCCGCCGCATAATTTGCATTTAATATTCATGTTGCGCAACCTGACGCAACCAAGAATTAGAAATGTACCAAGACTATCTGTTAAAAATCTGATGAAGCACCTGATTTCAAGGATATCAGTGATTTCAAATGACATGACGTTCCAATTCAAGAATGTCCGGTTTACGGTTCGCCTGAAATTCGCAATGACGACTAATAAATCGCAAGGCCAATCATTGCAAGTCTTTGGAATAAACCTCGATAGTTCCTGTTTTTCATATTGACATGCTCGACAGTCGGTAAATCAGGAAAGACAAAAAAAGATGGTTGCGATGATTGGATTTAAATCATAAGCAATTTTTTTTTCAGAAATAAGAAATTCCAATTTGTTTCTTTCCAAGAAATTTATTATCGATTCAATGCACGTAACTATTTTTCGTATGTAAACACGTAAAAGGATATATATTTTTCTGGGTAGGGCGAAGTCTACCGGGTCAGCTAGTATATGATATATTTGTTCACTTGGCACCATTTAATATTGACATTTTATTATTTTTTTAAGCTGGCAATGCTCTGCCAACTTAAGACACCCACTTAAGCGATAATTCCTATCCATGCTTAATATCGCTTAGCTCTCCGTAGAAATTTAGCGATGATCTAAGCTAGCAGTGTAACGAAAACACGGCTAATATAAAATTCATACTAAAAGCTGCCCGAATCTGTTTAAATTATTTCTTTAAGAAATTCATAATATGATATTTTTCTTTTTGGAAAGTGATAAGAATAAAAGTTGAAAGATCCGTGTAGTTCACACTCCAGAGATCGTATAAATAATATTGAACTGCACTATTATCAGCAGTTGATGTTTGGTGTTGAAATAAACAGTTTGTGAATAGAAATTCTGAGGGATTTTTCGAAACTCGTCGTTCCAAATGAAAACAGTTTTATTTCTGGTGATTCTGATAGGATGTACTTACGGAGACGGAATATCCACCAATCCCAGCTCCAGTCATTTCTTTAATCGCAAACTTTTGAAGGACATCAAGGGCTACATCGATGTGGAAGCAAATCCCTGTGATGATTTCTATCAGTATGCCTGCGGCAAATGGGCCGAACAAAACCCGGTTGCCGATGAGGACGATGATGACGACGGCGACGACGATGATAATGAAAATGTAAGACCGCATACATCTGCGGTGTCCAAGGTGAACTATGAGATCAACACGGAATTAGTTCAATACATGAACACCATGAGTCTGAGAAACAAACCGCTATTTGTAAAAAAAACTCACACGTTTTATAAGTCGTGCATTGACATGAACAATTACAACATGATACTCTATCTGAATTGGATGGAGGAACATGAAAATATGACGTCGGCCTTGTTGTCGCCATCCCGCATGACAAGTGCCAAATTTGATTGGGTGCATACATTGGCAACGATGAGGAGATACGGCATGAATGGCATATTTATCGAAGAGGAGATGTATGAACGGGTCGAGAATACTTGGCAAACGATTATTAACTTAAATAAGCCCATTCAGAACCAGGGATTTGTGAGTTTAACTTCTGACAATTGGGAAGAGCTATTGACAAACTCAAAGCTGCCTGCGCATACAAAACCACTGGACGACTTATGGCAAGAAATCAGTGAATTTGAAGAGCTTTTAGTAGAGCTGAACGATGTCCTGGACGAAGAAGGAGGCTACAGATATATAACCGTAAAAGATCTTCCGCTTGCATGGCTAATGAAATATGTAGGAATTGTTTTAGATCGAACTTCCTTAGATCTGAATATGGAAGTCTACATAGAAAACATTCCGTATATGAAAGCCCTTGAAGATCTGCTCAAAAAATATGACAATGAATTTATTTGCAAATATTTGGAAGTAAGATTTTTATGGTATTTGTTTCAGACACCGCCAACATTTGACGATGTAGATTGTTTGGGTATGACTAGAGGCATATTATCGCTGCCAATGAACTGGATCTACGAACAGCAACATCCCGAACTCGAGGACGAAATTACCAAAATCCATGAGATTTTTGACAATATTGTTGGCAACATTAAGAATGCAATGCATTCCGATACGAGTGGCATAATGACGCCGGAATTTTTCACCAAATTAGATAAAATTCAGCTGAAAGTGGGCAATTTACCACGCGTCGATACCACAAAGATTTTGGATGCATTCTATGACCGTTTGACCTTAACCAAATCCGAGTTCTATGGCAACCATTTGAATATACTGGAGTTTCAGTTTAATGTCACTCATTCTGGCTATGGAAACTACCTGACCGCCAATATCAGTCAACTGTTCTATTTGGACTCCATTGAGGACGGTTCTAGCTTCCTTCCCTATTATTTGCCAACACCGAACGTTGTAATCGCCCCACTAACATTGATGAGGCAACCATTTTACCATTGGGGCTATGATGACGTCTACAAGTACAGTTCACTGGGTAATCGCTTCGCCTTCATTATATTCGATGGCATTTTGCAATTTACTGAATGCGACGATATTATGGTTTCGGATGAGCGGAAAATAGCAAAGATTGGCGGTTTATATTCCGCTTACAAATCATTTTTTTCATTGCTTCCGGATAATTTGAAAGATGAGAACTACGTAAAAGGCACGCAACTAATATTTTTCCTGAATTATGCCCAGCGCTACTGTAAGGCAGATGAGCCAGTGGACCTGAATTACTTGTTAGCACATTTTGCAGAGTTTTCGGAAGCATTTGATTGTAAATTAAGAAACTTTCTGATATCATTTGTGAACCGTTCACATAATGTTGAGAATTAAATGGCACTGAAGTCGAAAACTGATAATAAATCTGTTTGTAACATTTGTAAAGAAAGTTGTTTTTTTCTTTTGGTTTTGCTTAGTTTAGTCGAACGATTCAAAAGAATCAATGACTATGGTGGAATGGCAATTCAAGTGTGGCCTGACCGAAACTTATACACTGAATTCTATATTCTAAATTCGCCATTCATTGAATTATTGTTCAGAGAGAGTAAAATATATACGATTTCCATTCAATCATTATGAGGATAAACATAATCTCGGACAGTCAAGCTGCCATTGAATATTTGAATTCTGTCTCATTGAAGTCAACAGCAGCCTTGCGACGAGATGACTAGGTAGTATATAATTCAACAACAGAGAACAAACGGTGTATTGTAAATCAGACGAACTAGCAAGACTCGACTGTACCTTGTCGATTCCAGTCAAACTAAAATACGTAGGAAGGTCTGTAGCCACTTGCAAACTCTTACAGCATGATAAGTCGTAAAGGGAAATAAACGATAAGTGGGTAACTGCACGAGGCTGTACGCACTCCAGAAAGATGTGACCTTGCCGAATGTCCCGGAATTCAACAGGCTGTGAGTGTTTTCGTTAAACTGCTAGCTTAGATAATCGCTTATTTTGTACGGAGAGCTAAGCGATATTAAGCATGGATAGACATTATCGCTCATGTTTGAGTCTTAAGTTGGCAGGGCATTGCCAGCATAAAAAATAACAAAATGCCAATATTAAATGTTGCCAAGTGAACGTTGTGAACTAATACAGAAGATGAAGAAAATAAATATTTTTAAACGGACAAAAAATGATTTTTTCAGCATTATTAGAAATTGGCTGTTTTGTGCGAAATTTAGGTCAAAGATAACACTAAAAGATAACATGTAGTGTATTATGTAGTCAGATTCTAATTAACAATTTTTTATAGGTTTTTTTAATAACTTAAATTTTGTACAAAGTTATGGTCCAACAGATTTAAAACAGTAGCCAAGTTGGAGCCAAGTTGGATACCCTACTATTCCCCATCATCACCACCGCTCTCCTCTGTTCACGATCCAGAAGGTTCAAAGATGTCTTTGGACTCTCTGCCCATATATGGGAATTATATTCCATTTTAGGTCGGATGTAGGTGGTGTAATTATTTACAAGATCAGATGGGGTGAAGTATTTCTTGCACCGCTTTAAAAACCTTGAATACTTTAATGTTTCTGTCGAAACTATGGGTAGCCCAGCGAGCATTCAGGCCCCGAACATAAAGACCGTCTCAATGATCGTCGGCAAATCGCGGTTGATTGAGTCATTGATCGTTTGCCATTTGTCCGTGACCTGCAGATGACTTGGCCGATGATCAAATGAGTATGAATGAGAGAGGTTGCTATCACCCACAAAAGAAATTTAGGTCAAACGATAAAGAACACTACACTCTATTATGTAGTCAAATTTCAATTTAAAAACATTGTTTTTCATATGTTTTTTTGAACAACTTAATTTTTTTAAATGTCGTTTATTTTTTTTAAAAACAATTTTTAGTCAAATTTCATTTTAAAAACATTTTTTTTAATAGGTTTTTTTTAACAACTTAATTTTTTTAAATGTTTATTGTCGCTTATTTTTTTTTACATTTTTTCCAAAACACTAATCAGATTAAAAAAAATTTGTAGTCAAATTTCATTTTAAAAACATTTTTTTTAAATGTTTTTTTTAACAACTTAATTTTTTTAAATAGTTATTGTAGCTTTTTTTAAATGTTTTCCAAAAATCTAATCAGATTAATGGCAAAACACTAGCTTTGATCTGTACCCACACCTAGAGTATTTCCCGAAAAAATTCCAATCTCGAGATTCGGGATTTCCCGAAATAACGAAAATATCAATTCTCGAGATGCGGCATAAAATTCGAACGGGGTTAAAATCCATTAGAATACAAATAAATCCGTTAAATACAAAAAAAAACCGACTTTATTGGTATTGGATTATGTGGGATCAGTTTTAATATCCCCGTAACTAGTTCCCTTCCGATTAGGATTAATTTTCGCAACATATCGCAATTATTCTAATTCTCCATTCCCATTGGAAATGGTGTGGCAGTTGGCCAAATTTATGCTCATTATTTAAAAGAACCCATTTCGTATGTTTCAAATAGAAAATATGAAAATATTTTTTGTATGGCGATAAGAACAAATGTGAAAAGTTCAAAATAGTTCGCCATCTTCCAATCATATAAATAACATTAAACTGCATTATCAGCAGCAGTTGATATTTTGTCTTGAAATAAACAAGTTGTGAACAGAAGATCTATTAAGTAATACTGCCAAAAAAAAAATAAAAGAAAACAACCATAGTTCCACATAAACGCAAATCTTTTAAAATGAAAATAGTGCAAATCGCCTCAATATTGGCGATTATCATAGGGTGTGCGAATGGAGATGGCACATCCACCAATCCGAGCTCCAGTCATTTCTTCAATCGCAAACTGCTGAAGCACATCAAGAGCTACGTCGATGTGGATGCAAATCCCTGTGATGATTTCTATCAGTATGCCTGCGGCAAATGGCCGGAAATACACTCCAGCAGTAATGAGTCATACAGTTCAGCGGTGGGCAAGGTCAACTATCAGATCAACATGGAGTTAGCTCAGTACATGAACGGCATGGGTTTGAGAAACAAACCAGAATTCGTGCAAAAAGCTCATGCATTTTACAAATCCTGCGTAAATACGGACACGGATGATTATGAATTGTCGTTTTTTGTGGGCTGGATGGAGGACAACGAAAATATGACATGGGCTTTGTCGACACCCCAAAATGCAAATGTCAAATTTGATTGGGTGCACAGGTTGGCCACAATGAGGAGGTATGACTTGAATGGTATATTTATAGAAGAAGGCGTATATGGAAGATTCGATGATTTATGGAAAAACATTATCGACTTGGATAAACCGACGGCCGATGAGGGATTTACGGGCCTAACATATGAAAATTTCAAAACTCTGGACAACTATTTAAAGTTACCGGAGGACACAAAACCTCTACTGGAGTTATGGGACGACATCAGTGAATTTGAGAAGTTGTTAGAGAATTTGAATGATGTCCAGGATGAAGTAGGCCTGCAATATATCGCTGTGAAAGATATTCCCTTTGCATGGTTGCATAAATACCTGGGAATTGTACTAAATATAAACTTATTAGATCTTAATATGGAAGTTCAAATTCAAAATATTGCCTATATGAAAGCTTTGGACAATCTGCTGAAAGAATACGACGATGAATTTATTTGCCGATATTTGGAAGTGAGATTTTTGTGGCATTTATTTCAGACACCCCAAGAGTTTTCGGATGAAGTTTGCACGGGACCAACGAGAGGAATAATGTCTATGCCGATGAACTGGGTGTACGAGCAACAACATCCCGAGCTGGTGGAGGAGATTCCGCGAATTCAGGAAATCTTCGACAACATTGTCCGACAAATCAAGAAGACAATGCGCTCCGATAAAACTGGCCTGATAACGCAACAGTTCTTTGACAAATTAGACACGATTCAGCTAAAAGTTGGCAATTTACCACGCATTGATACCGTCCATGTTTTGGATGCATTCTATGCCCGCCTGACATTAGATAAAGAAGATTTCTATGGCAACCTGTTGAAATTATCCGAGTTCTACTTTAATGCCACACACACAGGCTTCGGCAACTTCCTAACAACCAATATCAGCCAGATGTTCTACATAGATAATTACAGTGATGGTTCCAATTATCTTCCCTATTATTTGCCGACACAGAATGTTGTAATCGCCCCCATGACATTGATGAGACAGCCATTCTATCATTGGGGCTATGATGACGTCTACAAGTACAGTACACTTGGCAATCGGTTCGCCTTTATTATAATTAAGGGCATTATGGAGACGTGCGAAATCGCCCCAGAAGATCTTCAGAAAATTGTCGAGATAAGTGGTCTGCACTGCGCCTACCAAGCATTTGCCTCATTGCTTCCGGAGAATTTGAAAGATGAGAAATTCCTCAAAGGATCACAGTTGGTATTTTTCCTGAATAACGCTCAGCTTCACTGTGATGCGACTGAGCCATATGACTTGAATCCATATGTATCACATTTTCCTGAATTTTCTCAGGCATTCGATTGTAAATTAAAAAATTCCCTAGAAATGTTTGTGCATCACTAAAGTAACGATAAGTTGTATACGAAACTTGTAAGTGATAATAAAGCAACTAAAGAGATTCTAATCATCTGGGCATATTATTTGACAGCTTTGTTGTTTGCTTGGAAGGGAAAATGGGAAGTGTGACACTGCTGGATAGGTTGTGCTTCTTAGTTAACTACTTGTGTGTCTCATTTCATTGCTCACACTCAGAAATTAAAACCGTATTTAGAAAAATTTAAAAAAAAATTAAAAGAAAAATTTATAAAATTACAAAAACATTTTTCTTAACAAAAGTTTGTAAATCTGTTATAATTTTGTATGAGTAAGACAATTATTCTTCTAAAGCACTTTTTATGAATGAAAGTTATAATTTTTTATCTTTCATAAGTGATCACTGCATGGTTTAATTCTATTCCTCTCTCTCTCTCTCTCTCTCACACAAAAAATGCAGGCAATATAAAATGACATATTCTATTGTTCTAAGAACAATTGAACCGCAATTTTACGCACCCTATTTCAAAGTATTATTTATTTATTTTATTTATTTATGAATTACAATACAAAGTAAATTTATATTATAATTTTGGGTCCAAGGGTAAACCGGGTGACAAAGACCATTTGGCTTGATTTTTGCAGCGACAGACCAAAGCCTCATGTGGGAATCGAACCCACAACCCCCACGCTGATAGGCAATCACGCTACCAACTCGCCTACCGGGGCGCTTTATTTCAAAGTAAAAAATATGCTTATGCCAGCGATTGACAACAAAACAATATGGAATTCGACGTACGAAATGTTAAAGTCATTATAAAGTCAGAAAGACGATATGGAAAATATTGGTGACCCAAATACAGCAAATTCTAACCGGAATTTTGTAAATCAAATTTTAACAGAATGCAAAAAAAAAAAACTGTCTGTCCTTACAAACTTACAATAATGAAATAAATTAATACTGTGATCACCAGAGTAATGTTTTTGTTAAATGTTTTGATTCACAAATTTGCTTGATCTGTCTGTTTTCATCGAAATAAAAGTGTCACTAAGTTATTTTGAATCTTTGTCTTTGGTGCTTTTTAATCCAAATGGCAGTTTCAGAGTTAACGAATTTAAGTCGAAAATTGTTTTTCCTAATTTTGCCAAAAATAGCTGCAAAAAATCCATAAAAAGTCGAAAATTACATTTTCAAAAATGATATTTAGATCACTAATACCGATGGAATATTTTTGATTTTATACACAATTTACTGCTTGTGTACGATATTCTCACAAAAACACGTATCTTATACATATTTGCTGGTGAGGAAACACTGCAAGGCGGAATTCTACGTATTCTTATTTTTTTAAAAGATGTTGGAGTAATAGTTGTCGCGTATGCAGACGATGTGGCGATAGCAGTTTCTGAGTAGACTCGGAGACAATCTGTCATTAAATGTCTGGATTCTCAACATTACTTTACAAATGACAGACGAACTGGAGTTCGAAGTTAGTCCATTTGCCTAATAAAGCATAGAAAAACTGACGATGGATTTAGTGTCGATATTAACGGTTCATGGCACCTCTAAACCTTTTCCAAAAAATTTAAAAACGTTCTTAAAAATACTTTATAAGCTATCAACATCAGGTTGAGCCAAAAAAAATATTTTTTGTTTTTTTTTTTGCATGTTCATTAGAAAAATGTCGTCGCAAGAGTAACTTCCCTCAAGAATTGTTGCCGTCAGCAGCAGTAAACAGAAACACAATGCTACCCTACACCACAAATTGTCAAAGCATTGGGAAAAAAGTATGGACAATTCATAAACTTTTTTGGTACATCAAACACGTCCGAAGAATTATTTATGGGCACAAAATATTGGCTCAAAATTTAACTTTTTTAATACGTCAAAACAGTCAAAACACAATAAAATTATGCCCTAAATTGACAGAAAAAAATGTGTTGGGGTAATCTAATATTCGTTCCAGTCTGTATGTTTAAAATTTCACTGCCAAGGAATTTTCGATGGCAGTCGACCGGCCAGTAACAAAAATGTGTGAGTGTGTTGAGTTTTTCGAACAATTACTGTCCCGTGTAATGGCTGGGTTAAAGCGGGCATGACCTTCGACTGTTCGAGGCTACGTGGAACAAGAATAACTGGACAAGCATCAGTATACGTATTATGTCATTCAGAACCATGTTTTGGAACCATGTTAGTACCCTATTGGCTATTGGAATATAAGTTTAACCCAGAAGTTTCGAGTAGCCAAAAAAAACAAAACTTCTTCTTGGTGCTGGCTTTAAACTATGTGTAGGTCCCTATCTGTACGATCGTGTACAGTTCACTGATTTTAGCAAAGTATCTTCTTTCATAGAATGTCAAGGGAAAAACAATAGGTACACACAGTACATGAAAGTACTGAAGATTTGTTTTCAGTGCTTGAATAAATACGATTCTCCGATATCTTGACAGAGTGTACAGCGTCAACGTTCATTTGATTTTCCCTCTGAATGGAAAATTGTGGGAGATTCAGAATTATCCCAAAATTGACAAAATATCATTTTTGATTTCTACAATACAATAAATTGGAGATAATTATGGACCAAGGCGCAAGTATCAAATATCTAACCGGCAGTAACAGTATATCAAATATCTAATCACACGGACTGGCATCTCTAATTACACTATGCAACAACAAAAAAAATAAAAAAATAGTGAGAAAGTTTCAGTCGGATAAACCGAGGGTACCTCAGTAAAAAACATGCCAGTCTCATACTCCAAAGTATTCGAAAGTCAAAAGTGGAAGTGGCTACGACCGTAAATATTATTATATTTACGATTTCTGAAGTGGGCAGAATGGTACATTTGTGTGGGAGGTACCAGAAGGGGCATGGCCAGACTTCCAAGTTGTTGTCGAAATTTTTGTCCAGTTACTATATACATAATTTGGGCAAGATCGCGTTGGGCATATTGATATTATTACATGTTTTCGTAAGTGAGAGGAATGGAACATTTGTATAGGAGGTACCCGAAGGGGCGTGGCCATGTAGTCCATATGCAATTCCAATAACACAGTACAACAGCAAATCTGGGGGGTGAGAAATTCCAAGTCAGGGTGATGGTACTAGGTCAGTATAGTAAAACCCTCAAAGGGTTTGGCGTTCGTATGTGTCAGTTTTTTTTATGACCTTTTTAATTTTTTCCTTATCTTGATGTTTTTTCGCTTAGTTGTAACATTTTGGCAAAAACTTAGTTTACCATAACTCGAGAACCACTTGTCCGATTTTGATGAAACAAATTTAGAAAAATTATGAATTACAATTTCTCTAATCTGTTTTTATACCGTTTTCCTATATGTGTAACACTTTCGAAGTTAAAAATGGATGTATGAAGGGAAAAAAGTATTTTTTGCCTAAAAATTTAAAATTTTTTTTTTAAAATTCATAAAAAATCCAAAATGGAAAAAAATGCCTTTACATGAAATAACACTTGATCCTTTTTTGCCGTTTTGGATTTTTTATGAATTTAAAAAAAAAAAATTTTTTTTTTTCTCCACAAATTTATTTTTACCGGCAAAACTGTTGAATTTAAAGAAAAACGTTATATGAACGGATTAAAGAAATTGTAATTCTAAATTTTTTTGAGTTTGTTTCATTAAAATCGGACAAGTGGTTCTCGAGTTATGTTAAACTACGTTTTTGCCAAAATGTTACAACTAAGCGAAAAAACATCAAGATAAGGAAAAAATTAAAAAGGTCATAAAAAAAAACTGACACATACGAACGCGAAACCCTTTGAGGGTTTTACTATACTGACCTAGTACCATCACCCTGACTTGGAATTTCCCACCCCCCAGAAAAAGTCCCTCGATTTGTTGCACAGTGTAATTAGATTTGTTAAATTTCAAAGCCATTGTTTAACTCTTTCGAAATTTATCGTGCGTACCTGCAGGGCAGACAGGCGGACATGGCTCAAACGACTGAGAACGTCATGAATCGAAATTCACCTCTAAGCATCGACCCAGTCTAATGTAGATGTGGTGGAAGGTATAAACACCACATCATTCAATTGCCAGGCATCTGTTTCAGATTAGGAATTTTCCATCGTGAAAGTGCATTAAAACTTGAACTATCTGCAGAATTTTTCAAAAGTCTGTGTATATAGAACTGAAGACCTCAATAGCTAATTAACTATATATATGTAGATAAGACAAAACATTTGGTTCTTTTGAACCAACATCAGTAAATACTGATAAAGACAAATGGAAAAACGAAATACACATTGCTTTGCCCACCTTGGAGTTCTATAAAACGGGACGAAAGATCTGTACCAACAAGTAGTCAATAGTTTCGAATCGATTAAGACACGTCACAAGATCGCATCGACAAATGAAATTTGTGCTAATACTGTTAATGTTCGTGGCCATCTTAGGATGGTCACAAGGACATAAGTCCGAAGAGGACCGCGACTACTCTTCCATTAATCTCCAACATTTAAAAACAATCGAGGAAACGATGGATACAAAGGTCAAACCTTGTTCAAACTTCCATAAGTATGTCTGCGATAACTGGTCACTTGGTAATGACTTCTCAGTTATGACTAAAGTGAAAAAAGAGATCAACAGAGAATTCATAAAATACATGGATGATACGCCGACGACCGCTATGCCAGAATTTGTGAAGAAAGCGCACGAGTATTACACAACTTGCACAGATGCGGAACATGTTAACCTATTGGATTATATGAAATGGATCGAGGAACACGATAATATGAAATGGGCTCTGCTGTCCTCGTCTGAGAACACAAATGCTGTGTTTGATTGGGTGTACACCTTAGGCATTATGCGCAAATACGACATGAATGACTTGTTCATCGAGGAAGACATGTATGACAAAAAAAGTGATCCATCAAAAGTTATCATTGATTTAAATAAACCCATAAGCTATAATGGTTTCGAACCGTTGAAGGAATATCAAATAGAACAGCTCAACTCTGCAGGAGAAAATACTACGCAGCCTACAGTCAAAATACCTATCGAGTTATGGAAGGAAATAAGCGAGTTCGAAGAGCTTTTAGTAAAACTGTATGAAGTTAAAGACAATTCAGAACAACAATTAGTGACCGTTAAAGACCTACCTCTGCCTTGGCTGAGTAAATATCTGGAAGTTATTTTGCCACCGAACACATTGAATTCAAATATGGAACTCACCATACAAAATATTCCGTATATGGAGGCTTTAGATGCCCTTCTCAAAGAGTATGATGCCAAGTTTATTAGTCGGTATTTGGAAGTGCGATTCTTATGGTACATATATGGGACCATCGAACCATCTGACAGTGCGCTGTGCATGAAATCGACAAAAGAAGTATTTCCCATGGCCATGCACTGGATTTATGAACAACTACATCCCGAAATAGAGAAGGATGTGCCGAAAATCCAGGAAATGTTCGGCAACCTAATCGAAAACATCAACAAAACCCTGCGTTCCGACCAAAGTGGCATAATACCAGAAGAGTTTTTGTCCAAATTAAATACCATGCAACTTAAAATTGGCAATTTGCCACGCGTCGATACCATTAAAGTCTTGGATTCTCACTATGCACCTTTACAGTTAAAGAAATCCGATATTTGTGGCAATCATTTGCAGTTATTGAAATTACATTTTCATGCAGACCACATGCACACCACAAATCAACCAGAGATTAATGTCAATGAATACTTCAATGAACGGGAAAATTATGGTTTGGGTCGGTCGATTGATCCCCATTATGTGTCCTCAGCAAATATCGTAATTGTTCCCGCAGAGTTGTTGAGGGCGCCATTCTACAATGCGGGCTATGACGACATCTTCAACTACGGGTCTCTTGGTACAATCTTGGCTCGTTATATTTATAATGATATCGATTTTGAAGGCTTAACCAAAAGTGAAAAGGAAAGACTTATCGACTACATTAGTCTCAGCACCTCAACTGGTTTTGTTTTCTCATCGTTCCCAGTTGAATTAAATGAAAAACATTATCCCATGAATAACGAGCAAATGTCTATGAAGAAATTGTTTTTCATAAATGCGGTATACAGCGCCTGCGAAATGTTTATTGACGATGACGTCGATCGTAAAATTGCACGTCTACCGCAGTTTGCTGAAACATTTGAATGCAAATTAAATGATATTCTGAAAATATTTGATTAACTATATTATGAAATACTATGAAAGTGTTATATATTTTAAATAAAGCATTAACTAAAAATGTATGAATTTTATTCGGTTTGCAGTGTGGAAAAACAACGGGGCAAGCAATCAGTGAAGACGTTCACCACATTTGGAAATATAACACACCCTCTCCACAGCCTTCTTCCAATATGCTTTCAATTAAGACCTCGCTACAAATTATGAAAGTACAAAGAAGGAAATATCCGGTGATATATAAACTACAAGCGTTTTCTTGCTGATGTTCCTTTGCCAACATATCGCAGATCAAAAAATGTTAAAATCAAATTTAAAATTATTTTTAGCTTTATTGCCTGAGTGACAGATTCTGAGTTTTTTTTTTAAAAAGACTCAACGACAATAATTTATTATAAAAGCACATGCATTACAATTAAAATAAAATATTGACCATGAAAAACGATGGAGGGATTTCGATATGGGTACTTCCATGTCAATTCAACAAATAAAATGCAATTTTTGACCTCACCCCTTTCGATTTTTCTGCAATTTGGTGAGAATGTTCTACCATATAAGGCAACTATTTATGTCAAGTTTTAGACCCGTAGCCCTGTTAGTTTGGGATATATAACATCGTGAAAAATGGAGAAAAATCCAAAAAATAGTCGAAAGTATTTATATATAAAAATTGATATCTCTGGGGTTATTTGTAGTAACGAGCTGAAAGATATGTTTTTTTGAAGGTATTGAAAATACCTTTAGAACTGTATGAGAAAAAAAATATTGGTCGAAAGGTCAAAGGTCATTTTTCTTGACCTATTACTCTTTAACGAATATCTCAGAAAGTGACCTTTTTAAAATTCCGAAAAAAAATATATTTTAGACCCAACATACTTTTGTCCCTATGTGCCAAGTCTCAAGATGGCGTTTTTTCCCTATCTCGAGAAATAAACGAATTGGTGACCCAAGATACAAATTTTGAATAAAATTTTTCACTGAAGCCTACAATGCTTTGTTATACAATCCAGCATTAATGTTGTATATCTTTTAAGTCAATTGGACAATGGATTAAAAGTGTTTTTGAATACGTTTTGGGGTTATCCAGCTTAGAAAAGGAAGCGTATCTTCGCTAATTTCCGAAAAGATCGTAATATCTTAACTTTACAAATTTAGACCAGAGTATATTCGCAGAGTGAGAGAATTTTTGCTTTTGGTTTTTCTTTTGCACATCATAGAAATAAAAAAATGCAAGCTATGTTTCACGAATATAAAGAAGAAGAACTAAACATTTTTCTTAGCCTACTTATACATAAGTAATTACATTTTTTTAAATAAATCTTATTTGATTGTGAAATATTTATAGATTTTATTGAAGAAGATATGCTGAATATTTTTCAAAATATTCTTCTGTATTGTTATATTTAATTTACACTGAGAGTACATTGACATTTTTAATTTTTTCTCAGAAACTAAACAAAACGCCATCTGGAAACTTTCACAAATTTCACAAAACATATATGTTTTACAATTTATCGAAGGTATCTAATTTTTACGAGAATTCCTACTTTGTTACATTGATGAGTAACTATTGTTTTTATTAGAATTGTATGAACTGTAAAAACGTTTTCCCGATTTTATGTATAAAATTTCAGTAAAATAGGAAGCGATATCTCCGAATCATTCACAACCCCAAGATGTCTCCGACAGAATATCAGCTTATCATTGAGAAAATATTGGAAAATTCAGAAGTTAATGAAATATGCGCACTGCACATCGCTATAAAGAAGTTTTTTTTTTTATGAACAGGATTTTCCAACAAGAGTTGTTATTTTGATATTCAAAGAAAAATTTCATTTTTTGAGATAAATGATCGCATGTTTATTTCATAGTGAAGAGGAAGGTTTGCCGTCAATAATGAAAAACAACATCACGACCTTTTCATGAAATTTTCCATAACCAAATCGCAAAGTGGCGGCCCTATGTCGTCGATAGCCTCACGACGGTGGGCTGTTGGCGTAGACCTTATCTTTCACGTGGCCCCAAAGGAAGAAGTCGCAATGTGTTAAATCACAAGATCTCGGTGGCCAATTGTGATCACCTTTTCGAGAGATAAGACGGCCCAGAAACTTTTCCCGCAAATAGGCAATGGTTTCGTTGCTTGTGTGGCACGTAGCGCCGACTTATTGAAAATAAACGTTGTCCAAATCAATATCATCCAACTCCGACCATAAAAAGTCATTAATCATCTCTCGATAGCGCAATCCATTCACCGTAACTGTTGATCCAACCTCATCTTCAAACAAGAAAGGTCCAATGACCCTGCCGGACCCTAAACCGCACCATAACAATAACGCTTGGGTTTTCCTAGCCCCAGAGGCGACAATTTAGCTTGTTGACGTAGACACCGAGGTGGAAATGGGCCTCATCAGTCAAGATGATTTTTCGATCGAATTCCAGATCATTTTCATGCATTTTAAGGACCCAATCAGCAAAGATACGACGTTGTTGATGATCGGCCGGCTTGAGTTCTTGTGTTAACTGAACTTTATAAGTCTTTATACAAAATACGGTGCAATGACGATTGTGGAATGCCCAATTCCAAAGAACGACCAGGAATGGACAAGCCTGGGTTTACTTCAACACTTTGGGCTACAGCAGCAATTTTCTCAGTTGTTCTTGAGCGACGTGCACGGGTTTTATTCTTCACATCACTAACTTGTCCCAACAGCATGCATTTTTCCACCAATTTCTGTATTGCGGTCGGACAAGGTGCTTCAGGAGGATGCTTTAGTTTTGCGAACTGTGGCTGCAAGATTTTCACCATTTTTGTAGTGAACTTTAATAATTTCAATGCGTTGTTGAAGCGAGAATCGAACCATTTTTAGTAAGTTGACTGCTTCGTTGGCTGTATGGCCGTCTTGTTGGAACCAAAGGTCGTCTATATGAACATGCTGCAATTCAGACACGGAAAAGTCATTAATCATGGCTCTTAAGCGTTCTCCATTGATTGTAATATTACACCGTGTAGATTTAGATAGATTTTGTTTTGTCCTATGAACCAAATTTACTTTTTCGGAAATGGGATACATTTTTTAAGTTTGAAGTATGAAGCTCATAGTGGCCTGTGTGAAAGCCTTTGGACCGATTTTTAACCCTCGAGCTGATTTTTTGCAGGCAGACTCGTGGAAATGTCTGTATCACGTCAAATTTTTTAAAAACAATTTTTATCAATTCTCAGATTTTCCCCAATTTTTACTATTTTTGAAAAAAAAAAAATATTTTTTTCACTTTTCTGAAGAGACTCCAAATGTTTAAACTACTTAAGCGTTACGAACAAAAAATGTTTTTTGACTGAAACCTTAAAAAAACGATAACCATTTTAAAAAAATTTAGGAAAATCTGAGAATTGATAAAAATCTATTTTTTTAAATAACAAATTTGACGTGATACAGACATTTCCACGAGTCTGCCTGCAAAAAATCAGCTCGATTGGATCACTGAAAAAGGGTTACAAATCGGTCCAAAGGCTTTCACACAGGCCACTATGAGCTTCATACTTCAAACTTAAAAAAAATAATTCTGACGTGTACATGAAAATCGCCGATACACGTGTATTTTTATTTTTTATCCGCTTTCCGAAAAAGTAAATTTGGTTCATAGGACAGAATGTGTGTAACACGGTGTTATGGCTGGCTTTAAGAGAAAGCTAAAGAGAGCTTGTGAAAATCGGGATCGGTGTCCATCTCGTTTTGGGCCCATTCACCGAACGTTGTTCCGAAGTAAGTCTATTCATTACGAAATGGCAAACCAAAAGTGACAGCGTCAAAAAGACCAACTTCCAACAATGCGGGGCCAGATTGAAAAACACACGTCTAAAAAAACACCCAGTACTAAGTTTCTGAACAAAAACCAAGTAATCTATTTTGTGGGATTAGCTATTTTCGAGAGATATGCCGGTTCTAAATATTTTGTTTTTTTGGTTTGATGTTCTTTTTTTTAAATTATAACTAACAACTATGTTTAAATGCGAAAGACAGCAATATAATTGGAATGGCAAATCTGTATATTTTTGGTGAACTTAAACCTCGAAAATTATTTCAAATGCTGATAAGCAAAGAAATGGCAAATTTTGCCTACATGCGGAATCATATAAATGGTTGTATATCATCTATGCTTGAATGTAGTTTCTATTTCACATTTGTTTGAACAAGTTGTAGTCAGGGTTCGAAACGAATGCACCAGAATGAAATGTGTGCAAGTGTTACTAATATTCACGGCCATCGTCGGTTGGCCATGTGGGGAGACATCGGAAAGGCCCAACTTCTCCATTAATCGCAAACTCACTTCATTAATTGGAACGTATATGGACAATGAGGCCAAACCTTGTTCGGATTTCTATCAATACGCCTGCGGTAAATGGTCTGAAGTGCATGAAAATCATAAAGGCGAATATACCTCAGCGCACGCTATGGTCAATTATCAGAGCGACCAGGATTTAATTCGGTATATGGATAACACACAAATGACTGGCAAACCGGACTTTGTTAAGAAAGCTTATGACCTGTATACATCCTGCACAGATGTCGCTGACTACAGTGTGTTGTACTACATGCGGTGGTTGGAGGAAAACGAGAATATGACCTGGGCTTTGCTGTCGTCGTCGCAAGAAACAGAGGCCGAATTTGATTGGGTGCACACTTTGGCCACAATGCGAAGATACGGCATGAATGACGTTTTCATAGGGGAATCGATGTACGATAAAAAGGATGATCTTTCAAAAATTATAATGGATTTAGATAAACCCACGGCAAACGGCGGTTTCGTTAGTTTGACAGAGGATGACTTGAAAGAGTTGAACAAATGGGCGACACTACCGGCAGAGGACAAGCCAGTCGAGGAGTTGTGGAAGGAAATAAGTGAGTTTGAGGAGCTGTTGGAGCAACTGAATGATGTTAAGGACGAGTTAGGTGAGCAAATAATCACTGTTAAAGAACTGCCTCTGCCGTGGTTGAACAAATATGTGGAGATTATTTTGCAAGAGCCCTCATTGGATTCCAGTATGGAACTCACAATTCTAAATATCCCCTATATGGAAGCTTTGGACGCTCTTCTCAAACAATACGATGACACGTTCATTTGTCGTTATTTAGAAGTACGATTTTTGTGGTATTTAAATAAAATACCTAATGTATTTAACGCGGCCGATTGCATGCGGTTTACCCGAAGTGCATTGCCATCCGTAGCCGATTATATTTTCGCACAGTTATATCCCGAGATCGAGCAGGAGGTGCCACAGATCAATCAGATGTTCAGCAACATCATCAAGCACATCAACGCCACTCTACGTACCGACAAAAGAGGCGTAATACCGGAAAACTTTTTGCCAACATTAGACGGTATGCACCTTAAAATTGGCAACTTCCCACGCGTCGACACAATAAAAGTCCTGGAGTCTCACTTTGCCAAATTGACATTTAATAGCAGTGAATTTTATGGGAATCGTTTGAAGTTATCAGTATTTGAGTTTGAACTCGATCACATGATCACCACAAATGAACTGCAAATAGAGAATGTCGATGCATACTACAGTCAATTGAATACCTTTCAACTTGGTGCTGACTACGAACCATATTATATGCGGCCAGAGAATGTGCTTGTTGTGTCCCTGAGTCTTCTACGGCAGCCATTCTATCACTGGGGATATGAGAATCTCTTCAAATATAGTATACTGGGTTCAACTTTGGCCAATTCTGTTTACAAAGAACTCAATCTGGATGGCTTCACTGCAACTGAAATGCAAACGCTCGCCGACGTTGGCAGTCTGCACTCAGCATTTGAAGCATTTTTCTCAGCATTCCCGCACGATGCCAACATGGCTTACAGTCTCATTGAAGAGTCGATGCAGAAACTATTTTTCCTAAATGCTGCCCAGTGGTACTGTGCCGATGATGCAGACCATAACCGTTTGAATGACATCGTATCGCATTTGCCAGAGTTCACCGAAACATTTGAGTGTAAATTGAATACTTTCCTGGAAATCTTTGCTCATCTTTCCGGCAACTGAGGAATATTTTTTGTAAAACCGTTAGGGCATTTAGTATAATAATAAATCATTCGCCTGAAGAAAAATAATTTTGCACAATATTTTGAATTTATTTCGTTTTCTGCGTTTTCTGACTTTGGAAATAAGTTTACAGATATTCTTAACATTTTTCAAGTGAGCACCAGTTGATTTCGTTCCTCGAAGATATAATGCTGAATTTTGATTAAGAAACGTATTTGTCAAACTATGATTAAAAAGGAAACCACTATTTTCATACTTTACCCAACCAATGACTTTTCTAGAGATTAGAGAATACTAACTTACTCATAAAAAATAGTTTTGACCACAACTTCACTCATAGAAAAGGAGTACAGATTCCATGATCGGCATTTGTCTGACAGTAACTCCATTTAAATATAAATTGAGTTAAAGCATTGCACTCACATATCATTAAAGTGTAGTCTCTCCAACTTTTCAACGATAGGGAATATTTATGGGTCATACCGCTGTTTACTAATGGATATATATTTATGGCCAAAAATGTGTGAAATAAACATTCTTTTTTGTGCCCCATCCATTCCATGTGTACTCTTTGTTTTTTTTTTATGGGTGGATGGGGTAACCACACCAACATCTCTCTCTCTCTCTGCCAGCGAACTAAGAGAATGGGTGTGACATCTTTCCGACTGACTATGATTGATGGCACAACGTTGTTTTTTTTAGAGATGCCTCCGTATTTACATATCTGTACACGATTTATCATGTATTTACATACCCATCTTTGAATGTCAACAATGACAAAGACATTGCGGCCATGGGAACGGGAACTGGGCACGAAATATTCTTACATACATACGTTCGAATGCATATATTGACAATAAGTAATATTAATATTGAGTAAATATTCTTTTGGAGCAAATATACATTTGCTAAGGTAAACTGGAGGGTGGCGATGGCACGTGAAAAAACAAGTGTAAATGACATGTTCACTTCGTGTCATCTCATATCCATTTTACTTTTGCACAATCTATATTCACCTTTCCTACAAAATAAAAGGAAATTAAACAACAACGTTTTACACTGGGAGAGTTTTCGGAGAAGATATAAATCCTTTCTGCAAAGAAAATTGTATTTGATCAATTTCTTTGTTTCGTAGTCCCCACGTGAACTACTACTGAAATGACTGAGCTTTAACACAATTGACTTTCACAAATCGATTTGTCTTCAACAAATTTAAAAATTGAAATAAAATTTACGGCCAACTGTGGTTCATAATGTTTTTTACTGGTCAAAACTCTGTAACTTTGAAACCGACAAACATATTTTAGTAATTTTATTTAACTTCTTAAGATTTTCTCATGTTTCAATTTCAATACAATTGGTACAGTTATTGAGGAATGCAAGGTCAAAGTAGAACTTTTTAATTTTCTTAATATTGAATATTGATAAACCTTTCCAAAAATAAATGTTGAAAAATTATAAAAAAAAAATATTCCCAAAAAGACTTTTTTTTAAATATATATTTTCTATGCACAGCTTAAAGCTTTATAAAATAGGAACTTGGGTAAGATCTGATCGGATAATATTACCGAATTTCTAAAGTTGTCGGAATGGGACATTTGTATTGGAATGGGTATGACCATCTAGCTCATATTCAATCCCGTAAGTAGTTTTGGGGAAATATTAACCCATATCATTTCAAAGCGATTGTTATTTCGAAACCATCAAAACTAATTCCATTCGAGTTCGAAAACATAGATTTTTGTGTCGATTATTATTTATTTATTATAATTCAAAATTATAATAAACTGCTTAATAAAGCACGAGCGACTAAGGCTATCGATTTTTTGTATTTACCAATTAATAAAATGAGAAATATTAATATTTATATTATGTTTCAAATTTTCGTAATGTTGTTTGTGAACTAACAAGCGAGTTATTAGGAATCAGATTATTCGTCATTTTGAGAGGAAAATTTGCGTATTTCCCATAACATTCCATGAAGGAACGGACGGAGATCTTCTTACAAATCAGTAAGCTGCACACGATACAATTTATATACTCACTTACACTTTAAAGCCGGCTTCGAACGGCGAATACTTCTTCTAAAGTAGTTTTATATGGCTTAGAGATTACTCTCTTACCAGTAAAGTCGACAGCATTTATGAGATGGAAAACCACCGCGGAAAAATTTGATGGTCGTACCGGGTCTCGAACCTGGGTTTACTTGTATAATTACTACAACACATCCGCCCAAATAAAGCAATACAAATTTCTGATTATTTTCCGAAAAGTCAGACCATTGTCGGGCAAATCGTCAGAGGTTGATCAGAAATTGGTAGAATGGTAAAATTTCTAAACTTTTTCGGATAATATGACAGAGATTACTTAAAAATCGTTGTAATAATAAGGCCAAAAAAATCGTATCTCAACAAATCGAATCAGTACCGCATAGAATTTACAGATGTTTGTTGAGAATTGACGACAAATGGCAATTTCGAACATCTGAACCAATTCCATTCGTGCCAATCACCCATACAACATTGTGTACAATGTCTGACCGAACTCAGCAACTGTTTTCGAAAGAAATTATTCGCTGGAATGTTACCACACAACTTCACATGCCATGAACGATCAGACCGGGAAATTGTCCTAAATCGGTGAGCTGTTCACGATATAATTTAATTTACTACCCCATAACACAATACATTCGGTTATAACAGTCAGGTAAATTGCACGTTACTTTACAAGTGTTTCAATACACCAAAATTCAAACTAATGAATTTGGATTGATTCTGAATAGACAATTGAAAAATGGACACCAATCCACGGATCCATTGAAAACGTATACAATTTTAGTGTTAAAATTCCATACGTAACATTTCATTATTTAGGAAATATAATATCACGGAAAACCAAATAAAATGAAAAATTTGTTAAACAACTTTTTATCCAACTTCATTTGCAAATATTTTTCGAAGCGGCATATTTTTTTTAATTTATATATTATTGTTTCAATTATTTGATTTTTATACTTTGAATTCCACAAATGAGGGATATTTTTATATTTATTCCTAAATAAAATCGATCACTTTTTCCACACATTCTCTCATCGTTTATTATTTTTTCTCCACACACCTTTCAACTAAGTTGGCCAACTTCAGCTGAAATCCAAATACGTTTATATTCATTCAATCGACGACCAACCTATAACCACTTTTGTTGCTTAACAAGTGAGGTTTTTCAATATAAAAATGTTTTCACAACCACAAATAGTTCCAAAGAATTATTTGGTACAGCTTTATATTGAAACAATTGGAATTTTATGATATAATATTTGTCAACTAAATTTAAAAATTCATGAACCCACTGAAATACGTTTCGCAGTAATACAAAAAACGAAAGGTGAACACCAGTAAAATATGAAATTATTTCCATGAATTTTATCGGATAACGGAAATCGAAAAAAGGATACAAAGAGAAAGCCGAAAGCTACAGGCGAAATATAACACCGTGTTACAAAAAATAGATTTTTTTCTGTCCTATGAACCAAATGCACATATTCGGAAAGAGGGGAAAAAATAAAAATACACGTGTATCGGCGATTTTCATGTACACGTCAGAATTTTTTTTCAAGTTTGAAGTATAAAGCTCGTAGTGGCCTGTGTGAATGCCTTTGGACCGATTTTTAACCCTTTTTCAGTGATCCAATCGAGCTGATTTTTGGCAGGCAGACTCGTGGAAATGTCTGTATCACGTCAAATTTTTTAAAAACATTTTTTATCAATTCTCAGATTTTCCCCAATTTTTATTATTTTTGAAAAAAAAATTTTTTTTTCACTTTTCTTAGCATAACTTGAAGAGACTCCAAATTTTTAAACTACTTAAGCGTTACGAAAAGAAAATGTTTTTTGAACTGAAACCTTAAAAAAAAAAGATAACCATTTAAAAAAAAAAAAATTTAGGAAAATCTGAGAATTGATAAAAATCTATTTTTTCAAAAAATTGACGTGATGCAGACATTTCCAAGAAAAAAGGTTAAAAATCGAGGCCAAAGGCTTTCACACAGGCCACTACGATCTTCATACTTCAAACTTAAAAATTTAACAAAATTTGATTTATTGTTAAATTTTCAAGTTCTAAAGTTACTACTTTTCTCTTAATAATTCTGTTTGTAATTTTTTTATGAACGTAAAAAATAATAGTAATAATGTTTATCCTTCACAATATCTCGTCACAGATTTCCTCGTAAAAAATTGCAAGTTTAGTCTCACAACGGTAAGACGGGTTCTAAGTCTTTTCTCTGTCATTAACATTCATTTGATCTTTGGCCAAGTCCTCTGGAGGTCTCGATTTGGCTACTACACTAGTATATGAGTAATATTCATTCCATTTAAAGATATGCCAAAGCAAATGAAGTATTGTCGCTAATGGTCGGATAAGGATCCACAAAATTGTAATGAAGTGTATATGCTGTTATGATTTGTCCAACGATTTTTAAAACTTGCCGACTGCCATCTTGTTCGTTTGAACTATTTATTTCAACTTATTCAGAAAAATGTAATTTCTAAAAAAAAAAACCTGCATTCCAACTATTTCATTGTCCCTGCACTACCAGAGACATTTAATTCAATGCGGTTGGACATTTTAAATTTTCCACTAATTCTGTAGACGTGGCCTGCGGGACAGTGGGAGGCAGAAACGGAACGACAGAGTGAATCAACATCACAAGGAAATTACAAAAGTATGCAATTATGCTGGTGGCAATGTTCTGCATAAATGACAACGCGGTGGCACTTGTTCTGTCGTGGCAAAAGGCCATTTACTCGTACATTTGATGCGGTGGAAGGATGAATGGACAGAGAATGGATGGTGTTAACTTTTGTTTTATGTGCTTTTAATTTAGTTTCTCTATTATTTATGTGTATGTGCTTGCTGGTCTGACTTTATCGTAATGGAGTTTAGTGTTAAACCAATTGTCACTACAGTCATTAGCTGGGACTTTAGGCCGGAAGGGCATGGGACAGTTTGAATTTTATACAACAAATACATTAACAGGCATGTTTGGGATTTTAGTAAAATTGTGTAAACCAATTTAGAATTCACCTACAGACAATATTTTATATCGGTGTGAAATTTTACAAAATGCTATTTTTTATTGAGGGGTAAGAAGGAATACAACTATTGGTGTACATTTTTTTTAATTAGTACATAGGAGAATTATCGCAAACGATAACTATGGTTTGACAGATGTGTGGCAAGTTATTAAGAATCGTTTAACGCCAGAACAACGACAATTTTTAATAATTATTAAGGTTAAAACTACACTTTCAATACATGTCTTCCATATACATGAGTTAGATAATCCACATCTATTTTATTAAAATAAATAATGATAAAACCCTCTCAGTGGGCTCATTTAGGCCATAGTTAGTACTATGGGCTTCAATAAATGTGTTCGATCAGGGCCATGAACATATATTTATAACCACAACTTTGAACATAAAATTGATCCATGATTGTAGAAAGAAAAGGCAAGAGTTTGCATTGGCATCTACAAAGGTTAGTTTAAGTTAATAAGTCGTGCCTTAGTCTCACTTGGGTCCATCAGGCGGTCCCGTTGTGATGTCCCGAATTCGTCACCGAAAATATATCTTAGGTTTCCCGATTTCGGTAGCATTTTTTAGCCAACCAATGACGAAATTAAGGAATGAATTCTACTCACAGAAATTTTGGAGATACCGATTTTGTCTTTTAAAACTTTTACAACAGACGTCTTTCGTTGTTTCTTGTTGTCTCCTTCTCATCTTCATCATGTGCGACCGCAATGAGATTGCATGGATGAAATATTGGTGGTTTATCTTGAACTGAAGTACATATTCGTCAGGGACTTAATTATGTATGTGCTGGATATCACTACTTAAATATTTGGATGGCATCGCCAGATTCCAGTACTTCTGAGAGCATGTTCAAATCCTTGTCAGTAGCTGCAACTGCCACATCATCTCCGTATTCAATCATGGCTTTAAGAAGAGTGTTGATGTTGAAAGTACAACCCTGTGTGGTGTCCCTCGACCTGGCAGTTTGGAAACACTTAAGGCGCCCAATGTAGTTAAAAACGATTAAACGATGAAAATTAACTTTTCCAAACAAAGTGAACTTTCTTGCTGTCAATATGAATAGACGCGCAGGGGCTCCATATAAGTGAAACTTATTCGTGTTTCGGACAAAAAAAAACAGTGAATAGACTTTTGTGAATGTTTTCATTTAAACTAAAAAAGTCGACAACAAAAAGTCGATTTTCGTAATCAAAAGTCGACTTAATTTTTTACTATTTTTTTTAGGAAATAGTCGATTAAACTTATACAATCCTAATTTATCGCTGTAAATCTTTTAATGATACGCACGCCCGGACAAAACTAGATTTCATGGAAAATTGTAATACTTATATGTGTTTGTAAAATCATTGGTACAGATTCGCTGTATGCGATCTACATATGCCACTCAACAGTGTTGTCACCTTTGAGGGCACATATTCCAAACCGAAGGTGGTACCCACCGTTCATCATCGATTTCCCTTTATTCAATCATGGCTTTAAGAAGAGTGTTGATGTTGAAAGTACAACCCTGTGTGGTGTCCCTCGACCTGGCAGTTTGGAAACACTTAAGGCGCCCAATGTAGTTAAAAACGATTAAACGATGAAAATTAACTTTTCCTAACAAAGTGAACTTTCTTGCTGTCAATATGAATAGACGCGCAGGGGCTCCATATAAGTGAAACTTATTCGTGTTTCGGACAAAAAAAAACAGTGAATAGACTTTTGTGAATGTTTTCATTTAAACTAAAAAAGTCGACAACAAAAAGTCGATTTTCGTAATCAAAAGTCGACTTAATTTTTTACTATTTTTTTTTAGGAAATAGTCGATTAAACTTATACAATCCTAATTTATCGCTGTAAATCTTTTAATGATACGCACGCCCGGACAAAACTAGATTTCATGGAAAATTGTAATACTTATATGTGTTTGTAAAATCATTGGTACAGATTCGCTGTATGCGATCTACATATGCCACTCAACAGTGTTGTCACCTTTGAGGGCACATATTCCAAACCGAAGGTGGTACCCACCGTTCATCATCGATTTCCCTTTAGATGTTTGTCATCGGCACTGTCTTGTTGGAGTTATTGACTTTTGGTTTTGCATATAGGGTGTTGCGACTTTGGATTTATTAATTTGCTGACATGTATTTAAAAAAGGAGACCTTATTAACTGATCTAAATGATGTGGGGGAGTGGTCTCGCACCGCTGGCGACTTGCCAACTCCATCCGCGCGAAAAAGGATTATGAGACTCAGTCCGACGCTAATTTAAATGGGGCACTTCTCCTACAATGTTATTGTAATTATCAGGTGTCCTTGGTTGTGTTTGACACAAAGTGATTTACTATTTCGTTAGCAATTTACATGATCGGGGCGATATTGGTATTAACCGACTCAGGAGCTTTTTCACAGTAGATTCAGAGGGGAAACATCTGTCCCGACTAGAAATATGTTTTCTGCGGGTAGAACAATGGATTGATTGAGGTGTTATCAATTCAAACGACCATATTTTTTATGAGAATTTTTTTTTACTGATTCAAATTACTAAATATAAAGAAATAACTAAAATTTCCGAATCCATTTATTTTAGCTCGGAATGGCCAGGATTACGGCATTCGTACGCGATAGCGATGCTAAATGTTTCCCCTATAATCAACAAACTTATGTTTCATCACCAAGTATCCTGCGTTTCTAGGGAATTACCTGTTTGCGTCGACATATGACGAGTGTCCGCTTAAGTTAGTTCTCAAGTTTTTTCAATTCTTTCCAGCCAAAATCAGCATCGCCTTTATTTACCTTTCATTGCCAGTTTCACAGCTCCAAATGCACTTATAGAAATCATGGTGGAAAATTAATACATATTTCCTGTTTGTCAATTTACCGGTGATGGTTGTGTGGCCAACAGTCGACAATTGTTCGTTCGTTCGTCTTCCACACACAACCAGGCAAACGTGTTGTTCCTTACTATGATGGCAATTTGTGAAACCACAGCATTTTTCCTTCCCAACCTCGGGCTTCTATTGAGCAAGGCAGCATGGCTGTGGATGTGGCTATTCTATGCCATACGAGTGTATGTCAATCGAACCATTTTGATTTCCACATGTTAGCAAAGATGGTTTTGTTTGCATTTGACTGAAGGGACGTCGTATGGGTGAGATTGATTGAAGTGATATACTATTGTACTGAAATGCTGTAATTTGGGCTGAAGGTAAATGTAAAAAGTGATGAGAATGTATTTCATATGGCCACTAGAGTACACAAGTCTTTAAACGCGACGTGCTCGTCCTACGAGTTGCATTTACCCCGTGACGCCCCGAATTCGGCATCTGAGATTAGTTATAAAGGGTGTTTTTTATTGGGGTATAGCACTTTAAGTTGGCATCACTTTTTTAACTGGCGGCCATTTTGTCAGCTGTCAAGTGATTAATATTTAGTTTGGTTTGCCATTTCATCATGAACAGGTTGACAAAAGAACAACGCTTGCAAATCGTGCAAATTTATTTCGAAAGTAATGGTTCAGTTCGCGAAGTTCACCGCAAGCTCCGTCCATTTTATGCCATTACATCCACAAAAACTGACTGTTTGGTGTGCTCTATGGGCTGGTGGAGTCATTGGGCCATACTTCTTCCGAAATAATGCTGGAGAGTCAGTTACCGTTAATGGAGACCGGTATAGAGCCATGATAACCGACTATTTTGTTATGGTTCCAACAAGTGGTTGAAAATTGGACCTGTAGAATTGGCTTTATTCGAGCCAGCCGCGGCGGCCACATGCCCGAAATCATATTTAAACATTAATGGCATAAAATTATCCTTCCAATAAAGCCAAATTGATGGACATTAAAACGATTTTCTTGTGTTTTATTTCAATTCGAAGTTCTATACCTCAATAAAAAACACCCTTTATAGAAATAAGCGTTAACCTTTGAAGTGAATAATGTAGCAGATGGCTGGCAGCAGTAATTCCAAAAATCCTTTTACTTTTCCACATACCACTTACACAAGGTACGGAGATATCATGATTTTTTAATGTCAACGTTTTGTTGATACATAAATATAATTTCGTAGCTGGATTCTGTCCCTACCAAAGTGAATCTTTTTACGTTGGTAGACACTTGTTAGAGCACCTTCAGCGAGTATACGTTCATGCGCGAATAAGTGTGTGCTTTTAACGAAACGTGATCCAGCCAGGATAAACAATCATAAGTCAGCTTGAGCATACAGACAATTGGTATTTATTCTGCTCTGTTTTGCGCCGTCACACAGTAGTTCCGACGTATGTATATCTGACAACTGAAAAAAATTTTCTTACATTCTTTATAAATAATTTCCATCTGAAAATCCTATAATGGGTCAAGGTCAATTACCTTTTAACCTTTTTTTCGGTTATCCAAAAAAAAAATTGTCAAAATGAGAATGAATTTCCAAAACTAGATGAAAATTTTGCCAAAAACGGCAATTTGAAAAATTAATAAAAAATCCCCCAAATAATTTCATAGAGACAGTTAAGTAGAGGCTCTTTAAAGATTGAGTATCTCTTCCAGTAGTATCTTAATTTTTGTGTACAGATTTTGTTTCGTTCGACTGGCTAGGTACAAGACATAAAAAAACCAGTGCCTATTCGTCCCAGTCGTTCAACTGAAAATATAGCCGGTAAAAGGGAAATCATTGAAGGCGATAACAATTTGTCAATTGGGCAGTGAAAGTTAAATGACTCTTAAACCTTACATGACTCTTGAAAATTGATGAAAATTTTGCCAAAAAGGGCAATTTGAAAAATTAATAAAAACAAATCTTAAAAATCCCCCAAATAATTTCATAGAGACAATTGAAACATAAGTAGAGGCTCTTTTTTTTTTTTTTTTTTTTTTTTTTGACTAACACTCAGGGGATGCCCCCTATAAATGCAATGCACTGTGTTAGCGATGGGAAATAAGGGTATTGGAGGGAGGAAAGAGGGAGTAGTGTTTGTTGACGTTGGCCTTGAATTTGGTAATGTCATAGCAGGCAGGAAAAACACTTTCAGGAAGATTATTCCACAAACGAACAGTCCGGCTAAAGAACGAATTTTCTCTATAGTGCGTCGTCCGGTCAACCGGCCATTTGACAATGAACGGATGAGAGACCCTGGATAGCCGAGTATTCCGGCTAAATGTTCTAACGTCAGGGACCAGACGACGGATATCTTCTGAATTTTTGTGTACAGATTTTGTTTCGTTCGACTGGCTAGGTACAAGACATAAAAAAACCAGTGCCTATTCGTCCAAGTCGTTCAACTGAAAATATAGCCGGTAAAAGGGAAATCATTGAAGGCGATAACAATTTGTCAATTGGGCAGTGAAAGTTAAATGACTCTTAAACCTTACATGACTCTTAAACCTTATAAGATGCAATTAATTTTTCAGAAAAAAAGACGAAATTAATTTCCATTTCAATGGAAATACAAAGATGTATTTTTTTTTTTAAATAAAGAAGAAAAACTTAGAGGCTTTGTGAAATTATCTCATGGAGTACAATGGTTAATGATTTTTCTAGAGAAATTGTACATGGCTTAGAAATGACTTATTTACACGTAAATCGCAGGCGTCTATGTGGTGGAAACGACCACTGAAATGATTTTAATAGTCTTACCAGGATTCTGCCACACCATGTCCTTTGAATAAAATGGGCGGTGTCACGTACCTTAAGAGTGCGTTATAAATTGTAGCTTTGCGAAATTCTCAAACCGACGAAGGCTTGCTGACAATGATACTTCATGGTATTGAGTTCATACGATTCGAATCCGTCACACCTAATGACGTTTTGTGCCACTGTGCATTTGTTTAAACGATTTGCAACAAATGAAATACGTGCATTGCTGATGCTAACCTAGGTTGATTGAAAGTGTTATTTTTGTCGCTCTTAAATCAAACGTAACCCATATGTATATTGAACTGGGTCAAAGGTCACGTGCAGTCACCACTTGAAAGTAGACAAATTGTTGTAACTGTTGCAGCGACATTGGGTCTTTTGTAAGAAGATCTGTTTGTTCCATTTACCATGACCCAGTCTAATGTACATACGACATTACGTATGCTACCTGCCCTTGCAATGTACACTGTGTACTCTGGGTATAAGATACACCCACATGCATGGATAATCGATTCTTTACACAACACCCGTTCATAAGCATTCCCTGCAAACAAATGGACGATTAATCGACGAGGAATGTGACACGCGAATAATCTGCGATTGGAAGATTAGTTGCGGATGCAGAATAATTTGTGATGGATCTGCGATGATTAAAAAATTAATCGCATGGGTAGAAGAATACGCGATGCATCTTCGATTCTTCTTATTGTGATCGCTTGGGCAGACGAATTAGCGAGGCACCAGCGATTCTTTGTCGATTAATATCAACGGGAATATTTTTAAGAAGAAAATAAGCCGAAATGCATTATGTTATCAGTTTTGTTTATAAGTAATAAAATAAGGTTCGCGCTTGTTTTTGCTTTCTAAGTTTAATAAATTAAAAGCAAAAATGAAATGTCCAAAAATACAATTAGAAAACAAAGTTTCTCCCTTACTTATCTTTCTAATTGTATTTATGGACAAGATTTTCTTTTTATTTATTAAACTTGGAAACTGTACCAATCGTCTAAACTTTCCCCCCTATATCCAATTCGCCACCGAATCATTAAGGCTATTCGCTTTTTACCGGACAGCGACACACGACTGGGGATACGCGCAGGCACCGCGGATGATGATCGTCGCGATTCAAGTAATCTTCCAGACGATTCGCCGATTATTCATCCACCATCAAAAATGTTTGCAGGGTTTACGTGTGTGTGAGTGTGTTTGTATACGTTGGGTTAAACTTTTCCGAGTTGGTTGTTGTTGCCACGATACGGGCATCAACAGGTGGTTTCCACACTAATTTTTGCCTAGAAACAATGATTCACACACGTAGAAATTACCTGGTGTATCTGGGGCCTGTGTCGGGTGGTGTGAGTCGTTTTTTGGGGGGGTTTTGTTTTTGCTCATCAGTAATACGGTTTTGATTAAATGGAATTTCAAATTTAAATGTAATTTGTAAATGTCATGAGCACACAGACCAATGTGACTAACTTTGTGCGTGTGTATATGACTGATTTTTTTTATTATTGGTTTTGCGGTTTAGCATTTATATAAATAATTCAATTTACATTAGCAAATATTGATTGAATGTTTGCCATAGCAAGGATTATCTGTGTCGTCTGGTTGATAATAATTACTTTAAAAAGAAAAATAATTTAAATTTAAGACCCCTCATGACAGTGAGAGTACATGTGATGTGCAACATATCCAAGGAGCATAGAAATTAATTTTCAGATTTATTTCTGTCGATGGAAGACTTTTTGTTCTGTGTGTCTGGTTGGTTAAAATTAAAGCATTCAAAGAGCTTAAATGAGGTAACTAATTTTTATTTGTTAAAAAAAAATACAATTTTTCAGCAAAATCATCCATTTTTCTCCATTTATAGTACCAACCACAACATGAATGCAAAACGAACCTTTTCATGTCCGAACTAAAATGGGTGGATCAAAACATTTTTTTTATGCAAGATATGTAATAGTGTTAAGCAAAAAAAAAATGCAAAAAAACCGCAGGTCAAACAAATCAAAATAGCGGGCCTTAGAAACATATAAGTGTCATGTTGCCTATAGGCAACATCGAGCATGAAAGGGTTAAACAAATGAAAATTAACTTACCTTCTTATATCTGTTGATGCCACTTCATATTTCATTCCTTTTTTGTATTCTAAACCAACACTTATTTGAATTCTGATGACTATGCAACTACTCGCGACCGTACTCTCTCTCATCTCACACAATAACAAACACTCTCGATCATTTGTCGCTGTTACTGATTTCTTCTCCCACCACCACACTCAATGCTTTGTTGTTTTGTTTATGTCTTCTTTTTCCTTTCGTTATTACACAAACACAACTATGCTTCTTCTTCCGTGAAGCTGGAAAACACTGAGATTTCTGAAAAAAAACAAATTTGGAAGTTACAAAACGTTTTTTGCCACAATTATCATGAATTAACTTGTACAATTTTTATAGTCACTTGTGGGAAATATTGTAGAGAACACATTTATGGAAAATCTAAATTAATTAAGGAAATTTTGTGGGAGATATTTGTAAATGAATATAGCAACGAAGGATTTGCGTCTAGTTTGTTCGATTTTAAGCAACAACTGAAAGACAGAAGTGTTCATGAAGAGCGAAATAAAGAGAGAAAGAGGACAGAGAATCATGAAAAACGGTTAAGAAGTTGCGATTGCTAAAGAGAGTTAATTATTTTGCTTTTCTGTTTACAGTTAATTTGTTGCGAGCGTATGTATGAGAGCAAAATGAAAGACGTGACGTATGAATAATGCAAACGTTCAGATTTGTCATACGATTCAATAAATATGGAAAGAAGTTGTGATTTCCTCAAATAATTTTAGATATTCAAACTGCTCTTTGCAAAATGTCCCAAATGAAAAATGATCGATAAATATAAACCAAAGATTGTCCAAACAAAATCGAATACAAAATTATTCTTTCCCCAACATAAATGGGGAGTTTGTTCATAATTTTTAGATAATAAGGGGTTATTGATTTCGTGGTTCCAAAAGTACATCTGTCAAACTAAGTTGTTAAACCAATTTTGTTTTCATTTCAGTTGGAAGTCATGACGAACATTGACGAAAATGGGTAGCTTAAATATCACAAAAATGGACGGCGATTTTTCCAACAAAATTTTCTTCGGCGATAAAGCACATTTCTACCACACTTCTCCCAACATACACGCATGTTGTGCGGACAATCACGATAACGCAGTCTACGAAAATAAATATAAAATGCAAAATAACATTTTTACTCACAAATGAAATATCATTGCCTGTCGGTTTCGCCAATTTCTCGTAGAGCAAGTCTCACTACACATTTTTTTTTTAAATTAAATAACATCGCTTAAAAAAAGTAAAAATTAACTTACCTTACATCTGTTGACGCCACATTATATGTCATTCCTTTTTTGTATTATAAACCAACACTTATTTAAATTCTGATGACTACTCAATTACTCGCGACCGCACTCACACTCATCTCACACAATAATAAACTCTCTCGATCATTTGTTTGCTTTGATATCTTCTCCCACTTATACATTCAATGCTTTGCTGTTTTGTTCCTGTCTTTTTTTTCGTTTCTTCATTACACAAACACAACTGTGCTTCTTCTTCCTTGAAGCTCAACACTGAGATTTCTAGAAAAAAAAACAAAAACAAAATGTTTTTTGCTACAATTATGACGAATTTATTTGCACAATTTATATAGTCTCTTGTAGGAAATATTGTAGAGAATACATTTATGGAAAATCTAAATTAATTAAGGAAATTTTGTGGGAGATATTTGTAAATGAATATAGCAACGAAGGATTTGCGTCTAGTTTGTTCGATTTTTAGCAACAACTGAAAGACAGAACAGACAGAAAGAAGAGCGACAGATAGAGAGAAAGAGCGAATAGAGACAGAGAATGATGAAAAAAATAAAAACAGTTAAGAAGTTGCGATTATTAATGAGAGTTAATTATTGTGCTTTTCTTTGTTAAGTTAATTTGTTGCGTGCGTACGTATGAGGGTGAAACGAAAGATGTGACATATGAATAATGTCAGATTTGTCATGCGATTCAATAAATATCGAAAAAAAAATGTACTGAAAATTCAATATTTCCTTGGAAAACTTCAAACACCCATATCTCAGTAAATAAGCGTCCTAGAGCGAAAAGTGGCAAATCCTGTGATCACTATTTTCCATCCAATAAATCAATATTTTCTTGGAAACTTTCAAACAGGCAGAGCGAAAAGAGTCGAATTCTGTAATCACTTATGCAAAACTTTAATATTTCTTTCGAAAATTTTAAACTTCTTGCGTAGGAATTACAATAGGTTGAACGGCAGGTTATTTCTATTGAATTTTGATTTTTTTTTCAACATTTTCATTGAAATACCTGTGCAGTTTTTCCCATTTGTAATTCAAAGGTTTTCAATTTTGGACCCTTATATGTCATAGACCACTGTGTTGATCTACCAGACTTAAGCTCGAATACACGTTAGCTACGTCTGTCTCAAATTTCAATCAAATCGGACGAGCCTATTTTCAAAGTCAGATTTATTTAAAAAAAAATTTCGAATTTCCACACTGATCGAACAATGAAAATAAAGTTCGGTCATTCGAGAAATATGGATTTTTTTTTGGGGTTGATGTTCGATAGCCACAGATACTGTCTATCAAATCGTGGAGTAATTATGATTTTTTTGTAGTTATTCTATGACAGCGCTTGAGATTTTGTTTGCCGGTGGAAATCAGTGTCATGTTGATGCACTTACATGTATGCCACCACTTGTAACTGGCCAGTGCAAGCTGCACCTAGTACTGAAATTGCCAATAACCTGTTAGCAATTAATTAGCAAACATTAAAAACATCACATACTATGAACATTTTTAAAGTGCTGTACAAACTAGCAACTTTATACATTTCCTGTAATTCTTTGTTTTTCATTGTGGCAAAACAATTTCAGCTAGAATGAGTTTTTTTTCTTTATTTGTTGTTTTCGTTGTTCTCCACCAAAGTTTTCCTTAAAAAAAACGCTCTTGTTTTCATGGCAATTTATATTATTTTCATTTCATTAGAATTAATTACAGAAAGTTGTGTTGTTAATTTATTTGGCAAATCATCAAGAAGTTACAAAAAAAAAATAGGTAGATGGGCATAAAAAACGGCGAATAAACAAGTTGACAAATTGACATTAAGTTGAGATGACCCGATATAAAGGTAGCAGTAAGTAGATAACAAATGGCGACGGCTGTGGCTTATCGAAATTGGTTACGGGCAAAGGACCATCAAAAACCGTTGCCGCACAGTTCGGCCGGTACGAATTTGAGTTTGTCCAATCATTGAAATTGTAAAGAAAAACGGAAAATTTGTTCGAATTCTTTTGTGAATGTTATTGATACAAATTTGATAAAAAAAATAACCGTAACTGGTGCCCCAATGTTTGATTGTGGAGTGGAAAGGCGCTTTAATCTGCTCAAACCAAAAATTGTCCAAGTCCATGTCCGTTCGTAGTTAACTGAAATGCTGTTTCCAGCAGCTTTTTCTTCGAAGAAAAATGGGCCAATGATTTGTTCGCTTAAATATCCGCTTAAAACTGTCACACTCCGATCATTTGTTGGTTTCCCAACGATCTGGCGCTGGTTCTTCGATCCCATATGCGACAGTTTTGTTTGTTAAGAGTGTCGTCGAGATGAAAATACGCTTGGCCAAACAAGATAATTTGTTGAGCAAAACCATAGTACATTTTTAAGCTGCTCCAGGGGCTAAACTGAGTAGAGATGACGAAACGTGTGCTCGCAAACTAAAATAATGTGAGATTCCCGTCACCGTGCGACTACAACGGGGACCGTGAGTGAAATCCACTAGCGTGTCCGTCTGCTGGACTTTTTGCACAAACTTGCGTAGAGCTGGTGGGTAAGAGCCACATATTATTTTAAATGATCACACTGTTTCGGCTACACAGCTTTGAGTTTGGAAATAAGTTTGTATTATTTCCCAACTTTGTTCAAACAATGAACCGCTTTCATTTCGTTCCACCGAGATGTGGTACTGACTTTCTATCAACATTTGGTGCGGTAAAGAATTGCCACTGCCACAAAATCATATGATTCATAAAGAAACCCCGCTATATACTATATATAAAATTAAGTTTTATATACCTTGTCGATATTTAATGATTTAATTCCACCTATTTTTCATGCTTAATACTTCAACAGGTTATGGAGTCATATAGTCGGCATCGATTGACACGGTTTTCCTTGCAGGTTTTTATTTAAATTCGTTGTTTATTTATTTAATTTACTCTAAACCAAATGAACAATTATCCAACACACACAATTCCATGGAATAACCACACAATTTATCACGAAACCATCACATAAATAAGTGCTGCACATGTTAGCCTAAAAACAAATGAGAAAAAATAATTTAATCCAAAGCCTAATGCTGAGGTAACGGAGCAGTAAGTTTAACCTAAACGCAGGCGTAATATTTCATTTACCTAATTTTTTGGGAAATATTTGTTTTTTTTTAGATTAAGTACGTGTGTAAATAAACGGGGGAAACTCAATTTAGAGGGTTGGAAGGTAATTATTACGAACGAAGAAGCCAATACGTGATAAGATATTTTTTCGGCAAAAAAAAAAATGTTTTATTTGTATACATAGTTTATTTGTTGAGTTTTTCCAAGCCCTTCAAAATATGCTTGTGTTGTATTGAATCGACTCGAATGTCGAATGTCTTACTGCCGCACAGTGCACTTTCTTTTTATGCATTTTTGGTGATCGAAAATCAGTATCTTTTGAACGGGTTCACCTATGTTTTCTTAATTTTATTTTTATTCGTATGTGTTACAGCTATCATACGATTTGAGGATACATTTTCGACATCTGACCTCGAAATATAGAACAGAAGTTATACTGGAAAAAAACATTTATTTTAAAAAACATTCGAGATCGGATTTTAGTTTTTGAAATATACCAAAAAGATGGGATCAGGGGATCAGAAGGAATCGTAAGCATTATTAATAAATCCGAATTCTGCCTTTTCAGTCCTTCTGCAATAGTTTCAGCAAGCTATCATACAGATTATTGTATTTATCAACACAAGATTGTCAAAATTTTTCAACACTCAAATAATTCGGCATTAATTTGAAAGGAAATGAAGAAATTAAAGTAATTTAATTATCTATTTTATAATATAAAATGTTACTATATCAACAAAAAAGTCCTTCCGCAAATGCAATAAAGTTTTTCTATTATTTTCGATATTTTTACGCAGGGTTTTCTAACAAAAGGTGTTGTTTTGGCATTAAAAAAAAAAATGTTTGGGATTTTTTTCCCCATCTATAAATTATATAATCTTAGAACAATTTTACCAAAAAAAATCAGATGTAGTGTATAAAAATATTTGAAAAATTTGATTATGCCCGGGATATATTTAGTCCCGTAAAGGGGAACTTTTTCCCCTTTGGTCCGATATTGCCCATTCTCGAACTTAACCTGCTTATGGGCAAAAAACATCTTCCTACAAAATTTCAGCTTCTTAGCGTTGGTCGTTCGCACTCTATCGTGATTTCAACAGACAACAGACGGACGGACAGACGGACATCGCTAGAATGTCTTAGAATGTTACACTGACCGATAATATATATACTTTATAGGGTCGCAGATCACTCTTTCGAGGTGTTGCAAACGGAATGACAAACTTAGTATATACTCCATCCTATGATGGAGTGTATAATAATCCAATAGTTGGTTGAATCTTTTCGCTGAATTTTGGCTTCAATCTTAAACAAAGTGACACGCGTAGCCAAATTTCACGCCATCGAAAGAAGTCTATCAGAAATTAATGTATGTATGTACATATGTTTGTAAGTACATATATAGCTGATGTAGTTTCTATATGAATATACTTACAATTAGTTTCACAAAATATGACGTACATGTTATTAGAATAAACACATTTTGTTTGGCCTACAAATTACATCCAGACATAAGTTTTTGCTGTGCGATATCCACACAAATGAACCATATTCAGATAATCTTTCAAGGTCACACGGTTCAGTCGAAAAGGCTTTATTTATTTTCGCCCTTGAAGTGGTTCAAACAAATGGTTCTTGTTGCAGTTTTTCTCTACAACATTAACAATAAGCCCATACATAGGAAAGTATAAACGAATCTGATTTAGGCAAATGTTATTTATTGACTGTTTTGTGAAGACTTATTAAAAGTTTTCTTTCTCCTGCCCAGTCTGGGCGATATTATTAATAAACGGAAATTAGTTTTAGCAACATTTTGATCTTCCAATATGATTGGTGAATTAGTGTAAATGCGATAGTAATCGAAGGCTGAAAGAAGAAGAAAAAAGAAAAGTCGATGAGGAAAATGAAAACATATACAAATAGCTGGGATGTGGCCAAATGTTATGTAGTTACTGCCATCAACTATGTTTATTATTAGGTGAGTTACTAACAGCAGATGGTCTTCAATGTCCAATATTTCAATTTTTACAGCAGAAGCAAAATACGTTCTGTACATATTTATTTGCTCTTGTTTTGCGATTGGGCTTTTAAATATAGCAAGCCCGCATTTTTTTTGGCTTTTTGCAATTTAGTTTTGCATTTTAAAATGTAACATTCTAATAAAAGCCCGCCGATCGAAAACAACATTCATGCAATCTGTATAAATTGCTAAGTACTAAACTCGCCATTTTAACTGATTACAAAAGAAATGTTTGACAAAGCTACGTTTGAATGTATTTACAATTCAAAATAACGAATAAAATGTATTGTCCAGCTAATTTTTGATTGCAAAGACTCGTATTAAATATCAACGATTATTTTCGGTCTTGTGTTGAATTTTTTTTGTCTGAGCTTCATTCAGAAAATCACAGGGATCTAGTAAAATGAGAATCGCATCTTAGGGTCTATCTTAAACATGTCTATACTATTTGTCGGCTACTTTGGGAAGATTGCCAGTTTCATTATATTTTGGTCTTGATGATAATCGAGCCATTGCCAGAAAGCAGTCTTGCTAACACAGCGTACACTGAAAAAATGATCTTCATATAAAACATTTTCCATATAATGATATTTTATGAACATTTTTTTTATTATTTAGCCAATTAAATATATATGAAAATTTTTCATATTATTCTGTGGTCACAAATCATAACAGACTACTTTTAAAATTGTCAAGAGCGGAATTTTCAAATGCTGGCTGAAAATGAAAATGTAGCGGTTACAAAGCTGCGGCTGCATTAGAAAGAGCGTCTGTTCTTCTTCTTCCGAAATAATGCTGGAGAGTCAGTTACCGTTAATGGAGACCGGTATAGAGCCATGATAACCGACTATTTTGTTCCCGAATAGGATGGCATGAATGTGGATGAGTTGTGGTTCCAAAAAGTGGTTGAAAATTGGACCTGTAGAATTGGCTTTATTCGAGCCAGCCGCGGCGGCCACATGCCCGAAATCATATTTAAACAAAGCGCCCCGGTAGGCGAGTTGGTAGCGTGCTTGCCTATCAGCGTGGGGGTTGTGGGTTCGATTCCCACCAGAGGCTTTGGTCTGTCGCTGCAAAAAATCAAGCCAAATAGTCTTTGTCACTCGGTTTATCCTTGGACCCAAAATTAGAATATAAATTTACTTTGTATTGTAATTAAATAAAATAAAAATAAATAAATAAAATAATATTTAAACATTAATGGCATAAAATTATCCTTCCAATAAAGCCAAATTGATGGACATTAAAACGATTTTCTTGTGTTTTATTTCAATTCGAAGTTCTATACCTCAATAAAAAACACCCTTTACATATATTTGATCCATTGATAGCATTAATATAGCACAAACTATTATAGCTTATCGCTTTGATCTTAAATCAACATGTATGAATTTGTTTCTGTTTCTGTGCTTTTATAGGTAATAGGTTTACTTAGAAACATAGGCCTTTAAACATTATTTTGAAACAGTAAATTTAAAAGAGTATGTGACACACAGTCCTGCTCACTTTGGGAGCACGCCCCCTTAAGAATACTTTCACTGGTTCATTCATTTATTCAACCGGTAATGAGGACAATAAAGTGTTTAAAAAAAATAAAAAAAAAGTTCTGAATATGAAGATCTATCTGTCAATCAAACTATTCACATTACTTTTTTTTAAAACCGCCCCGGTAGCCGAGTTGGTAGCGGGCTTGCCCATCTGCATGGGGGTTGTGTGTTCGATTCCCACCAGAGGTTTTGTTCTGTTGCTGCAAAAATCTAGCCATATGGTCTGTGTCACCTCGCTTACCGTTGGACCCATAATCTTTAATATATATTTACCCTCGACACTGATTCACTGACTCTGTCACGCAGTACGTAGGAATTTAAATAGGCATTCTATAATTTTCTATAAATAATAGTAATAAAAAAAATAATATTTTTTTTTTGTACAGAAATTGTGTTTTCCCAAAAATTTTTTTTACCAAAATTTTTTTTTTCCCAAAAATTTTTTTTTACAATTTTTTTTTTTTACAAAATTTTTTTTTTCAACAAAAATTTTTTTTTAACAAAAATTTTTTTTTTCAAGAAAAAATGTTTTCTTGAAAAAAAAAATTTTAACACGTTGACTGCCAAGGCCATTTTCAGAAAACTGGCCAAAAATGACATTTTGATTTTTTCACATTATATTACTAAAAACTCTATTTCTAGATGATAGGTATCATGAAAATGCAAATATGATGTTTTTTTAGAAGAAAAAGGACCTATGAATTATCTCGTAGTTGGCTTCTGTGACAGAAATCGATACAACTATGCAATATTATATGATGGATCAGCTGTATATATTTGCAATGAGTTTCAAATTCTAAAATGATCTTGCCATATCCATGCATCCATTTGACCGATAGATTTACAACTTCCAACTCACTGAATATAAGACTTCTAGTTGTAGATCGGTTGGTATTGAAAATGGCAACTTTCAGACATTTTGAGGTACTAGAATAAAATCGTTTTTAATGTGTATAGTACTTTAATAATTTGTGTGGCTAATCGAAAGGTCCAAAAGTTAAAGGCTCACATATGGTTCCTTTTAAAATTTGCTTACAATAAGGTGGATTGTCCTCTTTGTCGCCAATAAAATTGACCCACCCTAACATACAGGACTTTGTGAAAAACGTCGAATAGCATCCAAATCCGTAAACACATAATTGATAATAATTTTTAATTGGGGGAAAGTAAAAAATAATTACACTTGTTATTCAACATTTTGCAATGAATTGAAATTTGAAATTAATTCAGAAATACTGCACATAATGGAAGGACATTGAAATGCATAACGATTAGCCGATCATAATTAACGAATTGTTCCATATTGGCCATTGTCTGTCCAGACTCGGTTCGTTCTATTGTGATGATTTCGAACTGATGACATTCGCTGAACTTTGTATGGACTCGGAGTATGGTATGTGTATATGAGTAATTCAAAAAAAAATTTTTTGATCGTGACTCAATTGTTTGTTGCTTCGTTAAGTGGCTAAATAAATAAATCGGTAAATAGCACTAGCCAACAGTCGTTTTGTTATTTGGTTCTAGCATAATTTTTCTCATTGATTTTGACCTACTAAACACGAAAATGAGTTTTAAAATGTTTTCTGTCGATTGGTTTTCGAGATACAAATTTTTGAACATTTTTTTTTTAAATTTTTGGAGGTACACTTACATTTTTGAGCATATCTTTCGTCTTCTACTACTACTACTAAAATTAAAGAAAATTGAGCCGTCTACAACTCATTCTCAGAAATCGGGTAAGTAGTTTTGATGTTGGCGGCTTAAAAAGGTTAAAAAACGGATTTTTTTTAGTAAAAATGTGGCAGAAAAAACCATATAAAAATTCATATAAAATATAAAACACGATGCTAACAGCAATTTTTTTTTACGTATAGCTGGCATTTTTACAAAGAAAATAAGCCCTTACTTAACAAAATCTGACAAGAAATGGCGGACTTATAATTTTTTTTGGTAAAAGACCGAAATTCCGCTATTTCACGATATTTTGATTTTCATTATTTTGCACAGCTTACACAGAGACCCAGAGAACGGCAGAAGTGTTAGATACAAATTGGTGCCGGCATGTTAACGTAGATGGTTTCCAATATGTTCAGCCCAAAGGGGCGCCATCCATGTATATTAGCATAGCCTGGTTAAGGATGTCAATCAACGATACTCAAATCCCCTCCTGGCCATAAACATTGGTTTTTGATAAGTGAGAACATGTTCTTGCCCCTTTTTAATATTAAAATGTTGTCGGCCCGTTGTATGACCTGCTGTCCCCTGAAGTTATAAATAATTATTTTGCCCAAAATCGTTCCGTTTGGCGTGGAATTACTCACATCCATATGTTATGAGTATGTGTGTGTGTTCAGTTAGAAATTCATATGGAAACAACATATGGTACACATATCCGAGTAATTACATAAATATATGTGTGTACGTGCAGATATACTGCCCAATAGACTTTGTCATCGTAGACATCAAGAAAACACTTGGGCACTCAATTTATTCAAAAGCCAGACATTGTTCTATTCGCTGTCTGGCCGGAGTTATTAATTTTTTCTTATCAATATAAATGATGACTATTTGTACTGATGAGATATTCATTAAATAGAAGTCATGGGAATTCAATTGGAATAAATATATATTTCAGTCAAATGTAGTTTTGACGTAGAGGGATATATTTTTTTGTCACTGCAAAGTTTTCAAATAGGCCCCCGCAAACTCCCGGAGTCGTCATCCAAACTAGTACCGCCAGTTGGACGGTCCAATGTGCTTGACCGGAGGGTAAGATAGTGTGTAGTGAATCGATGGTTCGTGGTTTTCGTATCCGTAGCTTTCGAATTGAAGTCTACCTTGGTCAGATATTTATATTTTGTCTTCTGTTCCGTACAAAACCCATTGACGTCAATGGGGATCTAATACGAGATTGTTCAAATAATATCGTTCTGCTGACATGTTTTTGTGTTGACCGTCGTTTTTACTTAATGATGTCAATCAATGTACAACATTTGATACCTCACCATTTCGTAATGTTTGATGTGCTACATGTCCTTCTGTCTATCTAATTAGCGTGTATGTAGGACGATTTGCGTGTACAAAATTATGAGATTAACAACAAATTATAATTACATTCACCATCGGATATTTCGTGTTATGTTTCACCATTGTTGTGAATTTGAGCAATTTTATATGTGGGCGCCGGACGAAGCACAGTGGGGTATTAAAAGTGAAATAAAAGAAAGAAATACAACAATTTAGAAAAATGTATGTCATATGATGTCAACGTTAGGAAATTAGCTCGAAATCCAGCGGTATTCTTCACATCACTAACTTGTCCCAACAGCTCGAATTTTTCCACCAATTTCTGTATTGCGGTCCGACAAGGTGCTTCACGACGACCCAAGATTTTCACCCTTTTTGTAGTGAATTTTAATAATTTCAATGCATTGTTGATGTGTGTATCGTTCCATTTTTAGTAATGGCGTAGTTTCTACTTGTCAAATGTTAAACAATAAAAGGGTGATTCAAAAAAAAACACCTCTTATTGGAAAACTCTTTACATACATTTTGTGCCATTGTTGTTAATTACCCACTGTACACTGTGACTAAAACGAAAGTGTCTATTAAACTTTTTCACTTCCAAAACTCACATACACACTCACATTGCGACAAGTTGTCGGCATTTGTATGCCGCTCACGACTTAATTGGGTTATGAATGTGTGAGTGAGTGTGTGTGTGTCAACGACTTAATAACATAAAGGTAATGTCATAATTTGTTTTCTTTACCTCCCACATATCGGCCTCACCACCCACATTCACCCTTTAGAGTAATTGCAATCAATTTATTGTTGTTAGGACAACTAATTCTAACTCAGTTGAGTTGCTGCGTATGTTGGACATAACACGGCCATTAGTTGACACAGCAGTCAATGTCAATGAATGTGTATATGTACATATGTATGTCATTTTATTTGATATACTCGTATAAAAGACACACTGTCAGTTTCAATTAGAACTACTGAGTAACTGGTGAATACACTCAAGGAAAACGGTTTTATAACACACATCATCAGCGGGAAAATTACCAAATCCTCCTCATAGACGGAGTGTTTGGGAGATCTATCGGGCCAGCTGCGACGTATATTACAGCTATCACAACATGGCTGTGTGTCTGTGTTCAAAATCCGCCTTTAACGCTAAATAGTTGGACGTCAGCATAAAGTTCCGTCAGATTACACGTTATCAACTGTCGGAAAATTGGGCATTCAGCAGTAGCATGTGCATTCAACATTATCATGCTATGATGGACGTCAGGGCTTATTTTCGACCCGACTGAGTGCTGCGAAAGTCGTAAATAATAAAATACGATGTACAATAGACATTTAAAATAAAACTGCACATGTATCGTTTCATTTTGGGGTTGGGTTGTTACACATTTTCCAAAGGATTGGTATTGGAGGGGCATGGCTAAAGTGAAATTTTTGGTACAAAAAAAAAAAACCATTCACGTCACAATAAAGATAAGAAAACACACTTTATAGTAAATACACATTTGAGTACAACAGCTCCTTAAATGTATGAGATACAGTTCGACAAACTCGAAAGTTTTTTTTTATGTTTTAAAATTAAAAAAGATGAAAATTTTTAGTATGAAATAAAGAATTTTTTTAAATTTGCAAAATTAAGCACTACATCAGAATATATAAAAAAAAACAACAAAATAATGTAGAACTTTGTTCTCCTCCTAAATTCGAAAAAAAAACGATAAGAAGTCATCTTTGGAAAAGTTCGGTGAAATGTAAATAAAGTTTTTATTTACGATCAACAAAGGTCGAATTAGCTGAAATAATAAAGGGTGTTTTTTATTGGGGTATAGAACTTTAAGTTGGCATCACTTTTTTAACTGGCGGCCATTTTGTCAGCTGTCAAGTGATTAATATTTAGTTTGGTTTGCCATTTCATCATGAACAGGTTGACAAAAGAACAACGCTGGCAAATCGTGCAAATTTATTTCGAAAGTAATGGTTCAGTTCGCGAAGTTCACCGCAAGCTCCGTCCATTTTATGCCATTACATCCACAAAAACTGACTGTTTGGTGTGCTCTATGGGCTGGTGGAGTCATTGGGCCATACTTCTTCCGAAATAATGCTGGAGAGTCAGTTACCGTTAATGGAGACCGGTATAGAGCCATGATAACCGACTATTTTGTTCCCGAATTGGATGGCATGAATGTGGATGAGTTGTGGTTCCAACAAGTGGTTGAAAATTGGACCTGTAGAATTGGCTTTATTGGAGCCAGCCGCGGCGGCCACATGCCCGAAATCATATTTAAACATTAATGGCATAAAATTATCCTTCCAATAAAGCCAAATTGATGGACATTAAAACGATTTTCTTGTGTTTTATTTCAATTCGAAGTTCTATACCTCAATAAAAAACACCCTTTATATATAAACTATCAGGAAATTATTTAATATTCCGATTCTCAATGAATATAACCATTACAGAACTAGAACAAAAGTTACAGACTTGTGGCCGATGGAGTTGGATTCGGGACCACATGTTGCCTTAATTTTTTTGAGAATAAAGGTTTCCTACTTTAGACCCTTGTAGCTCATCTCTGGATAGACCCATTTTCCCGGAACTAAGCTCAAACTCACTTCAGCTAGGTCTGTGGAATTTCAATGCAATCGGATAAACCAGTTTTAAGTGGCAGACGCGTTTCCAAAAAAAATATCGAATTCTCCCGTTGAGAGGTGGCGGGACGCCCGAGAGAACTTTGATAGAGTAATTTTGGACTGCCTGTTGACGTTTTCAACGTTTCTGTCCTTCGCATCTAGTGACAACCACGATGCTTGGTATTGTTCGCACTGTCAGATACTTCGATATTATAAATTCAAATTAATATTTCATTTTGCAATAAATTTGGATTTTTTTTGGTAGAATAGAACAGATTATTTTGCCTCAAAGCGTCTTCTCCTGTAGTCTCTTCTAGTCAAGTTAATCTAACACATACCCTTGACTTGATGGGGTTTTTATCTTGAGTGTATATTCGGACATTATGCACTTCTGGTACAAATGACAATAGTGACTGTCTACTGCATTCATGTCCTTGCATTTATATAGCCAATTTTCTGCCTTATTTATAATGGGCCAGTTTACGTTTTCCAGTCGATGTCCTCATATCAATACACAATAAATTGAGCGTAATGGCAAATACAATAAGATTAATTGTTTGTTGTAGTGGTGGTTGTATGCTTAAATTTAAATTCGTATTGTAAGGAGTTGTTAAATTCAATACATTAAAGTACAGAGATGACATGCATCTACAGACAAGGTACAATTTGAAAAACTTGAGAAAACTTATTAAGCAATGCAAAAGTGGTGGCACAAAGAAGTAATTCTTGTTATTTAAAAGGTCGCGTTTATTTTAAACTTCCCTCTGATATCGTTTTATTACCACTTTAGTTTCCAAAAACATTAGGAAAAACATCATATTTACATTCAAATGTTTCAGCAAACTGTTGTATATGTACAAATATGTCATGGACCTTCTTTTCAACGTTCTGTCGGCAGAAGAACTGGGCAGCATTTAAGAAATACAATTTCTTCATAGACATGTGTCCGTCATTGATGGGATACATTTTGTCATTCAATCCATCTGGGAACATGGAGAACACGACGTCCGCTGCAGTTCTCAGACTGACATAGTCAGTTATTATTTCCTTATCATCTTGATTGAAACTCGTCAACTTGAGGTCCTCATAAATATAACGAGCCAAGATTGTACCAATGGAACCATATTTGAAGATGTCTTCATAGCCCTAATCATAGAATGGCGGCTTTAAAAACTCGGCGGGAACAATAATGGTATTTATGGCTGACACATAGAACGGTTGGATAGCCTTCAAATGATGATTTGAAATTTCATTGAAGTACCCCGGTGTGGTACGGATATGGTCGGTATCCGTATGTAATGCCAATAATTGTAAGTAATTGCCATAAACATTGGACTTGTTCAATTTCAAAGGGGCATAGTGAGAATTCAATACTTTTACGGTGTCGACGCGTGGAAAATTGCCAATTTTCAATTGAATGGTATCTAATTTGGACAACAACTTTTCGGAGACTACACCACTTTTGTCGGCATGCAGCGTTTGGTTGACGTTGGCGATAATGTTGCTGAAGATCTGCTGTATTTTTAGCATTTCTTTTTCGTAATCGGGATGCAATTGTTCATAAATCCAGTGCATGGCCATGGGAAATAGGTTTCTGGTCAAGCTCATGCATTCTTCATTGTCCGGTGGAAAGATGGTCCCATATAAATGCCATAAAAATCGTACTTCCAAATAACGACAAATCACCTTGGAATCATACGCGTTGAGAATGGGTTTCTAAAGCCTACATATAGGGAATATTTGTTATGCTGATCTTCGTATCTGTAGCCAATTGGCTTTGTTGCAAAACTATGCCCAGATATTTCTTGAGCCACGGCAGAGTTAGCTCATTAACCGTTGTCAACTGTTCACCTGAATCATCCTTAACATCATTTAATTTTAATAAACGTTCTTCAAATTCACTTATTTCTTTCCATAACATTTTAATAGGCAGTTTATCAGACGGCAGTTTTGTGGACTCGTGTACAGCTTCTAGCATATATTCTTTTATACTATCGAATCCATCAGCTGGTTCAGGCTTCTTTAATGCAATGATCGTTTTTGCAGACTCGCCATTTTTCAGCATCACCTCTTCCTCTATGAAGATATCATTCATGCCGTATCTTCGCAGTGTTCCTAATGTACGAACCCAATCGAAGACAACCGCTGTATCTTCTTCAGGTGACGACAGCAAATCCGATTTCATATTTTCGTGTTCCTCCAACCATTGCAAGTAGTGTCATTCGTTAATGTGATTCGAATCTGTGCTCAAATTCCGGCTTATCAGCTATATGTGTATTATCCATATACTGAATGAATTCCAAGTTTTCCTCCAAAGCAACCTTCGCTATAGAAGTGTATACGAACGGATTTATCCACTTGCCGCAGGCGTATTTGTGAAAATCTGAGCAGGGATTGGCCTCGGTGTCCATCGAGTTCCCAATGGTTCGAACATGTTTGAGATTTATGGAATAATCCGAAGTGTCATCTTTGTATTTATCACCACATGACCATCCCACAAGGGCGACGAACATCACCAACAGCGTGAACATACACTTCATTTTGATTCACTAGCCGATTGCTTCCTCCGGTCTAAAAACACAACTTGTCGAATCAAATGGATAAGATTGACTACTTGTTTACCTAGACTTCTCAGCGGTTTTTATAGGATTCTTAACTGCTCCCAACCGTAGACAATAGATCCATGTTGGTCGCTTATTCTTATCAATATTTAAGTATTTTTTTTTTTTGGGGGTTCAAATTAAAAACAAATATTTTTGCAGCTTTTTTGCAAGTTTAAGTGGGAAATCTATGCTGTCAAGTATGAATGCTAATTTTTTTTATTAAAACTTATTATTTCTGACTCAAAAAAAATCTGTAAACAATAAAGTTTATGGGTTGTGCTCATTAGCATCCCTTGGTCAGACAAACGTTGCACAGTGTTTGGTAATCAACAGATTTTCGACATAATGCGGATCTATTATCAATTTAAAGAACTATTATAGAAAAAGAATCATACAGAAAAGTTTGTGTTACTCTACCAACGAAAGCCCTTTATCAATTACCATATTTGATGCAGTTCGCAAATTAAGCAAAGCTTGGAAGTTTGACTAAAAAGTGAAACAATTGCCCATTGTTTTAAAAAAATGGCTCATTTTCGACAAACGTCTACATAAACAGCAGATGTTGAAGAAAGCAATATTTCTATGTTATGAATATGGTCTGAGTAGTAAGATCAAAATAATATTAAAGACGTTACGATGGAAGACTATATTGATGTTGCTTGCTACACTTTAACTATAAAGTACCCTTCTAGACATTCAACAAAACATGGAGTTAAAGGTCGTATGCTAAAATAATTGGAAACAGTATCAGTTTATCAATAGTTTTCCATTTAGATTCAGAGGATGATAACTCAAACTCCGACGGAGAATATGACGATTGCCTTCATTTCCTCTATTACATATGTATTTGAACATTAATTATGGAGTCTCGAAACAATATCCCCGTTCATATTCCTAATTCCTTTAATCGTACCGAAGACTTTGTTGATCACGTCATATTTCAGAACCTTTTTTCCAGGTCTCTCTATGTAGTAACTAGTAAGTTGTAATGCGCCTATGGCGCCCGTTGAAATATGGAAAACAAATTTTGTTGAAAAAAAAAAAAATTTGTGGAAAAAAAAATTTTGTTGAAAAAAAAATTGTTCTTAAAAAAAAAATTTTTTGTTGAAAAAAAAAATTTCTTGAAAAAAAAAATTTTTCTTGAAAAAAAAAAAATTCTTGAAAAAATTGTTGAAAAAAAAAATTGGAAAAAAAATTTTATAAAAAAAAATGTTTGTAAAAAAAAAAATTTTGTAAAAAAAAAATTTTTTAAAAAAAAAATTTTGGAAAAAAAAAATATTGGTAAAAAAAAATTTGGGGAAAACAGAATTTCTGTACAAAAAAAAAAATATTATTTTTTTTATTATTTATTATAGAATTATAGAATGCCTATTTAAATTCCTACGTACTGCGTGACAGAGTCAGTGAATCAGTGTATCAGTGAATCAGTGTCGAGGGTAAATATATATTAAGATTAGCTGTTCCCCAACTGGTACGTTAGTTCGTAGACAAGTTCGTATGAATAACGAGAAATCTTTACAAAGACGTAGTGATGCAAGCCCTTCGTAGAAGAAATTGCTGTACAATCATCCGGTAACGTTTTATTACCGTCGAAAATTTAAGTATTTTTATTGGATTTTTTAATTTTTAACTGTTTTTTTAAAGAAATGAGAAACTAAATGTCACACAATGTATCATCTGAGCCTAACAATGGACCGTTTGTAAATACATTTGTAATTTCATTTGGGTTTTGGACGCACAAAGCCCTGACATTTCGCTGGGCAAAATTTTAAATTGTTTACTTTTTTGTACATCACACGAATGTCGACGTCACGTTACATGTTACAGAAGTTTTTCATACCATGACACCCAAGTTGCAGAATGAAAGTTGTCGAAAAAAATGTACCACAAAGATTGCTTTAATTGTTTTTTAAAGCAAAACTCACCGAAAACTCTATATTTGTCGAATGTTTTAGAGAATATCGACCAATGGACAGCAGTATATCAGAATTGTTTTTTTATCTTTCACGCCTATGGCGCCCGTTGAAATATGGAAAACAAATTTTGTTGAAAAAAAAAAAAATTTGTGGAAAAAAAAATTTTGTTGAAAAAAAAATTGTTCTTAAAAAAAAAATTTTTTGTTGAAAAAAAAAATTTCTTGAAAAAAAAAATTTTTCTTGAAAAAAAAAAAATTCTTGAAAAAATTGTTGAAAAAAAAAAATTGGAAAAAAAATTTTATAAAAAAAAATGTTTGTAAAAAAAAAAATTTTGTAAAAAAAAAATTTTTAAAAAAAAAAATTTTGGAAAAAAAAAATATTGGTAAAAAAAAATTTGGGGAAAACAGAATTTCTGTACAAAAAAAAAAATATTATTTTTTTTATTATTTATTATAGAATTATAGAATGCCTATTTAAATTCCTACGTACTGCGTGACAGAGTCAGTGAATCAGTGTATCAGTGAATCAGTGTCGAGGGTAAATATATATTAAGATTAGCTGTTCCCCAACTGGTACGTTAGTTCGTAGACAAGTTCGTATGAATAACGAGAAATCTTTACAAAGACGTAGTGATGCAAGCCCTTCGTAGAAGAAATTGCTGTACAATCATCCGGAAAATCATTTCCAGAAAACAACAGCAAGAACATAGACTTAACAAAAAAGAACAATTTTGGACAATTTCATAAAGCGATTCAAGACTTTTTTCATGAGATTAATTTTTTAATTTCATTTTTTTCTGCATGAAATTATTTATAACTACAAAACTGTTGATTATGTTGGTAATGGATATATGAATAGATTAAAGGAAATGTCAGTCTAAATTTTTCTTAATTTATTTCAGTAAAATCGAACAAGTCCTTCTCGAGTTACGCAAAACAAATTTGTTGGCAAAAAAATAAAACTACGGGGAAGAAACGTCAAGATAAGGAATAAATGTAAAAAGTCATAACAAATAAATTGGCCTTTGAACGCCAAACCCTTAGGGCGTTTTACTATACTGACCCAGTGCTTTCACCCAGACTTGGAATTTCCCACAATGACCCCGAAAATTGTCCACAGTGTAATCATAACGTATGACGCGTTTTCTTTGTGATTTCAAATCATCAAAATTTCAAATTGTCAAAATAATATAAACTAGAAGATTAATCTAAAACTCGACACGAAAAAGTGGCATATTTAGTATGAAAATAAAAAAGTGGCACAAAAGTATCATAGCTCGAAAAAAGTGGCAAATGTGCCACTTTAGTGGCATAACAGTAACCCTGATTGTTGTATAGTTTTCCTCTCTCTCTCTCTCTCACGACAGATATGTTTACTCCCACTCCTAAAGATATTTTCTACGAATTTGTCAATGTAGCAGCAGTACGAAAAAACGATATTTAAAAAAAATTTTGAGTATTCCTTAGGTTTAAATAGTCGTATACTTAGTATTACGATTCCAAGGAAATATTTCTATTTGATTACAAAAACAAAAATATATTTTATACTAAAACCCATTGTTGAGTTGGACACTAGGGTGGAGTGAAAACATGCTTTTTTTTTAATTTGAAAAAGTTAACCTCGGAAAGAGATGTAGTCTGGGGTCCTAATGAGGGGAAAAATAAAGAAAAAATTTTAAAAAAATTTTAGGGGTCGCGCCACTCCCTCGAAATTTCGAAATTATCGCTATTTTGGCGTTGATTTTAGAAAAATCCTAAAAATTAACGACTTAACTTATTCGAAATTTGTTTGAGCTTGTTCAGTGCCCAAACAAAAGTATTTGAGGCAAATATGAGGATAATCGACTAATATTTGTAGCTTTGGTGGCGATTTCATTGTTCAGTCAATTTTCTGAAGAAGGGACGATTTGACTTATTTTACTTTTTGAAATTTTTGAACAATGAGACAATTTTTTTTAAATTTTTTCATGCCCTTATTTCATTGTTTACGCTATTGCAAACATTTATTGACATACAACTTTTTAGGATTTTTCTAAAATCAATGCCAAAATAGCGATAATTTCCAAATTTCGAGGGAGTGGCGCGACCCCTAAACATTTTTAAAAATTTTTTTCTTTATTTTTCCCCTCATTAGGACCCCAGACTTCATCTCTTTCCGAGGTTAACTTTTTTTTTTGAATTTCACTCCACCCTATTGGACACGCTGTATATGTCCCTGTGTACCAATAGGTTGACCACAAAGTTTTTTTTTCAGAAAGCCTGCCACTCTCCTCCAAATCCACCGTATATTTAACTTCCGGCTGTAGGAATTAAATCTATGCAAATAATTATAGCTAATAAACTGAAAGCTGTAGATAACCCTGTCTAATCGTTTCATTGCCTTACTGAATCACATCTCACTCATGTCAAATGTCAATCACATTTCAAACCGATTATCTACTATTGTATACGAGTATATTTTAAATATTTCCAAGAAATAGTATGTACTTTATTAATTGCATGTAAATACAATAGACAATCACCTTATACAATACAAACTTTGAATTCATTACTATCTACGCCACAAGTTACACGTTTCATTTGGATGCATGCGACTTTGCCGAGAACAGCCGTACGCCCTGGCAAATTCCGGGAAATGCGATATTGCATCATTTACTCGGTCACTGTCTATGCCATGCTCACTGGTATTGATGTATTCATCGGATGAACTTGTCCCACAAAAGAACTGAGTAAAATTTAGGAAAAACAATTTCTTCAGCGACATCTCTCTTCCATAGACGATTCGGGTTTTATTCAACGCATCCGGGTGTAGTGTGAAAAAGGTCTCATAGGCATAACGCAAACCACTGACATCGGCAATTTTCTCATCGATTACGGTGGGATTGAGTTCGCGCAAACATTTGTAGTTGTGATCGAATTTGGCATTGGCCACAATATTGTCATACTGTGCGCTATTGATTTTACCATCGACATCCACCTCAAGTCCGGTATAATCGAAACCATGCAGTATCTCATGGGCCAACAGGAATCCGATTGAACTGTATTTGTAGATATCCTCTAAGTCCGCATGATAAACCGGCCTCTGTAATACGGTCCAGGGAACAATTACAATATTTGTTCTCTGCACAAAGAACGGAGAGGAACTGGATGCGGTCTCATAGTTTTCCAAATGGAAAAATTCACTGGCATTAGTGGTGAGGATGCTCTCCAGACTGGCATGTAGGGCTCTATGGTTTAAATGCATTAGCTTCAAGTGATTGCCATAGAAATCGGAAACATTGAGCGTCAAATTGTGATAGTGGGACTCTAGCACCTGTATGGTGTCTATGCGTGGCAGGTTACCCACCTTCAACTGTATGCTGTCCAGCTTGCGCAGTAGGTAATCCAAGACCGTCTCGTTGAAATTATTGTGGTTGGATCGCAGTGTACGTTTAAAGTGTTGCAATATATTATGGAACAACTCATGGATTTTCGGAGACTCATCAATGATTTCGGGCCTCTGTTGCTCGTATATCCAATGCATGGCCAGGGGCAGCAGGCTTCTGGTCGACGATACACAGTGTTCGGGCATGAAATTCTCGGGACCCTTTACGTGCATATGCCACAGAAAGCGTATCTCCAAATATTTACATATGAAACGATGGTCGTATTGCTGAAGGAGCGCGTCCAGAGCTTCCATATAGGGTATATTTTGGATATAAAGTTCCATGTCGGGATCCAAGGTGGTGCGGTTTAAGACTATTTTCAGATATTGTTGCTGCCACTGAAGGGGCAAGTCTTTTACGGTAATTAATTGACTGCCATTTTCATCCTCAATATCATCCAGTTTTGTTAGTAGATCTTCAAATTCACTAATTTCAAGCCACAGCTTGTCAAGGGCGATTTTAGGTATGGGTACGAGCAATGTGAAGATGATAACTTTAAAATTTTCCTCCGACAGACTAACGAAACCACCTCCCTCCACAGGTTTGTCCAAGTCAATGACGGCCTTTGTGGGTTCGTCCTTCTTTTGTAAGACAATCTCTTCGATGAATATGCCATTCATGCCGTATTTTCGCATCACGGCCAACGTGTAGACCCAATCAAATTCCACGCCGGTCGTTTTCGTTCTCCACAAACTAGGCCATTTCATCTGTTCATGGTCTTTCATCCAACGCAAATATTCCAGCGGCTCATACTGCTCAACATCCACGCAAGACTTGTAGTACTCATACGCTTTTCTTACAAATCTGGGACTGCCCCTCAGGCGAATTCGTTTCATGTGGCGCGACAGATCCCGGTTGACTTGATAGTCGAGCATGCTTAGGGTCTCGAAAAACTTATCGCCAGCTCCGCTCACATATTCCGGCCATTTGCCACACGAGTACTGATAGAAATCTTCACAGGGATCGGCCTTCATATCTATCGAGCCCTCGATTAACTTTTGGTGGCGGCGATTTATGTAACCGGGGATATGGGAACTGCCCCCCTCACATAACACACCGCTAATGATAAGGACTTCTAACAAAGCCTTGAGAATTTTCATTTTGAATATTAAATTTTAAAATGTTACGGCCCTTTTACAACATCCCGTTTCCAATGCAAAATAGTAACTGCTTGTATTGTTTTTACATTGCATTCAATTAATTTATGTGAATTTGCAACATTTGTGCGCGTTCTTTCTCTCTGTCTTTCCGCCATGCTCGGCCTGAATGATGGGCTATTGTTTGTTTGGCCCTCGTTATCAGCATTTAGAATTATCAGTTTCAGTTTATTTCGTTTTTGTATTTACTCAGTATTCTATTTGGAATCGCATTTAACAGCATCATTGCTTTGGACTAGGGGCTCTTCCTAATGAAGCTGATAAGCGGCAGAGACAGCGACAGCTGCCCACAATAAAACAAAACAACAACAACAGCAACAGTATATGAAATTCTCCACATTGTCTGTAAGTTTTAGCTTCACAAAACAAAACAAATCTTGACATTGAACTGAGAAGCGGCTGTCACTGGTACGGGCAGCTTTCTGTGAGTGGTTGATTGCTGCTCATGGAAAAGTGTTGAATTGGTGTCATGTTCATCGTAATTAGTTATTTCCAATATATTTTCTTTATATTCATTGTTGACCCACCGTCTTACAATGATGGCCATTGGCCAAATTTTATGTATTTTCTTTTATCATAAATGGTAACTTGAAATATTTACCGGTGATCCCATACAGTGTATAAGTTCTTGAAACGTCATACATGGAAAATGATTTCCAATTAAAAATGTTGTTTCCTCATCAATCAATCATCAATTCATCAGTTAGTTAAATTGTTATTTTAATTCAGTAGAAGAAGACTTATGATGCGTTAGGTGAAAAACTGGGCTTACACATATCAAAAGTTCGTCTGTATTCCGCTAGACAAATCGAGCCCTGACCGCAAAAAAGACGTCAGCGACAAAAAGAAAATTTTACAGGAGAGGGTTTTTTGTGTGGTCAAAGGTTTCTGATGCTTACGATACAAATGAATTTGCTGTATCTTTGTGAATATAAATTTGTAATTTATAATGAATTCGAACGACATGGCCAAGTCAGCCCAATGGCAGTAGACAGATGCGCTTAACTACGCTTATACAGCCCTGGAAAGCACTCAGCATTATTTCCAATGTTTGTATTAAAATAGCTTTTCTATAAAACACCAGCTGACCCGGCAGAATACCAAAATCTTAACTTTTCATAAAATTTGGTCGCTCACATTATTAAGATGCATCGCTCCTTTGCCATGAAAATTCCCCGGTCTACTTTAATTCATTGTGAAAGTTCCATGACGATCTTTAAACCCGTACGGTAGATAAAAAGTTTTTTTTAAACGGCCTAGCGTCGACCAAAATTTTTCAGGACGTGTTTGCTGAAGAATCAGTATCTAATCATCATACTTCTAACAGTTCATGAGATAAGGGCTTCAAAATGGCAATACCAAAACCCTTCGTCTGATTATGAGCAGAAGTAACTTCCACTGAAACTTGGGTGTGATGTGTGGGGACGGGACGCTCAAACCCATCTACAAACATATTTATACATAATTATAAATTCCAGTTTTCATATCGTCGATGTGCTGTCAAAATAGCTCAATTACACTTTTATGTGAAAATGATGAAAGATGAAAAAGTGTGAGAAAAGTCATAGTCTATGTCCTGTCTATGCCCACACACTTCAAATTATCCATAACTCACAAACACAATTATGTAAATATGTATGTATATGTACGTCTAGTGTGTCACATTTTCAATATTTATACAAGGTTTTCCAACAAGAGGTGTTATTTTGGTATTCAACGAAAAATGGCATTTTTTGAGAAAAATTGAATTTTTTGATGGGATGTTTATTTCATATTAAAGAATAAGGTATGCCGTTAATAATGAAAGACAATATCGATCAAATGGCCACCACGACTACGCTTACAGGGGCCATATCCTTTTCATGAAAATTTCCATGAACAAATTGCAAAGTGGCTGCCCTATGACCTCGTTGTCCAGATCAATATCATCCAACTCCTACCATAAAAAAGTGATTAAACATCTCTCACCGTAACTGTTGATCCAACCTCATTTTCGAAAAAGTAAGGTCCAATGAACCCGCCAAACCATAAACCGCACCAAACAGTCATACGTTGAGGATGGAGAGGCTTCTCAACAATAACTCTTGGGTTTTCCGAACACCAGATGCGACAAATTTGCTTGTTGACGTAGCCACCGAGATGGAATGGACCTCATCAGTCATCGATGGATTTCCGGATCATTTTCAGGCATTTCATGGACCCAATCAGCAAAGACACGACGTTGTTGATGATCGGCCGGCTTGAGTTCTTGTGTTAACTGAACTTTATAAGCCTTAAGACCCAAGTCTTTATGCAAAATACGGTGTAATGTCGTTTTTGGAATGCCCAATTTTAAAGAACGACGAGGAATTGACGAACCTGGATTTTCTTCAACACTTTGGGTTACAGCAGCAATATTCTAAGTTGTTCTTGAGCGAGATGCAAATAGCATCTATTGTTGGAAAACCCTTTATATGTACGGCTGGTGTGTCTCATTTTCAATTACTCTTTGAACTACAATTTCCAGACTTTCGTTCGATGTAACTTCGATCATACCAATAAGAAACGTCTTTATTTTTGCCAAAACAATATCAATATGAACAATTCGACAATGTAGTGGCATCTGCTTTATATTTCCATGACGTCATTGCTGTTGTCCATTGGAGTGCCTTATCAGTTTCATAATTATACCATATGACCGTATTCCGATCAATTTCGTATGGCTTCATTAATAGGCCACACTTAAGAAAAACAACTTAATTCTTCGGTGAAATATAATTAACCCTTTCAGTGGCTTTGTCAAATATATTCGACACTTCATATTATGTTTAGAACGTAAAAAAAAATTAATTGCCACGGAAAGGGTTAATAACAAATTTTTTAGTCCAGCAATGTCACTTTGTATACGTTACGTTACAGAGTAATCGCAATACTCGGTTCTCAGAGACAGTCTGAAAACTATATCGTAATCGGCATACCATTTTGAGAGAACTTTCACGTTCTGTTTACCAAGAAGAATGTTGAGAGAAACTAATTTCGAATCAATAAATAACGCCAGAACAACAAATTTGGGTCAGGTTTTGGCAGATCATCAAGTGTTGTGAGACAAGCCATGATTGATACTGGCCATACCCACATCTCAGATGTGTATATTCGGGTTAGGTTGTAAATTGCAGCGAATCATGCATGTTTGAGTTAAATTCAGTTATTAGTAATTAGCAAAACATTGAATTAATTATTTTCAGCAGTATTGATGATTATTATTTTTTTTATTTAAAACATTTTAATTTACATACATTCGAGTCCACATAAGCAGACGCCTTTTAATTGAATAAATTGCTTAATTGAAAATAAATATTCGTAACGATTGTTCTGAATGATTTTCCATGCACTGTACTTTGCTTAAACGAAAATCCGCTTTATTGAAAATTTTTAATTTTTAATGCAAAAAGAACATTTATGACACGATGACCGCTTAAGAAATATGATGCATGTAAAAATAATGTTGTGCCGTCTCATTTCAATACTTCATGCAACCCATTAAAGTACATTCACAATGATAGAGGAGAATTGACAGACCAAGAGATAATAGAGGAGGTGTCATATAAAATGTACCACAAGTCCATTTGATAAAATAATTTCTAATGTACATACTCATTTCGTTTAAATGAAGGAAGGATCAATTATCCGAAGTCCTTTTTACTGAAAATTCCGCATAAGTAAAACTAATTATTACCAATAGCATTCAGATGTTGTGAATGGTCCGATTTCGAATCTTCGCAGGATTTATTTATATTTTATTCTATAATTTTATTTCTCTTAAATTGTATCTATCTCTGGCACACAAGATGTATTTGCCTAATGACATCCCCAAGTAGAACATTACATTGTCAAAAGATTATTAAAAGAGTAATGAGTTATTGCCATTGGGTAATGCAAACGGCAAGTAGATGGTAGTATTACTTGGACGAAAACAATCAATGTATTTGCCATTTCATGAAGCATTTTAAAAATGCGTCTAACATTGTCTTTTATTTTATAATGCAGCCAAGAATCGCTTGACAACGGCCTCTTCTACGGACACTTTTTTATGCACAACTAGGCCAAAATGACAAACATCATTCACAATTAATATAATCATACATTCATAGGAAATATAAATAGCTTACTCTCTAATATATAAAAAAATAACATTTCAACCATCATCGCCATACTTGACAACTTTCGTTCCGTTCCATGCGACTCTGCCTTGAACAGCCGTACGCTTTTGAGAATTCCTTGAAATGCGATAGGGCATCATTGATGCGATCTTTCACTTCTCCGTGCTCGAAATCTGATATATTCGGGTCACAGAACTGTTGGGCATAGTTGAGAAAAAACAATTTCTTCGATGAGATATCTGAGCCACAAATTCGCCACGATTCTGTCAATGCTTTTGGATGCGTGCTGAAAAACGCCCCATAGGCATAATGCAAACCACTGAGATCGGCAATTTTCTCATCAACAACATTCGGATAGAGATCACACAAGCATTTGTAGTTATGATCGAAAATGGGATTGGACAGAACCGTTCTATACTGCCATGCATTCATTGTGCCCTTAAAGTCAACCGCCAGACCTATACGATCGAAGCCGTGAAATATTTCATGGGCCAGTTTGCTGCCAAGTGAGCTGTATTGATAGATATCTTTGTAGTCGGGATGATACAGGGGCTTTCGCAATGCGGTAAATGGAACTACGATAATGTTGGCCCTCGACAGGAAATAGGTAGAGGAGCTGCTACCTTCGCCGTAGTTTTCCAAATTGAAAAATTGACTGATATTGGAGGTCAAGGTGTGGGGATTACTCGAGTGGGCGGCTTTAAAGAAGAAATGCAGTACTTTCAAATGGTTGCCATAGAAATCGCTGGCATTCAAACGTAGATCCTTGTAATAGGATTCCAAAACGTGCACAGTATCGACGAGTGGCAAATTGCCCACCTTAAGTTGTATATTGTCTAATTTCTCCGAAAGATAATCCAAAAGTTGTTCATTGAAGTTCATATTGTTGGCACGCAGAGTCTTATTGAAATATCCGATAATGCTGTCAAACAACTGGTGAACTGAGGGCGTATACTTCTGGAGTTCGCAATGTTGTTGTTCATAGATCCAGTGCATTGCCAAAGGCATGAGACTTCTGGTGGACTCAATGCAGTCGACGCTATTAAATCGTCTGGGTCCATTTTGTTGCAAATGCCATAGAAATCGTATTTCCAAATATTTATAAATAAAGTGATTGTCGTATTTCTTGAGGAGCTGATACAAAGCTTCCATATAGGGTACATTTTGTATATAGAGTTGCATGTTGGGGTCCAGTGAGACCTGACCCAATACAGTGGCCAGATATCTATTCAGCCAGGGTAGGGGAAGTTCCTTAGCAGTTATCAGTTGCTTGCCAACTTTATCGACGGTGACCAGCAGATTGTCTAGACACTCTTCAAAGTCACTGATTTCTTGCCACAACTTGTCAAATGCAGTCGATTCATTCGGCATGTCCAGGTATTGCATTAAATCCTGTAGATTCTCATAGGAGAGGCTAACGTAACCTCTACGTTCCACAGGCATGTCCAAATCGATAATGGTTTTTGAATTATCATCTTGTCGGTGGATCAACATCTCCTCAATGAAGATACCATTGAGGCCATAGCGGCGCATTACAGCCAAGGCATGGACCCAGTCAAAGTTGGAGCGCTCACTGCGGTTTACCCATATTTTGGGCCATTGGAGGTTTTCCTGCAACTTCATCCAGTCCAAGTAGAAAAAGTAATCGAACGTCTGTACATTAAGGCAAGACTTGTAATACGACAGAGCCGTTTTTACAAATTCGGGTTTGTTTTTGCAGTGCATGCTGTTCATGTGTTGGGCTAGTTCCCGGTTGACCTCATAGTCGGCCATGGACACCATCTGATTACGTTCGCCATATGAGACTTTATGTAATTCCTTCCATTTACCGCAGGCATACTGATAGAAATTATCACATGGATCTGCGGTAACATCCATAGAATCTTCGATTTGTTTTTTATATTTACGATTTAGCATAAATTGGCTAAAGAAGGGTATCGCGTCACAGGCCAGCAGACCACAGCTGGCGACCACCAATGTTATGATCACTTGTGAATTTTTCATTTTTGATTTGTTTTTAACTTTCTGTTTATTTTATACATCATTTTGATTTCAATGTTAAATGTGAACTGTTTATTCTTTTGTTAATCCCTAACCATTCAGTTGATATGAATGTTTCTTCGGTATTGAAACATTCGTTATCTCTATGCGCGTCCAATACCCTACGGTGTTCATGGAGTGCTGGTACAGAGTATTACATTTTTGCTGGATGCCTATTATCGGTAAAAGCAAATACACTCGATTTCGGATAATTGCTAAAGGGATTCCCTATATAGATTCTCTATATTTCTAGATTCTGCTTAAATTCTGATTTGTTTCTCGACAACACTGGTGTAGAAACAGTTTATGTGGTCGATCCAATAAAAAATGTCATAGTTTTTCTGTAATCACTAACAGCTGGAGAATGTAATCAATTCTACCTGTATGGAAAATATAACGTTTACCTTTTGTAAGATAATAAATATTTAACCAACATCTGAGAAAATTCCGAACAGTGTATCGCTATTCGATGGCAATACTACTTCGGGGTATACACATCATCATGAAGCGTGTTTATGATTGGACCAAAACTAAACTAAATAAAATTGCGTTGTTGATTTGTTCCACTTCGACATCACAGATGTTTCAATTCGTTTGGCTTCTTTTGAAAATATTTGATAAGAAACGTTTCGTTAATTCGAAGAATTGAACAGTTGTATTGTCAGTAAGTATTGTACAACCAAATCGATTAGATGAAACATTGAGAATAAAAATGGAAAATTGAAAAGCTTTCGAAAAATCAATCCGATCCACTTGTACACAGATTTTTCATTAGTATGGAAATGATAATGCTACGAAATGCAAAATCCTGTGATCACTTTTTCTAAAATTTAACATATCTCGTAAACTAAGCCTCCTAGAGCGAAAAGGACAAAATCCTGTGATCATTTTTTTTCCATACAAAATTTATTATTTGTTTGGAAAATAATTATAATATCTCCTAAACTAAGCCTCCTAGAGCGAAAAGGGTAAAATCCTGTGATCGCTTATTTTCCATATGAAATTCATGATTTGTTGGGAAAATTAAAATTGTAAATATCTCGTAAAATAAGCCTCATAGAGCGACAAGGGCAAAATCCTGCGATGACATATTTTCCATATAAATTTCACGATTTGTTGGGAAAACTATAATTGCAAATATCTCCTAAACTAAGCCTCCTAGAGCGAAATCGGCAAAATCCTGTGATCACTTATTTTCCATATAAAACTCATTTTTTGTTGGGAAAACTAAAATTGCAAATAACTTCTTAAAGTTATTTGATCAAAAAGTGATAATTTCTATGGGGAAAAAAGTGATCACAGATTAAAGCCTAAATCGCTCTAGGACGCTTAGTTTAGGAGCTACCGGCAATTTTAGTTTGGCCTACAAAAAATGTATTTTGTATGGAAAAAAGCTACGGGCACTTTTAGTTTGGCCTACAAAAAATGTATTTGTACGGAAAAAAAAGTGATCACAGATTAAAGCCTAAATCGCTCTAGGACGCTTAGTTTAGGAGCTACGCGCAATATTAGTTTGGCATACAAAAAAGGTATTTTGTGTGGAAAAAAAGTGATCACAGATTAAAGCCTAACTCGCTCTAGGACGCTTAGTTTAGGAGCTACGGGCAATTTTAGATTGGCCTACAAAAAATGTATTTTCTATGGAAAAAAAAATGATCACAGATTAAGGCCTAAATCGCTCTAGGACGCTTAGTTTAGGAGCTACGGGCAATTATAGTTTGGCCTACAAAAAATGTATTTTGTATGGAAAAAAAAAGTGATCACAGATAAAAGCCTGAATCGCTCTAGGACGCTTTTAGTTTGGCCTCCAAAAATGTATTTTCAATGGAAAAAAAAGTGATCACAGATTAAAGAATAAATCGCTCTCGGACGCTTAGTTTAGGAGCTACGGGCAATTATAGTTTGGCCTACAAAAAATGTATTTTCTATGGAAAATAAATCGCTCTAGGACGCTTAGTTTAGAAGCTACGGGCAATTATAGTTTGGCCTACAAAAAATGTATTTTCTATGGAAAAAAAAGTGATCACAGATTAAGGCCTAAATCGCTCTAGGACGCTTAGTTTAGGAGATACGGGCAATTATAGTTTGGCCTACAAAAAATGTATTTTCTATGGAAAAAAAAGTGATCATAGATTAAGGCCTAAATCGCTCTAGGACGCTTAGTTTAGGAGATACGGGCAATTATAGTTTGGCCTACAAAAAATGTATTTTCTATGGAAAAAAAAGTGATCACAGATTAAGGCCTAAATCGCTCTAGGACGCTTAGTTTAGAAGCTACGGGCAATTATAGTTTGGTCTACAAAAAATGTATTTTCTATGGGAAAAAAAGTGATCACAGATTAAGGCCTAAATCGCTCTAGGACGCTTAGTTTAGGAGCTACGGGCAATTATAGTTTGGCCTACAAAAAATGTATCTTCTATGAAAAAAAAATGATCACAGATTAAGGCCTAAATCGCACTAGGACGCTTAGTTTAGGAGCTACGGGCAATTATAGTTTGGCCACAGATTAAGGCCTAAATCGCTCTAGGACGCTTAGTTTAGGAGCTACGGGCAATTATAGTTTGGCCTACAAAAAATGTATTTTCTATGGGAAAAAAAGTGATCACAGATTAAAGCCTAAATCGCTCTAGGACGCTTAGTTTAGGAGCTACGGGCAATTATAGTTTGGCCTACAAAAAATGTATTTTCTATGGAAAAAAGTAATCACAGATTAAATCGTTCTAGGACACTTAGTTTAGGAGCTACGGGCAATTATAGTTTGGCCCACAAAAAATGTATTTTCTATGGGAAAAAAAGTGATCACAGATTAAGGCCTAAATCGCTCTAGGACGCTTAGTTTAGGAGCTACGGGCAATTATAGTTTGGCCTACAAAAAATGTATTTTCTATGGAAAAAAAAAGTGATTACAGATTAAGGCCTAAATCGCTCTAGGACACTTAGTTTAGGAGCTACGGGCAATTATAGTTTGGCCCACAAAAAATGTATTTTCTATGGAAAAAAAAGTGATCACAGATTAAGGCCAAAATCGCTCTAGGACGCTTAGTTTAGGAGATACGGGCAATTATAGTTTGGCCTACAAAAAATGTATTTTCTATGGAAAAAAAAGTGATCACAGATTAAGGTCTAAATCGCTCTAGGACGCTTAGTTTAGAAGCTACGGGCAATTATAGTTTGGTCTACAAAAAATGTATTTTCTATGGGAAAAAAAGTGATCACAGATTAAGGCCTAAATCGCTCTAGGACGCTTAGTTTAGGAGCTACGGGCAATTATAGTTTGGCCTACAAAAAATGTATTTTCTATGAAAAAAAAATGATCACAGATTAAGGCCTAAATCGCACTAGGACGCTTAGTTTAGGAGCTACGGGCAATTATAGTTTGGCCACAGATTAAGGCCTAAATCGCTCTAGGACGCTTAGTTTAGGAGCTACGGGCAATTATAGTTTGGCCTACAAAAAATGTATTTTCTATGAAAAAAAAAAGTGATTACAGATTAAGTCCTAAATCGTTCTAGGACGCTTAGTTCAGGAGCTATGGGCAATTATAGTTTGGCCTACAAAAAATGTATTTTCTATGGAAAAAAAAGTGATCACAGATTAAGGCCTAAATCGCTCTAGGACGCTTAGTTTAGGAGCTACGGGCAATTATAGTTTGGCCTACAAAAAATGTATTTTCTATGGAAAAAAAAGTGATCACAGATTAAGGCCTAAATCGTTCTAGGACGCTTAGTTTAGGAGCTACGGGCAATTATAGTTTGGCCTACAAAAAATGTATTTTCTATGGAAAAAAAAGTGATCACAGATTAAGGCCTAAATCGTTCTAGGACGCTTAGTTTAGGAGCTACGGGCAATTATAGTTTGGCCTACAAAAAATGTATTTTCTATGGAAAAAAAAGTGATCACAGATTAAAGCCTAAATCGCTCTAGGACGCTTAGTTTAGGAGCTACGGGACATTATAGTTTGGCCTACAAAAAATGTATTTTCTATGGAAAAAAAGTGATCACAGATTAAAGCCTAAATCGCTCTAGGACGCTTAGTTTAGGAGCTACGGGCAATTATAGTTTGGCCTACAAAAAATGTATTTTCTATGGAAAAAAAAGTGATCACAGATTAAATCCTAAATCGCTCTAGGACGCTTAGTTTAGGAGCTAAGGGCAATTATAGTTTGGCCTACAAAAAATGTATTTTCTATGGAAAAAAAAGTGATCACAGATTAAGGCCTAAATCGTTCTAGGACGCTTAGTTTAGGAGCTACGGGCAATTATAGTTTGGCCTACAAAAAATGTATTTTCTATGGAAAAAAAAGTGATCACAGATTAAAGCCTAAATCGCTCTAGGACGCTTAGTTTAGGAGCTACGGGACATTATAGTTTGGCCTACAAAAAATGTATTTTCTATGGAAAAAAAAGTGATCACAGATTAAAGCCTAAATCGCTCTAGGACGCTTAGTTTAGGAGCTACGGGCAATTATAGTTTGGCCTACAAAAAATGTATTTTCTATGGAAAAAAAAGTGATCACAGATTAAAGCCTAAATCGCTCTAGGACGCTTAGTTTAGGAGCTACGGGCAATTATAGTTTGGCCTACAAAAAATGTATTTTCTATGGAAAAAAAAGTGATCACAGATTAAAGCCTAAATCGCTCTAGGACGCTTAGTTTAGGAGCTACGGGCAATTATAGTTTGGCCTACAAAAAATTTATTTTCTATGGAAAAAAAAGTGATCACAGATTAAAGCCTAAATCGCTCTAGGACGCTTAGTTTAGGAGCTACGGGCAATTATAGTTTGGCCTACAAAAAATGTATTTTCTATGGAAAAAAAAGTGATCACAGATTAAAGCCTAAATCGCTCTAGGACGCTTAGTTTAGGAGCTACGGGCAATTATAGTTTGGCCTACAAAAAATGTATTTTCTATGGAAAAAAAAGTGATCACAGATTAAAGCCTAAATCGCTCTAGGACGCTTAGTTTAGGAGCTACGGGCAATTATAGTTTGGCCTACAAAAAATGTATTTTCTATGGAAAAAAAGAGATCACAGATTGAAGCCTAAATCGCTCTAGGACGCTTAGTTTAGGAGCTACGGGCAATTATAGTTTGGCCTACAAAAAATGTATTTTCTATGGAAAAAAAGAGAGCACAGATTAAAGCCTAAATCGCTCTAGGACGCTTAGTTTAGGAGCTACGGGCAATTATAGTTTGGTCTACAAAAAATGTATTTTCTATGGGAAAAAAAGTGATCACAGATTAAGGCCTAAATCGCTCTAGGACGCTTAGTTTAGGAGCTACGGGCAATTATAGTTTGGCCTACAAAAAATGTATTTTCTATGAAAAAAAAATGATCACAGATTAAGGCCTAAATCGCACTAGGACGCTTAGTTTAGGAGCTACGGGCAATTATAGTTTGGCCACAGATTAAGGCCTAAATCGCTCTAGGACGCTTAGTTTAGGAGCTACGGGCAATTATAGTTTGGCCTACAAAAAATGTATTTTCTATGGGAAAAAAAGTGATCACAGATTAAAGCCTAAATCGCTCTAGGACGCTTAGTTTAGGAGCTACGGGCAATTATAGTTTGGCCTCCAAAAAATTTATTTTCTATGGAAAAAAAAAGTGATTACAGATTAAGTCCTAAATCGTTCTAGGACGCTTAGTTCAGGAGCTATGGGCAATTATAGTTTGGCCCACAAAAAATGTATTTTCTATGGGAAAAAAAGTGATCACAGATTAAGGCCTAAATCGCTCTAGGACGCTTAGTTTAGGAGCTACGGGCAATTATAGTTTGGCCTACAAAAAATGTATTTTCTATGAAAAAAAAAAGTGATTACAGATTAAGTCCTAAATCGTTCTAGGACGCTTAGTTCAGGAGCTATGGGCAATTATAGTTTGGCCTACAAAAAATGTATTTTCTATGGAAAAAAAAGTGATCACAGATTAAAGCCTAAATCGCTCTAGGACGCTTAGTTTAGGAGCTACGGGCAATTATAGTTTGGCCTACAAAAAATTTATTTTCTATGGAAAAAAAAGTGATCACAGATTAAAGCCTAAATCGCTCTAGGACGCTTAGTTTAGGAGCTACGGGCAATTATAGTTTGGCCTACAAAAAATGTATTTTCTATGGAAAAAAAAGTGATCACAGATTAAAGCCTAAATCGCTCTAGGACGCTTAGTTTAGGAGCTACGGGCAATTATAGTTTGGCCTACAAAAAATGTATTTTCTATGGAAAAAAAAGTGATCACAGATTAAAGCCTAAATCGCTCTAGGACGCTTAGTTTAGGAGCTACGGGACATTATAGTTTGGCCTACAAAAAATGTATTTTCTATGGAAAAAAAGTGATCACAGATTAAAGCCTAAATCGCTCTAGGACGCTTAGTTTAGGAGCTACGGGCAATTATAGTTTGGCCTACAAAAAATGTATTTTCTATGGAAAAAAAAGTGATCACAGATTAAATCCTAAATCGCTCTAGGACGCTTAGTTTAGGAGCTAAGGGCAATTATAGTTTGGCCTACAAAAAATGTATTTTCTATGGAAAAAAAAGTGATCACAGATTAAAGCCTAAATCGCTCTAGGACGCTTAGTTTAGGAGCTACGGGCAATTATAGTTTGGCCTACAAAAAATTTATTTTCTATGGAAAAAAAAGTGATCACAGATTAAAGCCTAAATCGCTCTAGGACGCTTAGTTTAGGAGCTACGGGCAATTATAGTTTGGCCTACAAAAAATGTATTTTCTATGGAAAAAAAAGTGATCACAGATTAAAGCCTAAATCGCTCTAGGACGCTTAGTTTAGGAGCTACGGGCAATTATAGTTTGGTCTACAAAAAATGTATTTTCTATGGAAAAAAAAGTGATCACAGATTAAAGCCTAAATCGCTCTAGGACGCTTAGTTTAGGAGCTACGGGCAATTATAGTTTGGCCTACAAAAAATGTATTTTCTATGGAAAAAAAGAGATCACAGATTAAAGCCTAAATCGCTCTAGGACGCTTAGTTTAGGAGCTACGGGCAATTATAGTTTGGTCTACAAAAAATGTATTTTCTATGGGAAAAAAAGTGATCACAGATTAAGGCCTAAATCGCTCTAGGACGCTTAGTTTAGGAGCTACGGGCAATTATAGTTTGGCCTACAAAAAATGTATTTTCTATGAAAAAAAAATGATCACAGATTAAGGCCTAAATCGCACTAGGACGCTTAGTTTAGGAGCTACGGGCAATTATAGTTTGGCCACAGATTAAGGCCTAAATCGCTCTAGGACGCTTAGTTTAGGAGCTACGGGCAATTATAGTTTGGCCTACAAAAAATGTATTTTCTATGGGAAAAAAAGTGATCACAGATTAAAGCCTAAATCGCTCTAGGACGCTTATTTTAGGAGCTACGGGCAATTATAGTTTGGCCTCCAAAAAATTTATTTTCTATGGAAAAAAAAAGTGATTACAGATTAAGTCCTAAATCGTTCTAGGACGCTTAGTTCAGGAGCTATGGGCAATTATAGTTTGGCCCACAAAAAATGTATTTTCTATGGGAAAAAAAGTGATCACAGATTAAGGCCTAAATCGCTCTAGGACGCTTAGTTTAGGAGCTACGGGCAATTATAGTTTGGCCTACAAAAAATGTATTTTCTATGAAAAAAAAAGTGATTACAGATTAAGTCCTAAATCGTTCTAGGACGCTTAGTTCAGGAGCTATGGGCAATTATAGTTTGGCCTACAAAAAATGTATTTTCTATGGAAAAAAAAGTGATCACAGATTAAGGCCTAAATCGCTCTAGGACGCTTAGTTTAGGAGCTACGGGCAATTATAGTTTGGCCTACAAAAAATGTATTTTCTATGGAAAAAAAAGTGATCACAGATTAAGGCCTAAATCGTTCTAGGACGCTTAGTTTAGGAGCTACGGGCAATTATAGTTTGGCCTACAAAAAATGTATTTTCTATGGAAAAAAAAGTGATCACAGATTAAGGCCTAAATCGTTCTAGGACGCTTAGTTTAGGAGCTACGGGCAATTATAGTTTGGCCTACAAAAAATGTATTTTCTATGGAAAAAAAGTGATCACAGATTAAAGCCTAAATCGCTCTAGGACGCTTAGTTTAGGAGCTACGGGACATTATAGTTTGGCCTACAAAAAATGTATTTTCTATGGAAAAAAAGTGATCACAGATTAAAGCCTAAATCGCTCTAGGACGCTTAGTTTAGGAGCTACGGGCAATTATAGTTTGGCCTACAAAAAATGTATTTTCTATGGAAAAAAAAGTGATCACAGATTAAATCCTAAATCGCTCTAGGACGCTTAGTTTAGGAGCTAAGGGCAATTATAGTTTGGCCTACAAAAAATGTATTTTCTATGGAAAAAAAAGTGATCACAGATTAAGGCCTAAATCGTTCTAGGACGCTTAGTTTAGGAGCTACGGGCAATTATAGTTTGGCCTACAAAAAATGTATTTTCTATGGAAAAAAAGTGATCACAGATTAAAGCCTAAATCGCTCTAGGACGCTTAGTTTAGGAGCTACGGGACATTATAGTTTGGCCTACAAAAAATGTATTTTCTATGGAAAAAAAAGTGATCACAGATTAAATCCTAAATCGCTCTAGGACGCTTAGTTTAGGAGCTAAGGGCAATTATAGTTTGGCCTACAAAAAATGTATTTTCTATGGAAAAAAAAGTGATCACAGATTAAAGCCTAAATCGCTCTAGGACGCTTAGTTTAGGAGCTACGGGCAATTATAGTTTGGTCTACAAAAAATGTATTTTCTATGGAAAAAAAAGTGATCACAGATTAAAGCCTAAATCGCTCTAGGACGCTTAGTTTAGGAGCTACGGGCAATTATAGTTTGGCCTACAAAAAATGTATTTTCTATGGAAAAAAAGAGATCACAGATTAAAGCCTAAATCGCTCTAGGACGCTTAGTTTAGGAGCTACGGGCAATTATAGTTTGGCCTACAAAAAATTTATTTTCTATGGAAAAAAAAGTGATCACAGATTAAAGCCTAAATCGCTCTAGGACGCTTAGTTTAGGAGCTACGGGCAATTATAGTTTGGCCTACAAAAAATGTATTTTCTATGGAAAAAAAAGTGATCACAGATTAAAGCCTAAATCGCTCTAGGACGCTTAGTTTAGGAGCTACGGGCAATTATAGTTTGGCCTACAAAAAATGTATTTTCTATGGAAAAAAAAGTGATCACAGATTAAAGCCTAAATCGCTCTAGGACGCTTAGTTTAGGAGCTACGGGACATTATAGTTTGGCCTACAAAAAATGTATTTTCTATGGAAAAAAAGTGATCACAGATTAAAGCCTAAATCGCTCTAGGACGCTTAGTTTAGGAGCTACGGGCAATTATAGTTTGGCCTACAAAAAATGTATTTTCTATGGAAAAAAAAGTGATCACAGATTAAATCCTAAATCGCTCTAGGACGCTTAGTTTAGGAGCTAAGGGCAATTATAGTTTGGCCTACAAAAAATGTATTTTCTATGGAAAAAAAAGTGATCACAGATTAAAGCCTAAATCGCTCTAGGACGCTTAGTTTAGGAGCTACGGGCAATTATAGTTTGGCCTACAAAAAATTTATTTTCTATGGAAAAAAAAGTGATCACAGATTAAAGCCTAAATCGCTCTAGGACGCTTAGTTTAGGAGCTACGGGCAATTATAGTTTGGCCTACAAAAAATGTATTTTCTATGGAAAAAAAAGTGATCACAGATTAAAGCCTAAATCGCTCTAGGACGCTTAGTTTAGGAGCTACGGGCAATTATAGTTTGGTCTACAAAAAATGTATTTTCTATGGAAAAAAAAGTGATCACAGATTAAAGCCTAAATCGCTCTAGGACGCTTAGTTTAGGAGCTACGGGCAATTATAGTTTGGCCTACAAAAAATGTATTTTCTATGGAAAAAAAGAGATCACAGATTAAAGCCTAAATCGCTCTAGGACGCTTAGTTTAGGAGCTACGGGCAATTATAGTTTGGTCTACAAAAAATGTATTTTCTATGGGAAAAAAAGTGATCACAGATTAAGGCCTAAATCGCTCTAGGACGCTTAGTTTAGGAGCTACGGGCAATTATAGTTTGGCCTACAAAAAATGTATTTTCTATGAAAAAAAAATGATCACAGATTAAGGCCTAAATCGCACTAGGACGCTTAGTTTAGGAGCTACGGGCAATTATAGTTTGGCCACAGATTAAGGCCTAAATCGCTCTAGGACGCTTAGTTTAGGAGCTACGGGCAATTATAGTTTGGCCTACAAAAAATGTATTTTCTATGGGAAAAAAAGTGATCACAGATTAAAGCCTAAATCGCTCTAGGACGCTTATTTTAGGAGCTACGGGCAATTATAGTTTGGCCTCCAAAAAATTTATTTTCTATGGAAAAAAAAAGTGATTACAGATTAAGTCCTAAATCGTTCTAGGACGCTTAGTTCAGGAGCTATGGGCAATTATAGTTTGGCCCACAAAAAATGTATTTTCTATGGGAAAAAAAGTGATCACAGATTAAGGCCTAAATCGCTCTAGGACGCTTAGTTTAGGAGCTACGGGCAATTATAGTTTGGCCTACAAAAAATGTATTTTCTATGAAAAAAAAAGTGATTACAGATTAAGTCCTAAATCGTTCTAGGACGCTTAGTTCAGGAGCTATGGGCAATTATAGTTTGGCCTACAAAAAATGTATTTTCTATGGAAAAAAAAGTGATCACAGATTAAGGCCTAAATCGCTCTAGGACGCTTAGTTTAGGAGCTACGGGCAATTATAGTTTGGCCTACAAAAAATGTATTTTCTATGGAAAAAAAAGTGATCACAGATTAAGGCCTAAATCGTTCTAGGACGCTTAGTTTAGGAGCTACGGGCAATTATAGTTTGGCCTACAAAAAATGTATTTTCTATGGAAAAAAAAGTGATCACAGATTAAGGCCTAAATCGTTCTAGGACGCTTAGTTTAGGAGCTACGGGCAATTATAGTTTGGCCTACAAAAAATGTATTTTCTATGGAAAAAAAGTGATCACAGATTAAAGCCTAAATCGCTCTAGGACGCTTAGTTTAGGAGCTACGGGACATTATAGTTTGGCCTACAAAAAATGTATTTTCTATGGAAAAAAAGTGATCACAGATTAAAGCCTAAATCGCTCTAGGACGCTTAGTTTAGGAGCTACGGGCAATTATAGTTTGGCCTACAAAAAATGTATTTTCTATGGAAAAAAAAGTGATCACAGATTAAATCCTAAATCGCTCTAGGACGCTTAGTTTAGGAGCTAAGGGCAATTATAGTTTGGCCTACAAAAAATGTATTTTCTATGGAAAAAAAAGTGATCACAGATTAAGGCCTAAATCGTTCTAGGACGCTTAGTTTAGGAGCTACGGGCAATTATAGTTTGGCCTACAAAAAATGTATTTTCTATGGAAAAAAAGTGATCACAGATTAAAGCCTAAATCGCTCTAGGACGCTTAGTTTAGGAGCTACGGGACATTATAGTTTGGCCTACAAAAAATGTATTTTCTATGGAAAAAAAGTGATCACAGATTAAAGCCTAAATCGCTCTAGGACGCTTAGTTTAGGAGCTACGGGCAATTATAGTTTGGCCTACAAAAAATGTATTTTCTATGGAAAAAAAAGTGATCACAGATTAAATCCTAAATCGCTCTAGGACGCTTAGTTTAGGAGCTAAGGGCAATTATAGTTTGGCCTACAAAAAATGTATTTTCTATGGAAAAAAAAGTGATCACAGATTAAGGCCTAAATCGTTCTAGGACGCTTAGTTTAGGAGCTACGGGCAATTATAGTTTGGCCTACAAAAAATGTATTTTCTATGGAAAAAAAAGTGATCACAGATTAAAGCCTAAATCGCTCTAGGACGCTTAGTTTAGGAGCTACGGGACATTATAGTTTGACCTACAAAAAATGTATTTTCTATGGAAAAAAAAGTGATCACAGATTAAAGCCTAAATCGCTCTAGGACGCTTAGTTTAGGAGCTACGGGCAATTATAGTTTGGCCTACAAAAAATGTATTTCCTATGGAAAAAAAAGTGATCACAGATTAAAGCCTAAATCGCTCTAGGACGCTTAGAGCGGGCAATTATAGTTTGGCCTACAAAAAATGTATTTTCTATGGAAAAAAAGAGATCACAGATTAAAGCCTAAATCGCTCTAGGACGCTTAGTTTAGGAGCTACGGGCAATTATAGTTTGGACTACAAAAAATGTATTTTCTATGGAAAAAAAAGTGATCACAGATTAAAGCCTAAATCGCTCTAGAACGCTTAGTTTAGGAGCTACGGGCAATTATAGTTTGGCCCACAAAAAATGTATTTGCTATGGAAAAAAAAGTGATCACAGATTAAGGCCTAAATCGCTCTAGGACGCTTAGTTTAGGAGCTACGGGCAATTATAGTTTGGACTACAAAAAATTTATTTTCTATGGAAAAAAAAGTGATCACAGATTAAAGCCTAAATCGCTCTAGGACGCTTAGTTTAGGAGCTACGGGCAATTATAGTTTGGCCCACAAAAAATGTATTTGCTATGGAAAAAAAAGTGATCACAGATTAAGGCCTAAATCGCTCTAGGACGCTTAGTTTAGGAGCTACGGGCAATTATAGTTTGGCCTACAAAAAATGTATTTTCTATGGGAAAAAAAGTGATCACAGATTAAAGCCTAAATCGCTCTAGGACGCTTAGTTTAGGAGCTACGGGACATTATAGTTTGACCTACAAAAAATGTATTTTCTATGGAAAAAAAAGTGATCACAGATTAAAGCCTAAATCGCTCTAGGACGCTTAGTTTAGGAGCTACGGGCAATTATAGTTTGGCCTACAAAAAATGTATTTTCTATGGAAAAAAAAGTGATCACAGATTAAAGCCTAAATCGCTCTAGGACGCTTAGTTTAGGAGCTACGGGCAATTATAGTTTGGCCTACAAAAAATGTATTTTCTATGGAAAAAAAGAGATCACAGATTAAAGCCTAAATCGCTCTAGGACGCTTAGTTTAGGAGCTACGGGCAATTATAGTTTGGACTACAAAAAATGTATTTTCTATGGAAAAAAAAGTGATCACAGATTAAAGCCTAAATCGCTCTAGAACGCTTAGTTTAGGAGCTACGGGCAATTATAGTTTGGCCCACAAAAAATGTATTTGCTATGGAAAAAAAAGTGATCACAGATTAAGGCCTAAATCGCTCTAGGACGCTTAGTTTAGGAGCTACGGGCAATTATAGTTTGGACTACAAAAAATTTATTTTCTATGGAAAAAAAAGTGATCACAGATTAAAGCCTAAATCGCTCTAGGACGCTTAGTTTAGGAGCTACGGGCAATTATAGTTTGGCCCACAAAAAATGTATTTGCTATGGAAAAAAAAGTGATCACAGATTAAGGCCTAAATCGCTCTAGGACGCTTAGTTTAGGAGCTACGGGCAATTATAGTTTGGCCTACAAAAAATGTATTTTCTATGGGAAAAAAAGTGATCACAGATTAAAGCCTAAATCGCTCTAGGACGCTTAGTTTAGGAGCTACGGGCAATTATAGTTTGGCCACAGATTAAGGCCTAAATCGTTCTAGGACGCTTAGTTTAGGAGCTACGGGCAATTATAGTTTGGCCTACAAAAAATGTATTTTCTATGGAAAAAAGTAATCACAGATTAAAGCCTAAATCTCTCTAGGACGCTTAGTTTAGGAGCTACGGGCAATTATAGTTTGGCCTACAAAAAATGTATTTTCTATGGAAAAAAGTAATCACAGATTAAAGCCTAAATCGCTCTAGGACGCTTAGTTTAGGAGCTACGGGCAATTATAGTTTGGGCTACAAAAAATGTATTTTCTATGGAAAAAAAAGTGATCACAGATTAAAGCCTAAATCGCTCTAGGACGCTTAGTTTAGGTGCTACGGGCAATTATAGTTTGGCCTACAAAAAATGTATTTTCTATGGAAAAAAAAGTGATCACAGATTAAGGCCTAAATCGTTCTAGGACGCTTAGTTTAGGAGCTACGGGCAATTATAGTTTGGCCTACAAAAAGTGTATTTTCTATGGAAAAAAATAAATGTATTTTCTATGGAAAAAAAAGTGATCACAGATTAAAGCCTAAATCGCTCTAGGACGCATAGTTTAGGTGCTACGGGCAATTATAGTTTGGCCTACAAAAAATGTATTTTCTATGGAAAAAAAAGTGATCACAGATTAAGGCCTAAATCGTTCTAGGACGCTTAGTTTAGGAGCTACGGGCAATTATAGTTTGGCCTACAAAAAATGTATTTTCTATGGAAAAAAGTAATCACAGATTAAAGCCTAAATCGCTCTAGGACGCTTAGTTTAGGAGCTACGGGACATTATAGTTTGGCCTACAAAAAATGTATTTTCTATGGAAAAAAAAGTGATCACAGATTAAAGCCTAAATCGCTCTAGGACGCTTAGTTTAGGAGCTACGGGCAATTATAGTTTGGCCTACAAAAAATGTATTTTCTATGGAAAAAAAAGTGATCACAGATTAAGGCCTAAATCGTTCTAGGACGCTTAGTTTAGGAGCTACGGGCAATTATAGTTTGGCCTACAAAAAGTGTATTTTCTATGGAAAAAAATAAATGTATTTTCTATGGAAAAAAAAGTGATCACAGATTAAAGCCTAAATCGCTCTAGGACGCATAGTTTAGGTGCTACGGGCAATTATAGTTTGGCCTACAAAAAATGTATTTTCTATGGAAAAAAGTAATCACAGATTAAAGCCTAAATCTCTCTAGGACGCTTAGTTTAGGAGCTACGGGCAATTATAGTTTGGCCTACAAAAAATGTATTTTCTATGGAAAAAAGTAATCACAGATTAAAGCCTAAATCGCTCTAGGACGCTTAGTTTAGGAGCTACGGGACATTATAGTTTGGCCTACAAAAAATGTATTTTCTATGGAAAAAAAAGTGATCACAGATTAAAGCCTAAATCGCTCTAGGACGCTTAGTTTAGGAGCTACGGGCAATTATAGTTTGGCCTACAAAAAATTTATTTTCTATGGAAAAAAAAGTGATCACAGATTAAAGCCTAAATCGCTCTAGGACGCTTAGTTTAGGAGCTACGGGCAATTATAGTTTGGCCTACAAAAAATGTATTTTCTATGGAAAAAAAAGTGATCACAGATTAAAGCCTAAATCGCTCTAGGACGCTTAGTTTAGGAGCTACGGGCAATTATAGTTTGGCCCACAAAAAATGTATTTGCTATGGAAAAAAAAGTGATCACAGATTAAGGCCTAAATCGCTCTAGGACGCTTAGTTTAGGAGCTACGGGCAATTATAGTTTGGACTACAAAAAATTTATTTTCTATGGAAAAAAAAGTGATCACAGATTAAAGCCTAAATCGCTCTAGGACGCTTAGTTTAGGAGCTACGGGCAATTATAGTTTGGCCCACAAAAAATGTATTTGCTATGGAAAAAAAAGTGATCACAGATTAAGGCCTAAATCGCTCTAGGACGCTTAGTTTAGGAGCTACGGGCAATTATAGTTTGGCCAAAAAAAAATGTATTTTCTATGGGGAAAAAAGTGATCACAGATTAAAGCCTAAATCGCTCTAGGACGCTTAGTTTAGGAGCTACGGGCAATTATAGTTTGGCCTACAAAAAATGTATTTTCTATGGAAAAAAGTAATCACAGATTAAGTCCTAAATCGTTCTAGGACGCTTAGTTTAGGAGCTACGGGCAATTATAGTTTGGCCCACAAAAAATGTATTTTCTATGGGAGAAAAAGTGATCACAGATTAAGGCCTAAATCGCTCTAGGACGCTTAGTTTAGGAGCCTACAAAAAATGTATTTTCTATGGAAAAAAAAAGTGATTACAGATTAAGTCCTAAATTGTTCTAGGACGCTTAGTTTAGGAGCTACGGGCAATTATAGTTTGGCCACAGATTAAGGCCTAAATCGTTCTAGGACGCTTAGTTTAGGAGCTACGGGCAATTATAGTTTGGCCTACAAAAAATGTATTTTCTATGGAAAAAAGTAATCACAGATTAAAGCCTAAATCTCTCTAGGACGCTTAGTTTAGGAGCTACGGGCAATTATAGTTTGGCCTACAAAAAATGTATTTTCTATGGAAAAAAGTAATCACAGATTAAAGCCTAAATCTCTCTAGGACGCTTAGTTTAGGAGCTACGGGCAATTATAGTTTGGCCTACAAAAAATGTATTTTCTATGGAAAAAAGTAATCACAGATTAAGTCCTAAATCGTTCTAGGACGCTTAGTTTAGGAGCTACGGGCAATTATAGTTTGGCCCACAAAAAATGTATTTTCTATGGAAAAAAGTAATCACAGATTAAGTCCTAAATCGTTCTAGGACGCTTAGTTTAGGAGCTACGGGCAATTATAGTTTGGCCTACAAAAAGTGTATTTTCTATGGAAAAAAATAAATGTATTTTCTATGGAAAAAAAAGTGATCACAGATTAAAGCCTAAATCGCTCTAGGACGCATAGTTTAGGTGCTACGGGCAATTATAGTTTGGCCTACAAAAAATGTATTTTCTATGGAAAAAAAAGTGATCACAGATTAAGGCCTAAATCGTTCTAGGACGCTTAGTTTAGGAGCTACGGGCAATTATAGTTTGGCCTACAAAAATTTCTATTTTCTATTGAAAAAAAAGTGATCACAGATTAAGGCCTAAATCGCTCTAGGACGCTTAGTTTAGGAGATACGGGCAATTATAGTTTGGCCTACAAAAAATGTATTTTCTATGGAAAAAAAAGTGATCACAGATTAAGGCCTAAATCGCTCTAGGACGCTTAGTTTAGGAGATACGGGCAATTATAGTTTGGCCTACAAAAAATGTATTTTCTATGGAAAAAAAAGTGATCACAGATTAAAGCCTAAATCGATCTAGGACGCTTAGTTTAGAAGCTACGGGCAATTATAGTTTGGCCTACAAAAATGTCTATTTTCTATGGAAAAAAAAGTGATCACAGATTAAGGCCTAAATCGCTCTAGGACGCTTAGTTTAGGAGATACGGGCAATTATAGTTTGGCCTACAAAAAATGTATTTTCTATGGAAAAAAAAGTGATCACAGATTAAGGCCTAAATCGCTCTAGGACGCTTAGTTTAGGAGCTACAGGCAATTATAGTTTGGCCTACAAAAATTTCTATTTTCTATGGAAAAAAAAGTGATCACAGATTAAGGCCTAAATCGCTCTAGGACGCTTAGTTTAGGAGATACGGGCAATTATAGTTTGGCCTACAAAAAATGTATTTTCTATGGAAAAAAAAGTGATCACAGATTAAGGCCTAAATCGCTCTAGGACGCTTAGTTTAGGAGATACGGGCAATTATAGTTTGGCCTACAAAAAATGTATTTTCTATGGAAAAAAAAGTGATCACAGATTAAAGCCTAAATCGCTCTAGGACGCTTAGTTTAGAAGCTACGGGCAATTATAGTTTGGTCTACAAAAAACGTATTTTCTATGGGAAAAAAAGTGATCACAGATTAAGGCCTAAATCGCACTAGGACGCTTAGTTTAGGAGCTACGGGCAATTATAGTTTGGCCTACAAAAAATGTATTTTCTATGAAAAAAAAAATGATCACAGATTAAGGCCTAAATCGCACTAGGACGCTTAGTTTAGGAGCTACGGGCAATTATAGTTTGGCCACAGATTAAGGCCTAAATCGCTCTAGGACGCTTAGTTTAGGAGCTACGGGCAATTATAGTTTGGCCTACAAAAAATGTATTTTCTATGGGAAAAAAGTGATCACAGATTAAAGCCTAAATCGCTCTAGGACGCTTAGTTTAGGAGCTACGGGCAATTATAGTTTGGCCTACAAAAAATGTATTTTCTATGAAAAAAAGTAATCACAGATTAAGTCTAAGCCTAAATCGCTCTAGGACGCTTAGTTTAGTAGCTACGGGCAATTATAGTTTGGCCTACAAAAAATGTATTTTCTATGGAAAAAAAAAGTGATTACAGATTAAGTCTTAAATCGTTCTAGGACGCTTAGTTCAGGAGCTACAGGCAATTATAGTTTGGCCTAAAAAAAATGTATTTTCTATGGGAAAAAAAGTGATCACAGATTAAAGCCTAAATCGCTCTAGGACGCTTAGTTTAGGAGCTACGGGCAATTATAGTTTGGTCTACAAAAAATGTATTTTCTATGGAAAAAAAAGTGATTACAGATTAAGTCCTAAATCGTTCTAGGACGCTTAGTTCAGGAGCTACAGGCAATTATAGTTTGGCCTACAAAAAATGTATTTTCTATGGAAAAAAAAGTGATCACAGATTAAGGCCTAAATCGCTCTAGGACGCTTAGTTTAGGAGCTACGGGCAATTATAGTTTGGCCTACAAAAAATGTATTTTCTATGGAAAAAAAAAGTGATTACAGATTAAGTCCTAAATCGTTCTAGGGCGCTAAGTTCAGGAGCTACAGGCAATTATAGTTTGGCCTACAAAAAATGTATTTTCTATGGAAAAAAAAGTGATCACAGATTAAGGCCTAAATCGCTCTAGGACGCTTAGTTTAGGAGCTACGGGCAATTATAGTTTGGTCTACAAAAAATGTATTTTCTATGGAAAAAAAAGTGATTACAGATTAAGTCCTAAATCGTTCTAGGACGCTTAGTTCAGGAGCTACGGGCAATTATAGTTTGGCCTACAAAAAATGTATTTTCTATGGAAAAAAAAAGTGATTACAGATTAAGTCCTAAATCGTTCTAGGACGCTTAGTTCAGGAGCTACGGGCAATTATAGTTTGGCCCACAAAAAATGTATTTTCTGTGGGAAAAAAGTGATCACAGATTAAGGCCTAAATCGCTCTAGGACGCTAAGTTTAGGAGCTACGGGCAATTATAGTTTGGCCTACAAAAAATGTATTTTCTATGGAAAAAAAAGTGATCACAGATTAAAGCCTAAATCGCTCTAGGACGCTTAGTTTAGGAGCTAAGGGCAATTATAGTTTGGCCTACAAAAAATGTATTTTCAATGGAAAAAAATGTGATCACAGATTAAGGCCTAAATCGCTCTAGGACGCTTAGTTTAGGAGCTACGGGCAATTATAGTTTGGCCTACAAAAAATGTATTTTCTATGGAAAAAAAAAGTGATTACAGATTAAGTCCTAAATCGTTCTAGGACGCTTAGTTCAGGAGCTACGGGCAATTATAGTTTGGCCAGAGATTAAGGCCTAAATCGCTCTAGGACGCTTAGTTTAGGAGCTACGGGCAATTATAGTTTGGCCTACAAAAAATGTATTTTCTATGGGAAAAAAAGTGATCACAGATTAAAGCCTAAATCGCTCTAGGACGCTTAGTTTAGGAGCTACGGGCAATTATAGTTTGGCCTACAAAAAATGTATTTTCTATGGGAAAAAAAGTGATCACAGATTAAAGCCTAAATCGCTCTAGGACGCTTAGTTTAGGAGCTACGGGCAATTATAGTTTGGCCTACAAAAAATGTATTTTCTATGGAAAAAAGTAATCACAGATTAAGTCCTAAATCGTTCTAGGACGCTTAGTTTAGGAGCTACGGGCAATTATAGTTTGGCCCACAAAAAATGTATTTTCTATGGGAAAAAAAGTGATCACAGATTAAGGCCTAAATCGCTCTAGGACGCTTAGTTTAGGAGCTACGGGCAATTATAGTTTGGCCTACAAAAAATGTATTTTCTATGGAAAAAAGTAATCACAGATTAAGTCCTAAATCGCTCTAGGACGCTTAGTTTAGGAGCTACGGGCAATTATAGTTTGGCCTACAAAAAATGTATTTTCTATGGGAAAAAAAGTGATCACAGATTAAGGCCTAAATCGCTCTAGGACGCTTAGTTTAGAAGCTACGGGCAATTATAGTTTGGCCCACAAAAAATGTATTTTCTATGGGAAAAAAAGTGATCACAGATTAAGGCCTAAATCGCTCTAGGACGCTTAGTTTAGGAGCTACGGGCAATTATAGTTTGGCCTACAAAAAATGTATTTTCTATGGGAAAAAAAGTGATCACAGATTAAAGCCTAAATCGCTCTAGGACGCTTAGATTAGGAGCTACGGGCAATTATAGTTTGGCCTACAAAAAATGTATTTTCTATGGAAAAAAGTAATCACAGATTAAGTCCTAAATCGTTCTAGGACGCTTAGTTTAGGAGCTACGGGCAATTATAGTTTGGCCCACAAAAAATGTATTTTCTATGGAAAAAAAAGTGATTACAGATTAAGTCCTAAATCGTTCTAGGACGCTTAGTTCAGGAGCTACGGGCAATTATAGTTTGGCCTACAAAAAATGTATTTTCTATGGAAAAAAAAGTGATCACAGATTAAGGCCTAAATCGCTCTAGGACGCTTAGTTTAGGAGCTACGGGCAATTATAGTTTGGCCTACAAAAAATGTATTTTCTATGGAAAAAAAAAGTGATCACAGATTAAGGCCTAAATCGTTCTAGGACGCTTAGTTTAGGAGCTACGGGCAATTATAGTTTGGCCTACAAAAAATGTATTTTCTATGGAAAAAAAAGTGATCACAGATTAAGGCCTAAATCGTTCTAGGACGCTTAGTTTAGGAGCTACGGGCAATTATAGTTTGGCCTACAAAAAATGTATTTTCTATGGAATAAAAAGTGATCACAGATTAAAGCCTAAATCGCTCTAGGACGCTTAGTTTAGGAGCTACGGGACATTATAGTTTGGCCTACAAAAAATGTATTTTCTATGGAAAAAAAAGTGATCACAGATTAAAGCCTAAATCGCTCTAGGACGCTTAGTTTGGGAGCTACGGGCAATTATAGTTTGGCCTACAAAAAATGTATTTTCTATGGAAAAAAAAGTGATCACAGATTAAAGCCTAAATCGCTCTAGGACGCTTAGTTTAGGAGCTAAGGGCAATTATAGTTTGGCCTACAAAAAATGTATTTTCTATGGAAAAAAAAGTGATCACAGATTAAGGCCTAAATCGTTCTAGGACGCTTAGTTTAGGAGCTACGGGCAATTATAGTTTGGCCTACAAAAAATGTATTTTCTATGGAAAAAAAAGTGATCACAGATTAAAGCCTAAATCGCTCTAGGACGCTTAGTTTAGGAGCTACGGGACATTATAGTTTGGCCTACAAAAAATGTATTTTCTATGGAAAAAAAAGTGATCACAGATTAAAGCCTAAATCGCTCTAGGACGCTTAGTTTGGGAGCTACGGGCAATTATAGTTTGGCCTACAAAAAATGTATTTTCTATGGAAAAAAAAGTGATCACAGATTACTACAAAAAATTTATTTTCTATGGAAAAAAAAGTGATCACAGATTAAAGCCTAAATCGCTCTAGGACGCTTAGTTTAGGAGCTACGGGACATTATAGTTTGGCCTACAAAAAATGTATTTTCTATGGAAAAAAAAGTGATCACAGATTAAAGCCTAAATCGCTCTAGGACGCTTAGTTTGGGAGCTACGGGCAATTATAGTTTGGCCTACAAAAAATGTATTTTCTATGGAAAAAAAAGTGATCACAGATTAAAGCCTAAATCGCTCTAGGACGCTTAGTTTAGGAGCTAAGGGCAATTATAGTTTGGCCTACAAAAAATGTATTTTCTATGGAAAAAAAAGTGATCACAGATTAAGGCCTAAATCGTTCTAGGACGCTTAGTTTAGGAGCTACGGGCAATTATAGTTTGGCCTACAAAAAATGTATTTTCTATGGAAAAAAAAGTGATCACAGATTAAAGCCTAAATCGCTCTAGGACGCTTAGTTTAGGAGCTACGGGACATTATAGTTTGGCCTACAAAAAATGTATTTTCTATGGAAAAAAAAGTGATCACAGATTAAAGCCTAAATCGCTCTAGGACGCTTAGTTTGGGAGCTACGGGCAATTATAGTTTGGCCTACAAAAAATGTATTTTCTATGGAAAAAAAAGTGATCACAGATTAAAGCCTAAATCGCTCTAGGACGCTTAGTTTGGGAGCTACGGGCAATTATAGTTTGGCCTACAAAAAATGTATTTTCTATGGAAAAAAAAGTGATCACAGATTAAAGCCTAAATCGCTCTAGGACGCTTAGTTTAGGAGCTACGGGACATTATAGTTTGGCCTACAAAAAATTTATTTTCTATGGAAAAAAAAGTGATCACAGATTAAAGCCTAAATCGCTCTAGGACGCTTAGTTTAGGAGCTACGGGCAATTATAGTTTGGCCTACAAAAAATTTATTTTCTATGGAAAAAAAAGTGATCACAGATTAAAGCCTAAATCGCTCTAGGACGCTTAGTTTAGGAGCTACGGGCAATTATAGTTTGGCCTACAAAAAATGTATTTTCTATGGAAAAAAAAGTGATCACAGATTAAAGCCTAAATCGCTCTAGGACGCTTTGTTTAGGAGCTAAGGGCAATTATAGTTTGGCCTACAAAAAATGTATTTTCTATGGAAAAAAAAGTGATCACAGATTAAGGCCTAAATCGTTCTAGGACGCTTAGTTTAGGAGCTACGGGCAATTATAGTTTGGCCTACAAAAAATGTATTTTCTATGGAAAAAAAAGTGATCACAGATTAAAGCCTAAATCGCTCTAGGACGCTTAGTTTAGGAGCTACGGGACATTATAGTTTGGCCTACAAAAAATGTATTTTCTATGGAAAAAAAAGTGATCACAGATTAAAGCCTAAATCGCTCTAGGACGCTTAGTTTAGGAGCTAAGGGCAATTATAGTTTGGCCTACAAAAAATGTATTTTCTATGGAAAAAAAAGTGATCACAGATTAAAGCCTAAATCGCTCTAGGACGCTTAGTTTAGGAGCTACGGGCAATTATAGTTTGGCCTACAAAAAATGTATTTTCTATGGAAAAAAAGAGATCACAGATTAAAGCCTAAATCGCTCTAGGACGCTTAGTTTAGGAGCTACGGGCAATTATAGTTTGGACTACAAAAAATGTATTTTCTATGGAAAAAAAAGTGATCACAGATTAAAGCCTAAATCGCTCTAGGACCCTTAGTTTAGGAGCTACGGGCAATTATAGTTTGGCCTACAAAAAATTTATTTTCTATGGAAAAAAAAGTGATCACAGATTAAAGCCTAAATCGCTCTAAGACGCTTAGTTTAGGAGCTACGGGCAATTATAGTTTGGCCTACAAAAAATGTATTTTCTATGGAAAAAAAAGTGATCACAGATTAAAGCCTAAATCGCTCTAGGACGCTTAGTTTAGGAACTACGGGCAATTATAGTTTGGCCTACAAAAAATGTATTTTCTATGGAAAAAAAAGTGATCACAGATTAAAGCCTAAATCGCTCTAGGACGCTTAGTTTAGGAGCTACGGGCAATTATAGTTTGGCCTACAAAAAATGTATTTTCTAGAGATCACAGATTAAAGCCTAAATCGCTCTAGGACGCTTAGTTTAGGAGCTACGGGCAATTATAGTTTGGACTACAAAAAATGTATTTTCTATGGAAAAAAAAGTGATCACAGATTAAAGCCTAAATCGCTCTAGAACGCTTAGTTTAGGAGCTACGGGCAATTATAGTTTGGCCTACAAAAAAATTATTTTCTATGGAAAAAAAAGTGATCACAGATTAAAGCCTAAATCGCTCTAGGACGCTTAGTTTAGGAGCTACGGGCAATTATAGTTTGGCCTACAAAAAATGTATTTTCTATGGAAAAAAAAGTGATCACAGATTAAAGCCTAAATCGCTCTAGGACGCTTAGTTTAGGAGCTACGGGCAATAATAGTTTGGCCTACAAAAAATGTATTTTCTATGGAAAAAAAAGTGATCACAGATTAAAGCCTAAATCGCTCTAGGACGCTTAGTTTAGGAGCTACGGGCAATTATAGTTTGGCCTACAAAAAATGTAGTTTCTATGGGAAAAAAAGTGATCACATATTAAAGCCTAAATCGCTCTAGGACGCTTAGTTTAGGAGCTACGGGCAATTATAGTTTGGCCTACAAAAAATGTATTTTCTATGGAAAAAACGTGATCACAGATTAAGGCCTAAATCGCTCTAGGACGCTTAGTTTAGGAGCCTACAAAAAATGTATTTTCTATGGAAAAAAAAAGTGATTACAGATTAAGTCCTAAATTGTTCTAGGACGCTTAGTTTAGGAGCTACGGGCAATTATAGTTTGGCCCACAAAAAATTTATTTTCTATGGAAAAAAAGTGATCACAGATTAAGGCCTAAATCGCTCTAGGACGTTTAGTTTAGGAGCTACGGGCAATTATAGTTTGGCCACAGATTAAGGCCTAAATCGTTCTAGGACGCTTAGTTTAGGAGCTACGGGCAATTATAGTTTGGCCTACAAAAAATGTATTTTCTATGGAAAAAAAAGTGATCACAGATTAAAGCCTAAATCGCTCTAGGACGCTTAGTTTAGAAGCTACGGGCAATTATAGTTTGGTCTACAAAAAACGTATTTTCTATGGGAAAAAAAGTGATCACAGATTAAGGCCTAAATCGCTCTTGGACGCTTAGTTTAGGAGCTACGGGCAATTATAGTTTGGACTACAAAAAATGTATTTTCTATGGAAAAAAAAGTGATCACAGATTAAAGCCTAAATCGCTCTAGAACGCTTAGTTTAGGAGCTACGGGCAATTATAGTTTGGCCTACAAAAAAATTATTTTCTATGGAAAAAAAAGTGATCACAGATTAAAGCCTAAATCGCTCTAGGACGCTTAGTTTAGGAGCTACGGGCAATTATAGTTTGGCCTACAAAAAATGTATTTTCTATGGAAAAAAAAGTGATCACAGATTAAAGCCTAAATCGCTCTAGGACGCTTAGTTTAGGAGCTACGGGCAATAATAGTTTGGCCTACAAAAAATGTAGGACGCTTAGTTTAGGAGCTACGGGCAATTATAGTTTGGCCTACAAAAAATGTATTTTCTATGGAAAAAACGTGATCACAGATTAAGGCCTAAATCGCTCTAGGACGCTTAGTTTAGGAGCCTACAAAAAATGTATTTTCTATGGAAAAAAAAAGTGATTACAGATTAAGTCCTAAATTGTTCTAGGACGCTTAGTTTAGGAGCTACGGGCAATTATAGTTTGGCCCACAAAAAATTTATTTTCTATGGAAAAAAAGTGATCACAGATTAAGGCCTAAATCGCTCTAGGACGTTTAGTTTAGGAGCTACGGGCAATTATAGTTTGGCCACAGATTAAGGCCTAAATCGTTCTAGGACGCTTAGTTTAGGAGCTACGGGCAATTATAGTTTGGCCTACAAAAAATGTATTTTCTATGGAAAAAAAAGTGATCACAGATTAAAGCCTAAATCGCTCTAGGACGCTTAGTTTAGGAGCTACGGGCAATTATAGTTTGGCCTACAAAAAATGTAGTTTCTATGGGAAAAAAAGTGATCACATATTAAAGCCTAAATCGCTCTAGGACGCTTAGTTTAGGACCTACAAGCAATTATAGTTTGGCCTACAAAAATGTATTTTCTATGGGAAAAAAAGTGATCACAGATTAAAGCCTAAATCGCTCTAGGACGCTTAGTTTAGGAGCTACGGGCAATTATAGTTTGGCCTACAAAAAATGTATTTTCTATGGAAAAAACGTGATCACAGATTAAGGCCTAAATCGCTCTAGGACGCTTAGTTTAGGAGCCTACAAAAAATGTATTTTCTATGGAAAAAAAAAGTGATTACAGATTAAGTCCTAAATTGTTCTAGGACGCTTAGTTTAGGAGCTACGGGCAATTATAGTTTGGCCCACAAAAAATTTATTTTCTATGGAAAAAAAGTGATCACAGATTAAGGCCTAAATCGCTCTAGGACGTTTAGTTTAGGAGCTACGGGCAATTATAGTTTGGCCACAGATTAAGGCCTAAATCGTTCTAGGACGCTTAGTTTAGGAGCTACGGGCAATTATAGTTTGGCCTACAAAAAATGTATTTTCTATGGAAAAAAAAGTGATCACAGATTAAAGCCTAAATCGCTCTAGGACGCTTAGTTTAGAAGCTACGGGCAATTATAGTTTGGTCTACAAAAAACGTATTTTCTATGGGAAAAAAAGTGATCACAGATTAAGGCCTAAATCGCTCTAGGACGCTTAGTTTAGGAGCTACGGGCAATTATAGTTTGGACTACAAAAAATGTATTTTCTATGGAAAAAAAAGTGATCACAGATTAAAGCCTAAATCGCTCTAGAACGCTTAGTTTAGGAGCTACGGGCAATTATAGTTTGGCCTACAAAAAAATTATTTTCTATGGAAAAAAAAGTGATCACAGATTAAAGCCTAAATCGCTCTAGGACGCTTAGTTTAGGAGCTACGGGCAATTATAGTTTGGCCTACAAAAAATGTATTTTCTATGGAAAAAAAAGTGATCACAGATTAAAGCCTAAATCGCTCTAGGACGCTTAGTTTAGGAGCTAGTTTGGCCTACAAAAAATGTAGGACGCTTAGTTTAGGAGCTACGGGCAATTATAGTTTGGCCTACAAAAAATGTAGTTTCTATGGGAAAAAAAGTGATCACATATTAAAGCCTAAATCGCTCTAGGACGCTTAGTTTAGGAGCTACGGGCAATTATAGTTTGGACTACAAAAAATGTATTTTCTATGGAAAAAAAAGTGATCACAGATTAAAGCCTAAATCGCTCTAGAACGCTTAGTTTAGGAGCTACGGGCAATTATAGTTTGGCCCACAAAAAATGTATTTGCTATGGAAAAAAAAGTGATCACAGATTAAGGCCTAAATCGCTCTAGGACGCTTAGTTTAGGAGCTACGGGCAATTATAGTTTGGACTACAAAAAATTTATTTTCTATGGAAAAAAAAGTGATCACAGATTAAAGCCTAAATCGCTCTAGGACGCTTAGTTTAGGAGCTACGGGCAATTATAGTTTGGCCCACAAAAAATGTATTTGCTATGGAAAAAAAAGTGATCACAGATTAAGGCCTAAATCGCTCTAGGACGCTTAGTTTAGGAGCTACGGGCAATTATAGTTTGGCCTACAAAAAATGTATTTTCTATGGGAAAAAAAGTGATCACAGATTAAAGCCTAAATCGCTCTAGGACGCTTAGTTTAGGAGCTACGGGCAATTATAGTTTGGCCTACAAAAAATGCATTTTCTATGGAAAAAAGTAATCACAGATTAAGTCCTAAATCGTTCTAGGACGCTTAGTTTAGGAGCTACGGGCAATTATAGTTTGGCCCACAAAAAATGTATTTTCTATGGGAGAAAAAGTGATCACAGATTAAGGCCTAAATCGCTCTAGGACGCTTAGTTTAGGAGCCTACAAAAAATGTATTTTCTATGGAAAAAAAAAGTGATTACAGATTAAGTCCTAAATTGTTCTAGGACGCTTAGTTTAGGAGCTACGGGCAATTATAGTTTGGCCTACAAAAAATTTATTTTCTATGGAAAAAACGTGATCACAGATTAAGGCCTAAATCGCTCTAGGACGTTTAGTTTAGGAGCTACGGGCAATTATAGTTTGGCCACAGATTAAGGCCTAAATCGTTCTAGGACGCTTAGTTTAGGAGCTACGGGCAATTATAGTTTGGCCTACAAAAAATGTATTTTCTATGGAAAAAAGTAATCACAGATTAAAGCCTAAATCTCTCTAGGACGCTTAGTTTAGGAGCTACGGGCAATTATAGTTTGGCCTACAAAAAATGTATTTTCTATGGAAAAAAGTAATCACAGATTAAAGCCTAAATCGCTCTAGGACGCTTAGTTTAGGAGCTACGGGCAATTATAGTTTGGGCTACAAAAAATGTATTTTCTATGGAAAAAAAAGTGATCACAGATTAAAGCCTAAATCGCTCTAGGACGCTTAGTTTAGGTGCTACGGGCAATTATAGTTTGGCCTACAAAAAATGTATTTTCTATGGAAAAAAAAGTGATCACAGATTAAGGCCTAAATCGTTCTAGGACGCTTAGTTTAGGAGCTACGGGCAATTATAGTTTGGCCTACAAAAAGTGTATTTTCTATGGAAAAAAATAAATGTATTTTCTATGGAAAAAAAAGTGATCACAGATTAAAGCCTAAATCGCTCTAGGACGCATAGTTTAGGTGCTACGGGCAATTATAGTTTGGCCTACAAAAAATGTATTTTCTATGGAAAAAAAAGTGATCACAGATTAAGGCCTAAATCGTTCTAGGACGCTTAGTTTAGGAGCTACGGGCAATTATAGTTTGGCCTACAAAAAATGTATTTTCTATGGAAAAAAGTAATCACAGATTAAAGCCTAAATCGCTCTAGGACGCTTAGTTTAGGAGCTACGGGACATTATAGTTTGGCCTACAAAAAATGTATTTTCTATGGAAAAAAAAGTGATCACAGATTAAAGCCTATATCGCTCTAGGACGCTTAGTTTAGGAGCTACGGGCAATTATAGTTTGGCCTACAAAAAATGTATTTTCTATGGAAAAAAGTAATCACAGATTAAAGCCTAAATCGCTCTAGGACGCTTAGTTTAGGAGCTACGGGACATTATAGTTTGGCCTACAAAAAGTGTATTTTCTATGGAAAAAAATAAATGTATTTTCTATGGAAAAAAAAGTGATCACAGATTAAAGCCTAAATCGCTCTAGGACGCATAGTTTAGGTGCTACGGGCAATTATAGTTTGGCCTACAAAAAATGTATTTTCTATGGAAAAAAAAGTGATCACAGATTAAGGCCTAAATCGTTCTAGGACGCTTAGTTTAGGAGCTACGGGCAATTATAGTTTGGCCTACAAAAAGTGTATTTTCTATGGAAAAAAATAAATGTATTTTCTATGGAAAAAAAGTGATCACAGATTAAAGCCTAAATCGCTCTAGAACGCTTAGTTTAGGTGCTACGGGCAATTATAGTTTGGCCTACAAAAAATGTATTTTCTATGGAAAAAAGTAATCACAGATTAAAGCCTAAATCTCTCTAGGACGCTTAGTTTAGGAGCTACGGGCAATTATAGTTTGGCCTACAAAAAATGTATTTTCTATGGAAAAAAGTAATCACAGATTAAAGCCTAAATCGCTCTAGGACGCTTAGTTTAGGAGCTACGGGACATTATAGTTTGGCCTACAAAAAATGTATTTTCTATGGAAAAAAAAGTGATCACAGATTAAAGCCTAAATCGCTCTAGGACGCTTAGTTTAGGAGCTACGGGCAATTATAGTTTGGCCTACAAAAAATTTATTTTCTATGGAAAAAAAAGTGATCACAGATTAAAGCCTAAATCGCTCTAGGACGCTTAGTTTAGGAGCTACGGGCAATTATAGTTTGGCCTACAAAAAATGTATTTTCTATGGAAAAAAAAGTGATCACAGATTAAAGCCTAAATCGCTCTAGGACGCTTAGTTTAGGAGCTACGGGCAATTATAGTTTGGCCCACAAAAAATGTATTTGCTATGGAAAAAAAAGTGATCACAGATTAAGGCCTAAATCGCTCTAGGACGCTTAGTTTAGGAGCTACGGGCAATTATAGTTTGGACTACAAAAAATTTATTTTCTATGGAAAAAAAAGTGATCACAGATTAAAGCCTAAATCGCTCTAGGACGCTTAGTTTAGGAGCTACGGGCAATTATAGTTTGGCCCACAAAAAATGTATTTGCTATGGAAAAAAAAGTGATCACAGATTAAGGCCTAAATCGCTCTAGGACGCTTAGTTTAGGAGCTACGGGCAATTATAGTTTGGCCTACAAAAAACGTATTTTCTATGGGAAAAAAAGTGATCACAGATTAAAGCCTAAATCGCTCTAGGACGCTTAGTTTAGGAGCTACGGGCAATTATAGTTTGGCCTACAAAAAATGTATTTTCTATGGAAAAAAGTAATCACAGATTAAGTCCTAAATCGTTCTAGGACGCTTAGTTTAGGAGCTACGGGCAATTATAGTTTGGCCCACAAAAAATGTATTTTCTATGGGAGAAAAAGTGATCACAGATTAAGGCCTAAATCGCTCTAGGACGCTTAGTTTAGGAGCCTACAAAAAATGTATTTTCTATGGAAAAAAAAAGTGATTACAGATTAAGTCCTAAATTGTTCTAGGACGCTTAGTTTAGGAGCTACGGGCAATTATAGTTTGGCCCACAAAAAATTTATTTTCTATGGAAAAAAAAGTGATCACAGATTAAGGCCTAAATCGCTCTAGGACGTTTAGTTTAGGAGCTACGGGCAATTATAGTTTGGCCACAGATTAAGGCCTAAATCGTTCTAGGACGCTTAGTTTAGGAGCTACGGGCAATTATAGTTTGGCCTACAAAAAATGTATTTTCTATGGAAAAAAGTAATCACAGATTAAAGCCTAAATCTCTCTAGGACGCTTAGTTTAGGAGCTACGGGCAATTATAGTTTGGCCTACAAAAAATGTATTTTCTATGGAAAAAAGTAATCACAGATTAAGTCCTAAATCGTTCTAGGACGCTTAGTTTAGGAGCTACGGGCAATTATAGTTTGGCCCACAAAAAATGTATTTTCTATGGAAAAAAGTAATCACAGATTAAGTCCTAAATCGTTCTAGGACGCTTAGTTTAGGAGCTACGGGCAATTATAGTTTGGCCTACAAAAAGTGTATTTTCTATGGAAAAAAATAAATGTATTTTCTATGGAAAAAAAAGTGATCACAGATTAAAGCCTAAATCGCTCTAGGACGCATAGTTTAGGTGCTACGGGCAATTATAGTTTGGCCTACAAAAAATGTATTTTCTATGGAAAAAAAAGTGATCACAGATTAAGGCCTAAATCGTTCTAGGACGCTTAGTTTAGGAGCTACGGGCAATTATAGTTTGGCCTACAAAAATTTCTATTTTCTATTGAAAAAAAAGTGATCACAGATTAAGGCCTAAATCGCTCTAGGACGCTTAGTTTAGGAGATACGGGCAATTATAGTTTGGCCTACAAAAAATGTATTTTCTATGGAAAAAAAAGTGATCACAGATTAAGGCCTAAATCGCTCTAGGACGCTTAGTTTAGGAGATACGGGCAATTATAGTTTGGCCTACAAAAAATGTATTTTCTATGGAAAAAAAAGTGATCACAGATTAAAGCCTAAATCGATCTAGGACGCTTAGTTTAGAAGCTACGGGCAATTATAGTTTGGCCTACAAAAATGTCTATTTTCTATGGAAAAAAAAGTGATCACAAATTAAGGCCTAAATCGCTCTAGGACGCTTAGTTTAGGAGATACGGGCAATTATAGTTTGGCCTACAAAAAATGTATTTTCTATGGAAAAAAAAGTGATCACAGATTAAGGCCTAAATCGCTCTAGGACGCTTAGTTTAGGAGCTACAGGCAATTATAGTTTGGCCTACAAAAATTTCTATTTTCTATGGAAAAAAAAGTGATCACAGATTAAGGCCTAAATCGCTCTAGGACGCTTAGTTTAGGAGATACGGGCAATTATAGTTTGGCCTACAAAAAATGTATTTTCTATGGAAAAAAAAGTGATCACAGATTAAGGCCTAAATCGCTCTAGGACGCTTAGTTTAGGAGATACGGGCAATTATAGTTTGGCCTACAAAAAATGTATTTTCTATGGAAAAAAAAGTGATCACAGATTAAAGCCTAAATCGCTCTAGGACGCTTAGTTTAGAAGCTACGGGCAATTATAGTTTGGTCTACAAAAAACGTATTTTCTATGGGAAAAAAAGTGATCACAGATTAAGGCCTAAATCGCACTAGGACGCTTAGTTTAGGAGCTACGGGCAATTATAGTTTGGCCTACAAAAAATGTATTTTCTATGAAAAAAAAAATGATCACAGATTAAGGCCTAAATCGCACTAGGACGCTTAGTTTAGGAGCTACGGGCAATTATAGTTTGGCCACAGATTAAGGCCTAAATCGCTCTAGGACGCTTAGTTTAGGAGCTACGGGCAATTATAGTTTGGCCTACAAAAAATGTATTTTCTATGGGAAAAAAGTGATCACAGATTAAAGCCTAAATCGCTCTAGGACGCTTAGTTTAGGAGCTACGGGCAATTATAGTTTGGCCTACAAAAAATGTATTTTCTATGAAAAAAAGTAATCACAGATTAAAGCCTAAATCGCTCTAGGACGCTTAGTTTAGTAGCTACGGGCAATTATAGTTTGGCCTACAAAAAATGTATTTTCTATGGAAAAAAAAAGTGATTACAGATTAAGTCTTAAATCGTTCTAGGACGCTTAGTTCAGGAGCTACAGGCAATTATAGTTTGGCCTAAAAAAAATGTATTTTCTATGGGAAAAAAAGTGATCACAGATTAAAGCCTAAATCGCTCTAGGACGCTTAGTTTAGGAGCTACGGGCAATTATAGTTTGGTCTACAAAAAATGTATTTTCTATGGAAAAAAAAGTGATTACAGATTAAGTCCTAAATCGTTCTAGGACGCTTAGTTCAGGAGCTACAGGCAATTATAGTTTGGCCTACAAAAAATGTATTTTCTATGGATAAAAAAGTGATCACAGATTAAGGCCTAAATCGCTCTAGGACGCTTAGTTTAGGAGCTACGGGCAATTATAGTTTGGCCTACAAAAAATGTATTTTCTATGGAAAAAAAAAGTGATTACAGATTAAGTCCTAAATCGTTCTAGGACGCTAAGTTCAGGAGCTACAGGCAATTATAGTTTGGCCTACAAAAAATGTATTTTCTATGGAAAAAAAAGTGATCACAGATTAAGGCCTAAATCGCTCTAGGACGCTTAGTTTAGGAGCTACGGGCAATTATAGTTTGGTCTACAAAAAATGTATTTTCTATGGAAAAAAAAGTGATTACAGATTAAGTCCTAAATCGTTCTAGGACGCTTAGTTCAGGAGCTACGGGCAATTATAGTTTGGCCTACAAAAAATGTATTTTCTATGGAAAAAAAAAGTGATTACAGATTAAGTCCTAAATCGTTCTAGGACGCTTAGTTCAGGAGCTACGGGCAATTATAGTTTGGCCCACAAAAAATTTATTTTCTGTGGGAAAAAAAGTGATCACAGATTAAGGCCTAAATCGCTCTAGGACGCTAAGTTTAGGAGCTACGGGCAATTATAGTTTGGCCTACTAAAAATGTATTTTCTATGGAAAAAAAAGTGATCACAGATTAAAGCCTAAATCGCTCTAGGACGCTTAGTTTAGGAGCTAAGGGCAATTATAGTTTGGCCTACAAAAAATGTATTTTCAATGGAAAAAAAAGTGATCACAGATTAAGGCCTAAATCGCTCTAGGACGCTTAGTTTAGGAGCTACGGGCAATTATAGTTTGGCCTACAAAAAATGTATTTTCTATGGAAAAAAAAAGTGATTACAGATTAAGTCCTAAATCGTTCTAGGACGCTTAGTTCAGGAGCTACGGGCAATTATAGTTTGGCCAGAGATTAAGGCCTAAATCGCTCTAGGACGCTTAGTTTAGGAGCTACGGGCAATTATAGTTTGGCCTACAAAAAATGTATTTTCTATGGGAAAAAAAGTGATCACAGATTAAAGCCTAAATCGCTCTAGGACGCTTAGTTTAGGAGCTACGGGCAATTATAGTTTGGCCTACAAAAAATGTATTTTCTATGGGAAAAAAAGTGATCACAGATTAAAGCCTAAATCGCTCTAGGACGCTTAGTTTAGGAGCTACGGGCAATTATAGTTTGGCCTACAAAAAATGTATTTTCTATGGAAAAAAGTAATCACAGATTAAGTCCTAAATCGTTCTAGGACGCTTAGTTTAGGAGCTACGGGCAATTATAGTTTGGCCCACAAAAAATGTATTTTCTATGGGAAAAAAAGTGATCACAGATTAAGGCCTAAATCCCTCTAGGACGCTTAGTTTAGGAGCTACGGGCAATTATAGTTTGGCCTACAAAAAATGTATTTTCTATGGAAAAAAGTAATCACAGATTAAGTCCTAAATCGCTCTAGGACGCTTAGTTTAGGAGCTACGGGCAATTATAGTTTGGCCTACAAAAAATGTATTTTCTATGGGAAAAAAAGTGATCACAGATTAAGGCCTAAATCGCTCTAGGACGCTTAGTTTAGGAGCTACGGGCAATTATAGTTTGGCCCACAAAAAATGTATTTTCTATGGGAAAAAAAGTGATCACAGATTAAGGCCTAAATCGCTCTAGGACGCTTAGTTTAGGAGCTACGGGCAATTATAGTTTGGCCTACAAAAAATGTATTTTCTATGGGAAAAAAAGTGATCACAGATTAAAGCCTAAATCGCTCTAGGACGCTTAGATTAGGAGCTACGGGCAATTATAGTTTGGCCTACAAAAAATGTATTTTCTATGGGAAAAAAAGTGATCACAGATTAAAGCCTAAATCGCTCTAGGACGCTTAGATTAGGAGCTACGGGCAATTATAGTTTGGCCTACAAAAAATGTATTTTCTATGGAAAAAAGTAATCACAGATTAAGTCCTAAATCGTTCTAGGACGCTAAGTTCAGGAGCTACAGGCAATTATAGTTTGGCCTACAAAAAATGTATTTTCTATGGAAAAAAAAGTGATCACAGATTAAGGCCTAAATCGCTCTAGGACGCTTAGTTTAGGAGCTACGGGCAATTATAGTTTGGCCTACAAAAAATGTATTTTCTATGGGAAAAAAAGTGATCACAGATTAAAGCCTAAATCGCTCTAGGACGCTTAGATTAGGAGCTACGGGCAATTATAGTTTGGCATACAAAAAATGTATTTTCTATGGAAAAAAAAAGTGATTACAGATTAAGTCCTAAATCGTTCTAGGACGCTAAGTTCAGGAGCTACAGGCAATTATAGTTTGGCCTACAAAAAATGTATTTTCTATGGAAAAAAAAGTGATCACAGATTAAGGCCTAAATCGCTCTAGGACGCTTAGTTTAGGAGCTACGGGCAATTATAGTTTGGTCTACAAAAAATGTATTTTCTATGGAAAAAAAAGTGATTACAGATTAAGTCCTAAATCGTTCTAGGACGCTTAGTTCAGGAGCTACGGGCAATTATAGTTTGGCCTACAAAAAATGTATTTTCTATGGAAAAAAAAAGTGATTACAGATTAAGTCCTAAATCGTTCTAGGACGCTTAGTTCAGGAGCTACGGGCAATTATAGTTTGGCCCACAAAAAATTTATTTTCTGTGGGAAAAAAAGTGATCACAGATTAAGGCCTAAATCGCTCTAGGACGCTAAGTTTAGGAGCTACGGGCAATTATAGTTTGGCCTACAAAAAATGTATTTTCTATGGAAAAAAAAGTGATCACAGATTAAAGCCTAAATCGCTCTAGGACGCTTACTTTAGGAGCTAAGGGCAATTATAGTTTGGCCTACAAAAAATGTATTTTCAATGGAAAAAAAAGTGATCACAGATTAAGGCCTAAATCGCTCTAGGACGCTTAGTTTAGGAGCTACGGGCAATTATAGTTTGGCCTACAAAAAATTTATTTTCTATGGAAAAAAAAAGTGATTACAGATTAAGTCCTAAATCGTTCTAGGACGCTTAGTTCAGGAGCTACGGGCAATTATAGTTTGGCCAGAGATTAAGGCCTAAATCGCTCTAGGACGCTTAGTTTAGGAGCTACGGGCAATTATAGTTTGGCCTACAAAAAATGTATTTTCAATGGAAAAAAAAGTGATCACAGATTAAGGCCTAAATCGCTCTAGGACGCTTAGTTTAGGAGCTACGGGCAATTATAGTTTGGCCTACAAAAAATGTATTTTCTATGGGAAAAAAAGTGATCACAGATTAAAGCCTAAATCGCTCTAGGACGCTTAGTTTAGGAGCTACGGGCAATTATAGTTTGGCCTACAAAAAATGTATTTTCTATGGAAAAAAGTAATCACAGATTAAGTCCTAAATCGTTCTAGGACGCTTAGTTTAGGAGCTACGGGCAATTATAGTTTGGCCCACAAAAAATGTATTTTCTATGGGAAAAAAAGTGATCACAGATTAAGGCCTAAATCCCTCTAGGACGCTTAGTTTAGGAGCTACGGGCAATTATAGTTTGGCCTACAAAAAATGTATTTTCTATGGAAAAAAGTAATCACAGATTAAGTCCTAAATCGCTCTAGGACGCTTAGTTTAGGAGCTACGGGCAATTATAGTTTGGCCTACAAAAAATGTATTTTCTATGGGAAAAAAAGTGATCACAGATTAAGGCCTAAATCGCTCTAGGACGCTTAGTTTAGGAGCTACGGGCAATTATAGTTTGGCCCACAAAAAATGTATTTTCTATGGGAAAAAAAGTGATCACAGATTAAGGCCTAAATCGCTCTAGGACGCTTAGTTTAGGAGCTACGGGCAATTATAGTTTGGCCTACAAAAAATGTATTTTCTATGGGAAAAAAAGTGATCACAGATTAAAGCCTAAATCGCTCTAGGACGCTTAGATTAGGAGCTACGGGCAATTATAGTTTGGCCTACAAAAAATGTATTTTCTATGGAAAAAAGTAATCACAGATTAAGTCCTAAATCGTTCTAGGACGCTTAGTTTAGGAGCTACGGGCAATTATAGTTTGGCCCACAAAAAATGTATTTTCTATGGAAAAAAAAAGTGATTACAGATTAAGTCCTAAATCGTTCTAGGACGCTTAGTTCAGGAGCTACGGGCAATTATAGTTTGGCCTACAAAAAATGTATTTTCTATGGAAAAAAAAGTGATCACAGATTAAGGCCTAAATCGCTCTAGGACGCTTAGTTTAGGAGCTACGGGCAATTATAGTTTGGCCTACAAAAAATGTATTTTCTATGGAAAAAAAAAGTGATCACAGATTAAGGCCTAAATCGTTCTAGGACGCTTAGTTTAGGAGCTACGGGCAATTATAGTTTGGCCTACAAAAAATGTATTTTCTATGGAAAAAAAAGTGATCACAGATTAAGGCCTAAATCGTTCTAGGACGCTTAGTTTAGGAGCTACGGGCAATTATAGTTTGGCCTACAAAAAATGTATTTTCTATGGAAAAAAAAGTGATCACAGATTAAAGCCTAAATCGCTCTAGGACGCTTAGTTTAGGAGCTACGGGACATTATAGTTTGGCCTACAAAAAATGTATTTTCTATGGAAAAAAAAGTGATCACAGATTAAAGCCTAAATCGCTCTAGGACGCTTAGTTTAGGAGCTACGGGCAATTATAGTTTGGCCTACAAAAAATGTATTTTCTATGGAAAAAAAAGTGATCACAGATTAAAGCCTAAATCGCTCTAGGACGCTTAGTTTAGGAGCTAAGGGCAATTATAGTTTGGCCTACAAAAAATGTATTTTCTATGGAAAAAAAAGTGATCACAGATTAAGGCCTAAATCGTTCTAGGACGCTTAGTTTAGGAGCTACGGGCAATTATAGTTTGGCCTACAAAAAATGTATTTTCTATGGAAAAAAAAGTGATCACAGATTAAAGCCTAAATCGCTCTAGGACGCTTAGTTTAGGAGCTACGGGACATTATAGTTTGGCCTACAAAAAATTTATTTTCTATGGAAAAAAAAGTGATCACAGATTAAAGCCTAAATCGCTCTAGGACGCTTAGTTTAGGAGCTACGGGCAATTATAGTTTGGCCTACAAAAAATTTATTTTCTATGGAAAAAAAAGTGATCACAGATTAAAGCCTAAATCGCTCTAGGACGCTTAGTTTAGGAGCTACGGGCAATTATAGTTTGGCCTACAAAAAATGTATTTTCTATGGAAAAAAAAGTGATCACAGATTAAAGCCTAAATCGCTCTAGGACGCTTTGTTTAGGAGCTAAGGGCAATTATAGTTTGGCCTACAAAAAATGTATTTTCTATGGAAAAAAAAGTGATCACAGATTAAGGCCTAAATCGTTCTAGGACGCTTAGTTTAGGAGCTACGGGCAATTATAGTTTGGCCTACAAAAAATGTATTTTCTATGGAAAAAAAAGTGATCACAGATTAAAGCCTAAATCGCTCTAGGACGCTTAGTTTAGGAGCTACGGGACATTATAGTTTGGCCTACAAAAAATGTATTTTCTATGGAAAAAAAAGTGATCACAGATTAAAGCCTACATCGCTCTAGGACGCTTAGTTTAGGAGCTACGGGCAATTATAGTTTGGCCTACAAAAAATTTATTTTCTATGGAAAAAAAAGTGATCACAGATTAAAGCCTAAATCGCTCTAGGACGCTTAGTTTAGGAGCTACGGGCAATTATAGTTTGGCCTACAAAAAATGTATTTTCTATGGAAAAAAAAGTGATCACAGATTAAAGCCTAAATCGCTCTAGGACGCTTAGTTTAGGAGCTAAGGGCAATTATAGTTTGGCCTACAAAAAATGTATTTTCTATGGAAAAAAAAGTGATCACAGATTAAAGCCTAAATCGCTCTAGGACGCTTAGTTTAGGAGCTACGGGCAATTATAGTTTGGCCTACAAAAAATGTATTTTCTATGGAAAAAAAGAGATCACAGATTAAAGCCTAAATCGCTCTAGGACGCTTAGTTTAGGAGCTACGGGCAATTATAGTTTGGACTACAAAAAATGTATTTTCTATGGAAAAAAAAGTGATCACAGATTAAAGCCTAAATCGCTCTAGGACGCTTAGTTTAGGAACTACGGGCAATTATAGTTTGGCCTACAAAAAATGTATTTTCTATGGAAAGAAAAGTGATCACAGATTAAAGCCTAAATCGCTCTAGGACGCTTAGTTTAGGAGCTACGGGCAATTATAGTTTGGCCTACAAAAAATGTATTTTCTATGGAAAAAAAAGTGATCACAGATTAAAGCCTAAATCGCTCTAGGACGCTTAGTTTAGGAGCTACGGGCAATTATAGTTTGGCCTACAAAAAATGTATTTTCTATGGAAAAAAAGTGATCACAGATTAAAGCCTAAATCGCTCTAAGACGCTTAGTTTAGGAGCTACGGGCAATTATAGTTTGGCCTACAAAAAATGTATTTTCTATGGAAAAAAAAGTGATCACAGATTAAAGCCTAAATCGCTCTAGGACGCTTAGTTTAGGAACTACGGGCAATTATAGTTTGGCCTACAAAAAATGTATTTTCTATGGAAAGAAAAGTGATCACAGATTAAAGCCTAAATCGCTCTAGGACGCTTAGTTTAGGAGCTACGGGCAATTATAGTTTGGCCTACAAAAAATGTATTTTCTATGGAAAAAAAGAGATCACAGATTAAAGCCTAAATCGCTCTAGGACGCTTAGTTTAGGAGCTACGGGCAATTATAGTTTGGACTACAAAAAATGTATTTTCTATGGAAAAAAAAGTGATCACAGATTAAAGCCTAAATCGCTCTAGAACGCTTAGTTTAGGAGCTACGGGCAATTATAGTTTGGCCTACAAAAAAATTATTTTCTATGGAAAAAAAAGTGATCACAGATTAAAGCCTAAATCGCTCTAGGACGCTTAGTTTAGGAGCTACGGGCAATTATAGTTTGGCCTACAAAAAATGTATTTTCTATGGAAAAAAAAGTGATCACAGATTAAAGCCTAAATCGCTCTAGGACGCTTAGTTTAGGAGCTACGGGCAATTATAGTTTGGCCTACAAAAAATGTAGTTTCTATGGGAAAAAAAGTGATCACATATTAAAGCCTAAATCGCTCTAGGACGCTTAGTTTAGGACCTACGGGCAATTATAGTTTGGCCTACAAAAATGTATTTTCTATGGGAAAAAAAGTGATCACAGATTAAAGCCTAAATCGCTCTAGGACGCTTAGTTTAGGAGCTACGGGCAATTATAGTTTGGCCTACAAAAAATGTATTTTCTATGGAAAAAACGTGATCACAGATTAAGGCCTAAATCGCTCTAGGACGCTTAGTTTAGGAGCCTACAAAAAATGTATTTTCTATGGAAAAAAAAAGTGATTACAGATTAAGTCCTAAATTGTTCTAGGACGCTTAGTTTAGGAGCTACGGGCAATTATAGTTTGGGCTACAAAAAATGTATTTTCTATGGAAAAAAAAGTGATCACAGATTAAGGCCTAAATCGCTCTAGGACGCTTAGTTTAGGAGCTACGGGCAATTATAGTTTGGCCTACAAAAAATGTATTTTCTATGAAAAAAAATGATCACAGATTAAGGCCTAAATCGCACTAGGACGCTTAGTTTAGGAGCTACGGGCAATTATAGTTTGGCCACAGATTAAGGCCTAAATCGCTCTAGGACGCTTAGTTTAGGAGCTACGGGCAATTATAGTTTGGCCTACAAAAAATGTATTTTCTATGGGAAAAAAAGTGATCACAGATTAAAGCCTAAATCGCTCTAGGACGCTTAGTTTAGGAGCTACGGGCAATTATAGTTTGGCCTACAAAAAATGTATTTTCTATGGAAAAAAAAGTGATTACAGATTAAGTCCTAAATCGTTCTAGGACGCTTAGTTCAGGAGCTACAGGCAATTATAGTTTGGCCTACAAAAAATGTATTTTCTATGGAAAAAAAAGTGATCACAGATTAAGGCCTAAATCGCTCTAGGACGCTTAGTTTAGGGGCTACGGGCAATTATAGTTTGGCCTACAAAAAATGTATTTTCTATGGAAAAAAAAGTGATTACAGATTAAGTCCTAAATCGTTCTAGGACGCTTAGTTCAGGAGCTACGGGCAATTATAGTTTGGCCCACAAAAAATGTATTTTCTGTGGGAAAAAAAGTGATCACAGATTAAGGCCTAAATCGCTCTAGGACGCTAAGTTTAGGAGCGACGGGCAATTATAGTTTGGCCTACAAAAAATGTATTTTCTATGGAAAAAAAAAGTGATCACAGATTAAAGCCTAAATCGCTCTAGGACGCTTAGTTTAGGAGCTAAGGGCAATTATAGTTTGGCCTACAAAAAATGTATTTTCTATGGGAAAAAAAGTGATCACAGATTAAAGCCTAAATCGCTCTTGGACGCTTAGTTTAGGAGCTACAGGCAATTATAGTTTGGCCTACAAAAAATTTATTTTCTATGGAAAAAAAAGTGAACACAGATTAAGGCTTAAACCGCTCTAGGACGCTTAGTTTAGGAGCTACGGGCAATTATAGTTTGGCCTACAAAAAATGTATTTTCTATGGAAAAAAAAAGTGATTACAGATTAAGTCCTAAATCGTTCTAGGACGCTTAGTTCAGGAGCTACGGGCAATTATAGTTTGGCCACAGATTAAGGCCTAAATCGCTCTAGGACGCTTAGTTTAGGAGCTACGGGCAATTATAGTTTGGCCTACAAAAAATTTATTTTCTATGGGAAAAAAGTGATCACAGATTAAAGCCTAAATCGCTCTAGGACGCTTAGTTTAGGAGCTACGGGCAATTATAGTTTGGCCTACAAAAAATGTATTTTCTATGGAAAAAAAAAGTGATTACAGATTAAGTCCTAAATCGTTCTAGGACGCTTAGTTCAGGAGCTACAGGCAATTATAGTTTGGCCTACAAAAAATGTATTTTCTATGGAAAAAAAAGTGATCACAGATTAAGGCCTAAATCGCTCTAGGACGCTTAGTTTAGGAGCTACGGGCAATTATAGTTTGGCCTACAAAAAATGTATTTTCTATGGAAAAAAAAAGTGATTACAGATTAAGTCCTAAATCGTTCTAGGACGCTTAGTTCAGGAGCTACGGGCAATTATAGTTTGGCCCACAAAAAATGTATTTTCTGTGGGAAAAAAAGTGATCACAGATTAAGGCCTAAATCGCTCTAGGACGCTTAGTTTAGGAGCTACGGGCAATTATAGTTTGGCCTACAAAAAATGTATTTTCTATGGAAACAAAAAGTGATCACAGATTAAAGCCTAAATCGCTCTAGGACGCTTAGTTCAGGAGCTACGGGCAATTATAGTTTGGCCTACAAAAAATGTATTTTCTATGGAAAAAAAAGTGATCACAGATTAAAGCCTAAATCGCTCTAGGACGCTTAGTTTAGGAGCTACGGGCAATTATAGTTTGGCCTACAAAAAATGTATTTTCTATGGAAAAAAAAGTGATCACAGATTAAAGCCTAAATCGCTCTAGGACGCTTAGTTTAGGAACTACGGGCAATTATAGTTTGGCCTACAAAAAATTTATTTTCTATGGAAAAAAAAGTGATCACAGGTTAAGGCCTAAATCGCTCTAGGACGCTTAGTTTAGGAGCTACGGGCAATTATAGTTTGGCCTACAAAAAATTTATTTTCTATGGAAAAAAAAGTGATCACAGATTAAGGCCTAAATCGCTCTAGGACGCTTAGTTTAGGAGCTACGGGCAATTATAGTTTGGCCTACAAAAAATGTATTTTCTATGGAAAAAAAAGTGATCACAGATTAAAGCCTAAATCGCTCTAGGACGCTTAGTTTAGGAGCTACGGGCAATTATAGTTTGGCCTACAAAAAATGTATTTTCTATGGAAAAAAAAGTGATCACAGATTAAAGCCTAAATCGCTCTAGGACGTTTAGTTTAGGAGCTACGGGCAATTATAGTTTGGCCCACAAAAAATGTATTTTCTATGGAAAAAAAAGTGATCACAGATTAAAGCCTAAATCGCTCTAGGACGCTTAGTTTAGGAGCTACGGGCAGTTATAGTTTGGCCTACAAAAAATTTATTTTCTATGGAAAAAATATAGTTTAGGAGCTACGGGCAATTATAGTTTGGCCTACAAAAAATGTATTTTCTATGGAAAAAAAAGTGATCACAGATTAAGGCCTAAATCGCTCTAGGACGCTTAGTTTAGGAGCTACGGGCAATTATAGTTTGGCCTACAAAAAATGTATTTTCTATGGAAAAAAAAGTGATCACAGATTAAAGCCTAAATCGCTCTAGGACGCTTAGTTTAGGAGCTACGGGCAGTTATAGTTTGGCCTACAAAAAATTTATTTTCTATGGAAAAAAATTGATCACAGATTAAAGCCTAAATCGCTCTAGGACGCTTAGTTTAGGAGCTACGGGCAATTATAGTTTGGCCTACAAAAAATTTATTTTCTATGGAAAAAAAAGTGATCACAGATTAAAGCCTAAATCGCTCTAGGACGCTTAGTTTAGGAGCTACGGGAAATTATAGTTTTCTATGGAAAAAAAGGTGATCACAGATTAAGGCCTAAATCGTTCTAGGACGCTTAGTTTAGGAGCTACGGGCAATTATAGTTTGGCCTACAAAAAATTTATTTTCTATGGGAAAAAAAGTGATCACAGATTAAAGCCTAAATCGCTTTAGGACGCTTAATTTAGGAGCTACGGGCAATTATAGTTTGGCCTACAAAAAATGTATTTTCTATGGGGAAAAAAGTGATCACAGATTAAAGCCTAAATCGCTCTAGGACGCTTAGTTTAGGAGCTACGGGCAATTATAGTTTGGCCTACAAAAAATGTATTTTCTATGGAAAAAAAAGTGATCACAGATTAAAGCCTAAATCGCTCTAGGACGCTTAGTTTAGGAGCTACGGGCAATTATAGTTTGGCCTACAAAAAATGTATTTTCTATGGAAAAAAAAGTGATCACAGATTAAAGCCTAAATCGCTCTAGGACGCTTAGTTTAGGAGCTACGGGCAATTATAGTTTGGCCTACAAAAAATGTATTTTCTATGGAAAAAAAGTGATCACAGATTAAAGCCTAAATCGCTCTAGGACGCTTAGTTTAGGAGCTACGGGCAATTATAGTTTGGCCTACAAAAAATGTATTTTCTATGGAAAAAAAAGTGATCACATATTAAAGCCTAAATCGCTCTAGGACGCTTAGTTTAGGAGCTACGGGCAATTATAGTTTGGCCTACAAAAAATGTATTTTCTATGGAAAAAAAAGTGATCACAGATTAAAGCCTAAATCGCTCTAGGACGCTTAGTTTAGGAGCTACGGGCAATTATAGTTTGGCCTACAAAAAATGTATTTTCTATGGAAAAAAAAGTGATCACAGATTAAAGCCTAAATCGCTCTAGGACGCTTAGTTTAGGAGCTACGGGCAATTATAGTTTGGCCTACAAAAAATGTATTTTCTATGGAAAAAAAAGTGATCACAGATTAAAGCCTAAATCGCTCTAGGACGCTTAGTTTAGGAGCTACGGGCAATTATAGTTTGGCCTACAAAAAATGTATTTTCTATGGAAAAAAAAGTGATCACAGATTAAAGCCTAAATCGCTCTAGGACGCTTAGTTTAGGAGCTACGGGCAATTATAGTTTGGCCTACAAAAAATGTATTTTCTATGGAAAAAAAAGTGATCACAGATTAAAGCCTAAATCGCTCTAGGACGCTTAGTTTAGGAGCTACGGGCAATTATAGTTTGGCCTACAAAAAATGTATTTTCTATGGAAAAAAAGTGATCACAGATTAAAGCCTAAATCGCTCTAGGACGCTTAGTTTAGGAGCTACGGGCAATTATAATTTGGCCTACAAAAAATGTATTTTCTATGGAAAAAAAAGTGATCACATATTAAAGCCTAAATCGCTCTAGGACGCTTAGTTTAGGAGCTACGGGCAATTATAGTTTGGCCTACAAAAAATGTATTTTCTATGGAAAAAAAAGCCTAAATCGCTTAGTTTAGGAGCTACGGGCAATTATAGTTTGGCCTACAAAAAATGTATTTTCTATGGAAAAAAAGTGATCACAGATTAAAGCCTAAATCGCTCTAGGACGCTTAGTTTAGGAGCTACGGGCAATTATAGTTTGGCCTACAAAAAATGTATTTTCTATGGAAAAAAAAGTGATCACAGATTAAAGCCTAAATCGCTCTAGGACGCTTAGTTTAGGAGCTAAGGGCAATTATAATTTATTTTCTATGGAAAAAAAGTGATCACAGATTAAAGCCTAAATCGCTCTAGGACGCTTAGTTTAGGAGCTACGGGCAATTATAGTTTGGCCTACAAAAAATGTATTTTCTATGGAAAAAAAAGTGATCACAGATTAAAGCCTAAATCGCTCTAGAACGCTTAGTTTAGGAGCTACGGGCAATTATAGTTTGGCCTACAAAAAATTTATTTTCTATGGAAAAAAAAGTGATCACAGATTAAGGCCTAAATCGTTCTAGGACGCTTAGTTTAGGAGCTACGGGCAATTATAGTTTGGCCCACAAAAAATGTATTTTCTATGGAAAAAAAAGTGATTACAGATTAAGGCCTAAATCGCTCTAGGACGCTTAGTTTAGGAGTTACGGGCAATTATAGTTTGGCCTACAAAAAATGTATTTTCTATGGGGAAAAAAGTGATCACAGATTAAAGCCTAAATCGCTCTAGGACGCTTAGTTTAGGGGCTACGGGCAATTATAGTTTGGCCTACAAAAAATGTATTTTCTATGGAAAAAAAAGTGATCACAGATTAAAGCCTAAATCGCTCTAGGACGCTTAGTTTAGGAGCTACGGGCAATTATAGTTTGGCCTACAAAAAATTTATTTTCTATGGAAAAAAAAAGTGATCACAGATTAAGGCCTAAATCGCTCTAGGACGCTTAGTTTAGGAGCTACGGGCAATTATAGTTTGGCCCACAAAAAATGTATTTTCTATGGAAAAAAAAGTGATCACAGATTAAGGCCTAAATCGCTCTAGGACGCTTAGTTTAGGAGCTACGGGCAATTATAGTTTGGCCTACAAAAAATGTATTTTCTATGGGGAAAAAAGTGATCACAGATTAAAGCCTAAATCGCTCTAGGACGCTTAGTTTAGGAGCTACGGGCAATTATAGTTTGGACTACAAAAAATGTATTTTCTATGGAAAAAAAAGCCTAAATCGCTTAGTTTAGGAGCTACGGGCAATTATAGTTTGGCCTACAAAAAATGTATTTTCTATGGAAAAAAAGTGATCACAGATTAAGGCCTAAATCGCTCTAGGACGCTTAGTTTAGGAGCTACGGGCAATTATAGTTTGGCCCACAAAAAATGTATTTTCTATGGAAAAAAAAGTGATCACAGATTAAGGCCTAAATCGCTCTAGGACGCTTAGTTTAGGAGCTACGGGCAATTATAGTTTGGCCTACAAAAAATGTATTTTCTATGGGGAAAAAAGTGATCACAGATTAAAGCCTTAGTTTAGGAGCTACGGGCAATTATAGTTTGGCCTACAAAAAATGTATTTTCTATGGAAAAAAAAGTGATCACAGATTAAAGCCTAAATCGCTCTAGGACGCTTAGTTTAGGAGCTACGGGCAATTATAGTTTGGCCTACAAAAAATGTATTTTCTATGGAAAAAAAAGTGATCACAGATTAAAGCCTAAATCGCTCTAGGACGCTTAGTTTAGGAGCTACGGGCAATTATAGTTTGGCCTACAAAAAAAGTATTTTCTATGGAAAAAAAAGTGATCACAGATTAAAGCCTAAATCGCTCTAGGACGCTTAGTTTAGGAGCTACGGGCAATTATAGTTTGGCCTACAAAAAATTTATTTTCTATGGAAAAAAAAGTGATCACAGATTAAGGCCTAAATCGTTCTAGGACGCTTAGTTTAGGAGCTACGGGCAATTATAGTTTGGCCCACAAAAAATGTATTTTCTATGGAAAAAAAAGTGATCACAGATTAAGGCCTAAATCGCTCTAGGACGCTTAGTTTAGGAGCTACGGGCAATTATAGTTTGGCCTACAAAAAATGTATTTTCTATGGGGAAAAAAGTGATCACAGATTAAAGCCTAAATCGCTCTAGGACGCTTAGTTTAGGGGCTACGGGCAATTATAGTTTGGCCTACAAAAAATGTATTTTCTATGGAAAAAAAAGTGATCACAGATTAAAGCCTAAATCGCTCTAGGACGCTTAGTTTAGGAGCTACGGGCAATTATAGTTTGGCCCACAAAAAATGTATTTTCTATGGAAAAAAAAGTGATCACAGATTAAAGCCTAAATCGCTCTAGGACGCTTAGTTTAGGAGCTACGGGCAATTATAGTTTGGCCTACAAAAAATGTATTTTCTATGGAAAAAAAAGTGATAACAGATTAAAGCCTAAATCGCTCTAGGACGCTTAGTTTAGGAGCTACGGGCAATTATAGTTTGGCCTACAAAAAATTTATTTTCTATGGAAAAAAAAGTGATCACAGATTAAGGCCTAAATCGTTCTAGGACGCTTAGTTTAGGAGCTACGGGCAATTATAGTTTGGCCCACAAAAAATGTATTTTCTATGGAAAAAAAAGTGATCACAGATTAAGGCCTAAATCGCTCTAGGACGCTTAGTTTAGGAGCTACGGGCAATTATAGTTTGGCCTACAAAAAATGTATTTTCTATGGGGAAAAAAGTGATCACAGATTAAAGCCTAAATCGCTCTAGGACGCTTAGTTTAGGGGCTACGGGCAATTATAGTTTGGCCTACAAAAAATGTATTTTCTATGGAAAAAAAAGTGATCACAGATTAAAGCCTAAATCGCTCTAGGACGCTTAGTTTAGGAGCTACGGGCAATTATAGTTTGGCCCACAAAAAATGTATTTTCTATGGAAAAAAAAGTAATCACAGATTAAAGCCTAAATCGCTCTAGGACGCTTAGTTTAGGAGCTACGGGCAATTATAGTTTGGCCTACAAAAAATGTATTTTCTATGAACAAAAAAGTGATCACAGATTAAGGCCTAAATCGCTCTAGGACGCTTAGTTTAGGAGCTACGGGAAATTATAGTTTGGCCTACAAAAAATGTATTTTCTATGGAAAAAAAAGTGATCACAGATTAAAGCCTAAATCGCTCTAGGACGCTTAGTTTAGGAGCTACGGGCAATTATAGTTTGGCCTACAAAAAATGTATTTTCTATGGGGAAAAACGTGATCACAGATTAAAGCCTAAATCGCTCTAGGACGCTTAGTTTAGGAGCTACGGGCAATTATAGTTTGGACTACAAAAAATGTATTTTCTATGGAAAAAAAAGCCTAAATCGCTTAGTTTAGGAGCTACGGGCAATTATAGTTTGGCCTACAAAAAATGTATTTTCTATGGAAAAAAAGTGATCACAGATTAAGGCCTAAATCGCTCTAGGACGCTTAGTTTAGGAGCTACGGGCAATTATAGTTTGGCCCACAAAAAATGTATTTTCTATGGAAAAAAAAGTGATCACAGATTAAGGCCTAAATCGCTCTAGGACGCTTAGTTTAGGAGCTACGGGCAATTATAGTTTGGCCTACAAAAAATGTATTTTCTATGGGGAAAAAAGTGATCACAGATTAAAGCCTTAGTTTAGGAGCTACGGGCAATTATAGTTTGGCCTACAAAAAATGTATTTTCTATGGAAAAAAAAGTGATCACAGATTAAAGCCTAAATCGCTCTAGGACGCTTAGTTTAGGAGCTACGGGCAATTATAGTTTGGCCTACAAAAAATGTATTTTCTATGGAAAAAAAAGTGATCACAGATTAAAGCCTAAATCGCTCTAGGACGCTTAGTTTAGGAGCTACGGGCAATTATAGTTTGGTCTACAAAAAAAGTATTTTCTATGGAAAAAAAAGTGATCACAGATTAAAGCCTAAATCGCTCTAGGACGCTTAGTTTAGGAGCTACGGGCAATTATAGTTTGGCCTACAAAAAATTTATTTTCTATGGAAAAAAAAGTGATCACAGATTAAGGCCTAAATCGTTCTAGGACGCTTAGTTTAGGAGCTACGGGCAATTATAGTTTGGCCCACAAAAAATGTATTTTCTATGGAAAAAAAAGTGATCACAGATTAAGGCCTAAATCGCTCTAGGACGCTTAGTTTAGGAGCTACGGGCAATTAAAGTTTGGCCTACAAAAAATGTATTTTCTATGGAAAAAAAAGTGATCACAGATTAAAGCCTAAATCGCTCTAGGACGCTTAGTTTAGGAGCTACGGGCAATTATAGTTTGGCCTACAAAAAATGTATTTTCTATGGAAAAAAAAGTGATCACAGATTAAGGCCTAAATCGTTCTAGGACGCTTAGTTTAGGAGCTACGGGCAATTATAGTTTGGCCCACAAAAAATGTATTTTCTATGGAAAAAAAAGTGATCACAGATTAAGGCCTAAATCGCTCTAGGACGCTTAGTTTAGGAGCTACGGGCAATTATAGTTTGGCCTACAAAAAATGTATTTTCTATGGGGAAAAAAGTGATCACAGATTAAAGCCTAAATCGCTCTAGGACGCTTAGTTTAGGAGATACGGGCAATTATAGTTTGGCCTACAAAAAATGTATTTTCTATGGAAAAAAAAGTGATCACAGATTAAGGCCTAAATCGTTCTAGGACGCTTAGTTTAGGAGCTACGGGCAATTATAGTTTGGCCTACAAAAAATGTATTTTCTATGGAAAAAAAAGTGATAACAGATTAAAGCCTAAATCGCTCTAGGACGCTTAGTTTAGGAGCTACGGGCAATTATAGTTTGGCCTACAAAAAATTTATTTTCTATGGAAAAAAAAGTGATCACAGATTAAGGCCTAAATCGTTCTAGGACGCTTAGTTTAGGAGCTACGGGCAATTATAGTTTGGCCCACAAAAAATGTATTTTCTATGGAAAAAAAAGTGATCACAGATTAAGGCCTAAATCGCTCTAGGACGCTTAGTTTAGGAGCTACGGGCAATTATAGTTTGGCCTACAAAAAATGTATTTTCTATGGGGAAAAAAGTGATCACAGATTAAAGCCTAAATCGCTCTAGGACGCTTAGTTTAGGGGCTACGGGCAATTATAGTTTGGCCTACAAAAAATGTATTTTCTATGGAAAAAAAAGTGATCACAGATTAAAGCCTAAATCGCTCTAGGACGCTTAGTTTAGGAGCTACGGGCAATTATAGTTTGGCCCACAAAAAATGTATTTTCTATGGAAAAAAAAGTAATCACAGATTAAAGCCTAAATCGCTCTAGGACGCTTAGTTTAGGAGCTACGGGCAATTATAGTTTGGCCTACAAAAAATGTATTTTCTATGAACAAAAAAGTGATCACAGATTAAGGCCTAAATCGCTCTAGGACGCTTAGTTTAGGAGCTACGGGAAATTATAGTTTGGCCTACAAAAAATGTATTTTCTATGGAAAAAAAAGTGATCACAGATTAAAGCCTAAATCGCTCTAGGACGCTTAGTTTAGGGGCTACGGGCAATTATAGTTTGGCCTACAAAAAATGTATTTTCTATGGAAAAAAAAGTGATCACAGATTAAAGCCTAAATCGCTCTAGGACGCTTAGTTTAGGAGCTACGGGCAATTATAGTTTGGCCCACAAAAAATGTATTTTCTATGGAAAAAAAAGTAATCACAGATTAAAGCCTAAATCGCTCTAGGACGCTTAGTTTAGGAGCTACGGGCAATTATAGTTTGGCCTACAAAAAATGTATTTTCTATGAACAAAAAAGTGATCACAGATTAAGGCCTAAATCGCTCTAGGACGCTTAGTTTAGGAGCTACGGGAAATTATAGTTTGGCCTACAAAAAATGTATTTTCTATGGAAAAAAAAGTGATCACAGATTAAAGCCTAAATCGCTCTAGGACGCTTAGTTTAGGAGCTACGGGCAATTATAGTTTGGCCTACAAAAAATGTATTTTCTATGGGGAAAAACGTGATCACAGATTAAAGCCTAAATCGCTCTAGGACGCTTAGTTTAGGAGCTACGGGCAATTATAGTTTGGACTACAAAAAATGTATTTTCTATGGAAAAAAAAGCCTAAATCGCTTAGTTTAGGAGCTACGGGCAATTATAGTTTGGCCTACAAAAAATGTATTTTCTATGGAAAAAAAGTGATCACAGATTAAGGCCTAAATCGCTCTAGGACGCTTAGTTTAGGAGCTACGGGCAATTATAGTTTGGCCCACAAAAAATGTATTTTCTATGGAAAAAAAAGTGATCACAGATTAAGGCCTAAATCGCTCTAGGACGCTTAGTTTAGGAGCTACGGGCAATTATAGTTTGGCCTACAAAAAATGTATTTTCTATGGGGAAAAAAGTGATCACAGATTAAAGCCTTAGTTTAGGAGCTACGGGCAATTATAGTTTGGCCTACAAAAAATGTATTTTCTATGGAAAAAAAAGTGATCACAGATTAAAGCCTAAATCGCTCTAGGACGCTTAGTTTAGGAGCTACGGGCAATTATAGTTTGGCCTACAAAAAATGTATTTTCTATGGAAAAAAAAGTGATCACAGATTAAAGCCTAAATCGCTCTAGGACGCTTAGTTTAGGAGCTACGGGCAATTATAGTTTGGTCTACAAAAAAAGTATTTTCTATGGAAAAAAAAGTGATCACAGATTAAAGCCTAAATCGCTCTAGGACGCTTAGTTTAGGAGCTACGGGCAATTATAGTTTGGCCTACAAAAAATTTATTTTCTATGGAAAAAAAAGTGATCACAGATTAAGGCCTAAATCGTTCTAGGACGCTTAGTTTAGGAGCTACGGGCAATTATAGTTTGGCCCACAAAAAATGTATTTTCTATGGAAAAAAAAGTGATCACAGATTAAGGCCTAAATCGCTCTAGGACGCTTAGTTTAGGAGCTACGGGCAATTAAAGTTTGGCCTACAAAAAATGTATTTTCTATGGAAAAAAAAGTGATCACAGATTAAAGCCTAAATCGCTCTAGGACGCTTAGTTTAGGAGCTACGGGCAATTATAGTTTGGCCTACAAAAAATGTATTTTCTATGGAAAAAAAAGTGATCACAGATTAAGGCCTAAATCGTTCTAGGACGCTTAGTTTAGGAGCTACGGGCAATTATAGTTTGGCCCACAAAAAATGTATTTTCTATGGAAAAAAAAGTGATCACAGATTAAGGCCTAAATCGCTCTAGGACGCTTAGTTTAGGAGCTACGGGCAATTATAGTTTGGCCTACAAAAAATGTATTTTCTATGGGGAAAAAAGTGATCACAGATTAAAGCCTAAATCGCTCTAGGACGCTTAGTTTAGGAGCTACGGGCAATTATAGTTTGGCCTACAAAAAATGTATTTTCTATGGAAAAAAAAGTGATCACAGATTAAGGCCTAAATCGTTCTAGGACGCTTAGTTTAGGAGCTACGGGCAATTATAGTTTGGCCTACAAAAAATGTATTTTCTATGGAAAAAAAAGTGATAACAGATTAAAGCCTAAATCGCTCTAGGACGCTTAGTTTAGGAGCTACGGGCAATTATAGTTTGGCCTACAAAAAATTTATTTTCTATGGAAAAAAAAGTGATCACAGATTAAGGCCTAAATCGTTCTAGGACGCTTAGTTTAGGAGCTACGGGCAATTATAGTTTGGCCCACAAAAAATGTATTTTCTATGGAAAAAAAAGTGATCACAGATTAAGGCCTAAATCGCTCTAGGACGCTTAGTTTAGGAGCTACGGGCAATTATAGTTTGGCCTACAAAAAATGTATTTTCTATGGGGAAAAAAGTGATCACAGATTAAAGCCTAAATCGCTCTAGGACGCTTAGTTTAGGGGCTACGGGCAATTATAGTTTGGCCTACAAAAAATGTATTTTCTATGGAAAAAAAAGTGATCACAGATTAAAGCCTAAATCGCTCTAGGACGCTTAGTTTAGGAGCTACGGGCAATTATAGTTTGGCCCACAAAAAATGTATTTTCTATGGAAAAAAAAGTAATCACAGATTAAAGCCTAAATCGCTCTAGGACGCTTAGTTTAGGAGCTACGGGCAATTATAGTTTGGCCTACAAAAAATGTATTTTCTATGAACAAAAAAGTGATCACAGATTAAGGCCTAAATCGCTCTAGGACGCTTAGTTTAGGAGCTACGGGAAATTATAGTTTGGCCTACAAAAAATGTATTTTCTATGGAAAAAAAAGTGATCACAGATTAAAGCCTAAATCGCTCTAGGACGCTTAGTTTAGGAGCTACGGGCAATTATAGTTTGGCCTACAAAAAATGTATTTTCTATGGGGAAAAAAGTGATCACAGATTAAAGCCTAAATCGCTCTAGGACGCTTAGTTTAGGAGCTACGGGCAATTATAGTTTGGACTACAAAAAATGTATTTTCTATGGAAAAAAAAGCCTAAATCGCTTAGTTTAGGAGCTACGGGCAATTATAGTTTGGCCTACAAAAAATGTATTTTCTATGGAAAAAAAGTGATCACAGATTAAGGCCTAAATCGCTCTAGGACGCTTAGTTTAGGAGCTACGGGCAATTATAGTTTGGCCCACAAAAAATGTATTTTCTATGGAAAAAAAAGTGATCACAGATTAAGGCCTAAATCGCTCTAGGACGCTTAGTTTAGGAGCTACGGGCAATTATAGTTTGGCCTACAAAAAATGTATTTTCTATGGGGAAAAAAGTGATCACAGATTAAAGCCTTAGTTTAGGAGCTACGGGCAATTATAGTTTGGCCTACAAAAAATGTATTTTCTATGGAAAAAAAAGTGATCACAGATTAAAGCCTAAATCGCTCTAGGACGCTTAGTTTAGGAGCTACGGGCAATTATAGTTTGGCCTACAAAAAATGTATTTTCTATGGAAAAAAAAGTGATCACAGATTAAAGCCTAAATCGCTCTAGGACGCTTAGTTTAGGAGCTACGGGCAATTATAGTTTGGCCTACAAAAAAAGTATTTTCTATGGAAAAAAAAGTGATCACAGATTAAGGCCTAAATCGCTCTAGGACGCTTAGTTTAGGAGCTACGGGAAATTATAGTTTGGCCTACAAAAAATGTATTTTCTATGGAAAAAAAAGTGATCACAGATTAAAGCCTAAATCGCTCTAGGACGCTTAGTTTAGGAGCTACGGGCAATTATAGTTTGGCCTACAAAAAATGTATTTTCTATGGGGAAAAAAGTGATCACAGATTAAAGCCTAAATCGCTCTAGGACGCTTAGTTTAGGAGCTACGGGCAATTATAGTTTGGACTACAAAAAATGTATTTTCTATGGAAAAAAAAGCCTAAATCGCTTAGTTTAGGAGCTACGGGCAATTATAGTTTGGCCTACAAAAAATGTATTTTCTATGGAAAAAAAGTGATCACAGATTAAGGCCTAAATCGCTCTAGGACGCTTAGTTTAGGAGCTACGGGCAATTATAGTTTGGCCCACAAAAAATGTATTTTCTATGGAAAAAAAAGTGATCACAGATTAAGGCCTAAATCGCTCTAGGACGCTTAGTTTAGGAGCTACGGGCAATTATAGTTTGGCCTACAAAAAATGTATTTTCTATGGGGAAAAAAGTGATCACAGATTAAAGCCTTAGTTTAGGAGCTACGGGCAATTATAGTTTGGCCTACAAAAAATGTATTTTCTATGGAAAAAAAAGTGATCACAGATTAAAGCCTAAATCGCTCTAGGACGCTTAGTTTAGGAGCTACGGGCAATTATAGTTTGGCCTACAAAAAATGTATTTTCTATGGAAAAAAAAGTGATCACAGATTAAAGCCTAAATCGCTCTAGGACGCTTAGTTTAGGAGCTACGGGCAATTATAGTTTGGCCTACAAAAAAAGTATTTTCTATGGAAAAAAAAGTGATCACAGATTAAAGCCTAAATCGCTCTAGGACGCTTAGTTTAGGAGCTACGGGCAATTATAGTTTGGCCTACAAAAAATTTATTTTCTATGGAAAAAAAAGTGATCACAGATTAAGGCCTAAATCGTTCTAGGACGCTTAGTTTAGGAGCTACGGGCAATTATAGTTTGGCCCACAAAAAATGTATTTTCTATGGAAAAAAAAGTGATCACAGATTAAGGCCTAAATCGCTCTAGGACGCTTAGTTTAGGAGCTACGGGCAATTATAGTTTGGCCTACAAAAAATGTATTTTCTATGGGGAAAAAAGTGATCACAGATTAAAGCCTAAATCGCTCTAGGACGCTTAGTTTAGGGGCTACGGGCAATTATAGTTTGGCCTACAAAAAATGTATTTTCTATGGAAAAAAAAGTGATCACAGATTAAAGCCTAAATCGCTCTAGGACGCTTAGTTTAGGAGCTACGGGCAATTATAGTTTGGCCCACAAAAAATGTATTTTCTATGGAAAAAAAAGTGATCACAGATTAAAGCCTAAATCGCTCTAGGACGCTTAGTTTAGGAGCTACGGGCAATTATAGTTTGGCCTACAAAAAATGTATTTTCTATGGAAAAAAAAGTGATAACAGATTAAAGCCTAAATCGCTCTAGGACGCTTAGTTTAGGAGCTACGGGCAATTATAGTTTGGCCTACAAAAAATTTATTTTCTATGGAAAAAAAAGTGATCACAGATTAAGGCCTAAATCGTTCTAGGACGCTTAGTTTAGGAGCTACGGGCAATTATAGTTTGGCCCACAAAAAATGTATTTTCTATGGAAAAAAAAGTGATCACAGATTAAGGCCTAAATCGCTCTAGGACGCTTAGTTTAGGAGCTACGGGCAATTATAGTTTGGCCTACAAAAAATGTATTTTCTATGGGGAAAAAAGTGATCACAGATTAAAGCCTAAATCGCTCTAGGACGCTTAGTTTAGGGGCTACGGGCAATTATAGTTTGGCCTACAAAAAATGTATTTTCTATGGAAAAAAAAGTGATCACAGATTAAAGCCTAAATCGCTCTAGGACGCTTAGTTTAGGAGCTACGGGCAATTATAGTTTGGCCCACAAAAAATGTATTTTCTATGGAAAAAAAAGTAATCACAGATTAAAGCCTAAATCGCTCTAGGACGCTTAGTTTAGGAGCTACGGGCAATTATAGTTTGGCCTACAAAAAATGTATTTTCTATGAACAAAAAAGTGATCACAGATTAAGGCCTAAATCGCTCTAGGACGCTTAGTTTAGGAGCTACGGGAAATTATAGTTTGGCCTACAAAAAATGTATTTTCTATGGAAAAAAAAGTGATCACAGATTAAAGCCTAAATCGCTCTAGGACGCTTAGTTTAGGAGCTACGGGCAATTATAGTTTGGCCTACAAAAAATGTATTTTCTATGGAAAAAAAAGTGATCACAGATTAAAGCCTAAATCGCTCTAGGACGCTTAGTTTAGGAGCTACGGGCAATTATAGTTTGGCCTACAAAAAATGTATTTTCTATGGAAAAAAAGTGATCACAGATTAAAGCCTAAATCGCTCTAGGACGCTTAGTTTAGGAGCTACGGGCAATTATAGTTTGGCCCACAAAAAATGTATTTTCTATGGAAAAAAAAGTGATCACAGATTAAAGCCTAAATCGCTCTAGGACGCTTAGTTTAGGAGCTACGGGCAATTATAGTTTGGCCTACAAAAAATGTATTTTCTATGAACAAAAAAGTGATCACAGATTAAGGCCTAAATCGCTCTAGGACGCTTAGTTTAGGAGCTACGGGAAATTATAGTTTGGCCCACAAAAAATGTATTTTCTATGGAAAAAAAAGTGATCAGAGATTAAAGCCTAAATCGCTCTAGGACGCTTAGTTTAGGAGCTACGGGCAATTATAGTTTGGCCTACAAAAAATGTATTTTCTATGGGGAAAAAAGTGATCACAGATTAAAGCCTAAATCGCTCTAGGACGCTTAGTTTAGGGGCTACGGGCAATTATAGTTTGGCCTACAAAAAATGTATTTTCTATGGAAAAAAAAGTGATCACAGATTAAAGCCTAAATCGCTCTAGGACGCTTAGTTTAGGAGCTACGGGCAATTATAGTTTGGCCTACAAAAAATGAATTTTCTATGGGGAAAAAAGTGATCACAGATTAAAGCCTAAATCGCTCTAGGACGCTTAGTTTAGGGGCTACGGGCAATTATAGTTTGGCCTACAAAAAATGTATTTTCTATGGAAAAAAAAGTGATCACAGATTAAAGCCTAAATCGCTCTAGGACGCTTAGTTTAGGAGCTACGGGCAATTATAGTTTGGCCCACAAAAAATGTATTTTCTATGGAAAAAAAAGTGATCACAGATTAAAGCCTAAATCGCTCTAGGACGCTTAGTTTAGGAGCTACGGGCAATTATAGTTTGGCCTACAAAAAATGTATTTTCTATGGAAAAAAAGTGATCACAGATTAAGGCCTAAATCGCTCTAGGACGCTTAGTTTAGGAGCTACGGGCAATTATAGTTTGGCCTACAAAAAATGTATTTTCTATGGAAAAAAAAGTGATAACAGATTAAAGCCTAAATCGCTCTAGGACGCTTAGTTTAGGAGCTACGGGCAATTATAGTTTGGCCTACAAAAAATGTATTTTCTATGGAAAAAAAGTGATCACAGATTAAAGCCTAAATCGCTCTAGGACGCTTAGTTTAGGAGCTACGGGCAATTATAGTTTGGCCCACAAAAAATGTATTTTCTATGGAAAAAAAAGTGATCACAGATTAAAGCCTAAATCGCTCTAGGACGCTTAGTTTAGGAGCTACGGGCAATTATAGTTTGGCCTACAAAAAATGTATTTTCTATGAACAAAAAAGTGATCACAGATTAAGGCCTAAATCGCTCTAGGACGCTTAGTTTAGGAGCTACGGGAAATTATAGTTTGGCCCACAAAAAATGTATTTTCTATGGAAAAAAAAGTGATCAGAGATTAAAGCCTAAATCGCTCTAGGACGCTTAGTTTAGGAGCTACGGGCAATTATAGTTTGGCCTACAAAAAATGTATTTTCTATGGGGAAAAAAGTGATCACAGATTAAAGCCTAAATCGCTCTAGGACGCTTAGTTTAGCCTAAATCGCTCTAGGACGCTTAGTTTAGGGGCTACGGGCAATTATAGTTTGGCCTACAAAAAATGTATTTTCTATGGAAAAAAAAGTGATCACAGATTAAAGCCTAAATCGCTCTAGGACGCTTAGTTTAGGAGCTACGGGCAATTATAGTTTGGCCCACAAAAAATGTATTTTCTATGGAAAAAAAAGTGATCACAGATTAAAGCCTAAATCGCTCTAGGACGCTTAGTTTAGGAGCTACGGGCAATTATAGTTTGGCCTACAAAAAATGTATTTTCTATGGAAAAAAAGTGATCACAGATTAAGGCCTAAATCGCTCTAGGACGCTTAGTTTAGGAGCTACGGGCAATTATAGTTTGGCCTACAAAAAATGTATTTTCTATGGAAAAAAAAGTGATAACAGATTAAAGCCTAAATCGCTCTAGGACGCTTAGTTTAGGAGCTACGGGCAATTATAGTTTGGCCTACAAAAAATTTATTTTCTATGGAAAAAAAAGTGATCACAGATTAAGGCCTAAATCGTTCTAGGACGCTTAGTTTAGGAGCTACGGGCAATTATAGTTTGGCCCACAAAAAATGTATTTTCTATGGAAAAAAAAGTGATCACAGATTAAGGCCTAAATCGCTCTAGGACGCTTAGTTTAGGAGCTACGGGCAATTATAGTTTGGCCTACAAAAAATGTATTTTCTATGGGGAAAAAAGTGATCACAGATTAAAGCCTAAATCGCTCTAGGACGCTTAGTTTAGGGGCTACGGGCAATTATAGTTTGGCCTACAAAAAATGTATTTTCTATGGAAAAAAAAGTGATCACAGATTAAAGCCTAAATCGCTCTAGGACGCTTAGTTTAGGAGCTACGGGCAATTATAGTTTGGCCCACAAAAAATGTATTTTCTATGGAAAAAAAAGTGATCACAGATTAAAGCCTAAATCGCTCTCGGACGCTTAGTTTAGGAGCTACGGGCAATTATAGTTTGGCCTACAAAAATGTATTTTCTATGGAAAAAAAAGTGATCACAGATTAAAGCCTAAATCGCTCTAGGACGCTTAGTTTAGGAGCTACGGGCAATTATAGTTTGGCCTACAAAAAATGTATTTTCTATGGAAAAAAAAGTGATCACAGATTAAAGCCTAAATCGCTCTAGGACGATTAGTTTAGGAGCTACGGGCAATTATAGTTTGGCCTACAAAAAATGTATTGATCACAGATTAAAGCCTAAATCGCTCTAGGACGCTTAGTTTAGGAGCTACGGGCAATTATAGTTTGGCCCACAAAAAATGTATTTTCTATGGAAAAAAAAGTGATCACAGATTAAAGCCTAAATCGCTCTAGGACGCTTAGTTTAGGAGCTACGGGCAATTATAGTTTGGCCTACAAAAAACGTATTTTCTATGGGGAAAAAAGTGATCACAGATTAAAGCCTAAATCGATCTAGGACGCTTAGTTTAGGGGCTACGGGCAATTATAGTTTGGCCTACAAAAAATGTATTTTCTATGGAAAAAAAAGTGATCACAGATTAAAGCCTAAATCGCTCTAGGACGCTTAGTTTAGGAGCTACGGGCAATTATAGTTTGGCCCACAAAAAATGTATTTTCTATGGAAAAAAAAGTGATCACAGATTAAAGCCTAAATCGCTCTCGGACGCTTAGTTTAGGAGCTACGGGCAATTATAGTTTGGCCTACAAAAATGTATTTTCTATGGAAAAAAAAGTGATCACAGATTAAAGCCTAAATCGCTCTAGGACGCTTAGTTTAGGAGCTACGGGCAATTATAGTTTGGCCTACAAAAAATGTATTTTCTATGGAAAAAAAAGTGATCACAGATTAAAGCCTAAATCGCTCTAGGACAATTAGTTTAGGAGCTACGGGCAATTATAGTTTGGCCTACAAAAAATGTATTGATCACAGATTAAAGCCTAAATCGCTCTAGGACGCTTAGTTTAGGAGCTACGGGCAATTATAGTTTGGCCTACAAAAAATGTATTTTCTATGGAAAAAAAGTGATCACAGATTAAAGCCTAAATCGCTCTAGGACGCTTAGTTTAGGAGCTACGGGCAATTATAGTTTGGCCCACAAAAAATGTATTTTCTATGGAAAAAAAAGTGATCACAGATTAAAGCCTAAATCGCTCTAGGACGCTTAGTTTAGGAGCTACGGGCAATTATAGTTTGGCCTACAAAAAATGTATTTTCTATGAACAAAAAAGTGATCACAGATTAAGGCCTAAATCGCTCTAGGACGCTTAGTTTAGGAGCTACGGGAAATTATAGTTTGGCCCACAAAAAATGTATTTTCTATGGAAAAAAAAGTGATCACAGATTAAAGCCTAAATCGCTCTAGGACGCTTAGTTTAGGAGCTACGGGCAATTATAGTTTGGCCTACAAAAAATGTATTTTCTATGGGGAAAAAAGTGATCACAGATTAAAGCCTAAATCGCTCTAGGACGCTTAGTTTAGGGGCTACGGGCAATTATAGTTTGGCCTACAAAAAATGTATTTTCTATGGAAAAAAAAGTGATCACAGATTAAAGCCTAAATCGCTCAAGGACGCTTAGTTTAGGAGCTACGGGCAATTATAGTTTGGCCTACAAAAAATGAATTTTCTATGGGGAAAAAAGTGATCACAGATTAAAGCCTAAATCGCTCTAGGACGCTTAGTTTAGGGGCTACGGGCAATTATAGTTTGGCCTACAAAAAATGTATTTTCTATGGAAAAAAAAGTGATCACAGATTAAAGCCTAAATCGCTCTAGGACGCTTAGTTTAGGAGCTACGGGCAATTATAGTTTGGCCCACAAAAAATGTATTTTCTATGGAAAAAAAAGTAATCACAGATTAAAGCCTAAATCGCTCTAGGACGCTTAGTTTAGGAGCTACGGGCAATTATAGTTTGGCCTACAAAAAATGTATTTTCTATGGAAAAAAAGTGATCACAGATTAAGGCCTAAATCGCTCTAGGACGCTTAGTTTAGGAGCTACGGGCAATTATAGTTTGGCCTACAAAAAATGTATTTTCTATGGAAAAAAAAGTGATAACAGATTAAAGCCTAAATCGCTCTAGGACGCTTAGTTTAGGAGCTACGGGCAATTATAGTTTGGCCTACAAAAAATTTATTTTCTATGGAAAAAAAAGTGATCACAGATTAAGGCCTAAATCGTTCTAGGACGCTTAGTTTAGGAGCTACGGGCAATTATAGTTTGGCCCACAAAAAATGTATTTTCTATGGAAAAAAAAGTGATCACAGATTAAGGCCTAAATCGCTCTAGGACGCTTAGTTTAGGAGCTACGGGCAATTATAGTTTGGCCTACAAAAAATGTATTTTCTATGGGGAAAAAAGTGATCACAGATTAAAGCCTAAATCGCTCTAGGACGCTTAGTTTAGGGGCTACGGGCAATTATAGTTTGGCCTACAAAAAATGTATTTTCTATGGAAAAAAAAGTGATCACAGATTAAAGCCTAAATCGCTCTAGGACGCTTAGTTTAGGAGCTACGGGCAATTATAGTTTGGCCCACAAAAAATGTATTTTCTATGGAAAAAAAAGTGATCACAGATTAAAGACTAAATCGCTCTCGGACGCTTAGTTTAGGAGCTACGGGCAATTATAGTTTGGCCTACAAAAATGTATTTTCTATGGAAAAAAAAGTGATCACAGATTAAAGCCTAAATCGCTCTAGGACGCTTAGTTTAGGAGCTACGGGCAATTATAGTTTGGCCTACAAAAAATGTATTTTCTATGGAAAAAAAAGTGATCACAGATTAAAGCCTAAATCGCTCTAGGACGATTAGTTTAGGAGCTACGGGCAATTATAGTTTGGCCTACAAAAAATGTATTGATCACAGATTAAAGCCTAAATCGCTCTAGGACGCTTAGTTTAGGAGCTACGGGCAATTATAGTTTGGCCCACAAAAAATGTATTTTCTATGGAAAAAAAAGTGATCACAGATTAAAGCCTAAATCGCTCTAGGACGCTTAGTTTAGGAGCTACGGGCAATTATAGTTTGGCCTACAAAAAATGCTTAGTTTAGGAGCTACGGGCAATTATAGTTTGGCCCACAAAAAATGTATTTTCTATGGAAAAAAAAGTGATCACAGATTAAAGCCTAAATCGCTCTAGGACGCTTAGTTTAGGAGCTACGGGCAATTATAGTTTGGCCTACAAAAAATGTATTTTCTATGGGGAAAAAAGTGATCACAGATTAAAGCCTAAATCGCTCTAGGACGCTTAGTTTAGGAGCTACGGGCAATTATAGTTTGGCCCACAAAAAATGTATTTTCTATGGAAAAAAAAGTGATCACAGATTAAGGCCTAAATCGCTCTAGGACGCTTAGTTTAGGAGCTACGGGCAATTATAGTTTGGCCTACAAAAAATGTATTTTCTATGGGGAAAAAAGTGATCACAGATTAAAGCCTAAATCGCTCTAGGACGCTTAGTTTAGGGGCTACGGGCAATTATAGTTTGGCCTACAAAAAATGTATTTTCTATGGAAAAAAAAGTGATCACAGATTAAAGCCTAAATCGCTCTAGGACGCTTAGTTTAGGAGCTACGGGCAATTATAGTTTGGCCTACAAAAAATGTATTTTCTATGGAAAAAAAAGTGATCACAGATTAAAGCCTAAATCGCTCTAGGACGCTTAGTTTAGGAGCTACGGGCAATTATAGTTTGGCCCACAAAAAATGTATTTTCTATGGAAAAAAAAGTGATCACAGATTAAAGCCTAAATCGCTCTCGGACGCTTAGTTTAGGAGCTACGGGCAATTATAGTTTGGCCTACAAAAATGTATTTTCTATGGAAAAAAAAGTGATCACAGATTAAAGCCTAAATCGCTCTAGGACGCTTAGTTTAGGAGCTACGGGCAATTATAGTTTGGCCTACAAAAAATGTATTTTCTATGGAAAAAAAAGTGATCACAGATTAAAGCCTAAATCGCTCTAGGACAATTAGTTTAGGAGCTACGGGCAATTATAGTTTGGCCTACAAAAAATGTATTGATCACAGATTAAAGCCTAAATCGCTCTAGGACGCTTAGTTTAGGAGCTACGGGCAATTATAGTTTGGCCTACAAAAAATGTATTTTCTATGGAAAAAAAGTGATCACAGATTAAAGCCTAAATCGCTCTAGGACGCTTAGTTTAGGAGCTACGGGCAATTATAGTTTGGCCCACAAAAAATGTATTTTCTATGGAAAAAAAAGTGATCACAGATTAAAGCCTAAATCGCTCTAGGACGCTTAGTTTAGGAGCTACGGGCAATTATAGTTTGGCCTACAAAAAATGTATTTTCTATGAACAAAAAAGTGATCACAGATTAAGGCCTAAATCGCTCTAGGACGCTTAGTTTAGGAGCTACGGGAAATTATAGTTTGGCCCACAAAAAATGTATTTTCTATGGAAAAAAAAGTGATCACAGATTAAAGCCTAAATCGCTCTAGGACGCTTAGTTTAGGAGCTACGGGCAATTATAGTTTGGCCTACAAAAAATGTATTTTCTATGGGGAAAAAAGTGATCACAGATTAAAGCCTAAATCGCTCTAGGACGCTTAGTTTAGGGGCTACGGGCAATTATAGTTTGGCCTACAAAAAATGTATTTTCTATGGAAAAAAAAGTGATCACAGATTAAAGCCTAAATCGCTCTAGGACGCTTAGTTTAGGAGCTACGGGCAATTATAGTTTGGCCTACAAAAAATGAATTTTCTATGGGGAAAAAAGTGATCACAGATTAAAGCCTAAATCGCTCTAGGACGCTTAGTTTAGGGGCTACGGGCAATTATAGTTTGGCCTACAAAAAATGTATTTTCTATGGAAAAAAAAGTGATCACAGATTAAAGCCTAAATCGCTCTAGGACGCTTAGTTTAGGAGCTACGGGCAATTATAGTTTGGCCCACAAAAAATGTATTTTCTATGGAAAAAAAAGTGATCACAGATTAAAGCCTAAATCGCTCTAGGACGCTTAGTTTAGGAGCTACGGGCAATTATAGTTTGGCCTACAAAAAATGTATTTTCTATGGAAAAAAAGTGATCACAGATTAAGGCCTAAATCGCTCTAGGACGCTTAGTTTAGGAGCTACGGGCAATTATAGTTTGGCCTACAAAAAATGTATTTTCTATGGAAAAAAAAAGTGATAACAGATTAAAGCCTAAATCGCTCTAGGACGCTTAGTTTAGGAGCTACGGGCAATTATAGTTTGGCCTACAAAAAATTTATTTTCTATGGAAAAAAAAGTGATCACAGATTAAGGCCTAAATCGTTCTAGGACGCTTAGTTTAGGAGCTACGGGCAATTATAGTTTGGCCCACAAAAAATGTATTTTCTATGGAAAAAAAAGTGATCACAGATTAAGGCCTAAATCGCTCTAGGACGCTTAGTTTAGGAGCTACGGGCAATTATAGTTTGGCCTACAAAAAATGTATTTTCTATGGGGAAAAAAGTGATCACAGATTAAAGCCTAAATCGCTCTAGGACGCTTAGTTTAGGGGCTACGGGCAATTATAGTTTGGCCTACAAAAAATGTATTTTCTATGGAAAAAAAAGTGATCACAGATTAAAGCCTAAATCGCTCTAGGACGCTTAGTTTAGGAGCTACGGGCAATTATAGTTTGGCCCACAAAAAATGTATTTTCTATGGAAAAAAAAGTGATCACAGATTAAAGACTAAATCGCTCTCGGACGCTTAGTTTAGGAGCTACGGGCAATTATAGTTTGGCCTACAAAAATGTATTTTCTATGGAAAAAAAAGTGATCACAGATTAAAGCCTAAATCGCTCTAGGACGCTTAGTTTAGGAGCTACGGGCAATTATAGTTTGGCCTACAAAAAATGTATTTTCTATGGAAAAAAAAGTGATCACAGATTAAAGCCTAAATCGCTCTAGGACGATTAGTTTAGGAGCTACGGGCAATTATAGTTTGGCCTACAAAAAATGTATTGATCACAGATTAAAGCCTAAATCGCTCTAGGACGCTTAGTTTAGGAGCTACGGGCAATTATAGTTTGGCCCACAAAAAATGTATTTTCTATGGAAAAAAAAGTGATCACAGATTAAAGCCTAAATCGCTCTAGGACGCTTAGTTTAGGAGCTACGGGCAATTATAGTTTGGCCTACAAAAAATGCTTAGTTTAGGAGCTACGGGCAATTATAGTTTGGCCCACAAAAAATGTATTTTCTATGGAAAAAAAGTGATCACAGATTAAAGCCTAAATCGCTCTAGGACGCTTAGTTTAGGAGCTACGGGCAATTATAGTTTGGCCTACAAAAAATGTATTTTCTATGGGGAAAAAAGTGATCACAGATTAAAGCCTAAATCGCTCTAGGACGCTTAGTTTAGGAGCTACGGGCAATTATAGTTTGGCCCACAAAAAATGTATTTTCTATGGAAAAAAAAGTGATCACAGATTAAGGCCTAAATCGCTCTAGGACGCTTAGTTTAGGAGCTACGGGCAATTATAGTTTGGCCTACAAAAAATGTATTTTGTATGGGGAAAAAAGTGATCACAGATTAAAGCCTAAATCGCTCTAGGACGCTTAGTTTAGGGGCTACGGGCAATTATAGTTTGGCCTACAAAAAATGTATTTTCTATGGAAAAAAAAGTGATCACAGATTAAAGCCTAAATCGCTCTAGGACGCTTAGTTTAGGAGCTACGGGCAATTATAGTTTGGCCCACAAAAAATGTATTTTCTATGGAAAAAAAAGTGATCACAGATTAAAGCCTAAATCGCTCTCGGACGCTTAGTTTAGGAGCTACGGGCAATTATAGTTTGGCCTACAAAAATGTATTTTCTATGGAAAAAAAAGTGATCACAGATTAAAGCCTAAATCGCTCTAGGACGCTTAGTTTAGGAGCTACGGGCAATTATAGTTTGGCCTACAAAAAATGTATTTTCTATGGAAAAAAAAGTGATCACAGATTAAAGCCTAAATCGCTCTAGGACGCTTAGTTTAGGAGCTACGGGCAATTATAGTTTGGCCTACAAAAAATGTATTGATCACAGATTAAAGCCTAAATCGCTCTAGGACGCTTAGTTTAGGAGCTACGGGCAATTATAGTTTGGCCCACAAAAAATGTACTTTCTATGGAAAAAAAAGTGATCACAGATTAAAGCCTAAATCGCTCTAGGACGCTTAGTTTAGGAGCTACGGGCAATTATAGTTTGGCCTACAAAAAATGAATTTTCTATGGGGAAAAAAGTGATCACAGATTAAAGCCTAAATCGCTCTAGGACGCTTAGTTTAGGGGCTACGGGCAATTATAGTTTGGCCTACAAAAAATGTATTTTCTATGGAAAAAAAAGTGATCACAGATTAAAGCATAAATCGCTGTAGGACGCTTAGTTTAGGAGCTACGGGCAATTATAGTTTGGCCTACAAAAAATGTATTTTCTATGGGGAAAAAAGTGATCACAGATTAAAGCCTAAATCGCTCTAGGACGCTTAGTTTAGGGGCTACGGGCAATTATAGTTTGGCCTACAAAAAATGTATTTTCTATGGAAAAAAAAGTGATCACAGATTAAAGCCTAAATCGCTCTCGGACGCTTAGTTTAGGAGCTACGGGCAATTATAGTTTGGCCTACAAAAATGTATTTTCTATGGAAAAAAAAGTGATCACAGATTAAAGCCTAAATCGCTCTAGGACGCTTAGTTTAGGAGCTACGGGCAATTATAGTTTGGCCTACAAAAAATGTATTTTCTATGGAAAAAAAAGTGATCACAGATTAAAGCCTAAATCGCTCTAGGACGATTAGTTTAGGAGCTACGGGCAATTATAGTTTGGCCTACAAAAAATGTATTGATCACAGATTAAAGCCTAAATCGCTCTAGGACTCTTAGTTTAGGAGCTACGGGCAATTATAGTTTGGCCTACAAAAAATGTATTTTCTATGGAAAAAAAATTGATCACAGATTAAAGCCTAAATCGCTCTAGGACGCTTAGTTTAGGAGCTACGGGCAATTATAGTTTGGCCTACAAAAAATGTATTTTCTATGGAAAAAAAAGTGATCACAGATTAAAGCCTAGGACGCTTAGTTTAGGAGCTACGGGCAATTATAGTTTGGCCTACAAAAAATGTATTTTCTATGGAAAAAAAAGTGATCACAGATTAAAGCCTAAATCGCTCTAGGACGCTTAGTTTAGGAGCTACGGGCAATTATAGTTTGGCCTACAAAAAATGTATTTTCTATGGAAAAAAAGTGATCACAGATTAAGGCCTAAATCGTTCTAGGACGCTTAGTTTAGGAGCTACGGGCAATTATAGTTTGGCCTACAAAAAATGTATTTTCTATGGAAATAAAAGTGATCACAGATTAAAGCCTAAATCGCTCTAGGACGCTTAGTTTAGGAGCTACGGGCAATTATAGTTTGGCCTACAAAAAATGTATTTTCTATGGAAAAAAAGTGATCACAGATTAAAGCCTAAATCGCTCTAGGACGCTTAGTTTAGGAGCTACGGGCAATTATAGTTTGGCCTACAAAAAATGTATTTTCTATGGAAAAAAAAGTGATCACAGATTAAAGCCTAAATCGCTCTAGGACGCTTAGTTTAGGAGCTACGGGCAATTATAGTTTGGCCTACAAAAATGTATTTTCTATGGAAAAAAAAGTGATCACAGATTAAAGCCTAAATCGCTCTAGGACGCTTAGTTTAGGAGCTACGGGCAATTATAGTTTGGCCTACAAAAAATGTATTTTCTATGGAAAAAAAAGTGATCACAGATTAAAGCCTAAATCGCTCTAGGACGCTTAGTTTAGGAGCTACGGGCAATTATAGTTTGGCCTACAAAAATGTATTTTCTATGGAAAAAAAAGTGATCACAGATTAAAGCCTAAATCGCTCTAGGACGCTTAGTTTAGGAGCTACGGGCAATTATAGTTTGGCCTACAAAAAATGTATTTTCTATGGAAAAAAAAGTGATCACAGATTAAAGCCTAAATCGCTCTAGGACGCTTAGTTTAGGAGCTACGGGCAATTATAGTTTGGCCTACAAAAATGTATTTTCTATGGAAAAAAAAGTGATCACAGATTAAAGCCTAAATCGCTCTAGGACGCTTAGTTTAGGAGCTACGGGCAATTATAGTTTGGCCTACAAAAAATGTATTTTCTATGGAAAAAAAAGTGATCACAGATTAAAGCCTAAATCGCTCTAGGACGATTAGTTTAGGAGCTACGGGCAATTATAGTTTGGCCTACAAAAATGTATTTTCTATGGAAAAAAAAGTGATCACAGATTAAAGCCTAAATCGCTCTAGGACGCTTAGTTTAGGAGCTACGGGCAATTATAGTTTGGCCTACAAAAAATGTATTTTCTATGGGGAAAAAAGTGATCACAGATTAAAGCCTAAATCGCTCTAGGACGCTTAGTTTAGGAGCTACGGGCAATTATAGTTTGGACTACAAAAAATGTATTTTCTATGGAAAAAAAATTGATCACAGATTAAAGCCTAAATCGCTCTAGGACGCTTAGTTTAGGAGCTACGGGCAATTATAGTTTGGACTACAAAAAATTTATTTTCTATGGAAAAAAAAAGTGATCACAGATTAAAGCCTAAATCGCTCTAGGACGCTTAGTTTAGGAGCTACGGGCAATTATAGTTTGGCCTACAAAAAATGTATTTTCTATGGGGAAAAAAGTGATCACAGATTAAAGCTTAAATCGCTCTAGGACGCTTAGTTTAGGAGCTACGGGCAATTATAGTTTGGCCTACAAAAAATGTATTTTCTATGGAAAAAAAAGTGATCACAGATTAAAGCCTAAATCGCTCTAGGACGCTTAGTTTAGGAGCTACGGGCAATTATAGTTTGGCCTACAAAAAATGTATTTTCTATGGAAAAAAAGTGATCACAGATTAAGGCCTAAATCGTTCTAGGACGCTTAGTTTAGGAGCTACGGGCAATTATAGTTTGGCCTACAAAAAATGTATTTTCTATGGGGAAAAAAGTGATCACAGATTAAAGCCTAAATCGCTCTAGGACGCTTAGTTTAGGATCTACGGGCAATTATAGTTTGGCCTACAAAAAATGTATTTTCTATGGAAAAAAAGTGATCACAGATTAAAGCCTAAATCGCTCTAGGACGCTTAGTTTAGGAGCTACGGGCAATTATAGTTTGGCCTACAAAAAATGTATTTTCTATGGAAAAAAAGTGATCACAGATTAAAGCCTAAATCGCTCTAGGACGCTTAGTTTAGGAGCTACGGGCAATTATAATTTGGCCTACAAAAAATGTATTTTCTATGGAAAAAAAAGTGATCACAGATTAAAGCCTAAATCGCTCTCGGACGCTTAGTTTAGGAGCTACGGGCAATTATAGTTTGGCCTACAAAAAATGTATTTTCTATGGAAAAAAAATGTGATCACAGATTAAGGCCTAAATCGTTCTAGGACGCTTAGTTTAGGAGATACGGGCAATTATAGTTTGGCCTACAAAAAATGTATTGATCACAGATTAAAGCCTAAATCGCTCTAGGACGCTTAGTTTAGGAGCTACGGGCAATTATAGTTTGGCCTACAAAAAATGTATTTTCTATGGAAAAAAAATTGATCACAGATTAAAGCCTAAATCGCTCTAGGACGCTTAGTTTAGGAGCTACGGGCAATTATAGTTTGGCCTACAAAAAATTTATTTTCTATGGAAAAAAAAGTGATCACAGATTAAGGCCTAAATCGCTCTAGGACGCTTAGTTTAGGAGCTACGGGCAATTATAGTTTGGCCTACAAAAAATGTATTTTCTATGGAAAAAAAGTGATAACAGATTAAAGCCTAAATCGCTCTAGGACACTTAGTTTAGGAGCTACGGGCAATTATAGTTTGGCCTACAAAAAATGTATTTTCTATGGAAAAAAAAGTGATCACAGATTAAAGCCTAAATCGCTCTAGGACGCTTAGTTTAGGAGCTACGGGCAATTATAGTTTGGCCTACAAAAAATGTATTTTCTATGGAAAAAAAGTGATAACAGATTAAAGCCTAAATCGCTCTAGGACACTTAGTTTAGGAGCTACGGGCAATTATAGTTTGGCCTACAAAAAATGTATTTTCTATGGAAAAAAAAGTGATCACAGATTAAAGCCTAAATCGCTCTAGGACGCTTAGTTTAGGAGCTACGGGCAATTATAATTTGGACTACAAAAAATGTATTTTCTATGGAAAAAAAAGTGATCACAGATTAAAGCCTAAATCGCTCTAGGACGCTTAGTTTAGGAGCTACGGGCAATTATAGTTTGGCCCACAAAAAATGTATTTTCTATGGAAAAAAAAGTGATCACAGATTAAGGCCTAAATCGCTCTAGGACGCTTAGTTTAGGAGCTACGGGCAATTATAGTTTGGCCTACAAAAAATGTATTTTCTATGGAAAAAAAAGTGATCACAGATTAAGGCCTAAATCGCTCTAGGACGCTTAGTTTAGGAGCTACGGGCAATTATAGTTTGGCCTACAAAAAATGTATTTTCTATGGAAAAAAAAGTGATCACAGATTAAAGCCTAAATCGCTCTAGGACGCTTAGTTTAGGAGCTACGGGCAGTTATAGTTTGGCCTACAAAAAATGTATTTTCTATGGAAAAAAAATTGATCACAGATTAAAGCCTAAATCGCTCTAGGACGCTTAGTTTAGGAGCTACGGGCAATTATAGTTTGGTCCACAAAAAATGTATTTTCTATGGAAAAAAAGTGATCACAGATTAAGGCCTAAATCGCTCTAGGACGCTTAGTTTAGGAGCTACGGGCAATTATAGTTTGGCCTACAAAAAATGTATTTTCTATGGAAAAAAAAGTGATAACAGATTAAAGCCTAAATCGCTCTAGGACGCTTAGTTTAGGAGCTACGGGCAATTATAGTTTGGCCTACAAAAAATTTATTTTCTATGGAAAAAAAAGTGATCACAGATAAAAGCCTAAATCGCTCTAGCACGCTTAGTTTAGGAGCTACGGGCAATTATAGTTTGGCCCACAAAAAATTTATTTTCTATGGAAAAAAAAGTGATCACAGATTAAGGCCTAAATCGCTCTAGGACGCTTAGTTTAGGAGCTACGGGCAATTATAGTTTGGCCTACAAAAAATGTATTTTCTAAAAAAGTGATCACAGATTAAAGCCTAAATCGCTCTAGGACGCTTAATTTAGGATCTACGGGCAATTATAGTTTGGCCCACAAAAAATTTATTTTCTATGGAAAAAAAAGTGATCACAGATTAAAGCCTAAATCGCTCTAGGACGCTTAATTTAGGAGCTACGGGCAATTATAGTTTGGCCCACAAAAAATGTATTTTCTATGGAAAAAAAAGTGATCACAGATTAAAGCCTAAATCGCTCTAGGACGCTTAGTTTAGGAGCTACGGGCAATTATAGTTTGGCCTACAAAAAATTTATTTTCTATGGGAAAAAAAGTGATCACAGATTAAAGCCTAAATCGCTCTAGCACGCTTAGTTTAGGAGCTACGGGCAATTATAGTTTGGCCCACAAAAAATTTATTTTCTATGGAAAAAAAAGTGATCACAGATTAAAGCCTAAATCGCTCTACGACGCTTAGTTTAGGAGCTACGGGCAATTATAGTTTGGCCTACAAAAAATGTATTTTCTATGGAAAAAAAATGTGATCACAGATTAAGGCCTAAATCGTTCTAGGACGCTTAGTTTAGGAGATACGGGCAATTATAGTTTGGCCTACAAAAAATGTATTGATCACAGATTAAAGCCTAAATCGCTCTAGGACGCTTAGTTTAGGAGCTACGGGCAATTATAGTTTGGCCTACAAAAAATGTATTTTCTATGGAAAAAAAATTGATCACAGATTAAAGCCTAAATCGCTCTAGGACGCTTAGTTTAGGAGCTACGGGCAATTATAGTTTGGCCTACAAAAAATTTATTTTCTATGGAAAAAAAGTGATCACAGATTAAGGCCTAAATCGCTCTAGGACGCTTAATTTAGGAGCTACGGGCAATTATAGTTTGGCCCACAAAAAATGTATTTTCTATGGAAAAAAAAGTGATCACAGATTAAAGCCTAAATCGCTCTAGGACGCTTAGTTTAGGAGCTACGGGCAATTATAGTTTGGCCTACAAAAAATTTATTTTCTATGGGAAAAAAAGTGATCACAGATTAAAGCCTAAATCGCTCTAGGACGCTTAGTTTAGGAGCTACGGGCAATTATAATTTGGCCTACAAAAAATGTATTTTCTATGGAAAAAAAAGTGATCACAGATTAAAGCCTAAATCGCTCTCGGACGCTTAGTTTAGGAGCTACGGGCAATTATAGTTTGGCCTACAAAAAATGTATTTTCTATGGAAAAAAAATGTGATCACAGATTAAGGCCTAAATCGTTCTAGGACGCTTAGTTTAGGAGATACGGGCAATTATAGTTTGGCCTACAAAAAATGTATTGATCACAGATTAAAGCCTAAATCGCTCTAGGACGCTTAGTTTAGGAGCTACGGGCAATTATAGTTTGGCCTACAAAAAATGTATTTTCTATGGAAAAAAAATTGATCACAGATTAAAGCCTAAATCGCTCTAGGACGCTTAGTTTAGGAGCTACGGGCAATTATAGTTTGGCCTACAAAAAATTTATTTTCTATGGAAAAAAAAGTGATCACAGATTAAGGCCTAAATCGCTCTAGGACGCTTAGTTTAGGAGCTACGGGCAATTATAGTTTGGCCTACAAAAAATGTATTTTCTATGGAAAAAAAGTGATAACAGATTAAAGCCTAAATCGCTCTAGGACACTTAGTTTAGGAGCTACGGGCAATTATAGTTTGGCCTACAAAAAATGTATTTTCTATGGAAAAAAAAGTGATCACAGATTAAAGCCTAAATCGCTCTAGGACGCTTAGTTTAGGAGCTACGGGCAATTATAGTTTGGCCTACAAAAAATGTATTTTCTATGGAAAAAAAGTGATAACAGATTAAAGCCTAAATCGCTCTAGGACACTTAGTTTAGGAGCTACGGGCAATTATAGTTTGGCCTACAAAAAATGTATTTTCTATGGAAAAAAAAGTGATCACAGATTAAAGCCTAAATCGCTCTAGGACGCTTAGTTTAGGAGCTACGGGCAATTATAATTTGGACTACAAAAAATGTATTTTCTATGGAAAAAAAAGTGATCACAGATTAAAGCCTAAATCGCTCTAGGACGCTTAGTTTAGGAGCTACGGGCAATTATAGTTTGGCCCACAAAAAATGTATTTTCTATGGAAAAAAAAGTGATCACAGATTAAGGCCTAAATCGCTCTAGGACGCTTAGTTTAGGAGCTACGGGCAATTATAGTTTGGCCTACAAAAAATGTATTTTCTATGGAAAAAAAAGTGATCACAGATTAAGGCCTAAATCGCTCTAGGACGCTTAGTTTAGGAGCTACGGGCAATTATAGTTTGGCCTACAAAAAATGTATTTTCTATGAAAAAAAAAGTGATCACAGATTAAAGCCTAAATCGCTCTAGGACGCTTAGTTTAGGAGCTACGGGCAGTTATAGTTTGGCCTACAAAAAATGTATTTTCTATGGAAAAAAAATTGATCACAGATTAAAGCCTAAATCGCTCTAGGACGCTTAGTTTAGGAGCTACGGGCAATTATAGTTTGGTCCACAAAAAATGTATTTTCTATGGAAAAAAAGTGATCACAGATTAAGGCCTAAATCGCTCTAGGACGCTTAGTTTAGGAGCTACGGGCAATTATAGTTTGGCCTACAAAAAATGTATTTACTATGGAAAAAAAAGTGATAACAGATTAAAGCCTAAATCGCTCTAGGACGCTTAGTTTAGGAGCTACGGGCAATTATAGTTTGGCCTACAAAAAATTTATTTTCTATGGAAAAAAAAGTGATCACAGATAAAAGCCTAAATCGCTCTAGCACGCTTAGTTTAGGAGCTACGGGCAATTATAGTTTGGCCCACAAAAAATTTATTTTCTATGGAAAAAAAAGTGATCACAGATTAAGGCCTAAATCGCTCTAGGACGCTTAGTTTAGGAGCTACGGGCAATTATAGTTTGGCCTACAAAAAATGTATTTTCTAAAAAAGTGATCACAGATTAAAGCCTAAATCGCTCTAGGACGCTTAATTTAGGATCTACGGGCAATTATAGTTTGGCCCACAAAAAATTTATTTTCTATGGAAAAAAAAGTGATCACAGATTAAAGCCTAAATCGCTCTAGGACGCTTAATTTAGGAGCTACGGGCAATTATAGTTTGGCCCACAAAAAATGTATTTTCTATGGAAAAAAAAGTGATCACAGATTAAAGCCTAAATCGCTCTAGGACGCTTAGTTTAGGAGCTACGGGCAATTATAGTTTGGCCTACAAAAAATTTATTTTCTATGGGAAAAAAAGTGATCACAGATTAAAGCCTAAATCGCTCTAGGACGCTTAGTTTAGGAGCTACGGGCAATTATAGTTTGGCCTACAAAAAATTTATTTTCTATGGAAAAAAAAGTGATCACAGATTAAGGCCTAAATCGTTCTAGGACGCTTAGTTTAGGAGCTACGGGCAATTATAGTTTGGCCCAAAAAAAATGTATTTTCTATGGAAAAAAAAGTGATCACAGATTAAGGCCTAAATCGCTCTAGGACGCTTAGTTTAGGAGCTACGGGCAATTATAGTTTGGCCTACAAAAAATGTATTTTCTATGGAAAAAAAAGTGATCACAGATTAAAGCCTAAATCGCTCTAGCACGCTTAGTTTAGGAGCTACGGGCAATTATAGTTTGGCCCACAAAAAATTTATTTTCTATGGAAAAAAAAGTGATCACAGATTAAGGCCTAAATCGCTCTACGACGCTTAGTTTAGGAGCTACGGGCAATTATAGTTTGGCCTACAAAAAATGTATTTTCTATGGAAAAAAAAGTGATAACAGATTAAAGCCTAAATCGCTCTAGGACGCTTAGTTTAGGAGCTACGGGCAATTATAGTTTGGCCTACAAAAAATTTATTTTCTATGGAAAAAAAAGTGATCACAGATTAAGGCCTAAATCGTTCTAGGACGCTTAGTTTAGGAGCTACGGGCAATTATAGTTTGGCCCAAAAAAAATGTATTTTCTATGGAAAAAAAAGTGATCACAGATTAAGGCCTAAATCGCTCTAGGACGCTTAGTTTAGGAGCTACGGGCAATTATAGTTTGGCCTACAAAAAATGTATTTTCTATGGGGAAAAAAGTGATCACAGATTAAAGCCTAAATCGCTCTAGGACGCTTAGTTTAGGGGCTACGGGCAATTATAGTTTGGCCTACAAAAAATGTATTTTCTATGGAAAAAAAAGTGATCACAGATTAAAGCCTAAATCGCTCTAGGACGCTTAGTTTAGGAGCTACGGGCAATTATAGTTTGGCCCACAAAAAATGTATTTTCTATGGAAAAAAAAGTAATCACAGATTAAAGCCTAAATCGCTCTAGGACGCTTAGTTTAGGAACTACGGGCAATTATAGTTTGGCCTACAAAAAATGTATTTTCTATGAACAAAAAAGTGATCACAGATTAAGGCCTAAATCGCTCTAGGACGCTTAGTTTAGGAGCTACGGGAAATTATAGTTTGGCCTACAAAAAATGTATTTTCTATGGAAAAAAAAGTGATCACAGATTAAAGCCTAAATCGCTCTAGGACGCTTAGTTTAGGAGCTACGGGCAATTATAGTTTGGCCTACAAAAAATGTATTTTCTATGGAAAAAAAAGTGATCACAGATTAAAGCCTAAATCGCTCTAGGACGCTTAGTTTAGGAGCTACGGGCAATTATAGTTTGGCCTACAAAAAATGTATTTTCTATGGAAAAAAAGTGATCACAGATTAAAGCCTAAATCGCTCTAGGACGCTTAGTTTAGGAGCTACGGGCAATTATAGTTTGGCCCACAAAAAATGTATTTTCTATGGAAAAAAAAGTGATCACAGATTAAAGCCTAAATCGCTCTAGGACGCTTAGTTTAGGAGCTACGGGCAATTATAGTTTGGCCTACAAAAAATGTATTTTCTATGAACAAAAAAGTGATCACAGATTAAGGCCTAAATCGCTCTAGGACGCTTAGTTTAGGAGCTACGGGAAATTATAGTTTGGCCCACAAAAAATGTATTTTCTATGGAAAAAAAAGTGATCACAGATTAAAGCCTAAATCGCTCTAGGACGCTTAGTTTAGGAGCTACGGGCAATTATAGTTTGGCCTACAAAAAATGTATTTTCTATGGGGAAAAAAGTGATCACAGATTAAAGCCTAAATCGCTCTAGGACGCTTAGTTTAGGGGCTACGGGCAATTATAGTTTGGCCTACAAAAAATGTATTTTCTATGGAAAAAAAAAGTGATCACAGATTAAAGCCTAAATCGCTCTAGGACGCTTAGTTTAGGAGCTACGGGCAATTATAGTTTGGCCTACAAAAAATGTATTTTCTATGAACAAAAAAGTGATCACAGATTAAGGCCTAAATCGCTCTAGGACGCTTAGTTTTGGCCTACAAAAAATGTATTTTCTATGAACAAAAAAGTGATCACAGATTAAGGCCTAAATCGCTCTAGGACGCTTAGTTTAGGAGCTACGGGAAATTATAGTTTGGCCTACAAAAAATGTATTTTCTATGGAAAAAAAAGTGATCACAGATTAAAGCCTAAATCGCTCTAGGACGCTTAGTTTAGGAGCTACGGGCAATTATAGTTTGGCCTACAAAAAATGTATTTTCTATGGAAAAAAAAGTGATCACAGATTAAAGCCTAAATCGCTCTAGGACGCTTAGTTTAGGAGCTACGGGCAATTATAGTTTGGCCTACAAAAAATGTATTTTCTATGGAAAAAAAGTGATCACAGATTAAAGCCTAAATCGCTCTAGGACGCTTAGTTTAGGAGCTACGGGCAATTATAGTTTGGCCCACAAAAAATGTATTTTCTATGGAAAAAAAAGTGATCACAGATTAAAGCCTAAATCGCTCTAGGACGCTTAGTTTAGGAGCTACGGGCAATTATAGTTTGGCCTACAAAAAATGTATTTTCTATGAACAAAAAAGTGATCACAGATTAAGGCCTAAATCGCTCTAGGACGCTTAGTTTAGGAGCTACGGGAAATTATAGTTTGGCCCACAAAAAATGTATTTTCTATGGAAAAAAAAGTGATCACAGATTAAAGCCTAAATCGCTCTAGGACGCTTAGTTTAGGAGCTACGGGCAATTATAGTTTGGCCTACAAAAAATGTATTTTCTATGGGGAAAAAAGTGATCACAGATTAAAGCCTAAATCGCTATAGGACGCTTAGTTTAGGGGCTACGGGCAATTATAGTTTGGCCTACAAAAAATGTATTTTCTATGGAAAAAAAAGTGATCACAGATTAAAGCCTAAATCGCTCTAGGACGCTTAGTTTAGGAGCTACGGGCAATTATAGTTTGGCCTACAAAAAATGAATTTTCTATGGGGAAAAAAGTGATCACAGATTAAAGCCTAAATCGCTCTAGGACGCTTAGTTTAGGGGCTACGGGCAATTATAGTTTGGCCTACAAAAAATGTATTTTCTATGGAAAAAAAAGTGATCAGAGATTAAAGCCTAAATCGCTCTAGGACGCTTAGTTTAGGAGCTACGGGCAATTATAGTTTGGCCCACAAAAAATGTATTTTCTATGGAAAAAAAAGTGATCACAGATTAAAGCCTAAATCGCTCTAGGACGCTTAGTTTAGGAGCTACGGGCAATTATAGTTTGGCCTACAAAAAATGTATTTTCTATGGAAAAAAAGTGATCACAGATTAAGGCCTAAATCGCTCTAGGACGCTTAGTTTAGGAGCTACGGGCAATTATAGTTTGGCCTACAAAAAATGTATTTTCTATGGAAAAAAAAGTGATAACAGATTAAAGCCTAAATCGCTCTAGGACGCTTAGTTTAGGAGCTACGGGCAATTATAGTTTGGCCTACAAAAAATTTATTTTCTATGGAAAAAAAAGTGATCACAGATTAAGGCCTAAATCGTTCTAGGACGCTTAGTTTAGGAGCTACGGGCAATTATAGTTTGGCCCACAAAAAATGTATTTTCTATGGAAAAAAAAGTGATCACAGATTAAAGCCTAAATCGCTCTAGGACGCTTAGTTTAGGAGCTACGGGCAATTATAGTTTGGCCTACAAAAAATGTATTTTCTATGGAAAAAAAGTGATCACAGATTAAGGCCTAAATCGCTCTAGGACGCTTAGTTTAGGAGCTACGGGCAATTATAGTTTGGCCTACAAAAAATGTATTTTCTATGGAAAAAAAAGTGATAACAGATTAAAGCCTAAATCGCTCTAGGACGCTTAGTTTAGGAGCTACGGGCAATTATAGTTTGGCCTACAAAAAATTTATTTTCTATGGAAAAAAAAGTGATCACAGATTAAGGCCTAAATCGTTCTAGGACGCTTAGTTTAGGAGCTACGGGCAATTATAGTTTGGCCCACAAAAAATGTATTTTCTATGGAAAAAAAAGTGATCACAGATTAAGGCCTAAATCGCTCTAGGACGCTTAGTTTAGGAGCTACGGGCAATTATAGTTTGGCCTACAAAAAATGTATTTTCTATGGGGAAAAAAGTGATCACAGATTAAAGCCTAAATCGCTCTAGGACGCTTAGTTTAGGGGCTACGGGCAATTATAGTTTGGCCTACAAAAAATGTATTTTCTATGGAAAAAAAAGTGATCACAGATTAAAGCCTAAATCGCTCTAGTTTAGGAGCTACGGGCAATTATAGTTTGGCCTACAAAAATGTATTTTCTATGGAAAAAAAAGTGATCACAGATTAAAGCCTAAATCGCTCTAGGACGCTTAGTTTAGGAGCTACGGGCAATTATAGTTTGGCCTACAAAAAATGTATTTTCTATGGAAAAAAAAGTGATCACAGATTAAAGCCTAAATCGCCCTAGGACGCTTAGTTTAGGAGCTACGGGCAATTATAGTTTGGCCTACAAAAAATGTATTTTCTATGGAAAAAAAAGTGATCACAGATTAAAGCCTAAATCGCTCTCGGACGCTTAGTTTAGGAGCTACGGTCAATTATAGTTTGGCCTACAAAAATGTATTTTCTATGGAAAAAAAAGTGATCACAGATTAAAGCCTAAATCGCTCTAGGACGCTTAGTTTAGGAGCTACGGGCAATTATAGTTTGGCCTACAAAAAATGTATTTTCTATGGAAAAAAAAGTGATCACAGATTAAAGCCTAAATCGCTCTAGGACGATTAGTTTAGGAGCTACGGGCAATTATAGTTTGGCCTACAAAAAATGTATTGATCACAGACTAAAGCCTAAATCGCTCTAGGACTCTTAGTTTAGGAGCTACGGGCAATTATAGTTTGGCCTACAAAAAATGTATTATCTATGGAAAAAAAATTGATCACAGATTAAAGCCTAAATCGCTCTAGGACGCTTAGTTTAGGAGCTACGGGCAATTATAGTTTGGCCTACAAAAAATGTATTTTCTATGGAAAAAAAAGTGATCACAGATTAAAGCCTAGGACGCTTAGTTTAGGAGCTACGGGCAATTATAGTTTGGCCTACAAAAAATGTATTTTCTATGGAAAAAAAAGTGATAACAGATTAAAGCCTAAATCGCTCTAGGACGCTTAGTTTAGGAGCTACGGGCAATTATAGTTTGGCCTACAAAAAATTTATTTTCTATGGAAAAAAAAGTGATCACAGATTAAGGCCTAAATCGTTCTAGGACGCTTAGTTTAGGAGCTACGGGCAATTATAGTTTGGCCCACAAAAAATTTATTTTCTATGGAAAAAAAAGTGATCACAGATTAAAGCCTAAATCGCTCTAGGACGCTTAGTTTAGGAGCTACGGGCAATTATAGTTTGGCCTACAAAAAATGTATTTTCTATGGAAAAAAAGTGATCACAGATTAAGGCCTAAATCGCTCTAGGACGCTTAGTTTAGGAGCTACGGGCAATTATAGTTTGGCCTACAAAAAATGTATTTTCTATGGAAAAAAAAGTGATAACAGATTAAAGCCTAAATCGCTCTAGGACGCTTAGTTTAGGAGCTACGGGCAATTATAGTTTGGCCTACAAAAAATTTATTTTCTATGGAAAAAAAAGTGATCACAGATTAAGGCCTAAATCGTTCTAGGACGCTTAGTTTAGGAGCTACGGGCAATTATAGTTTGGCCCACAAAAAATGTATTTTCTATGGAAAAAAAAGTGATCACAGATTAAGGCCTAAATCGCTCTAGGACGCTTAGTTTAGGAGCTACGGGCAATTATAGTTTGGCCTACAAAAAATGTATTTTCTATGGGGAAAAAAGTGATCACAGATTAAAGCCTAAATCGCTCTAGGACGCTTAGTTTAGGGGCTACGGGCAATTATAGTTTGGCCTACAAAAAATGTATTTTCTATGGAAAAAAAAGTGATCACAGATTAAAGCCTAAATCGCTCTAGTTTAGGAGCTACGGGCAATTATAGTTTGGCCCACAAAAAATGTATTTTCTATGGAAAAAAAAGTGATCACAGATTAAAGCCTAAATCGCTCTCGGACGCTTAGTTTAGGAGCTACGGGCAATTATAGTTTGGCCTACAAAAATGTATTTTCTATGGAAAAAAAAGTGATCACAGATTAAAGCCTAAATCGCTCTAGGACGCTTAGTTTAGGAGCTACGGGCAATTATAGTTTGGCCTACAAAAAATGTATTTTCTATGGAAAAAAAAGTGATCACAGATTAAAGCCTAAATCGCTCTAGGACGATTAGTTTAGGAGCTACGGGCAATTATAGTTTGGCCTACAAAAAATGTATTGATCACAGATTAAAGCCTAAATCGCCCTAGGACGCTTAGTTTAGGAGCTACGGGCAATTATAGTTTGGCCTACAAAAAATGTATTTTCTATGGAAAAAAAAGTGATCACAGATTAAAGCCTAAATCGCTCTCGGACGCTTAGTTTAGGAGCTACGGGCAATTATAGTTTGGCCTACAAAAATGTATTTTCTATGGAAAAAAAAGTGATCACAGATTAAAGCCTAAATCGCTCTAGGACGCTTAGTTTAGGAGCTACGGGCAATTATAGTTTGGCCTACAAAAAATGTATTTTCTATGGAAAAAAAAGTGATCACAGATTAAAGCCTAAATCGCTCTAGGACGATTAGTTTAGGAGCTACGGGCAATTATAGTTTGGCCTACAAAAAATGTATTGATCACAGACTAAAGCCTAAATCGCTCTAGGACTCTTAGTTTAGGAGCTACGGGCAATTATAGTTTGGCCTACAAAAAATGTATTTTCTATGGAAAAAAAATTGATCACAGATTAAAGCCTAAATCGCTCTAGGACGCTTAGTTTAGGAGCTACGGGCAATTATAGTTTGGCCTACAAAAAATGTATTTTCTATGGAAAAAAAAGTGATCACAGATTAAAGCCTAGGACGCTTAGTTTAGGAGCTACGGGCAATTATAGTTTGGCCTACAAAAAATGTATTTTCTATGGAAAAAAAAGTGATCACAGATTAAAGCCTAAATCGCTCTAGGACGCTTAGTTTAGGAGCTACGGGCAATTATAGTTTGGCCTACAAAAAATTTATTTTCTATGGAAAAAAAGTGATCACAGATTAAGGCCTAAATCGTTCTAGGACGCTTAGTTTAGGAGCTACGGGCAATTATAGTTTGGCCTACAAAAAATGTATTTTCTATGGAAATAAAAGTGATCACAGATTAAAGCCTAAATCGCTCTAGGACGCTTAGTTTAGGAGCTACGGGCAATTATAGTTTGGCCTACAAAAAATTTATTTTCTATGGAAAAAAAGTGATCACAGATTAAGGCCTAAATCGTTCTAGGACGCTTAGTTTAGGAGCTACGGGCAATTATAGTTTGGCCTACAAAAAATGTATTTTCTATGGAAAAAAAGTGATCACAGATTAATGCCTAAATCGCTCTAGGACGCTTAGTTTAGGAGCTACGGGCAATTATAGTTTGGCCTACAAAAAATGTATTTTCTATGGAAAAAAGTGATCACAGATTAAAGCCTAAATCGCTCTAGGACGCTTAGTTTAGGAGCTACGGGCAATTATAGTTTGGCCTACAAAAAATGTATTTTCTATGGAAAAAAAAGTGATCACAGATTAAAGCCTAAATCGCTCTAGGACGCTTAGTTTAGGAGCTACGGGCAATTATAGTTTGGCCTACAAAAATGTATTTTCTATGGAAAAAAAAGTGATCACAGATTAAAGCCTAAATCGCTCTAGGACGCTTAGTTTAGGAGCTACGGGCAATTATAGTTTGGCCTACAAAAAATGTATTTTCTATGGAAAAAAAAGTGATCACAGATTAAAGCCTAAATCGCTCTAGGACGCTTAGTTTAGGAGCTACGGGCAATTATAGTTTGGCCTACAAAAAATGTATTTTCTATGGAAATAAAAGTGATCACAGATTAAAGCCTAAATCGCTCTAGGACGCTTAGTTTAGGAGCTACGGGCAATTATAGTTTGGCCTACAAAAAATGTATTTTCTATGGAAAAAAAGTGATCACAGATTAAGGCCTAAATCGTTCTAGGACGCTTAGTTTAGGAGCTACGGGCAATTATAGTTTGGCCTACAAAAAATGTATTGATCACAGATTAAAGCCTAAATCGCCCTAGGACGCTTAGTTTAGGAGCTACGGGCAATTATAGTTTGGCCTACAAAAAATGTATTTTCTATGGAAAAAAAAGTGATCACAGATTAAGGCCTAAATCGCTCTAGGACGCTTAGTTTAGGAGCTACGGGCAATTATAGTTTGGCCTACAAAAAATGTATTTTCTATGGAAAAAAAGTGATCACAGATTAAGGCCTAAATCGTTCTAGGACGCTTAGTTTAGGAGCTACGGGCAATTATAGTTTGGCCTACAAAAAATGTATTGATCACAGATTAAAGCCTAAATCGCCCTAGGACGCTTAGTTTAGGAGCTACGGGCAATTATAGTTTGGCCTACAAAAAATGTATTTTCTATGGAAAAAAAAGTGATCACAGATTAAGGCCTAAATCGCTCTAGGACGCTTAGTTTAGGAGCTACGGGCAATTATAGTTTGGCCTACAAAAAATGTATTTTCTATGGAAAAAAAAGTGATAACAGATTAAAGCCTAAATCGCTCTAGGACGCTTAGTTTAGGAGCTACGGGCAATTATAGTTTGGCCTACAAAAAATTTATTTTCTATGGAAAAAAAAGTGATCACAGATTAAGGCCTAAATCGTTCTAGGACGCTTAGGAGCTACGGGCAATTATAGTTTGGCCCACAAAAAATGTATTTTCTATGGAAAAAAAAGTGATCACAGATTAAAGCCTAAATCGCTCTAGGACGCTTAGTTTAGGAGCTACGGGCAATTATAGTTTGGCCTACAAAAAATGTATTTTCTATGGAAAAAAAGTGATCACAGATTAAGGCCTAAATCGCTCTAGGACGCTTAGTTTAGGAGCTACGGGCAATTATAGTTTGGCCTACAAAAAATGTATTTTCTATGGAAAAAAAAGTGATAACAGATTAAAGCCTAAATCGCTCTAGGACGCTTAGTTTAGGAGCTACGGGCAATTATAGTTTGGCCTACAAAAAATTTATTTTCTATGGAAAAAAAAGTGATCACAGATTAAGGCCTAAATCGTTCTAGGACGCTTAGTTTAGGAGCTACGGGCAATTATAGTTTGGCCCACAAAAAATGTATTTTCTATGGAAAAAAAAGTGATCACAGATTAAGGCCTAAATCGCTCTAGGACGCTTAGTTTAGGAGCTACGGGCAATTATAGTTTGGCCTACAAAAAATGTATTTTCTATGGGGAAAAAAGTGATCACAGATTAAAGCCTAAATCGCTCTAGGACGCTTAGTTTAGGGGCTACGGGCAATTATAGTTTGGCCTACAAAAAATGTATTTTCTATGGAAAAAAAAGTGATCACAGATTAAAGCCTAAATCGCTCTAGTTTAGGAGCTACGGGCAATTATAGTTTGGCCCACAAAAAATGTATTTTCTATGGAAAAAAAAGTGATCACAGATTAAAGCCTAAATCGCTCTCGGACGCTTAGTTTAGGAGCTACGGGCAATTATAGTTTGGCCTACAAAAATGTATTTTCTATGGAAAAAAAAGTGATCACAGATTAAAGCCTAAATCGCTCTAGGACGCTTAGTTTAGGAGCTACGGGCAATTATAGTTTGGCCTACAAAAAATGTATTTTCTATGGAAAAAAAAGTGATCACAGATTAAAGCCTAAATCGCTCTAGGACGATTAGTTTAGGAGCTACGGGCAATTATAGTTTGGCCTACAAAAAATGTATTGATCACAGATTAAAGCCTAAATCGCCCTAGGACGCTTAGTTTAGGAGCTACGGGCAATTATAGTTTGGCCTACAAAAAATGTATTTTCTATGGAAAAAAAAGTGATCACAGATTAAAGCCTAAATCGCTCTCGGACGCTTAGTTTAGGAGCTACGGGCAATTATAGTTTGGCCTACAAAAATGTATTTTCTATGGAAAAAAAAGTGATCACAGATTAAAGCCTAAATCGCTCTAGGACGCTTAGTTTAGGAGCTACGGGCAATTATAGTTTGGCCTACAAAAAATGTATTTTCTATGGAAAAAAAAGTGATCACAGATTAAAGCCTAAATCGCTCTAGGACGATTAGTTTAGGAGCTACGGGCAATTATAGTTTGGCCTACAAAAAATGTATTGATCACAGACTAAAGCCTAAATCGCTCTAGGACTCTTAGTTTAGGAGCTACGGGCAATTATAGTTTGGCCTACAAAAAATGTATTTTCTATGGAAAAAAAATTGATCACAGATTAAAGCCTAAATCGCTCTAGGACGCTTAGTTTAGGAGCTACGGGCAATTATAGTTTGGCCTACAAAAAATGTATTTTCTATGGAAAAAAAAGTGATCACAGATTAAAGCCTAGGACGCTTAGTTTAGGAGCTACGGGCAATTATAGTTTGGCCTACAAAAAATGTATTTTCTATGGAAAAAAAAGTGATCACAGATTAAAGCCTAAATCGCTCTAGGACGCTTAGTTTAGGAGCTACGGGCAATTATAGTTTGGCCTACAAAAAATTTATTTTCTATGGAAAAAAAGTGATCACAGATTAAGGCCTAAATCGTTCTAGGACGCTTAGTTTAGGAGCTACGGGCAATTATAGTTTGGCCTACAAAAAATGTATTTTCTATGGAAATAAAAGTGATCACAGATTAAAGCCTAAATCGCTCTAGGACGCTTAGTTTAGGAGCTACGGGCAATTATAGTTTGGCCTACAAAAAATGTATTTTCTATGGAAAAAAAGTGATCACAGATTAAGGCCTAAATCGTTCTAGGACGCTTAGTTTAGGAGCTACGGGCAATTATAGTTTGGCCTACAAAAAATGTATTTTCTATGGAAAAAAAGTGATCACAGATTAATGCCTAAATCGCTCTAGGACGCTTAGTTTAGGAGCTACGGGCAATTATAGTTTGGCCTACAAAAAATGTATTTTCTATGGAAAAAAGTGATCACAGATTAAAGCCTAAATCGCTCTAGGACGCTTAGTTTAGGAGCTACGGGCAATTATAGTTTGGCCTACAAAAAATGTATTTTCTATGGAAAAAAAAGTGATCACAGATTAAAGCCTAAATCGCTCTAGGACGCTTAGTTTAGGAGCTACGGGCAATTATAGTTTGGCCTACAAAAATGTATTTTCTATGGAAAAAAAAGTGATCACAGATTAAAGCCTAAATCGCTCTAGGACGCTTAGTTTAGGAGCTACGGGCAATTATAGTTTGGCCTACAAAAAATGTATTTTCTATGGAAAAAAAAGTGATCACAGATTAAAGCCTAAATCGCTCTAGGACGCTTAGTTTAGGAGCTACGGGCAATTATAGTTTGGCCTACAAAAAATGTATTTTCTATGGAAATAAAAGTGATCACAGATTAAAGCCTAAATCGCTCTAGGACGCTTAGTTTAGGAGCTACGGGCAATTATAGTTTGGCCTACAAAAAATGTATTTTCTATGGAAAAAAAGTGATCACAGATTAAGGCCTAAATCGTTCTAGGACGCTTAGTTTAGGAGCTACGGGCAATTATAGTTTGGCCTACAAAAAATGTATTTTCTATGGGGAAAAAAGTGATCACAGATTAAAGCCTAAATCGCTCTAGGACGCTTAGTTTAGGATCTACGGGCAATTATAGTTTGGCCTACAAAAAATGTATTTTCTATGGAAAAAAAGTGATCACAGATTGAAGCCTAAATCGCTCTAGGACGCTTAGTTTAGGAGCTACGGGCAATTATAGTTTGGCCTACAAAAAATGTATTTTCTATGGAAAAAAAGTGATCACAGATTAAAGCCTAAATCGCTCTAGGACGCTTAGTTTAGGAGCTACGGGCAATTATAATTTGGCCTACAAAAAATGTATTTTCTATGGAAAAAAAAGTGATCACAGATTAAAGCCTAAATCGCTCTCGGACGCTTAGTTTAGGAGCTACGGGCAATTATAGTTTGGCCTACAAAAATGTATTTTCTATGGAAAAAAAAGTGATCACAGATTAAAGCCTAAATCGCTCTAGGACGCTTAGTTTAGGAGCTACGGGCAATTATAGTTTGGCCTACAAAAAATGTATTTTCTATGGAAAAAAAAGTGATCACAGATTAAAGCCTAAATCGCTCTAGGACGATTAGTTTAGGAGCTACGGGCAATTATAGTTTGGCCTACAAAAAATGTATTTTCTATGGAAAAAAAAGTGATCACAGATTAAAGCCTAAATCGCTCTAGGACGCTTAGTTTAGGAGCTACGGGCAATTATAGTTTGGCCTACAAAAAATGTATTTTCTATGGAAAAAAAATGTGATCACAGATTAAGGCCTAAATCGTTCTAGGACGCTTAGTTTAGGAGATACGGGCAATTATAGTTTGGCCTACAAAAAATGTATTGATCACAGATTAAAGCCTAAATCGCTCTAGGACGCTTAGTTTAGGAGCTACGGGCAATTATAGTTTGGCCTACAAAAAATGTATTTTCTATGGAAAAAAATTGATCACAGATTAAAGCCTAAATCGCTCTAGGACGCTTAGTTTAGGAGCTACGGGCAATTATAGTTTGGCCTACAAAAAATGTATTTTCTATGGAAAAAAAAGTGATCACAGATTAAGGCCTAAATCGCTCTAGGACGCTTAGTTTAGGAGCTACGGGCAATTATAGTTTGGCCTACAAAAAATGTATTTTCTATGGAAAAAAAAGTGATCACAGATTAAGGCCTAAATCGTTCTAGGACGCTTAGTTTAGGAGCTACGGGCAATTATAGTTTGGCCTACAAAAAATGTATTTTCTATGGAAAAAAGTGATCACAGATTAAAGCCTAAATCGCTCTAGGACGCTAGTTTAGGAGCTACGGGCAATTATAGTTTCGCCTACAAAAAATGTATTTTCTATGGAAAAAAAAGTGATCACAGATTAAAGCCTAAATCGCTCTAGGACGCTTAGTTTAGGAGCTACGGGCAATTATAGTTTGGCCTACAAAAATGTATTTTCTATGGAAATAAAAGTGATCACAGATTAAAGCCTAAATCGCTCTAGGACGCTTAGTTTAGGAGCTACGGGCAATTATAGTTTGGCCTACAAAAAATATATTTTCTATGGAAAAAAAGGTGATCACAGATTAAAGCCTAAATCTCTCTAGGACGCTTAGTTTAGGAGCTACGGGCAATTATAGTTTGGCCTACAAAAAATGTATTTTCTATGGGGAAAAAAGTGATCACAGATTAAAGCCTAAATCGCTCTAAGACGCTTAGCTTAGGAGCTATGGGCAATTATAGTTTGGCCTACAAAAAATTTATTTTCTATGGAAAAAAAGTGATCACAGATTAAAGCCTAAATCGCTCTAGGACGATTAGTTTAGGAGCTACGGGCAATTATAGTTTGACCTACAAAAAATGTATTTTCTATGGAAAAAAAAGTGATCACAGATTAAAGCCTAAATCGCTCTAGGACGCTTGGTTTAGGAGCTACGGGCAATTATAGTTGGCCTACAAAAAACGTATTTTCTATGGAAAAAAAAGTGATCACAGATTAAAGCCTAAATCGCTCTAGGACGCTTAGTTTAGGAGCTACGGGCAATTATAGTTTGGCCTACAAAAAATGTATTTTCTATGGAAAAAAAAAGTGATCACAGATTAAAGCTTAAATCGCTCTAGGACGCTTAGTTTAGGAGCTACGGGCAATTATAGTTTGGCCTACAAAAAATGTATTTTCTATGGAAAAAACAGTGATCACAGATTAAAGCCTAAATCGTTCTAGGACGCTTAGTTTAGGAGCTACGGGCAATTATAGTTTGGCCCACAAAAAATTTATTTGCTATGGAAAAAAAAGTGATCACAGATTAAAGCCTAAATCGCTCTAGGACGCTTAGTTTAGGAGCTACGGGCAATTATAGTTTGGCCTACAAAAAATGTATTTTCTATGGAAAAAAAAAGTGATCACAGATTAAAGCTTAAATCGCTCTAGGACGCTTAGTTTAGGAGCTACGGGCAATTATAGTTTGGCCTACAAAAAATGTATTTTCTATGGAAAAAACAGTGATCACAGATTAAAGCCTAAATCGTTCTAGGACGCTTAGTTTAGGAGCTACGGGCAATTATAGTTTGGCCCACAAAAAATTTATTTGCTATGGAAAAAAAAGTGATCACAGATTAAGGCCTAAATCGCTCTAGGACGCTTAGTTTAGGAGCTACGGGCAATTATAGTTTGGCCTACAAAAAATGTATTTTCTATGGAAAAAAAAGTGATCACAGATTAAGGCCTAAATCGTTCTAGGACGCTTAGTTTAGGAGCTACGGGCAATTATAGTTTGGCCTACAAAAAATGTATTTTCTATGGAAAAAAGTGATCACAGATTAAAGCCTAAATCGCTCTAGGACGCTAGTTTAGGAGCTACGGGCAATTATAGTTTCGCCTACAAAAAATGTATTTTCTATGGAAAAAAAAAGTGATCACAGATTAAAGCCTAAATCGCTCTAGGACGCTTAGTTTAGGAGCTACGGGCAATTATAGTTTGGCCTACAAAAATGTATTTTCTATGGAAATAAAAGTGATCACAGATTAAAGCCTAAATCGCTCTAGGACGCTTAGTTTAGGAGCTACGGGCAATTATAGTTTGGCCTACAAAAAATATATTTTCTATGGAAAAAAAGGTGATCACAGATTAAAGCCTAAATCTCTCTAGGACGCTTAGTTTAGGAGCTACGGGCAATTATAGTTTGGCCTACAAAAAATGTATTTTCTATGGAAAAAAAATTGATCACAGATTAGTTTAGGAGCTACGGGCAATTATAGTTTGGCATACAAAAAATTTATTTTCTATGGAAAAAAAAGTGATCACAGATTAAAGCCTAAATCGCTCTAGGACGCTTTGTTTAGGAGCTACGGGCAATTATAGTTTGGCCTACAAAAAATGTATTTTCTATGGAAAAAAAAGTGATCACAGATTAAAGCCTAAATCGCTCTAGGACGCTTAGTTTAGGAGCTACGGGCAATTATAGTTTGGCCTACAAAAAAATGTATTTTCTATGGAAAAAAAAGTGATCACAGATTAAAGCCTAAATCGCTCTAGGACGCTTAGTTTAGGAGCTACGGGCAATTATAGTTTGGCCTACAAAAAATGTATTTTCTATGGAAAAAAAAGTGATCACAGATTAAAGCCTAAATCGCTCTAGGAGCTTAGTTTAGGTGCTACGGGCAATTATAGTTTGGCCTACAAAAATTTATTTTCTATGGGAAAATAAGTGATCACAGATTAAAGCCTAAATCGCTCTAGGACGCTTAGTTTAGGAGCTACGGGCAATTATAGTTTGGCCTACAAAAAATGTATTTTCTATGGAAAAAAAGGTGATCACAGATTAAAGCCTAAATCGCTCTAGGACGCTTAGTTTAGGAGCTACGGGCAATTATAGTTCGGCCTACAAAAAATGTATTTTCTATGGGAAAAAAAAGTGATCACAGATTAAAGCCTAAATCGCTCTAGGACGCTTAGTTTAGGAGCTACGGGCAATTATAGTTTGGCCTACAAAAAATTTATTTTCTATGGAAAAAAAAGTGATCACAGATTAAAGCCTAAATCGCTCTAGGAGCTTAGTTTAGGAGCTACGGGCAATTATAGTTTGGCCTACAAAAATGTATTTTCTATGGGAAAAAAAAGTGATCACAGATTAAAGCCTAAATCGCTCTAGGACGCTTAGTTTAGGAGCTACGGGCAATTATAGTTTGGCCTACAAAAATGTATTTTCTATGGGAAAAAAAAGTGATCACAGATTAAAGCCTAAATCGCTCTAGGACACTTAGTTTAGGAGCTACGGGCAATTATAGTTTGGCCTACAAAAAATGTATTTTCTATGGAAAAAAAGGTGATCACAGATTAAGGCCTAAATCGTTCTAGGACGCATAGTTTAGGAGCTACGGGCAATTATAGTTTCGGCAAAAAATGTATTTTCTATGGAAAAAAAGTGATCACAGATTAAAGCCTAAATCGCTCTAGGACGCTTAGTTTAGGAGCTACGGGCAATTATAGTTTGGCCCACAAAAAATTTATTTGCCATGGAAAAAAAAGTGATCACAGATTAAGGCCTAAATCATTCTAGGACGCTTAGTTTAGGAGCTACGGGCAATTATAGTTTGGCCTACAAAAAATGTATTTTCTATGGAAAAAAAGTGATCACAGATTAAAGCCTAAATCGCTCTAGGACGCATAGTTTAGGAGCTACGGGCAATTATAGTTTTGGCAAAAAATGTATTTTCTATGGAAAAAAAAGTGATCACAGATTAAAGCCTAAATCGCTCTAGGACGCTTAGTTTAGGAGCTACGGGCAATTATACTTTGGCCTACAAAAAATGTATTTTGTATGGAAAAAAAGTGATCACAGATTAAAGCCTAAATCGCTCTAGGACGCTTAGTTTAGGAGCTACGGGCAATTATAGTTTTGGCAAAAAATGTATTTTCTATGGAAAAAAAGTGATCACAGATTAAAGCCTAAATCGCTCTAGGACGCTTAGTTTAGGAGCTACGGGCAATTATAGTTTGGCCTACAAAAAATGTATTTTGTATGGAAAAAAAGTGATCACAGATTAAAGCCTAAATCGCTCTAGGACGCTTAGTTTAGGAGCTACGGGCAATTATAGTTTGGCCCACAAAAAATTTATTTGCCATGGAAAAAAAAGTGATCACAGATTAAGGCCTAAATCGTTCTAGGACGCTTAGTTTAGGAGCTACGGGCAATTATAGTTTGGCCTACAAAATGTATTTTCTATGGAAAAAAAAGTGATCACAGATTAAAGCCTAAATCGCTCTAGGACGCTTAGTTTAGGAGCTACGGGCAATTATAGTTTGGCCTACAAAAAATGTATTTTGTATGGAAAAAAAGTGATCACAGATTAAAGCCTAAATCGCTCTAGGAGCTTAGTTTAGGAGCTACGGGCAATTATAGTTTGGCCTACAAAAATGTATTTTCTATGGGAAAAAAAAGTGATCACAGATTAAAGCCTAAATCGCTCTAGGACGCTTAGTTTAGGAGCTACGGGCAATTATAGTTTGGCCTACAAAAAATGTATTTTCTATGGAAAAAAAGGTGATCACAGATTAAAGCCTAAATCGCTCTAGGACGCTTAGTTTAGGAGCTACGGGCAATTATAGTTTGGCCTACAAAAATGTATTTTCTATGGGAAAAAAAGTGATCACAGATTAAAGCCTAAACCTAGGAGCTACGGGCAATTATAGTTTGGCCTACAAAAAATGTATTTTCTATGGAAAAAAAAAGTGATCACAGATTAAAGCCTAAATCGCTCTAGGACGCTTAGTTTAGGAGCTACGGGCAATTATAGTTTGGCCTACAAAAAATGTATTTTCTATGGAAAAAAAAGTGATCACAGATTAAAGCCTAAATCGCTCTAGGACGCTTAGTTTAGGAGCTACGGGCAATTATAGTTTGGCCTACAAAAAATGTATTTTCTATGGGAAAAAAAAGTGATCACAGAGTAAAGCCTAAATCGCTCTAGGACGCTTAGTTTAGGAGCTACGGGCAATTATAGTTTGGCCTACAAAAAATGTATTTTCTATGGAAAAAAAGGTGATCACAGATTAAGGCCTAAATCGTTCTAGGACGCTTAGTTTAGGAGCTACGGGCAATTATAGTTTGGCCCACAAAAAATTTATTTTCTATGGAAAAAAAGGTGATCACAGATTAAGGCCTAAATCGTTCTAGGACGCTTAGTTTAGGAGCTACGGGCAATTATAGTTTGGCCCACAAAAAATTTATTTGCCATGGAAAAAAAAGTGATCACAGATTAAAGCCTAAATCGTTCTAGGACGCTTAGTTTAGGAGCTACGGGCAATTATAGTTTGGCCCACAAAAAATTTATTTGCCATGGAAAAAAAAGTGATCACAGATTAAAGCCTAAATCGCTCTAGGACGCTTAGTTTAGGAGCTACGGGCAATTATAGTTTGGCCTACAAAAAATGTATTTTGTATGGGAAAAAAGTGATCACAGATTAAATCCTAAATCGCTCTAGGACGCTTAGTTTAGGAGCTACGGGCAATTATAGTTTGGCCTACAAAAATGTATTTTCTATGGGAAAAAAAGTGATCACAGATTAAAGCCTAAACCTAGGAGCTACGGGCAATTATAGTTTGGCGTACAAAAAATGTATTTTCTATGGAAAAAAAGTGATCACAGATTAAAGCCTAAATCGCTCTAGGACGCTTAGTTTAGGAGCTACGGGCAATTATAGTTTGGCCTACAAAAAATGTATTTTCTATGGAAAAAAAAGTGATCACAGATTAAAGCCTAAATCGCTCTAGGACGCTTAGTTTAGGAGCTACGGGCAATTATAGTTTGGACTACAAAAAATGTATTTTCTATGGAAAAAAAAAGTGATCACAGATTAAGGCCTAAATCGCTCTAGGACGCTTAGTTTAGGAGCTACGGGCAATTATAGTTTGGCCTACAAAAAATGTATTTTCTATGGAAAAAAAAGTGATCACAGATTAAAGCCTAAATCGCTCTAGGACGCTTAGTTTAGGAGCTACGGGCAATTATAGTTTGGCCTACAAAAAATGTATTTTCTATGGAAAAAAAGTGATCACAGATTAAGGCCGAAATCGTTCTAGGACGCTTAGTTTAGGAGCTACGGGCAATTATAGTTTGGCCTACAAAAAATGTATTTTCTATGGAAACTATTTTCTATGGAAAAAAAAGTGATCACAGATTAAAGCCTAAATCGCTCTAGGACGCTTAGTTTAGGAGCTACGGGCAATTATAGTTTGGCCTACAAAAAATGTATTTTCTATGGAAAAAAAGTGATCACAGATTAAGGCCGAAATCGTTCTAGGACGCTTAGTTTAGGAGCTACGGGCAATTATAGTTTGGCCTACAAAAAATGTATTTTCTATGGAAAAAAAAGTGATCACAGATTAAAGCCTAAATCGCTCTAGGACGCTTAGTTTAGGGAAAAAAGTGATCACAGATTAAAGCCTAAATCGCTCTAGGACGCTTAGTTTAGGAGCTACGGGCAATTATAGTTTGGCCTACAAAAAATGTATTTTCTATGGAAAAAAAATTGATCACAGATTAAAGCCTAAATCGCTCTAGGACGCTTAGTTTAGGAGCTACGGGCAATTATAGTTTAGACTACAAAAAATGTATTTTCTATGGAAAAAAAAGTGATCACAGATTAAAGCCTAAATCGCTCTAGGACGCTTAGTTTAGGAGCTACGGGCAATTATAGTTTGGCCTACAAAAAATGTATTTTCTATGGAAAAAAAAGTGATCACAGATTAAATCCTAAATCGCTCTAGGACGCTTAGTTTAGGAGCTACGGGCAGTTATAGTTTGGCCTAAAAAAATTTATTTTCTATGGAAAAAAAAGTGATCACAGATTAAAGCCTAAATCGCTCTAGCACACTTAGTTTAGGAGCTACGGGCAATTATAGTTTGGCCTACAAAAAATGTATTTTCTCTGGAAAAAAAAGTGATCACAGATTAAAGCCTAAATCGCTCTAGGACGCTTAGTTTAGGAGCTACGGGCAATTATAGTTTTGACTACAAAAAATGTATTTTCTATGGAAAAAAAAAGTGTACACAGATTAAGGCCTAAATCGCTCTAGGACGCTTAGTTTAGGAGCTACGGGCAATTATAGTTTGGCCTACAAAAAATGTATTTTCTATGAAAAAAAAGTGATCACAGATTAAGGCCTAAATCGCTCTAGGACGCTTAGTTTAGGAGCTACGGGCAATTATAGTTTGGCCTACAAAAAATGTATTTTCTATGGAAAAAAAAGTGATCACAGATTAAGGCCTAAATCGTTCTAGGACGCTTAGTTTAGGAGCTACGGGCAATTATAGTTTGGCCTACAAAAAATGTATTTTCTATGGAAAAAAAAATGATCACAGATTAAAGCCTAAATCGCTCTAGGACGCTTAGTTTAGGAGCTACGGGCAATTATAGTTTGGACTACAAAAAATGTATTTTCTATGAAAAAAAAAAGTGATCACAGATTAAAGCCTAAATCGCTCTAGGACGCTTAGTTTAGGAGCTACGGGCAATTATAGTTTGGCATACAAAAAATGTATTTTCTATGGAAAAAAGTGATCACAGATTAAAGCCTAAATCGCTCTAGGACGCTAGTTTAGGAGCTACGGGCAATTATAGTTTCGCCTACAAAAAATGTATTTTCTATGGAAAAAAAAAGTGATCACAGATTAAAGCCTAAATCGCTCTAGGACGCTTAGTTTAGGAGCTACGGGCAATTATAGTTTGGCCTACAAAAATGTATTTTCTATGGAAATAAAAGTGATCACAGATTAAAGCCTAAATCGCTCTAGGACGCTTAGTTTAGGAGCTACGGGCAATTATAGTTTGGCCTACAAAAAATATATTTTCTATGGAAAAAAAGGTGATCACAGATTAAAGCCTAAATCGCTCTAGGACGCTTAGTTTAGGAGCTACGAGCAATTATAGTTTGGCCTACAAAAAATGTATTTTCTATGGAAAAAAAAGTGATCACAGATTAAAGCCTAAATCGCTCTAGGACGCTTAGTTTAGGAGCTACGGGCAATTATAGTTTGGCCTACAAAAAATGTAGTTTCTATGGGAAAAAAAGTGATCACAGATTAAAGCCTAAATCGCTCTAGGACGCTTAGTTTAGGAGCTACGGGCAATTATAGTTTCGACTACAAAAAATTTATTTTCTATGGGAAAAAAAGTGATCACAGATTAAAGCCTAAATCGCTCTAGGACGCTTAGTTTAGGACCTACGGGCAATTATAGTTTGGCCTACAAAAATGTATTTTCTATGGGAAAAAAAAGTGATCACAGATTAAAGCCTAAATCGCTCTAGGACGCTTAGTTTAGGAGCTACGGGCAATTATAGTTTGGCCCACAAAAAATTTATTTGCTATGGAAAAAAAAGTGATCACAGATTAAAGCCTAAATCGCTCTAGGACGCTTAGTTTAGGAGCTACGGCAATTATAGTTTGGCCTACAAAAAATGTATTTTCTATGGAAAAAAAAGTGATCACAGATTAAAGCCTAAATCGCTCTAGGACGCATAGTTTAGGAGCTACGGGCAATTATAGTTTGGCCTACAAAAAATGTATTTTCTATGGAAAAAAAAGTGATCACAGATTAAAGCCTAAATCGCTCTAGGACGCTTAGTTATAGTTTGGCCTACAAAAAATGTATTTTCTATGAAAAAAAAGGGATCACAGATTAAAGCCTAAATCGCTCTAGGACGCTTAGTTTACGAGCTACGGGCAATTATAGTTTGGCCTACAAAAAATGTATTTTCTATGGAAAAAAAAGTGATCACAGATTAAAGCCTAAATCGCTCTAGGACGCTTAGTTTTAGAGCTACGGTCAATTATAGTTTGGCCTACAAAAAATGTATTTTCTATGGAAAAAAAAGTGATCACAGATTAAAGCCTAAATCGCTCTAGGACGCATAGTTTAGGAGCTACGGGCAATTATAGTTTGGCCTACAAAAAATGTATTTTCTATGGAAAAAAAAGTGATCACAGATTAAAGCCTAAATCGCTCTAGGACGCTTAGTTTAGGAGCTACGGGCAATTATAGTTTGGCCTACAAAAAATGTATTTTCTATGGAAAAAAAAGTGATCACAGATTAAAGCCTAAATCGCTCTAGGACGCTTAGTTTAGGAGCTACGGGCAATTATAGTTTGGCCTACAAAAAATGTATTTTCTATGGAAAAAAAATTGATCACAGATTAGTTTAGGAGCTACGGGCAATTATAGTTTGGCATACAAAAAATTTATTTTCTATGGAAAAAAAAGTGATCACAGATTAAAGCCTAAATCGCTCTAGGACGCTTTGTTTAGGAGCTACGGGCAATTATAGTTTGGCCTACAAAAAATGTATTTTCTATGGAAAAAAAAGTGATCACAGATTAAAGCCTAAATCGCTCTAGGACGCTTAGTTTAAATGAAAACAACAACAAGCGAGAAAAATATTATAGATACGGAGAACGGTTAAAGTTAATGAATCCATCTTCGTTTTTTTGCTACTCACTTGGTAATATTGATTGTATGGCTGCAAACTGGGCTGCCACCGAATCCATTGACGTCATCTTTTGTGTTAGTAATTTACTTAAAGTCGAACGATTACTTTCGGTTAGGGGACTTCCGCCAGTCATTAATGGGATATTACCGTTCGTGGTGACTGCTGCGGTTAATTTCGAAGACTCGTTCGAATCGCTATCGCAATCAAGCTGTAAAAGGAATAAATCAAAATTATACACATGTACAACTAGTCATGTACGATTCATGGGGGTGTATTGTTTTTTTTTTTGTGCTGAATTAAACGTACTCTTGGTATGTGGTCCGTTTCGGACCCGGTTGGGCCAGATTCGGCCACTAGTTCGCCTTTAGCGTTCACTGTGAGTAATTTGCCGTTAATGCAAAAATTACACTTATCATCCGGTTTCCAATCGATGGGCTCAGGTGGTGAGGGTGATGATGGTGGACTGTTGTTGATAGGTTCTAGATTATTGTTTGTAATTGTGATGTTGCTACTATTAGCGGATATATGTGATGAATTGTTGTTGTTGTTGTTATTTGAAATCTCTTCACTTTGACTTTGTGATGCTGCAAAATTTTTAAAAAATCTTTATAAGAAATTTTATCGGGGTTTGTAAAAAGAAATCCGAAGTTCGGTCAGGCCGATCTTTGGGGGAATTACATAAAGAGGGAATTAGGAGCTACGGGCAATTATAGTTTGGCCTACAAAAATGTATTTTCTATGGGAAAAAAAAGTGATCACAGATTAAAGCCTATATCGCTCTAGGACGCTTAGTTTAGGAGCTACGGGCAATTATAGTTTGGCCTACAAAAAATTTATTTTCTATGGAAAAAAAGGTGATCACAGATTAAATCCTAAATCGCTCTAGGACGCTTAGTTTAGGAGCTACGGGCAATTATAGTTTGGCCTACAAAAAAATGTATTTTCTATGGAAAAAAAAGTGATCACAGATTAAAGCCTAAATCGCTCTAGGACGCTTAGTTTAGGAGTTACGGGCAATTATAGTTTGGCCTACAAAAAATGTATTTTCTATGGAAAAAAAAGTGATCACAGATTAAAGCCTAAATCGCTCTAGGAGCTTAGTTTAGGAGCTACGGGCAATTATAGTTTGGCCTACAAAAATGTATTTTCTATGGGAAAAAAAAGTGATCACAGATTAAAGCCTAAATCGCTCTAGGACGCTTAGTTTAGGAGCTACGGGCAATTATAGTTTGGCCTACAAAAAATGTATTTTCTATGGAAAAAAAGGTGATCACAGATTAAAGCCTAAATCGCTCTAGGACGCTTAGTTTAGGAGCTACGGGCAATTATAGTTTGGCCTACAAAAATGTATTTTCTATGGGAAAAAAAAGTGATCACAGATTAAAGCCTAAATCGCTCTAGGACGCTTAGTTTAGGAGCTACGGGCAATTATAGTTTGGCCTACAAAAAATGTATTTTCTATGGAAAAAAAGGTGATCACAGATTAAGGCCTAAATCGTTCTAGGACGCATAGTTTAGGAGCTACGGGCAATTATAGTTTCGGCAAAAAATGTATTTTCTATGGAAAAAAAGTGATCACAGATTAAAGCCTAAATCGCTCTAGGACGCTTAGTTTAGGAGCTACGGGCAATTATAGTTTGGCCCACAAAAAATTTATTTGCCATGGAAAAAAAAGTGATCACAGATTAAGGCCTAAATCGTTCTAGGACGCTTAGTTTAGGAGCTACGGGCAATTATAGTTTGGCCTACAAAAAATGTATTTTCTATGGAAAAAAAGTGATCACAGATTAAAGCCTAAATCGCTCTAGGACGCATAGTTTAGGAGCTACGGGCAATTATAGTTTTGGCAAAAAATGTATTTTCTATGGAAAAAAAAGTGATCACAGATTAAAGCCTAAATCGCTCTAGGACGCTTAGTTTAGGAGCTACGGGCAATTATAGTTTGGCCTACAAAAAATGTATTTTGTATGGAAAAAAAGTGATCACAGATTAAAGCCTAAATCGCTCTAGGACGCTTAGTTTAGGAGCTACGGGCAATTATAGTTTTGGCAAAAAATGTATTTTCTATGGAAAAAAAAGTGATCACAGATTAAAGCCTAAATCGCTCTAGGACGCTTAGTTTAGGAGCTACGGGCAATTATAGTTTGGCCTACAAAAAATGTATTTTGTATGGAAAAAAAGTGATCACAGATTAAAGCCTAAATCGCTCTAGGACGCTTAGTTTAGGAGCTACGGGCAATTATAGTTTGGCCTACAAAAAATGTATTTTCTATGGAAAAAAAGGTGATCACAGATTAAAGCCTAAATCGCTCTAGGACGCTTAGTTTAGGAGCTACGGGCAATTATAGTTTGGCCTACAAAAATGTATTTTCTATGGGAAAAAAAAGTGATCACAGATTAAAGCCTAAATCGCTCTAGGACGCTTAGTTTAGGAGCTACGGGCAATTATAGTTTGGCCTACAAAAAATGTATTTTCTATGGAAAAAAAGGTGATCACAGATTAAGGCCTAAATCGTTCTAGGACGCTTAGTTTAGGAGCTACGGGCAATTATAGTTTGGCCCACAAAAAATGTATTTTCTATGGAAAAAAAGGTGATCACAGATTAAGGCCTAAATCGTTCTAGGACGCTTAGTTTAGGAGCTACGGGCAATTATAGTTTGGCCCACAAAAAATTTATTTGCCATGGAAAAAAAAGTGATCACAGATTAAAGCCTAAATCGTTCTAGGACGCTTAGTTTAGGAGCTACGGGCAATTATAGTTTGGCCTACAAAAAATGTATTTTGTATGGAAAAAAATGATCACAGATTAAAGCCTAAATCGCTCTAGGACGCTTAGTTTAGGAGCTACGGGCAATTATAGTTTGGACTACAAAAAATGTATTTTCTATGGAAAAAAAAAGTGATCACAGATTAAGGCCTAAATCGCTCTAGGACGCTTAGTTTAGGAGCTACGGGCAATTATAGTTTGGCCTACAAAAAATGTATTTTCTATGGAAAAAAAAGTGATCACAGATTAAAGCCTAAATCGCTCTAGGACGCTTAGTTTAGGAGCTACGGGCAATTATAGTTTGGCCTACAAAAAATGTATTTTCTATGGAAAAAAAGTGATCACAGATTAAGGCCGAAATCGTTCTAGGACGCTTAGTTTAGGAGCTACGGGCAATTATAGTTTGGCATACAAAAAATGTATTTTCTATGGAAACTATTTTCTATGGAAAAAAAAGTGATCACAGATTAAAGCCTAAATCGCTCTAGGACGCTTAGTTTAGGAGCTACGGGCAATTATAGTTTGGCCTACAAAAAATGTATTTTCTATGGAAAAAAAGTGATCACAGATTAAGGCCGAAATCGTTCTAGGACGCTTAGTTTAGGAGCTACGGGCAATTATAGTTTGGCCTACAAAAAATGTATTTTCTATGGAAAAAAAAGTGATCACAGATTAAAGCCTAAATCGCTCTAGGACGCTTAGTTTAGGAGCTACGGGCAATTATAGTTTGGCCTACAAAAAATGTATTTTCTATGGAAAAAAAAGTGATCACAGATTAAAGCCTAAATCGCTCTAGGACGCTTAGTTTAGGAGCTACGGGCAATTATAGTTTGGACTACAAAAAATGTATTTTCTATGGAAAAAAAAAGTGATCACAGATTAAAGCCTAAATCGCTCTAGGACGCTTAGTTTAGGAGCTACGGGCAATTATAGTTTGGCCTACAAAAAATGTATTTTCTATGGAAAAAAAGTGATCACAGATTAAATCCTAAATCGCTCTAGGACTCTTAGTTTAGGAGCTACGGGCAATTATAGTTTGGCCTACAAAAAATGTATTTTCTATGGAAAAAAAGTGATCACAGATTAAGGCCGAAATCGTTCTAGGACGCTTAGTTTAGGAGCTACGGGCAATTATAGTTTGGCCTACAAAAAATGTATTTTCTATGGAAAAAAAGTGATCACAGATTAAGGCCGAAATCGTTCTAGGACGCTTAGTTTAGGAGCTACGGGCAATTATAGTTTGGCCTACAAAAAATGTATTTTCTATGGAAACTATTTTCTATGGAAAAAAAAGTGATCACAGATTAAAGCCTAAATCGCTCTAGGACGCTTAGTTTAGGAGCTACGGGCAATTATAGTTTGGCCTACAAAAAATGTATTTTCTATGGAAAAAAAGTGATCACAGATTAAGACCGAAATCGTTCTAGGACGCTTAGTTTAGGAGCTACGGGCAATTATAGTTTGGCCTACAAAAAATGTATTTTCTATGGAAAAAAAAGTGATCACAGATTAAAGCCTAAATCGCTCTAGGACGCTTAGTTTAGGGAAAAAAGTGATCACAGATTAAAGCCTAAATCGCTCTAGGACGCTTAGTTTAGGAGCTACGGGCAATTATAGTTTGGCCTACAAAAAATGTATTTTCTATGGAAAAAAAAGTGATCACAGATTAAAGCCTAAATCGCTCTAGGACGCTTAGTTTAGGAGCTACGGGCAATTATAGTTTGGACTACAAAAAATGTATTTTCTATGGAAAAAAAAAGTGATCACAGATTAAAGCCTAAATCGCTCTAGGACGCTTAGTTTAGGAGCTACGGGCAATTATAGTTTGGCCTACAAAAAATGTATTTTCTATGGAAAAAAAAGTGATCACAGATTAAATCCTAAATCGCTCTAGGACGCTTAGTTTAGGAGCTACGGGCAATTATAGTTTGGCCTACAAAAAAATGTATTTTCTATGGAAAAAAAAGTGATCACAGATTAAAGCCTAAATCGCTCTAGCACACTTAGTTTAGGAGCTACGGGCAATTATAGTTTGGCCTACAAAAAATGTATTTTCTCTGGAAAAAAAAGTGATCACAGATTAAAGCCTAAATCGCTCTAGGACGCTTAGTTTAGGAGCTACGGGCAATTATAGTTTTGACTACAAAAAATGTATTTTCTATGGAAAAAAAAAGTGTACACAGATTAAGGCCTAAATCGCTCTAGGACGCTTAGTTTAGGAGCTACGGGCAATTATAGTTTGGCCTACAAAAAATGTATTTTCTATGGAAAAAAAAGTGATCACAGATTAAAGCCTAAATCGCTCTAGGACGCTTAGTTTAGGAGCTACGGGCAATTATAGTTTGGCCTACAAAAAATGTATTTTCTATGGAAAAAAAAGTGATCACAGATTAAAGCCTAAATCGCTCTAGGACGCTTAGTTTAGGAGCTACGGGCAATTATAGTTTGGACTACAAAAAATGTATTTTCTATGGAAAAAAGTGATCACAGATTAAAGCCTAAATCGCTCTAGGACGCTTAGTTTAGGAGCTACGGGCAATTATAGTTTGCCTACAAAAAATTTAGTTTCTATGGGAAAAAAGTGATCACAGATTAAAGCCTACATCGCTCTAGGTCGCTTAGTTTAGGAGCTACGGGCAATTATAGTTTGGCCTACAAAAAATGTATTTTCTATGGAAAAAAGTGATCACAGATTAAAGCCTAAATCGCTCTACGACGCTTAGTTTAGGAGCTACGGGCAATTATAGTTTGGCCTACAAAAAATGTATTTTCTATGGAAAAAAAGTGATCACAGATTAAGGCCGAAATCGTTCTAGGACGCTTAGTTTAGGAGCTACGGGCAATTACAGTTTGGACTACAAAAAATGTATTTTCTATGGAAAAAAAAAATGATCACAGATTAAAGCCTAAATCGCTCTAGGACGCTTAGTTTAGGAGCTACGTTCAATTATAGTTTGGACTACAAAAAATGTATTTTCTATGAAAAAAAAAAGTGATCACATATTAAAGCCTAAATCGCTCTAGGACGCTTAGTTTAGGAGCTACGGGCAATTATAGTTTGGCCTACAAAAAATGTATTTTCTATGGAAAAAAAAGTGATCACAGATTAAAGCCTAAATCGCTCTAGGACGCATAGTTTAGGAGCTACGGGCAATTATAGTTTGCCTACAAAAAATGTATTTTCTATGGAAAAAAAAGTGATCACAGATTAAAGCCTAAATCGCTCTAGGACGCTTAGTTTAGGAGCTACGGGCAATTATAGTTTGGCCTACAAAAAATGTATTTTCTATGGAAAAAAAGTGATCACAGATTAAAGCCTACATCGCTCTAGGACGCTTAGTTTAGGATCTACGGGCAATTATAGTTTGGCCTACAAAAAATTTAGTTTCTATGGGAAAAAAAGTGATCACAGATTAAAGCCTAAATCGCTCTAGGACGCTTAGTTTAGGAGCTACGGGCAATTATAGTTTGGCCTACAAAAAATGTAGTTTCTATGGAAAAAAAAGTGATCACAGATTAAAGCCTAAATCGCTATAGGACGCTTAGTTTAGGAGCTACGGGCAATTATAGTTGGCCTACAAAAAATGTATTTTCTATGGAAAAAAAAGTGATCACAGATTAAAGCCTAAATCGCTCTAGGACGCTTAGTTTAGGAGCTACGGGCAATTATAGTTTGGCCTACAAAAAATGTATTTTCTATGGAAAAAAAAGTGATCACAGATTAAAGCCTAAATCGCTCTAGGACGCTTAGTTTAGGAGCTACGGGCAATTATAGTTTGGCCTACAAAAAATGTTTTTTTTATGGAAAAAAAAGTGATCACAGATTAAAGCCTAAATCGCTCTAGGACGCTTAGTTTAGGAGCTACGGGCAATTATAGTTTGGCCTACAAAAAATGTATTTTCTATGGAAAAAAAGTGATCACAGATTAAAGCCTACATCGCTCTAGGACGCTTAGTTTAGGATCTACGGGCAATTATAGTTTGGCCTACAAAAAATTTAGTTTCTATGGGAAAAAAGTGATCACAGATTAAAGCCTACATCGCTCTAGGACGCTTAGTTTAGGATCTACGGGCAATTATAGTTTGGCCTACAAAAAATTTTGTTTCTATGGGAAAAAAAGTGATCACAGATTAAAGCCTAAATCGCTCTAGGACGCTTAGTTTAGGAGCTACGGGCAATTATAGTTTGGACTACAAAAAATGTATTTTCTATGGAAAAAAAAAGTGATCAAAGATTAAGGCCTAAATCGCTCTAGGACGCTTAGTTTAGGAGCTACGGGCAATTATAGTTTGGCCTACAAAAAATGTATTTTCTATGGAAAAAAAAGTGATCACAGATTAAAGCCTAAATCGCTCTAGGACGCTTAGTTTAGGAGCTACGGGCAATTATAGTTTGGCCTCCAAAAAATGTATTTTCTATGGAAAAAAAGTGATCACAGATTAAGGCCGAAATCGTTCTAGGACGCTTAGTTTAGGAGCTACGGGCAATTACAGTTTGGACTACAAAAAATGTATTTTCTATGGAAAAAAAAAATGATCACAGATTAAAGCCTAAATCGCTCTAGGACGCTTAGTTTAGGAGCTACGGGCAATTATAGTTGGCCTACAAAAACTGTATTTTCTATGGAAAAAAAAGTGATCACAGATTAAAGCCTAAATCGCTCTAGGACGCTTAGTTTAGGAGCTACGGGCAATTATAGTTTGGCCTACAAAAAATGTATTTTCTATGGAAAAAAAAGTGATCACAGATTAAAGCCTAAATCGCTCTAGGACGCTTAGTTTAGGAGCTACGGGCAATTATAGTTTGGCCTACAAAAAATGTATTTTCTATGGAAAAAAAGTGATCACAGATTAAGGCCGAAATCGCTCTAGGACGCTTAGTTTAGGAGCTACGGGCAATTATAGTTTGGCCTACAAAAAATGTATTTTCTATGGAAAAAAAGTGATCACAGATTAAGGCCTAAATCGTTCTAGGACGCTTAGTTTAGGAGCTACGGGCAATTACAGTTTGGCCCACAAAAAATGTATTTTCTATGGAAAAAAAAGTGATCACAGATTAAGGCCTAAATCGTTCTAGGACGCTTAGTTTAGGAGCTACGGGCAATTATAGTTTATCCCACAAAAAATGTATTTTCTATGGAAAAAAAAGTGATCACAGATTAAAGCCTAAATCGCTCTAGGACGCTTATATAGCAATTATAGTTTGGCCCACAAAAAATGTATTTGCTATGAAAAAAAAAGTGATCACAGATTAAGGCCTAAATCGCTCTAGGACGCTTAGTTTAGGAGCTACAGGCAATTATAGTTTGGACTACAAAAAATGTATTTTCTATGGAAAAAAAAGTGATCACAGATTAAAGCCTAACTCGCTCTAGGACGCTTAGTTTAGGAGCTACGGGCAATTATAGTTTGGCCCACAAAAAATGTATTTGCTATGAAAAAAAAAGTGATCACAGATTAAAGCCTAAATCGCTCTACGACGCTTAGTTTAGGAGCTACGGGCAATTATAGTTTGGCCTACAAAAAATTTATTTTCTATGGAAAAAAAGTGATCACACATTAAGGCCGAAATCGTTCTAGGACGCTTAGTTTAGGAGCTACGGGCAATTACAGTTTGGATTACAAAAAATGTATTTTCTATGGAAAAAAAAATGATCACAGATTAAAGCCTAAATCGCTCTAGGACGCTTAGTTTAGGAGCTACGTTCAATTATAGTTTGGACTACAAAAAATGTTTTTTTTATGGAAAAAAAAGTGATCACAGATTAAAGCCTAAATCGCTCTAGGACGCTTAGTTTAGGAGCTACGGGCAATTATAGTTTGGCCTACAAAAAATGTTTTTTTTATGGAAAAAAAAGTGATCACAGATTAAAGCCTAAATCGCTCTAGGACGCTTAGTTTAGGAGCTACGGGCAATTATAGTTTGGCCTACAAAAAATGTATTTTCTATGGAAAAAAAGTGATCACAGATTAAAGCCTACATCGCTCTAGGACGCTTAGTTTAGGATCTACGGGCAATTATAGTTTGGCCTACAAAAAATTTAGTTTCTATGGGGAAAAAAAGTGATCACAGATTAAAGCCTAAATCGCTCTAGGACGCTTATATAGCAATTATAGTTTGGCCCACAAAAAATGTATTTGCTATGAAAAAAAAAGTGATCACAGATTAAGGCCTAAATCGCTCTAGGACGCTTAGTTTAGGAGCTACGGGCAATTATAGTTTGGCCTACAAAAAATTTATTTTCTATGGAAAAAAAGTGATCACACATTAAGGCCGAAATCGTTCTAGGACGCTTAGTTTAGGAGCTACGGGCAATTACAGTTTGGACTACAAAAAATGTATTTTCTATGGAAAAAAAAAATGATCACAGATTAAAGCCTAAATCGCTCTAGGACGCTTAGTTTAGGAGCTACGTTCAATTATAGTTTGGACTACAAAAAATGTTTTTTTTATGGAAAAAAAAGTGATCACAGATTAAAGCCTAAATCGCTCTAGGACGCTTAGTTTAGGAGCTACGGGCAATTATAGTTTGGCCTACAAAAAATGTTTTTTTTATGGAAAAAAAAGTGATCACAGATTAAAGCCTAAATCGCTCTAGGACGCTTAGTTTAGGAGCTACGGGCAATTATAGTTTGGCCTACAAAAAATGTATTTTCTATGGAAAAAAAGTGATCACAGATTAAAGCCTACATCGCTCTAGGACGCTTAGTTTAGGATCTACGGGCAATTATAGTTTGGCCTACAAAAAATTTAGTTTCTATGGGGAAAAAAAGTGATCACAGATTAAAGCCTAAATCGCTCTAGGACGCTTATATAGCAATTATAGTTTGGCCCACAAAAAATGTATTTGCTATGAAAAAAAAAGTGATCACAGATTAAGGCCGAAATCGCTCTAGGACGCTTAGTTTAGGAGCTACGGGCAATTATAGTTTGGCCTACAAAAAATGTATTTTCTATGGAAAAAAAAGTGATCACAGATTAAGGCCTAAATCGTTCTAGGACGCTTAGTTTAGGAGCTACGGGCAATTATAGTTTATCCCACAAAAAATGTATTTTCTATGGAAAAAAAAGTGATCACAGATTAAAGCCTAAATCGCTCTAGGACGCTTATATAGCAATTATAGTTTGGCCCACAAAAAATGTATTTGCTATGAAAAAAAAAGTGATCACAGATTAAGGCCTAAATCGCTCTAGGACGCTTAGTTTAGGAGCTACGGGCAATTATAGTTTGGACTACAAAAAATGTATTTTCTATGGAAAAAAAAGTGATCACAGATTAAAGCCTAAATCGCTCTAGGACGCTTAGTTTAGGAGCTACGGTCAATTATAGTTTGGCCCACAAAAAATGTATTTGCTATGAAAAAAAAAGTGATCACAGATTAAAGCCTAAATCGCTCTACGACGCTTAGTTTAGGAGCTACGGGCAATTATAGTTTGGCCTACAAAAAATTTATTTTCTATGGAAAAAAAGTGATCACACATTAAGGCCGAAATCGTTCTAGGACGCTTAGTTTAGGAGCTACGGGCAATTACAGTTTGGACTACAAAAAATGTATTTTCTATGGAAAAAAAAAATGATCACAGATTAAAGCCTAAATCGCTCTAGGACGCTTAGTTTAGGAGCTACGTTCAATTATAGTTTGGACTACAAAAAATGTTTTTTTTATGGAAAAAAAAGTGATCACAGATTAAAGCCTAAATCGCTCTAGGACGCTTAGTTTAGGAGCTACGGGCAATTATAGTTTGGCCTACAAAAAATGTTTTTTTTATGGAAAAAAAAGTGATCACAGATTAAAGCCTAAATCGCTCTAGGACGCTTAGTTTAGGAGCTACGGGCAATTATAGTTTGGCCTACAAAAAATGTATTTTCTATGGAAAAAAAGTGATCACAGATTAAAGCCTACATCGCTCTAGGACGCTTAGTTTAGGATCTACGGGCAATTATAGTTTGGCCTACAAAAAATTTAGTTTCTATGGGGAAAAAAAGTGATCACAGATTAAAGCCTAAATCGCTCTAGGACGCTTATATAGCAATTATAGTTTGGCCCACAAAAAATGTATTTGCTATGAAAAAAAAAGTGATCACAGATTAAGGCCTAAATCGCTCTAGGACGCTTAGTTTAGGAGCTACGGGCAATTATAGTTTGGACTACAAAAAATGTATTTTCTATGGAAAAAAAAGTGATCACAGATTAAAGCCTAAATCGCTCTAGGACGCTTAGTTTAGGAGCTACGGGCAATTATAGTTTGGCCCACAAAAAATGTATTTGCTATGAAAAAAAAAGTGATCACAGATTAAAGCCTAAATCGCTCTACGACGCTTAGTTTAGGAGCTACGGGCAATTATAGTTTGGCCTACAAAAAATTTATTTTCTATGGAAAAAAAGTGATCACAGATTAAGGCCGAAATCGTTCTAGGACGCTTAATTTAGGAGCTACGGGCAATTACAGTTTGGACTACAAAAAATGTATTTTCTATGGAAAAAAAAAATGATCACAGATTAAAGCCTAAATCGCTCTAGGACGCTTAGTTTAGGAGCTACGTTCAATTATAGTTTGGACTACAAAAAATGTATTTTCTATGGAAAAAAAGTGATCACAGATTAAAGCCTAAATCGCTCTAGGACGCTTAGTTTAGGATCTACGGGCAATTATAGTTTGGCCTACAAAAAATTTAGTTTCTATGGGGAAAAAAAGTGATCACAGATTAAAGCCTAAATCGCTCTAGGACGCTTAGTTTAGGAGCTACGGGAAATTATAGTTTGGACTACAAAAAATGTATTTTCTATGAAAAAAAAAAGTGATCACATATTAAAGCCTAAATCGCTCTAGGACGCTTAGTTTAGGAGCTACGGGCAATTATAGTTTGGCCTACAAAAAATGTTTTTTTTATGGAAAAAAAAGTGATCACAGATTAAAGCCTAAATCGCTCTAGGACGCTTAGTTTAGGAGCTACGGGCAATTATAGTTTGGCCTACAAAAAATGTATTTTCTATGGAAAAAAAGTGATCACAGATTAAAGCCTACATCGCTCTAGGACGCTTAGTTTAGGATTTACGGGCAATTATAGTTTGGCCTAAAAAAATTTAGTTTCTATGGGGAAAAAAAGTGATCACAGATTAAAGCCTAAATCGCTCTAGGACGCTTAGTTTAGGAGCTACGGGAAATTATAGTTTGGACTACAAAAAATGTATTTTCTATGGAAAAAAAAAGTGATCAAAGATTAAGGCCTAAATCGCTCTAGGACGCTTAGTTTAGGAGCTACGGGCAATTATAGTTTGGCCTACAAAAAATGTATTTTCTATGGAAAAAAAGTGATCACAGATTAAGGCCGAAATCGTTCTAGGACGCTTAGTTTAGGAGCTACAGGCAATTACAGTTTGGACAAAAAAAATGTATTTTCTATGGAAAAAAAAAATGATCACAGATTAAAGCCTAAATCGCTCTAGGACGCTTAGTTTAGGAGCTACGTTCAATTATAGTTTGGACTACAAAAAATGTATTTTCTATGAAAAAAAAAAAGTGATCACATATTAAAGCCTAAATCGCTCTAGGACGCTTAGTTTAGGAGCTACGGGCAATTATAGTTTGGCCTACAAAAAATGTATTTTCTATGGAAAAAAAGTGATCACAGATTAAAGCCTAAATCGCTCTAGGACGCTTAGTTTAGGAGCTACGGGCAATTATAGTTTGGCCTACAAAAAATGTATTTTCTATGGAAAAAAAAGTGATCACAGATTAAAGCCTAAATCGCTCTAGGACGCATAGTTTAGGAGCTACGGGCAATTATAGTTTGCCTACAAAAAATGTATTTTCTATGGAAAAAAAAGTGATCACAGATTAAAGCCTAAATCGCTCTAGGACGCTTAGTTTAGGAGCTACGGGCAATTATAGTTTGGCCTACAAAAAATGTAGTTTCTATGGAAAAAAAAGTGATCACAGATTAAAGCCTAAATCGCTCTAGGACGCTTAGTTTAGGAGCTACGGGCAATTATAGTTGGCCTACAAAAAATGTATTTTCTATGGAAAAAAAAGTGATCACAGATTAAAGCCTAAATCGCTCTAGGACGCTTAGTTTAGGAGCTACGGGCAATTATAGTTTGGCCTACAAAAAATGTATTTTCTATGGAAAAAAAAGTGATCACAGATAAAAGCCTAAATCGCTCTAGGACGCTTAGTTTAGGAGCTACGGGCAATTATAGTTTGGACTACAAAAAATGTATTTTCTATGGAAAAAAAGTGATCACAGATTAAAGCCTAAATCGCTCTAGGACGCTTAGTTTAGAAGCTACGGGCAATTATAGTTTGGCCTACAAAAAATGTATTTTCTATGGAAAAAAAAGTGATCACAGATTAAAGCCTAAATCGCTCTAGGACGCTTAGTTTAGAAGCTACGGGCAATTATAGTTTGGCCTACAAAAAATGTATTTTCTATGGAAAAAAAAGTGATAACAGATTAAAGCCTAAATCGCTCTAGGACGCTTAGTTTAGGAGCTACGGGCAATTATAGTTTGGCCCACAAAAAATGTATTTTCTATGGAAAAAAAAGTGATCACAGATTAAAGCCTAAATCGCTCTAGGACGCTTAGTTTAGGAGCTACGGGCAATTATAGTTTGGCCTACAAAAAATGTATTTTCTATGGAAAAAAACTGATCACAGATTAAAGCCTAAATCGCTCTAGGACGCTTAGTTTAGAAGCTACGGGCAATTATAGTTTGGCCTACAAAAAATGTATTTTCTATGGAAAAAAAAGTGATCACAGATTAAAGCCTAAATCGCTCTAGGACGCTTAGTTTAGGAGCTACGGGCAATTATAGTTTGGCCTACAAAAAATGTATTTTCTATGGAAAAAAAGTGATCACAGATTAAAGCCTAAATCGCTCTAGGACGCTTAGTTTAGGAGCTACGGGCAATTATAGTTGGCCTACAAAAACTGTATTTTCTATGGAAAAAAAAGTGGTCACAGATTAAAGCCTAAATCGCTCTAGGACGCTTAGTTTAGGAGCTACGGGCAATTATAGTTTGGCCTACAAAAAATGTATTTTCTATGGAAAAAAAAGTGATCACAGATTAAAGCCTAAATCGCTCTAGGACGCTTAGTTTAGGAGCTACGGGCAATTATAGTTTGGCCTACAAAAAATGTATTTTCTATGGAAAAAAAAGTGATCACAGATAAAAGCCTAAATCGCTCTAGGACGCTTAGTTTAGAAGCTACGGGCAATTATAGTTTGGCCTACAAAAAATGTATTTTCTATGGAAAAAAAAGTGATCACAGATTAAAGCCTAAATCGCTCTAGGACGCTTAGTTTAGGAGCCACGGGCAATTATAGCTTGGCCTACAAAAAATGTATTTTCTATGGGGAAAAAAGTGATCACAGATTAAAGCCTAAATCGCTCTAGGACGCTTAGTTTAGGAGCTACGGGCAATTATAGTTTGGCCTACAAAAAATGTATTTTCTATGGAAAAAAAGTGATCACAGATTAAAGCCTAAATCGCTCTAGGACGCTTAGTTTAGGAGCTACGGGCAATTATAGTTTGGTCTACAAAAAAATTTATTTTCTATGGAAAAAAAGTGATCACAGATTAAAGCCTAAATCGCTCTAGGACGCTTAGTTTAGGAGCTACGGGCAATTATAGTTTGGCCTACAAAAAATGTATTTTCTATGGAAAAAAAGTGATCACAGATTAAAGCCTAAATCGCTCTAGGACGCTTAGTTTAGGAGCTACGGGCAATTATAGTTTGGCCCACAAAAAATGTATTTGCTATGAAAAAAAAGTGATCACAGATTAAGGCCTAAATCGCTCTAGGACGCTTAGTTTAGGAGCTACGGGCAATTATAGTTTGGTCTACAAAAAAATTTATTTTCTATGGAAAAAAAGTGATCACAGATTAAAGCCTAAATCGCTCTAGGACGCTTAGTTTAGGAGCTACGGGCAATTATAGTTTGGCCCACAAAAAATGTATTTGCTATGAAAAAAAAGTGATCACAGATTAAGGCCTAAATCGCTCTAGGACGCTTAGTTTAGGAGCTACGGGCAATTATAGTTTGGTCTACAAAAAAATTTATTTTCTATGGAAAAAAAGTGATCACAGATTAAAGCCTAAATCGCTCTAGGACGCTTAGTTTAGGAGCTACGGGCAATTATAGTTTGGCCTACAAAAAATTTATTTTCTATGGAAAAAAAAGTGATCACAGATTAAAGCCTAAATCGCTCTAGGACGCTTAGTTTAGGAGCTACGGGCAATTATAGTTTGGCCTACAAAAAATTTATTTTCTATGGAAAAAAAAGTGATCACAGATTAAAGCCTAAATCGCTCTAGGACGCTTAGTTTAGGAGCTACGGGCAATTATAGTTGGGACTACAAAAGATGTATTTTCTATGGAAAAAAGTGATCACATATTAAAGCCTAAATCGCTCTAGGACGCTTAGTTTAGGAGCTACGGGCAATTATAGTTGGCCTACAAAAAATGTATTTTCTATGGAAAAAAAAGTGATCACAGATTAAAGCCTAAATCGCTCTAGGACGCTTAGTTTAGGAGCTACGGGCAATTATAGTTTGGCCTACAAAAAATGTATTTTCCATGGGGAAAAAAGTGATCACAGATTAAAGGCTAAATCGCTCTCGGACGCTTAGTTTAGGAGGTACGGGCAATTATAGTTTGGCCTACAAAAAATGTATTTTCTATGGAAAAAAAAGTGATCACAGATTAAAGCCTAAATCGCTCTAGGACGCTTAGTTTAGGAGCTACGGGCAATTATAGTTTGGACTACAAAAAATGTATTTTCTATGGAAAAAAAAGTGATCAAAGATTAAGGCCTAAATCGCTCTAGGACGCTTAGTTTAGGAGCTACGGGCAATTATAGTTCGGCCTACAAAAAATGTATTTTCTATGGAAAAAAAAGTGATCACAGATTAAAGCCTAAATCGCTCTAGGACGCTTAGTTTAGGAGCTACGGGCAATTATAGTTTGGCCTACAAAAAATGTATTTTCTATGGGGAAAAAAGTGATCACAGATTAAAGCCTAAATCGCTCTAGGACGCTTAGTTTAGGAGCTACGGGCAATTATAGTTTGGCCTACAAAAAATGTATTTTCTATGGAAAAAAAAGTGATCACAGATTAAAGCCTAAATCGCTCTAGGACGCTTAGTTTAGGAGCTACGGGCAATTATAGTTGGCCTACAAAAACTGTATTTTCTATGGAAAAAAAAGTGATCACAGATTAAAGCCTAAATCGCTCTAGGACGCTTAGTTTAGGAGCTACGGGCAATTATAGTTTGGCCTACAAAAAATGTATTTTCTATGGAAAAAAAAGTGATCACAGATTAAAGCCTAAATCGCTCTAGGACGCTTAGTTTAGGAGCTACGGGCAATTATAGTTTGGCCTACAAAAAATGTATTTTCTATGGAAAAAAAAGTGATCACAGATAAAAGCCTAAATCGCTCTAGGACGCTTAGTTTAGAAGCTACGGGCAATTATAGTTTGGCCTACAAAAAATGTATTTTCTATGGAAAAAAAAGTGATCACAGATTAAAGCCTAAATCGCTCTAGGACGCTTAGTTTAGGAGCTACGGGCAATTATAGCTTGGCCTACAAAAAATGTATTTTCTATGGGGAAAAAAGTGATCACAGATTAAAGCCTAAATCGCTCTAGGACGCTTAGTATAGTTTGGCCTACAAAAAATGTATTTTCTATGGGGAAAAAAGTGATCACAGATTAAAGCCTAAATCGCTCTAGGACGCTTAGTTTAGGAGCTACGGGCAATTATAGTTTGGCCTACAAAAAATGTATTTTCTATGGAAAAAAAAGTGATCACAGATTAAAGCCTAAATCGCTCTAGGACGCTTAGTTTAGGAGCTACGGGCAATTATAGTTTGGCCCACAAAAAATGTATTTGCTATGAAAAAAAAGTGATCACAGATTAAAGCCTAAATCGCTCTAGGACGCTTAGTTTAGGAGCTACGGGCAATTATAGTTTGGACTACAAAAAATGTATTTTTTATGGAAAAAAAAAGTGATCACAGATTAAAGCCTAAATCGCTCTAGGACGCTTAGTTTAGGAGCTACGGGCAATTATAGTTTGGCCTACAAAAAATTTATTTTCTATGGAAAAAAAAGTGATCACAGATTAAAGCCTAAATCGCTCTAGGACGCTTAGTTTAGGAGCTACGGGCAATTATAGTTTGGCCTACAAAAAATGTATTTTCTATGGGGAAAAAAGTGATCTCAGATTAAAGCCTAAATCGCTCTAGGACGCTTAGTTTAGGAGCTACGGGCAATTATAGTTTGGCCTACAAAAAATGTATTTTCTATGGAAAAAAAATTGATCACAGATTAAAGCCTAAATCGCTCTAGGACGCTTAGTTTAGGAGCTACGGGCAATTATAGTTGGGACTACAAAAGATGTATTTTCTATGGAAAAAAAAGTGATCACATATTAAAGCCTAAATCGCTCTAGGACGCTTAGTTTAGGAGCTACGGGCAATTATAGTTGGCCTACAAAAAATGTATTTTCTATGGAAAAAAAAGTGATCACAGATTAAAGCCTAAATCGCTCTAGGACGCTTAGTTTAGGAGCTACGGGCAATTATAGTTTGGCCTACAAAAAATGTATTTTCCATGCGGAAAAAAGTGATCACAGATTAAAGGCTAAATCGCTCTCGGACGCTTAGTTTAGGAGGTATGGGCAATTATAGTTTGGCCTACAAAAAATGTAGTTTCTATGGGAAAAAAAGTGATCACAGATTAAAGCCTAAATCGCTCTAGGACGCTTAGTTTAGGAGCTACGGGCAATTATAGTTTGGCCCACAAAAAATGTATTTGCTATGGAAAAAAAAGTGATCACAGATTAAAGCCTAAATCGCTCTAGGACGCTTAGTTTAGGAGCTACGGGCAATTATAGTTTGGACTACAAAAAATGTATTTTCTATGGAAAAAAAAAGTGATCACAGATTAAGGCCGAAATCGTTCTAGGACGCTTAGTTTAGGAGCTACGGGCAATTATAGTTTGGACTACAAAAAATGTATTTTCTATGGAAAAAAAAAGTGATCACAGATTAAGGCCGAAATCGTTCTAGGACGCTTAGTTTAGGAGCTACGGGCAATTATAGTTTGGACTACAAAAAATGTATTTTCTATGGAAAAAAAAAGTGATCACAGATTAAAGCCTAAATCGCTCTAGGACGCTTAGTTTAGGATCTACGGGCAATTATAGTTTGGCCTACAAAAAATGTAGTTTCTATGGGAAAAAAAGTGATCACAGGTTAAAGCCTAAATCGCTCTAGGACGCTTAGTTTAGGAGGTACGGGCAATTATAGTTTGGCCTACAAAAAATGTATTTTCTATGGAAAAAAAAGTGATCACAGATTAAAGCCTAAATCGCTCTAGGACGCTTAGTTTAGGATCTACGGGCAATTATAGTTTGGCCTACAAAAAATGTAGTTTCTATGGGAAAAAAAGTGATCACAGGTTAAAGCCTAAATCGCTCTAGGACGCTTAGTTTAGGAGCTACGGGCAATTATAGTTTGGCCTACAAAAAATGTAGTTTCTATGGGAAAAAAAGTGATCACAGATTAAAGCCTAAATCGCTCTAGGACGCTTAGTTTAGGAGCTACGGGCAATTATAGTTTGGCCTACAAAAAATGTAGTTTCTATGGGAAAAAAAGTGATCACAGATTAAAGCCTAAATCGCTCTAGGACGCTTAGTTTAGGAGCTACGGGCAATTATAGTTTGGCCTACAAAAAATGTATTTTCTATGGAAAAAAAAGTGATCACAGATTAAAGCCTAAATCGCTCTAGGACGCTTAGTTTAGGAGCTACAGGCAATTATAGTTTGGCCTACAAAAAATGTATTTTCTATGGGGAAAAAAGTGATCACAGATTAAAGCCTAAATCGCTCTAGGACGCTTAGTTTAGGAGCTACGGGCAATTATAGTTTGGCCTACAAAAAATGTATTTTCTATGGAAAAAAAAAGTGATCACAGATTAAAGCCTAAATCGCTCTAGGACGCTTAGTTTAGGAGCTACGGGCAATTATAGTTTGGCCTACAAAAAATGTATTTTCTATGGAAAAAAAGTGATCACAGATTAAAGCCTAAATCGCTCTAGGACGCTTAGTTTAGGAGCTACGGGCAATTATAGTTTGGCCCACAAAAAATGTATTTGCTATGAAAAAAAAAGTGATCACAGATTAAGGCCTAAATCGCTCTAGGACGCTTAGTTTAGGAGCTACGGGCAATTATAGTTTGGCCTACAAAAAATTTATTTTCTATGGAAAAAAAAGTGATCACAGATTAAAGCCTAAATCGCTCTAGGACGCTTAGTTTAGGAGCTACGGGCAATTATAGTTTGGCCTACAAAAAATTTATTTTCTATGGTAAAAAAAGTGATCACAGATTAAAGCCTAAATCGCTCTAGGACGCTTAGTTTAGGAGCTACGGGCAATTATAGTTTGGACTACAAAAAATGTATTTTCTATGGGGAAAAAAGTGATCACAGATTAAAGCCTAAATCGCTCTAGGACGCTTAGTTTAGGAGCTACGGGCAATTATAGTTTGGCCTACAAAAAATGTATTTTCTATGGAAAAAAAAGTGATCACAGATTAAAGCCTAAATCGCTCTAGGACGCTTAGTTTAGGAGCTACGGGCAATTATAGTTTGGCCTACAAAAAATGTATTTTCCATGGGGAAAAAAGTGATCACAGATTAAAGGCTAAATCGCTCTCGGACGCTTAGTTTAGGAGGTACGGGCAATTATAGTTTGGCCTACAAAAAATTTTTTTTCTATGGAAAAAAAAGTGATCACAGATTAAAGCCTAAATCGCTCTAGGACGCTTAGTTTAGGAGCTACGGGCAATTATAGTTTGGACTACAAAAAATGTATTTTCTATGGAAAAAAAAAGTGATCAAAGATTAAGGCCTAAATCGCTCTAGGACGCTTAGTTTAGGAGCTACGGGCAATTATAGTTTGGCCTACAAAAAATGTATTTTCTATGGAAAAAAAGTGATCACAGATTAAAGCCTAAATCGCTCTAGGACGCTTAGTTTAGGAGCTACGGGCAATTATAGTTTGGCCTACAAAAAATGTTTTTTCTATGGAAAAAAAAGTGATCACAGATTAAAGCCTAAATCGCTCTAGGACGCTTAGTTTAGGAGCTACGGGCAATTATAGTTTGGACTACAAAAAATGTATTTTCTATGGAAAAAAAAAGTGATCAAAGATTAAGGCCTAAATCGCTCTAGGACGCTTAGTTTAGGAGCTACGGGCAATTATAGTTTGGCCTACAAAAAATGTATTTTCTATGGAAAAAAAAGTGATCACAGATTAAAGCCTAAATCGCTCTAGGACGCTTAGTTTAGGAGCTACGGGCAATTATAGTTTGGCCTACAAAAAATGTATTTTCTATGGAAAAAAAGTGATCACAGATTAAGGCTGAAATCGTTCTAGGACGCTTAGTTTAGGAGCTACGGGCAATTACAGTTTGGACTACAAAAAATGTATTTTCTATGGAAAAAAAAAATGATCACAGATTAAAGCCTAAATCGCTCTAGGACGCTTAGTTTAGGAGCTACGGGCAATTATAGTTTGGCCTACAAAAAATGTATTTTCTATGGAAAAAAAAGTGATCACAGATTAAAGCCTAAATCGCTCTAGGACGCTTAGTTTAGGAGCTACGGGCAATTATAGTTTGGCCTACAAAAAATGTATTTTCTATGGAAAAAAAGTGATCACAGATTAAGGCCGAAATCGTTCTAGGACGCTTAGTTTAGGAGCTACGGGCAATTATAGTTTGGACTACAAAAAATTTATTTTCTATGGAAAAAAAAGTGATCACAGATTAAAGCCTAAATCGCTCTAGGACGCTTAGTTTAGGAGCTACGGGCAATTATAGTTTGGCCTACAAAAAATGTATTTTCTATGGAAAAAAAGTGATCACAGATTAAGGCCGAAATCGTTCTAGGACGCTTAGTTTAGGAGCTACGGGCAATTATAGTTTGGACTACAAAAAATTTATTTTCTATGGAAAAAAAAGTGATCACAGATTAAAGCCTAAATCGCTCTAGGACGCTTAGTTTAGGAGCTACGGGCAATTATAGTTTGGCCTACAAAAAATGTATTTTCTATGGAAAAAAAAGTGATCACAGATTAAAGCCTAAATCGCTCTAGGACGCTTAGTTTAGGAGCTACGGGCAATTATAGTTGGCCTACAAAAAATGTATTTTCTATGGAAAAAAAAGTGATCACAGATTAAAGCCTAAATCGCTCTAGGACGCTTAGTTTAGGAGCTACGGGCAATTATAGTTTGGCCTACAAAAAATGTATTTTCCATGGGGAAAAAAGTGATCACAGATTAAAGGCTAAATCGCTCTCGGACGCTTAGTTTAGGAGGTACGGGCAATTATAGTTTGGCCTACAAAAAATGTTTTTTCTATGGAAAAAAAAGTGATCACAGATTAAAGCCTAAATCGCTCTAGGACGCTTAGTTTAGGAGCTACGGGCAATTATAGTTTGGACTACAAAAAATGTATTTTCTATGGAAAAAAAAGTGATCAAAGATTAAGGCCTAAATCGCTCTAGGACGCTTAGTTTAGGAGCTACGGGCAATTATAGTTTGGCCTACAAAAAATGTATTTTCTATGGAAAAAAAAGTGATCACAGATTAAAGCCTAAATCGCTCTAGGACGCTTAGTTTAGGAGCTACGGGCAATTATAGTTTGGCCTACAAAAAATGTATTTTCTATGGAAAAAAAGTGATCACAGATTAAGGCTGAAATCGTTCTAGGACGCTTAGTTTAGGAGCTACGGGCAATTACAGTTTGGACTACAAAAAATGTATTTTCTATGGAAAAAAAAAAATGATCACAGATTAAAGCCTAAATCGCTCTAGGACGCTTAGTTTAGGAGCTACGGGCAATTATAGTTTGGCCTACAAAAAATGTATTTTCTATGGAAAAAAAAGTGATCACAGATTAAAGCCTAAATCGCTCTAGGACGCTTAGTTTAGGAGCTACGGGCAATTATAATTTGGCCTACAAAAAATGTATTTTCTATGGAAAAAAAGTGATCACAGATTAAGGCCGAAATCGTTCTAGGACGCTTAGTTTAGGAGCTACGGGCAATTATAGTTTGGACTACAAAAAATTTATTTTCTATGGAAAAAAAAGTGATCACAGATTATAGCCTAAATCGCTCTAGGACGCTTAGTTTAGGAGCTACGGGCAATTATAGTTTGGCCTACAAAAAATGTATTTTCTATGAAAAAAAAAGTGATCACAGATTAAAGCCTAAATCGCTCTAGGACGCTTAGTTTAGGAGCTACGGGCAATTATAGTTTGGCCTACAAAAAATGTATTTTCTATGGAAAAAAAAGTGATCACAGATTAAACCCTAAATCGCTCTAGGACGCTTAGTTTAGGATCTACGGGCAATTATAGTTTGGCCTACAAAAAATGTAGTTTCTATGGGAAAAAAAGTGATCACAGATTAAAGCCTAAATCGCTCTAGGACGCTTAGTTTAGGAGCTACGGGCAATTATAGTTTGGCCTACAAAAAATGTAGTTTCTATGGGAAAAAAGTGATCACAGATTAAAGCCTAAATCGCTCTAGGACGCTTAGTTTAGGAGCTACGGGCAATTATAGTTTGGCCTACAAAAAATGTAGTTTCTATGGGAAAAAAAGTGATCACAGATTAAAGCCTAAATCGCTCTAGGACGCTTAGTTTAGGAGCTACGGGCAATTATAGTTTGGCCTACAAAAAATGTAGTTTCTATGGAAAAAAAGTGATCACAGATTAAAGCCTAAATCGCTCTAGGACGCTTAGTTTAGGATCTACGGGCAATTATGGTTTGGCCTACAAAAAATGTAGTTTCTATGGGAAAAAAGTGATCACAGATTAAAGCCTAAATCGCTCTAGGACGCTTAGTTTAGGAGCTACGGGCAATTATAGTTTGGCCTACAAAAAATGTAGTTTCTATGGGAAAAAAAGTGATCACAGATTAAAGCCTAAATCGCTCTAGGACGCTTAGTTTAGGAGCTACGGGCAATTATAGTTTGGCCTACAAAAAATGTAGTTTCTATGGAAAAAAAGTGATCACAGATTAAAGCCTAAATCGCTCTAGGACGCTTAGTTTAGGAGCTACGGGCAATTATAGTTTGGCCTACAAAAAATGTATTTTCTATGGAAAAAAAAGTGATCACAGATTAAAGCCTAAATCGCTCTAGGACGCTTAGTTTAGAAGCTACGGGCAATTATAGTTTGGCCTACAAAAAATGTATTTTCTATGGAAAAAAAAGTGATCACAGATTAAAGCCTAAATCGCTCTAGGACGCTTAGTTTAGGAGCTACGGGCAATTATAGTTTGGCCTACAAAAAATTTATTTTCTATGGAAAAAAAAGTGATCACAGATTAAAGCCTAAATCGCTCTAGGACGCTTAGTTTAGGATCTACGGGCAATTATAGTTTGGCCTACAAAAAATGTAGTTTCTATGGGAAAAAAGTGATCACAGATTAAAGCCTAAATCGCTCTAGGACGCTTAGTTTAGGAGCTACGGGCAATTATAGTTTGGCCTACAAAAAATGTAGTTTCTATGGGAAAAAAAGTGATCACAGATTAAAGCCTAAATCGCTCTAGGACGCTTAGTTTAGGAGCTACGGGCAATTATAGTTTGGCCTACAAAAAATGTTTTTTCTATGGGGAAAAAAGTGATCACAGATTAAAGCCTAAATCGCTCTAGGACGCTTAGTTTAGGAGCTACGGGCAATTATAGTTTGGCCCACAAAAAATGTATTTGCTATGAAAAAAAAAGTGATCACAGATTAAGGCCTAAATCGCTCTAGGACGCTTAGTTTAGGAGCTACGGGCAATTATAGTTTGGCCTACAAAAAATGTATTTTCTATGGAAAAAAAAGTGATAACAGATTAAAGCCTAAATCGCTCTAGGACGCTTAGTTTAGGAGCTACGGGCAATTATAGTTTGGCCCACAAAAAATGTATTTGCTATGAAAAAAAAAGTGATCACAGATTAAGGCCTAAATCGCTCTAGGACGCTTAGTTTAGGAGCTACGGGCAATTATAGTTTGGCCTACAAAAAATTTATTTTCTATGGGAAAAAAAGTGATCACAGATTAAAGCCTAAATCGCTCTAGGACGCTTAGTTTAGGAGCTACGGGCAATTATAGTTTGGCCTACAAAAAATGTATTTTCTATGGAAAAAAAAGTGATCACAGATTAAAGCCTAAATCGCTCTAGGACGCTTAGTTTAGGAGCTACGGGCAATTATAGTTTGGCCTACAAAAAATGTATTTTCTATGGAAAAAAAGTGATCACAGATTAAAGCCTAAATCGCTCTAGGACGCTTAGTTTAGGATCTACGGGCAATTATAGTTTGGCCTACAAAAAATGTAGTTTCTATGGGAAAAAAAGTGATCACAGATTAAAGCCTAAATCGCTCTAGGACGCTTAGTTTAGGAGCTACGGGCAATTATAGTTTGGCCTACAAAAAATGTATTTTCTATGGAAAAAAAGTGATCACAGATTAAAGCCTAAATCGCTCTAGGACGCTTAGTTTAGGAGCTACGGGCAATTATAGTTTGGCCTACAAAAAATGTATTTTCTATGGAAAAAAAAGTGATCACAGATTAAAGCCTAAATCGCTCTAGGACGCTTAGTTTAGGAGCTACGGGCAATTATAGTTTGGCCTACAAAAAATGTATTTTCTATGGAAAAAAAAAGTGATCACAGATTAAAGCCTAAATCGCTCTAGGACGCTTAGTTTAGGAGCTACGGGCAATTATAGTTTGGCCTACAAAAAATGTATTTTCTATGGAAAAAAAGTGATCACAGATTAAGGCCGAAATCGTTCTAGGACGCTTAGTTTAGGAGCTACGGGCAATTATAGTTTGGACTACAAAAAATTTATTTTCTATGGAAAAAAAAGTGATCACAGATTAAAGCCTAAATCGCTCTAGGACGCTTAGTTTAGGAGCTACGGGCAATTATAGTTTGGCCTACAAAAAATGTATTTTCTATGGAAAAAAAAGTGATCACAGATTAAAGCCTAAATCGCTCTAGGACGCTTAGTTTAGGAGCTACGGGCAATTATAGTTTGGCCTACAAAAAATGTATTTTCTATGGAAAAAAAGTGATCACAGATTAAGGCCGAAATCGTTCTAGGACGCTTAGTTTAGGAGCTACGGGCAATTATAGTTTGGACTACAAAAAATTTATTTTCTATGGAAAAAAAAGTGATCACAGATTAAAGCCTAAATCGCTCTAGGACGCTTAGTTTAGGAGCTACGGGCAATTATAGTTGGCCTACAAAAAATGTATTTTCTATGGAAAAAAAAGTGATCACAGATTAAAGCCTAAATCGCTCTAGGACGCTTAGTTTAGGAGCTACGGGCAATTATAGTTTGGCCTACAAAAAATGTATTTTCCATGGGGAAAAAAGTGATCACAGATTAAAGGCTAAATCGCTCTCGGACGCTTAGTTTAGGAGGTACGGGCAATTATAGTTTGGCCTACAAAAAATGTTTTTCTATGGAAAAAAAAGTGATCACAGATTAAAGCCTAAATCGCTCTAGGACGCTTAGTTTAGGAGCTACGGGCAATTATAGTTTGGACTACAAAAAATGTATTTTCTATGGAAAAAAAAAGTGATCAAAGATTAAGGCCTAAATCGCTCTAGGACGCTTAGTTTAGGAGCTACGGGCAATTATAGTTTGGCCTACAAAAAATGTATTTTCTATGGAAAAAAAAGTGATCACAGATTAAAGCCTAAATCGCTCTAGGACGCTTAGTTTAGGAGCTACGGGCAATTATAGTTTGGCCTACAAAAAATGTATTTTCTATGGAAAAAAAGTGATCACAGATTAAGGCCGAAATCGTTCTAGGACGCTTAGTTTAGGAGCTACGGGCAATAATAGTTTGGACTACAAAAAATTTATTTTCTATGGAAAAAAAAGTGATCACAGATTCTAGCCTAAATCGCTCTAGGACGCTTAGTTTAGGAGCTACGGGCAATTATAGTTTGGCCTACAAAAAATGTATTTTCTATGAAAAAAAAAGTGATCACAGATTAAAGCCTAAATCGCTCTAGGACGCTTAGTTTAGGAGCTACGGGCAATTATAGTTTGGCCTACAAAAAATGTATTTTCTATGGAAAAAAAAAGTGATCACAGATTAAACCCTAAATCGCTCTAGGACGCTTAGTTTAGGATCTACGGGCAATTATAGTTTGGCCTACAAAAAATGTAGTTTCTATGGAAAAAAAGTGATCACAGATTAAAGCCTAAATCGCTCTAGGACGCTTAGTTTAGGAGCTACGGGCAATTATAGTTTGGCCTACAAAAAATGTATTTTCTATGGAAAAAAAGTGATCACAGATTAAAGCCTAAATCGCTCTAGGACGCATAGTTTAGGAGCTACGGGCAATTATAGTTTGGCCTACAAAAAATGTATTTTCTATGGAAAAAAAAGTGATCACAGATTAAAGCCTAAATCGCTCTAGGACGCTTAGTTTAGAAGCTACGGGCAATTATAGTTTGGCCTACAAAAAATGTAGTTTCTATGGGAAAAAAGTGATCACAGATTAAAGCCTAAATCGCTCTAGGACGCTTAGTTTAGGAGCTACGGGCAATTACAGTTTGGACTACAAAAAATGTATTTTCTATGGAAAAAAAAAAATGATCACAGATTAAAGCCTACATCGCTCTAGGACGCTTAGTTTAGGAGCTACGGGCAATTATAGTTTGGCCTACAAAAAATGTTTTTTCTATGGGGAAAAAAGTGATCACAGATTAAAGCCTAAATCGCTCTAGGACGCTTAGTTTAGGAGCTACGGGCAATTATAGTTTGGCCCGCAAAAAATGTATTTGCTATGAAAAAAAAAGTGATCACAGATTAAGGCCTAAATCGCTCTAGGACGCTTAGTTTAGGAGCTACGGGCAATTATAGTTTGGCCTACAAAAAATTTATTTTCTATGGAAAAAAAAGTGATAACAGATTAAAGCCTAAATCGCTCTAGGACGCTTAGTTTAGGAGCTACGGGCAATTATAGTTTGGCCCACACAAAATGTATTTGCTATGAAAAAAAAAGTGATCACAGATTAAGGCCTAAATCGCTCTAGGACGCTTAGTTTAGGAGCTACGGGCAATTATAGTTTGGCCTACAAAAAATTTATTTTCTATGGGAAAAAAAGTGATCACAGATTAAAGCCTAAATCGCTCTAGGACGCTTAGTTTAGGAGCTACGGGCAATTATAGTTTGGCCTACAAAAAATGTATTTTCTATGGAAAAAAAAGTGATCACAGATTAAAGCCTAAATCGCTCTAGGACGCTTAGTTTAGGAGCTACGGGCAATTATAGTTTGGCCTACAAAAAATGTATTTTCTATGGAAAAAAAGTGATCACAGATTAAAGCCTAAATCGCTCTAGGACGCTTAGTTTAGGATCTACGGGCAATTATAGTTTCTATGGGAAAAAAAGTGATCACAGATTAAAGCCTAAATCGCTCTAGGACGCTTAGTTTAGGAGCTACGGGCAATTATAGTTTGGCCTACAAAAAATGTATTTTCTATGGAAAAAAAGTGATCACAGATTAAAGCCTAAATCGCTCTAGGACGCTTAGTTTAGGAGCTACGGGCAATTATAGTTTGGCCTACAAAAAATGTATTTTCTATGGAAAAAAAAGTGATCACAGATTAAAGCCTAAATCGCTCTAGGACGCTTAGTTTAGGAGCTACGGGCAATTATAGTTTGGCCTACAAAAAATGTATTTTCTATGGAAAAAAAAAGTGATCACAGATTAAAGCCTAAATCGCTCTAGGACGCTTAGTTTAGGAGCTACGGGCAATTATAGTTTGGCCTACAAAAAATGTATTTTCTATGGAAAAAAAAGTGATCTCAGATTAAAGCCTAAATCGCTCTAGGACGCTTAGTTTAGGAGCTACGGGCAATTATAGTTTGGCCTACAAAAAATGTATTTTCTATGGAAAAAAAGTGATCACAGATTAAAGCCTAAATCGCTCTAGGACGCTTAGTTTAGGAGCTACGGGCAATTATAGTTTGGCCTACAAAAAATGTATTTTCTATGGAAAAAAAGTGATCACAGATTAAGGCCGAAAACGTTCTAGGACGCTTAGTTTAGGAGCTACGGGCAATTATAGTTTGGACTACAAAAAATTTATTTTCTATGGAAAAAAAAGTGATCACAGATTATAGCCTAAATCGCTCTAGGACGCTTAGTTTAGGAGCTACGGGCAATTATAGTTTGGCCTACAAAAAATGTATTTTCTATGAAAAAAAAAGTGATCACAGATTAAAGCCTAAATCGCTCTAGGACGCTTAGTTTAGGAGCTACGGGCAATTATAGTTTGGCCTACAAAAAATGTATTTTCTATGGAAAAAAAAGTGATCACAGATTAAACCCTAAATCGCTCTAGGACGCTTAGTTTAGGATCTACGGGCAATTATAGTTTGGCCTACAAAAAATGTAGTTTCTATGGGAAAAAAAGTGATCACAGATTAAAGCCTAAATCGCTCTAGGACGCTTAGTTTAGGAGCTACGGGCAATTATAGTTTGGCCTACAAAAAATGCAGTTTCTATGGGAAAAAAGTGATCACAGATTAAAGCCTAAATCGCTCTAGGACGCTTAGTTTAGGAGCTACGGGCAATTATAGTTTGGCCTACAAAAAATGTAGTTTCTATGGGAAAAAAAGTGATCACAGATTAAAGCCTAAATCGCTCTAGGACGCTTATTTTAGGAGCTACGGGCAATTATAGTTTGGCCTACAAAAAATGTATTTTCTATGGAAAAAAAAGTGATCACAGATTAAAGCCTAAATCGCTCTAGGACGCTTAGTTTAGGAGCTACGGGCAATTATAGTTTGGAGTACAAAAAATGTATTTTCTATGAAAAAAAAAGTGATCACAGATTAAAGCCTAAATCGCTCTAGGACGCTTAGTTTAGGAGCTACGGGCAATTATAGTTTGGACTACAAAAAATGTATTTTCTATGGAAAAAAAAGTGATCACAGATTAAAGCCTAAATCGCTCTAGGACGCTTAGTTTAGGAGCTACGGGCAATTATAGTTTGGCCTACAAAAAATGTATTTTCTATGGAAAAAAAAGTGATCACAGATTAAAGCCTAAATCGCTCTAGGACGCTTAGTTTAGGAGCTACGGGCAATTATAGTTTGTCCTACAAAAAATGTATTTTCTATGGAAAAAAAATGTGATCACAGATTAAGGATTAAATCGTTCTAGGACGCTTATTTTAGGAGCTACGGGCAATTATAGTTTGGCCTACAAAAAATGTATTTTCTATAGAAAAAAAAGTGATCACAGATTAAAGCCTAAATCGCTCTAGGACGCTTAGTTTAGGAGCTACGGGCAATTATAGTTTGGAGTACAAAAAATTTATTTTCTATGGAAAAAAAAGTGATCACAGATTAAAGCCGAAATCGTTCTAGGACGCTTAGTTTAGGAGCTACGGGCAATTACAGTTTGGACTACAAAAAATGTATTTTCTATGGAAAAAAAAAAATGATCACAGATTAAAGCCTAAATCGCTCTAGGACGCTTAGTTTAGGAGCTACGGGCAATTATAGTTTGGCCTACAAAAAATGTATTTTCTATGGAAAAAAAAAGTGATCACAGATTAAAGCCTAAATCGCTCTAGGACGCTTAGTTTAGGAGCTACGGGCAATTATAGTTTGGCCTACAAAAAATGTATTTTCTATGGAAAAAAAGTGATCACAGATTAAGGCCGAAATCGTTCTAGGACGCTTAGTTTAGGAGCTACGGGCAATTATAGTTTGGACTACAAAAAATTTATTTTCTATGGAAAAAAAAGTGATCACAGATTATAGCCTAAATCGCTCTAGGACGCTTAGTTTAGGAGCTACGGGCAATTATAGTTTGGCCTACAAAAAATGTATTTTCTATGAAAAAAAAAGTGATCACAGATTAAAGCCTAAATCGCTCTAGGACGCTTAGTTTAGGAGCTACGGGCAATTATAGTTTGGCCTACAAAAAATGTATTTTCTATGGAAAAAAAAGTGATCACAGATTAAACCCTAAATCGCTCTAGGACGCTTAGTTTAGGATCTACGGGCAATTATAGTTTGGCCTACAAAAAATGTAGTTTCTATGGGAAAAAAAGTGATCACAGATTAAAGCCTAAATCGCTCTAGGACGCTTAGTTTAGGAGCTACGGGCAATTATAGTTTGGCCTACAAAAAATGCAGTTTCTATGGGAAAAAAGTGATCACAGATTAAAGCCTAAATCGCTCTAGGACGCTTAGTTTAGGAGCTACGGGCAATTATAGTTTGGCCTACAAAAAATGTAGTTTCTATGGGAAAAAAAGTGATCACAGATTAAAGCCTAAATCGCTCTAGGACGCTTAGTTTAGGAGCTACGGGCAATTATAGTTTGGCCTACAAAAAATGTAGTTTCTATGGAAAAAAAGTGATCACAGATTAAAGCCTAAATCGCTCTAGGACGCTTAGTTTAGGATCTACGGGCAATTATGGTTTGGCCTACAAAAAATGTAGTTTCTATGGGAAAAAAGTGATCACAGATTAAAGCCTAAATCGCTCTAGGACGCTTAGTTTAGGAGCTACGGGCAATTATAGTTTGGCCTACAAAAAATGTAGTTTCTATGGGAAAAAAAGTGATCACAGATTAAAGCCTAAATCGCTCTAGGACGCTTAGTTTAGGAGCTACGGGCAATTATAGTTTGGCCTACAAAAAATGTAGTTTCTATGGAAAAAAAGTGATCACAGATTAAAGCCTAAATCGCTCTAGGACGCTTAGTTTAGGAGCTACGGGCAATTATAGTTTGGCCTACAAAAAATGTATTTTCTATGGAAAAAAAAGTGATCACAGATTAAAGCCTAAATCGCTCTAGGACGCATAGTTTAGGAGCTACGGGCAATTATAGTTTGGCCTACAAAAAATGTATTTTCTATGGAAAAAAAAGTGATCACAGATTAAAGCCTAAATCGCTCTAGGACGCCTAGTTTAGGAGCTACGGGCAATTATAGTTTGGCCTACAAAAAATGTATTTTCTATGGAAAAAAAAGTGATCACAGATTAAAGCCTAAATCGCTCTAGGACGCTTAGTTTAGGAGCTACGGGCAATTATAGTTTGGAGTACAAAAAATTTATTTTCTATGGAAAAAAAAGTGATCACAGATTAAAGCCGAAATCGTTCTAGGACGCTTAGTTTAGGAGCTACGGGCAATTACAGTTTGGACTACAAAAAATGTATTTTCTATGGAAAAAAAAAAATGATCACAGATTAAAGCCTACATCGCTCTAGGACGCTTAGTTTAGGAGCTACGGGCAATTATAGTTTGGCCTACAAAAAATGTATTTTCTATGGAAAAAAAGTGATCACAGATTAAGGCCGAACTCGTTCTAGGACGCTTAGTTTAGGAGCTACGGGCAATTATAGTTTGGACTACAAAAAATTTATTTTCTATGGAAAAAAAAGTGATCACAGATTATAGCCTAAATCGCTCTAGGACGCTTAGTTTAGGAGCTACGGGCAATTATAGTTTGGCCTACAAAAAATTTATTTTCTATGAAAAAAAAAGTGATCACAAATTAAAGCCTAAATCGCTCTAGGACGCTTAGTTTAGGAGCTACGGGCAATTATAGTTTGGCCTACAAAAAATGTATTTTCTATGGAAAAAAAAGTGATCACAGATTAAAGCCTAAATCGCTCTAGGACGCTTAGTTTAGGAGCTACGGGCAATTATAGTTTGGCCTACAAAAAATGTATTTTCTATGGAAAAAAAAGTGATCACAGATTAAAGCCTAAATCGCTCTAGGACGCTTAGTTTAGGAGCTACGGGCAATTATAGTTTGGAGTACAAAAAATGTATTTTCTATGAAAAAAAAAGTGATCACAGATTAAAGCCTAAATCGCTCTAGGACGCTTAGTTTAGGAGCTACGGGCAATTATAGTTTGGACTACAAAAAATGTATTTTCTATGGAAAAAAAAGTGATCACAGATTAAAGCCTAAATCGCTCTAGGACGCTTAGTTTAGGAGCTACGGGCAATTATAGTTTGGCCTACAAAAAATGTATTTTCTATGGAAAAAAAAGTGATCACAGATTAAAGCCTAAATCGCTCTAGGACGCTTAGTTTAGGAGCTACGGGCAATTATAGTTTGTCCTACAAAAAATGTATTTTCTATGGAAAAAAAATGTGATCACAGATTAAGGATTAAATCGTTCTAGGACGCTTATTTTAGGAGCTACGGGCAATTATAGTTTGGCCTACAAAAAATGTATTTTCTATAGAAAAAAAAGTGATCACAGATTAAAGCCTAAATCGCTCTAGGACGCTTAGTTTAGGAGCTACGGGCAATTATAGTTTGGAGTACAAAAAATTTATTTTCTATGGAAAAAAAAGTGATCACAGATTAAAGCCGAAATCGTTCTAGGACGCTTAGTTTAGGAGCTACGGGCAATTACAGTTTGGACTACAAAAAATGTATTTTCTATGGAAAAAAAAAATGATCACAGATTAAAGCCTAAATCGCTCTAGGACGCTTAGTTTAGGAGCTACGGGCAATTATAGTTTGGCCTACAAAAAATGTATTTTCTATGGAAAAAAAAAGTGATCACAGATTAAAGCCTAAATCGCTCTAGGACGCTTAGTTTAGGAGCTACGGGCAATTATAGTTTGGCCTACAAAAAATGTATTTTCTATGGAAAAAAAGTGATCACAGATTAAGGCCGAAATCGTTCTAGGACGCTTAGTTTAGGAGCTACGGGCAATTATAGTTTGGACTACAAAAAATTTATTTTCTATGGAAAAAAAAGTGATCACAGATTATAGCCTAAATCGCTCTAGGACGCTTAGTTTAGGAGCTACGGGCAATTATAGTTTGGCCTACAAAAAATGTATTTTCTATGAAAAAAAAAGTGATCACAGATTAAAGCCTAAATCGCTCTAGGACGCTTAGTTTAGGAGCTACGGGCAATTATAGTTTGGCCTACAAAAAATGTATTTTCTATGGAAAAAAAAGTGATCACAGATTAAACCCTAAATCGCTCTAGGACGCTTAGTTTAGGATCTACGGGCAATTATAGTTTGGCCTACAAAAAATGTAGTTTCTATGGGAAAAAAAGTGATCACAGATTAAAGCCTAAATCGCTCTAGGACGCTTAGTTTAGGAGCTACGGGCAATTATAGTTTGGCCTACAAAAAATGCAGTTTCTATGGGAAAAAAGTGATCACAGATTAAAGCCTAAATCGCTCTAGGACGCTTAGTTTAGGAGCTACGGGCAATTATAGTTTGGCCTACAAAAAATGTAGTTTCTATGGGAAAAAAAGTGATCACAGATTAAAGCCTAAATCGCTCTAGGACGCTTAGTTTAGGAGCTACGGGCAATTATAGTTTGGCCTACAAAAAATGTAGTTTCTATGGAAAAAAAAAGTGATCACAGATTAAAGCCTAAATCGCTCTAGGACGCTTAGTTTAGGATCTACGGGCAATTATGGTTTGGCCTACAAAAAATGTAGTTTCTATGGGAAAAAAGTGATCACAGATTAAAGCCTAAATCGCTCTAGGACGCTTAGTTTAGGAGCTACGGGCAATTATAGTTTGGCCTACAAAAAATGTAGTTTCTATGGGAAAAAAAGTGATCACAGATTAAAGCCTAAATCGCTCTAGGACGCTTAGTTTAGGAGCTACGGGCAATTATAGTTTGGCCTACAAAAAATGTAGTTTCTATGGAAAAAAAGTGATCACAGATTAAAGCCTAAATCGCTCTAGGACGCTTAGTTTAGGAGCTACGGGCAATTATAGTTTGGCCTACAAAAAATGTATTTTCTATGGAAAAAAAAGTGATCACAGATTAAAGCCTAAATCGCTCTAGGACGCATAGTTTAGGAGCTACGGGCAATTATAGTTTGGCCTACAAAAAATGTATTTTCTATGGAAAAAAAAGTGATCACAGATTAAAGCCTAAATCGCTCTAGGACGCTTAGTTTAGAAGCTACGGGCAATTATAGTTTGGCCTACAAAAAATGTATTTTCTATGGAAAAAAAAGTGATCACAGATTAAAGCCTAAATCGCTCTAGGACGCTTAGTTTAGGAGCTACGGGCAATTATAGTTTGGCCTACAAAAAATTTATTTTCTATGGAAAAAAAAGTGATCACAGATTAAAGCCTAAATCGCTCTAGGACGCTTAGTTTAGGATCTACGGGCAATTATAGTTTGGCCTACAAAAAATGTAGTTTCTATGGGAAAAAAGTGATCACAGATTAAAGCCTAAATCGCTCTAGGACGCTTAGTTTAGGAGCTACGGGCAATTATAGTTTGGCCTACAAAAAATGTAGTTTCTATGGGAAAAAAAGTGATCACAGATTAAAGCCTAAATCGCTCTAGGACGCTTAGTTTAGGAGCTACGGGCAATTATAGTTTGGCCTACAAAAAATGTATTTTCTATGGAAAAAAAAGTGATCACAGATTAAAGCCTAAATCGCTCTAGGACGCTTAGTTTAGGAGCTACGGGCAATTATAGTTTGGCCTACAAAAAATGTATTTTCTATGGGGAAAAAAGTGATCACAGATTAAAGCCTAAATCGATCTAGGACGCTTAGTTTAGGAGCTACGGGCAATTATAGTTTGGCCCACAAAAAATGTATTTGCTATGAAAAAAAAAGTGATCACAGATTAAGGCCTAAATCGCTCTAGGACGCTTAGTTTAGGAGCTACGGGCAATTATAGTTTGGCCTACAAAAAATGTAGTTTCTATGGGAAAAAAAAGTGATCACAGATTAAAGCCTAAATCGCTCTAGGACGCTTAGTTTAGGAGCTACGGGCAATTATAGTTTGGCCTACAAAAAATGTATTTTCTATGGAAAAAAAGTGATCACAGATTAAAGCCTAAATCGCTCTAGGACGCTTAGTTTAGGAGCTACGGGCAATTATAGTTTGGCCCACAAAAAATGTATTTGCTATGAAAAAAAAAGTGATCACAGATTAAGGCCTAAATCGCTCTAGGACGCTTAGTTTAGGAGCTACGGGCAATTATAGTTTGGCCTACAAAAAATTTATTTTCTATGGGAAAAAAAGTGATCACAGATTAAAGCCTAAATCGCTCTAGGACGCTTAGTTTAGGAGCTACGGGCAATTATAGTTTGGCCTACAAAAAATGTATTTTCTATGGAAAAAAAAGTGATCACAGATTAAAGCCTAAATCGCTCTAGGACGCTTAGTTTAGGAGCTACGGGCAATTATAGTTTGGCCTACAAAAAATGTATTTTCTATGGAAAAAAAGTGATCACAGATTAAAGCCTAAATCGCTCTAGGACGCTTAGTTTAGGAGCTACGGGCAATTATAGTTTGGCCTACAAAAAATGTATTTTCTATGGAAAAAAAAGTGATCACAGATTAAAGCCTAAATCGCTCTAGGACGCTTAGTTTAGGAGCTACGGGCAATTATAGTTTGGCCTACAAAAAATGTATTTTCTATGGAAAAAAAAAGTGATCACAGATTAAAGCCTAAATCGCTCTAGGACGCTTAGTTTAGGAGCTACGGGCAATTATAGTTTGGCCTACAAAAAATTTATTTTCTATGGAAAAAAAAGTGATCTCAGATTAAAGCCTAAATCGCTCTAGGACGCTTAGTTTAGGAGCTACGGGCAATTATAGTTTGGCCCACAAAAATGTATTTTCTATGGGAAAAAAAAGTGATCACAGATTAAAGCCTAAATCGCTCTAGGACGCTTAGTTTAGGAGCTACGGGCAATTATAGTTTGGCCTACAAAAAATGTAGTTTCTATGGGAAAAAAAGTGATCACAGATTAAAGCCTAAATCGCTCTAGGACGCTTAGTTTAGGAGCTACGGGCAATTATAGTTTGGCCTACAAAAAATGTATTTTCTATGGAAAAAAAGTGATCACAGATTAAAGCCTAAATCGCTCTAGGACGCTTAGTTTAGGACCTACGGGCAATTATAGTTTGGCCTACAAAAATGTATTTTCTATGGGAAAAAAAAGTGATCACAGATTAAAGCCTAAATCGCTCTAGGACGCTTAGTTTAGGAGCTACGGGCAATTATAGTTTGGCCTACAAAAAATGTAGTTTCTATGGGAAAAAAAGTGATCACAGATTAAAGCCTAAATCGCTCTAGGACGCTTAGTTTAGGAGCTACGGGCAATTATAGTTTGGCCTACAAAAAATGTAGTTTCTATGGAAAAAAAGTGATCACAGATTAAAGCCTAAATCGCTCTAGGACGCTTAGTTTAGGATCTACGGGCAATTATAGTTTGGCCTACAAAAAATGCAGTTTCTATGGGAAAAAAGTGATCACAGATTAAAGCCTAAATCGCTCTAGGACGCTTAGTTTAGGAGCTACGGGCAATTATAGTTTGGCCTACAAAAAATGCAGTTTCTATGGGAAAAAAGTGATCACAGATTAAAGCCTAAATCGCTCTAGGACGCTTAGTTTAGGAGCTACGGGCAATTATAGTTTGGCCTACAAAAAATGTAGTTTCTATGGGAAAAAAAGTGATCACAGATTAAAGCCTAAATCGCTCTAGGACGCTTAGTTTAGGAGCTACGGGCAATTATAGTTTGGCCTACAAAAAATGTAGTTTCTATGGAAAAAAAGTGATCACAGATTAAAGCCTAAATCGCTCTAGGACGCTTAGTTTAGGATCTACGGGCAATTATAGTTTGGCCTACAAAAAATGCAGTTTCTATGGGAAAAAAGTGATCACAGATTAAAGCCTAAATCGTTCTAGGACGCTTATTTTAGGAGCTACGGGCAATTATAGTTTGGCCTACAAAAAATGTATTTTCTATGGAAAAAAAAGTGATCACAGATTAAAGCCTAAATCGCTCTAGGACGCTTAGTTTAGGAGCTACGGGCAATTATAGTTTGGAGTACAAAAAATGTATTTTCTATGAAAAAAAAAGTGATCACAGATTAAAGCCTAAATCGCTCTAGGACGCTTAGTTTAGGAGCTACGGGCAATTATAGTTTGGACTACAAAAAATGTATTTTCTATGGAAAAAAAAGTGATCACAGATTAAAGCCTAAATCGCTCTAGGACGCTTAGTTTAGGAGCTACGGGCAATTATAGTTTGGCCTACAAAAAATGTATTTTCTATGGAAAAAAAAGTGATCACAGATTAAAGCCTAAATCGCTCTAGGACGCTTAGTTTAGGAGCTACGGGCAATTATAGTTTGTCCTACAAAAAATGTATTTTCTATGGAAAAAAAATGTGATCACAGATTAAGGATTAAATCGTTCTAGGACGCTTATTTTAGGAGCTACGGGCAATTATAGTTTGGCCTACAAAAAATGTATTTTCTATAGAAAAAAAAGTGATCACAGATTAAAGCCTAAATCGCTCTAGGACGCTTAGTTTAGGAGCTACGGGCAATTATAATTTGGAGTACAAAAAATTTATTTTCTATGGAAAAAAAAGTGATCACAGATTAAAGCCGAAATCGTTCTAGGACGCTTAGTTTAGGAGCTACGGGCAATTACAGTTTGGACTACAAAAAATGTATTTTCTATGGAAAAAAAAAAATGATCACAGATTAAAGCCTAAATCGCTCTAGGACGCTTAGTTTAGGAGCTACGGGCAATTATAGTTTGGCCTACAAAAAATGTATTTTCTATGGAAAAAAAAAGTGATCACAGATTAAAGCCTAAATCGCTCTAGGACGCTTAGTTTAGGAGCTACGGGCAATTATAGTTTGGCCTACAAAAAATGTATTTTCTATGGAAAAAAAGTGATCACAGATTAAGGCCGAAATCGTTCTAGGACGCTTAGTTTAGGAGCTACGGGCAATTATAGTTTGGACTACAAAAAATTTATTTTCTATGGAAAAAAAAGTGATCACAGATTATAGCCTAAATCGCTCTAGGACGCTTAGTTTAGGAGCTACGGGCAATTATAGTTTGGCCTACAAAAAATGTATTTTCTATGAAAAAAAAAGTGATCACAGATTAAAGCCTAAATCGCTCTAGGACGCTTAGTTTAGGAGCTACGGGCAATTATAGTTTGGCCTACAAAAAATGTATTTTCTATGGAAAAAAAAGTGATCACAGATTAAACCCTAAATCGCTCTAGGACGCTTAGTTTAGGATCTACGGGCAATTATAGTTTGGCCTACAAAAAATGTAGTTTCTATGGGAAAAAAAGTGATCACAGATTAAAGCCTAAATCGCTCTAGGACGCTTAGTTTAGGAGCTACGGGCAATTATAGTTTGGCCTACAAAAAATGCAGTTTCTATGGGAAAAAAGTGATCACAGATTAAAGCCTAAATCGCTCTAGGACGCTTAGTTTAGGAGCTACGGGCAATTATAGTTTGGCCTACAAAAAATGTAGTTTCTATGGGAAAAAAAGTGATCACAGATTAAAGCCTAAATCGCTCTAGGACGCTTAGTTTAGGAGCTACGGGCAATTATAGTTTGGCCTACAAAAAATGTAGTTTCTATGGAAAAAAAGTGATCACAGATTAAAGCCTAAATCGCTCTAGGACGCTTAGTTTAGGATCTACGGGCAATTATGGTTTGGCCTACAAAAAATGTAGTTTCTATGGGAAAAAAGTGATCACAGATTAAAGCCTAAATCGCTCTAGGACGCTTAGTTTAGGAGCTACGGGCAATTATAGTTTGGCCTACAAAAAATGTAGTTTCTATGGGAAAAAAAGTGATCACAGATTAAAGCCTAAATCGCTCTAGGACGCTTAGTTTAGGAGCTACGGGCAATTATAGTTTGGCCTACAAAAAATGTAGTTTCTATGGAAAAAAAGTGATCACAGATTAAAGCCTAAATCGCTCTAGGACGCTTAGTTTAGGAGCTACGGGCAATTATAGTTTGGCCTACAAAAAATGTATTTTCTATGGAAAAAAAAGTGATCACAGATTAAAGCCTAAATCGCTCTAGGACGCATAGTTTAGGAGCTACGGGCAATTATAGTTTGGCCTACAAAAAATGTATTTTCTATGGAAAAAAAAGTGATCACAGATTAAAGCCTAAATCGCTCTAGGACGCTTAGTTTAGAAGCTACGGGCAATTATAGTTTGGCCTACAAAAAATGTATTTTCTATGGAAAAAAAAGTGATCACAGATTAAAGCCTAAATCGCTCTAGGACGCTTAGTTTAGGAGCTACGGGCAATTATAGTTTGGCCTACAAAAAATTTATTTTCTATGGAAAAAAAAGTGATCACAGATTAAAGCCTAAATCGCTCTAGGACGCTTAGTTTAGGATCTACGGGCAATTATAGTTTGGCCTACAAAAAATGTAGTTTCTATGGGAAAAAAGTGATCACAGATTAAAGCCTAAATCGCTCTAGGACGCTTAGTTTAGGAGCTACGGGCAATTATAGTTTGGCCTACAAAAAATGTAGTTTCTATGGGAAAAAAAGTGATCACAGATTAAAGCCTAAATCGCTCTAGGACGCTTAGTTTAGGAGCTACGGGCAATTATAGTTTGGCCTACAAAAAATGTATTTTCTATGGAAAAAAAAGTGATCACAGATTAAAGCCTAAATCGCTCTAGGACGCTTTGTTTAGGAGCTACGGGCAATTATAGTTTGGCCTACAAAAAATGTATTTTCTATGGGGAAAAAAGTGATCACAGATTAAAGCCTAAATCGCTCTAGGACGCTTAGTTTAGGAGCTACGGGCAATTATAGTTTGGCCCACAAAAAATGTATTTGCTATGAAAAAAAAAGTGATCACAGATTAAGGCCTAAATCGCTCTAGGACGCTTAGTTTAGGAGCTACGGGCAATTATAGTTTGGCCTACAAAAAATGTAGTTTCTATGGGAAAAAAAAGTGATCACAGATTAAAGCCTAAATCGCTCTAGGACGCTTAGTTTAGGAGCTACGGGCAATTATAGTTTGATCACAGATTAAAGCCTAAATCGCTCTAGGACGCTTAGTTTAGGAGCTACGGGCAATTATAGTTTGGCCCACAAAAAATGTATTTGCTATGAAAAAAAAAGTGATCACAGATTAAGGCCTAAATCGCTCTAGGACGCTTAGTTTAGGAGCTACGGGCAATTATAGTTTGGCCTACAAAAAATTTATTTTCTATGGGAAAAAAAGTGATCACAGATTAAAGCCTAAATCGCTCTAGGACGCTTAGTTTAGGAGCTACGGGCAATTATAGTTTGGCCTACAAAAAATGTATTTTCTATGGAAAAAAAAGTGATCACAGATTAAAGCCTAAATCGCTCTAGGACGCTTAGTTTAGGAGCTACGGGCAATTATAGTTTGGCCTACAAAAAATGTATTTTCTATGGAAAAAAAGTGATCACAGATTAAAGCCTAAATCGCTCTAGGACGCTTAGTTTAGGAGCTACGGGCAATTATAGTTTGGCCTACAAAAAATGTATTTTCTATGGAAAAAAAAGTGATCACAGATTAAAGCCTAAATCGCTCTAGGACGCTTAGTTTAGGAGCTACGGGCAATTATAGTTTGGCCTACAAAAAATGTATTTTCTATGGAAAAAAAAAGTGATCACAGATTAAAGCCTAAATCGCTCTAGGACGCTTAGTTTAGGAGCTACGGGCAATTATAGTTTGGCCTACAAAAAATGTATTTTCTATGGAAAAAAAAGTGATCTCAGATTAAAGCCTAAATCGCTCTAGGACGCTTAGTTTAGGAGCTACGGGCAATTATAGTTTGGCCTACAAAAAATGTATTTTCTATGGAAAAAAAGTGATCACAGATTAAAGCCTAAATCGCTCTAGGACGCTTAGTTTAGGACCTACGGGCAATTATAGTTTGGCCTACAAAAATGTATTTTCTATGGGAAAAAAAAGTGATCACAGATTAAAGCCTAAATCGCTCTAGGACGCTTAGTTTAGGAGCTACGGGCAATTATAGTTTGGCCTACAAAAAATGTATTTTCTATGGAAAAAAAATGTGATCACAGATTAAGGCCTAAATCGTTCTAGGACGCTTATTTTAGGAGCTACGGGCAATTATAGTTTGGCCTACAAAAAATGTATTTTCTATGGAAAAAAAAGTGATCACAGATTAAAGCCTAAATCGCTCTAGGACGCTTAGTTTAGGAGCTACGGGCAATTATAAGTTGGAGTACAAAAAATTTATTTTCTATGAAAAAAAAAGTGATCACAGATTAAAGCCTAAATCGCTCTAGGACGCTTAGTTTAGGAGCTACGGGCAATTATAGTTTGGACTACAAAAAATGTATTTTCTATGGAAAAAAAAGTGATCACAGATTAAAGCCTAAATCGCTCTAGGACGCTTAGTTTAGGAGCTACGGGCAATTATAGTTTGGCCTACAAAAAATGTATTTTCTATGGAAAAAAAAGTGATCACAGATTAAAGCCTAAATCGCTCTAGGACGCTTAGTTTAGGAGCTACGGGCAATTATAGTTTGTCCCACAAAAAATGTATTTTCTATGGAAAAAAAAGTGATCACAGATTAAAGCCTAAATCGCTCTAGGACGCTTAGTTTAGGAGCTACTGGCAATTATAGTTTGGCCTACAAAAAATGTATTTTCTATGGAAAAAAAAGTGATCACAGATTAAAGCCTAAATCGCTCTAGGACGCTTATTTTAGGAGCTACGGGCAATTATAGTTTGGCCTACAAAAAATGTATTTTCTATAGAAAAAAAAGTGATCACAGATTAAAGCCTAAATCGCTCTAGGACGCTTAGTTTAGGAGCTACGGGCAATTATAGTTTGGAGTACAAAAAATTTATTTTCTATGGAAAAAAAAGTGATCACAGATTAAAGCCGAAATCGTTCTAGGACGCTTAGTTTAGGAGCTACGGGCAATTAAAGTTTGGACTACAAAAAATGTATTTTCTATGGAAAAAAAAAGTGATCACAGATTAAAGCCTAAATCGCTCTAGGACGCTTAGTTTAGGAGCTACGGGCAATTATAGTTTGGCCTACAAAAAATGTATTTTCTATGGAAAAAAAAGTGATCACAGATTAAAGCCTAAATCGCTCTAGGACGCTTAGTTTAGGAGCTACGGGCAATTATAGTTTGGCCTACAAAAAATGTATTTTCTATGGAAAAAAAAGTGATCACAGATTAAAGCCTAAATCGCTCTAGGACGCTTAGTTTAGGATCTACGGGCAATTATAGTTTGGCCTACAAAAAATGTAGTTTCTATGGGAAAAAAAGTGATCACAGATTAAAGCCTAAATCGCTCTAGGACGCTTAGTTTAGGAGCTACGGGCAATTATAGTTTGGCCTACAAAAAATGTAGTTTCTATGGGAAAAAAAAGTGATCACAGATTAAAGCCTAAATCGCTCTAGGACGCTTAGTTTCGGAGCTACGGGCAATTATAGTTTGGCCCACAAAAAATTTATTTGCTATGGAAAAAAAAGTGATCACAGATTAAGGCCTAAATCGCTCTAGGACGCTTAGTTTAGGAGCTACGGGCAATTATAGTTTGGCCTACAAAAAATGTATTTTCTATGGAAAAAAAAGTGATCACAGATTAAAGCCTAAATCGCTCTAGGACGCTTAGTTTAGGAGCTACGGGCAATTATAGTTTGGCCTACAAAAAATGTATTTTCTATGGAAAAAAAGTGATCACAGATTAAAGCCTAAATCGCTCTAGGACGCTTAGTTTAGGAGCTACGGGCAATTATAGTTTGGCCTACAAAAAATGTATTTTCTGTGGAAAAAAAGTGATCACAGATTAAAGCTTAAATCGCTCTAGGACGCTTAGTTTAGGAGCTACGGGCAATTATAGTTTGGCCTACAAAAAATGTATTTTCTATGGAAAAAAAAAGTGATCACAGATTAAAGCCTAAATCGCTCTAGGACGCCTAGTTTAGGAGCTACGGGCAATTATAGTTTGGCCTACAAAAAATATATTTTCTATGGAAAAAAAATTGATCACAGATTAAAGCCTAAATCGCTCTACAAAAAATTTATTTTCTATGGAAAAAAAGTGATCACAGATTAAAGCCTAAATCGCTCTAGGACGCTTAGTTTAGGAGCTACGGGCAATTATAGTTTGGACTACAAAAAATTTATTTTCTATGGGAAAAAAAAGTGATCACAGATTAAAGCCTAAATCGCTCTAGGACGCTTAGTTTAGGACCTACGGGCAATTATAGTTTGGCCTACAAAAATGTATTTTCTATGGGAAAAAAAAGTGATCACAGATTAAAGCCTAAATCGCTCTAGGACGCTTAGTTTAGGAGCTACGGGCAATTATAGTTTGGAGTACAAAAAATGTATTTTCTATGAAAAAAAAAGTGAACACAGATTAAAGCCTAAATCGCTCTAGGACGCTTAGTTTAGGAGCTACGGGCAATTATAGTTTGGCATACAAAAAATGTATTTTCTATGGAAAAAAAAGTGATCACAGATTAAAGCCTAAATCGCTCTAGGACGCTTAGTTTAGGAGCTACGGGCAATTATAGTTTGGCCTACAAAAAATGTATTTTCTATGGAAAAAAAAGTGATCACAGATTAAAGCCTAAATCGCTCTAGGACGCTTTGTTTAGGAGCTACGGGCAATTATAGTTTGGCCTACAAAAATGTATTTTCTATGGGAAAAAAAAGTGATCACAGATTAAAGCCTAAATCGCTCTAGGACGCTTAGTTTAGGAGCTACGGGCAATTATAGTTTGGCCTACAAAAAATGTATTTTCTATGGAAAAAAAGGTGATCACAGATTAAAGCCTAAATCGCTCTATGACGCTTAGTTTAGGAGCTACGGGCAATTATAGTTTGGCCTACAAAAAATGTATTTTCTATGGAAAAAAAAGTGATCACAGATTAAAGTCTAAATCGCTCTAGGACGCTTAGTTTAGGAGCTACGGGCAATTATAGTTTGGCCTACAAAAAATGTATTTTCTATGGAAAAAAAAGTGATCACTGATTAAGGCCTAAATCGTTCTAGGACGCTTAGTTTAGGAGCTACGGGCAATTATAGTTTTGCCTACAAAAAATGTATTTTCTATGGGAAAAAAAAGTGATCACAGATTAAAGCCTAAATCGCTCTAGGACGCTTAGTTTAGGAGCTACGGGCAATTATAGTTTGGCCTACAAAAAATGTATTTTCTATGGAAAAAAAGGTGATCACAGATTAAAGCCTAAATCGCTCTAGGACGCTTAGTTTAGGAGCTACGGGCAATTATAGTTTGGCCTACAAAAAATGTATTTTCTATGGAAAAAAAAGTGATCACAGATTAAAGCCTAAATCGCTCTAGGACGCTTAGTTTAGGAGCTACGGGCAATTATAGTTTGGCCTACAAAAATGTATTTTCTATGGGAAAAAAAGTGATCACAGATTAAAGCCTAAATCGCTCTAGGACGCTTAGTTTAGGAGCTACGGGCAATTATAGTTTGGCCTACAAAAAATGTATTTTCTATGGAAAAAAAAGGTGATCACAGATTAAAGCCTAAATCGCTCTAGGACGCTTAGTTTAGGAGCTACGGGCAATTATAGTTTGGCCTACAAAAAATGTATTTTCTATGGAAAAAAAAAGTGATCACAGATTAAAGCCTAAATCGCTCTAGGACGCTTAGTTTAGGAGCTACGGGCAATTATAGTTTGGCCTACAAAAAATGTATTTTCTATGGAAAAAAAGTGATCACAGATTAAGGCCGAAATCGTTCTAGGACGCTTAGTTTAGGAGCTACGGGCAATTATAGTTTGGCCTACAAAAAATGTATTTTCTATGGAAAAAAAAAGTGATCACAGATTAAAGCCTAAATCGCTCTAGGACGCTTAGTTTAGGAGCTACGGGCAATTATAGTTTGGCCTACAAGAAATGTATTTTCTATGGAAAAAAAGTGATCACAGATTAAAGCCTAAATCGCTCTAGGACGCTTAGTTTAGGAGCTACGGGCAATTATAGTTTGGCCTACAAAAAATGTATTTTCTATGGAAAAAAAAGTGATCACAGATTAAAGCCTAAATCGCTCTAGGACGCTTAGTTTAGGAGCTACGGGCAATTATAGTTTGGCCTACAAAAAATGTATTTTCTATGGAAAAAAAAAGTGATCACAGATTAAAGCCTAAATCGCTCTAGGACGCTTAGTTTAGGAGCTACGGGCAATTATAGTTTGGCCTACAAAAAATGTATTTTCTATGGAAAAAAAGTGATCACAGATTAAGGCCGAAATCGTTCTAGGACGCTTAGTTTAGGAGCTACGGGCAATTATAGTTTGGACTACAAAAAATTTATTTTCTATGGAAAAAAAAGTGATCACAGATTAAAGCCTAAATCGCTCTAGGACGCTTAGTTTAGGAGCTACGGGCAATTATAGTTTGGCCTACAAAAAATGTATTTTCTATGGAAAAAAAAGTGATCACAGATTAAAGCCTAAATCGCTCTAGGACGCTTAGTTTAGGAACTACGGGCAATTATAGTTTGGCCTACAAAAAATGTATTTTCTATGGAAAAAAAGTGATCACAGATTAAGGCCGAAATCGTTCTAGGACGCTTAGTTTAGGAGCTACGGGCAATTATAGTTTGGACTACAAAAAATTTATTTTCTATGGAAAAAAAAGTGATCACAGATTAAAGCCTAAATCGCTCTAGGACGCTTAGTTTAGGAGCTACGGGCAATTATAGTTTGGACTACAAAAAATGTATTTTCTATGGAAAAAAAAGTGATCAAAGATTAAGGCCTAAATCGCTCTAGGACGCTTAGTTTAGGAGCTACGGGCAATTATAGTTTGGCCTACAAAAAATGTATTTTCTATGGAAAAAAAAGTGATCACAGATTAAAGCCTAAATCGCTCTAGGACGCTTAGTTTAGGAGCTACGGGCAATTATAGTTTGGCCTACAAAAAATGTATTTTCTATGGAAAAAAAGTGATCACAGATTAAGGCTGAAATCGTTCTAGGACGCTTAGTTTAGGAGCTACGGGCAATTACAGTTTGGACTACAAAAAATGTATTTTCTATGGAAAAAAAAAATGATCACAGATTAAAGCCTAAATCGCTCTAGGACGCTTAGTTTAGGAGCTACGGGCAATTATAGTTTGGCCTACAAAAAATGTATTTTCTATGGAAAAAAAGTGATCACAGATTAAGGCCGAAATCGTTCTAGGACGCTTAGTTTAGGAGCTACGGACAATAATAGTTTGGACTACAAAAAATTTATTTTCTATGGAAAAAAAAGTGATCACAGATTATAGCCTAAATCGCTCTAGGACGCTTAGTTTAGGAGCTACGGGCAATTATAGTTTGGCCTACAAAAAATGTATTTTCTATGAAAAAAAAAGTGATCACAGATTAAAGCCTAAATCGCTCTAGGACGCTTAGTTTAGGAGCTACGGGCAATTATAGTTTGGCCTACAAAAAATGTATTTTCTATGGAAAAAAAAGTGATCACAGATTAAACCCTAAATCGCTCTAGGACGCTTAGTTTAGGATCTACGGGCAATTATAGTTTGGCCTACAAAAAATGTAGTTTCTATGGGAAAAAAAGTGATCACAGATTAAAGCCTAAATCGCTCTAGGACGCTTAGTTTAGGAGCTACGGGCAATTATAGTTTGGCCTACAAAAAATGTATTTTCTATGGAAAAAAAAGTGATCACAGATTAAAGCCTAAATCGCTCTAGGACGCTTAGTTTAGGAGCTACGGGCAATTATAGTTTGGCCTACAAAAAATGTAGTTTCTATGGGAAAAAAAGTGATCACAGATTAAAGCCTAAATCGCTCTAGGACGCTTAGTTTAGGAGCTACGGGCAATTATAGTTTGGCCTACAAAAAATGTAGTTTCTATGGAAAAAAAGTGATCACAGATTAAAGCCTAAATCGCTCTAGGACGCTTAGTTTAGGATCTACGGGCAATTATGGTTTGGCCTACAAAAAATGTAGTTTCTATGGGAAAAAAGTGATCACAGATTAAAGCCTAAATCGCTCTAGGACGCTTAGTTTAGGAGCTACGGGCAATTATAGTTTGGCCTACAAAAAATGTAGTTTCTATGGAAAAAAACTGATCACAGATTAAAGCCTAAATCGCTCTAGGACGCTTAGTTTAGGAGCTACGGGCAATTATAGTTTGGCCTACAAAAAATGTATTTTCTATGGAAAAAAAGTGATCACAGATTAAAGCCTAAATCGCTCTAGGACGCTTTGTTTAGGAGCTACGGGCAATTATAGTTTGGCCTACAAAAAATGTATTTTCTATGGAAAAAAAAGTGATCACAGATTAAAGCCTAAATCGCTCTAGTACGCTTAGTTTAGAAGCTACGGGCAATTATAGTTTGGCCTACAAAAAATGTATTTTCTATGGAAAAAAAAGTGATCACAGATTAAAGCCTAAATCGCTCTAGGACGCTTAGTTTAGGAGCTACGGGCAATTATAGTTTGGCCTACAAAAAATGTATTTTCTATGGAAAAAAAAGTGATCACAGATTAAAGCCTAAATCGCTCTAGGACGCTTAGTTTAGGATCTACGGGCAATTATAGTTTGGCCTACAAAAAATGTAGTTTCTATGGGAAAAAAGTGATCACAGATTAAAGCCTAAATCGCTCTAGGACGCTTAGTTTAGGAGCTACGGGCAATTATAGTTTGGCCTACAAAAAATGTAGTTTCTATGGGAAAAAAAGTGATCACAGATTAAAGCCTAAATCGCTCTAGGACGCTTAGTTTAGGAGCTACGGGCAATTATAGTATGGCCTACAAAAAATGTTTTTTCTATGGGGAAAAAAGTGATCACAGATTAAAGCCTAAATCGCTCTAGGACGCTTAGTTTAGGAGCTACGGGCAATTATAGTTTGGCCCACAAAAAATGTATTTGCTATGAAAAAAAAAGTGATCACAGATTAAGGCCTAAATCGCTCTAGGACGCTTAGTTTAGGAGCTACGGGCAATTATAGTTTGGCCTACAAAAAATGTATTTTCTATGGAAAAAAAAGTGATAACAGATTAAAGCCTAAATCGCTCTAGGACGCTTAGTTTAGGAGCTACGGGCAATTATAGTTTGGCCCACACAAAATGTATTTGCTATGAAAAAAAAAGTGATCACAGATTAAGGCCTAAATCGCTCTAGGACGCTTAGTTTAGGAGCTACGGGCAATTATAGTTTGGCCTACAAAAAATTTATTTTCTATGGGAAAAAAAGTGATCACAGATTAAAGCCTAAATCGCTCTAGGACGCTTAGTTTAGGAGCTACGGGCAATTATAGTTTGGCCTACAAAAAATGTATTTTCTATGGAAAAAAAAGTGATCACAGATTAAAGCCTAAATCGCTCTAGGACGCTTAGTTTAGGAGCTACGGGCAATTATAGTTTGGCCTACAAAAAATGTATTTTCTATGGAAAAAAAGTGATCACAGATTAAAGCCTAAATCGCTCTAGGACGCTTAGTTTAGGATCTACGGGCAATTATAGTTTGGCCTACAAAAAATGTAGTTTCTATGGGAAAAAAAGTGATCACAGATTAAAGCCTAAATCGCTCTAGGACGCTTAGTTTAGGAGCTACGGGCAATTATAGTTTGGCCTACAAAAAATGTATTTTCTATGGAAAAAAAGTGATCACAGATTAAAGCCTAAATCGCTCTAGGACGCTTAGTTTAGGAGCTACGGGCAATTATAGTTTGGCCTACAAAAAATGTATTTTCTATGGAAAAAAAAGTGATCACAGATTAAAGCCTAAATCGCTCTAGGACGCTTAGTTTAGGAGCTACGGGCAATTATAGTTTGGCCTACAAAAAATGTATTTTCTATGGAAAAAAAAAGTGATCACAGATTAAAGCCTAAATCGCTCTAGGACGCTTAGTTTAGGAGCTACGGGCAATTATAGTTTGGCCTACAAAAAATGTATTTTCTATGGAAAAAAAAGTGATCTCAGATTAAAGCCTAAATCGCTCTAGGACGCTTAGTTTAGGAGCTACGGGCAATTATAGTTTGGCCTACAAAAAATGTATTTTCTATGGAAAAAAAGTGATCACAGATTAAAGCCTAAATCGCTCTAGGACGCTTAGTTTAGGACCTACGGGCAATTATAGTTTGGCCTACAAAAATGTATTTTCTATGGGAAAAAAAAGTGATCACAGATTAAAGCCTAAATCGCTCTAGGACGCTTAGTTTAGGAGCTACGGGCAATTATAGTTTGGCCTACAAAAAATGTATTTTCTATGGAAAAAAAAATGTGATCACAGATTAAGGCCTAAATCGTTCTAGGACGCTTATTTTAGGAGCTACGGGCAATTATAGTTTGGCCTACAAAAAATGTATTTTCTATGGAAAAAAAAGTGATCACAGATTAAAGCCTAAATCGCTCTAGGACGCTTAGTTTAGGAGCTACGGGCAATTATAGTTTGGCCTACAAAAAATGTATTTTCTATGGAAAAAAAAGTGATCACAGATTAAAGCCTAAATCGCTCTAGGACGCTTAGTTTAGGAGCTACGGGCAATTATAGTTTGTCCTACAAAAAATGTATTTTCTATGGAAAAAAAATGTGATCACAGATTAAGGATTAAATCGTTCTAGGACGCTTATTTTAGGAGCTACGGGCAATTATAGTTTGGCCTACAAAAAATGTATTTTCTATAGAAAAAAAAGTGATCACAGATTAAAGCCTAAATCGCTCTAGGACGCTTAGTTTAGGAGCTACGGGCAATTATAGTTTGGAGTACAAAAAATTTATTTTCTATGGAAAAAAAAGTGATCACAGATTAAAGCCGAAATCGTTCTAGGACGCTTAGTTTAGGAGCTACGGGCAATTACAGTTTGGACTACAAAAAATTTATTTTCTATGGAAAAAAAAAAATGATCACAGATTAAAGCCTAAATCGCTCTAGGACGCTTAGTTTAGGAGCTACGGGCAATTATAGTTTGGCCTACAAAAAATGTATTTTCTATGGAAAAAAAAAGTGATCACAGATTAAAGCCTAAATCGCTCTAGGACGCTTAGTTTAGGAGCTACGGGCAATTATAGTTTGGCCTACAAAAAATGTATTTTCTATGGAAAAAAAGTGATCACAGATTAAGGCCGAAATCGTTCTAGGACGCTTAGTTTAGGAGCTACGGGCAATTATAGTTTGGACTACAAAAAATTTATTTTCTATGGAAAAAAAAGTGATCACAGATTATAGCCTAAATCGCTCTAGGACGCTTAGTTTAGGAGCTACGGGCAATTATAGTTTGGCCTACAAAAAATGTATTTTCTATGAAAAAAAAAGTGATCACAGATTAAAGCCTAAATCGCTCTAGGACGCTTAGTTTAGGAGCTACGGGCAATTATAGTTTGGCCTACAAAAAATGTATTTTCTATGGAAAAAAAAGTGATCACAGATTAAACCCTAAATCGCTCTAGGACGCTTAGTTTAGGATCTACGGGCAATTATAGTTTGGCCTACAAAAAATGTAGTTTCTATGGGAAAAAAAGTGATCACAGATTAAAGCCTAAATCGCTCTAGGACGCTTAGTTTAGGAGCTACGGGCAATTATAGTTTGGCCTACAAAAAATGCAGTTTCTATGGGAAAAAAGTGATCACAGATTAAAGCCTAAATCGCTCTAGGACGCTTAGTTTAGGAGCTACGGGCAATTATAGTTTGGCCTACAAAAAATGTAGTTTCTATGGGAAAAAAAGTGATCACAGATTAAAGCCTAAATCGCTCTAGGACACTTAGTTTAGGAGCTACGGGCAATTATAGTTTGGCCTACAAAAAATGTAGTTTCTATGGAAAAAAAGTGATCACAGATTAAAGCCTAAATCGCTCTAGGACGCTTAGTTTAGGATCTACGGGCAATTATGGTTTGGCCTACAAAAAATGTAGTTTCTATGGGAAAAAAGTGATCACAGATTAAAGCCTAAATCGCTCTAGGACGCTTAGTTTAGGAGCTACGGGCAATTATAGTTTGGCCTACAAAAAATGTAGTTTCTATGGGAAAAAAAGTGATCACAGATTAAAGCCTAAATCGCTCTAGGACGCTTAGTTTAGGAGCTACGGGCAATTATAGTTTGGCCTACAAAAAATGTAGTTTCTATGGAAAAAAAGTGATCACAGATTAAAGCCTAAATCGCTCTAGGACGCTTAGTTTAGGAGCTACGGGCAATTATAGTTTGGCCTACAAAAAATGTATTTTCTATGGAAAAAAAAGTGATCACAGATTAAAGCCTAAATCGCTCTAGGACGCATAGTTTAGGAGCTACGGGCAATTATAGTTTGGCCTACAAAAAATGTATTTTCTATGGAAAAAAAAGTGATCACAGATTAAAGCCTAAATCGCTCTAGGACGCTTAGTTTAGAAGCTACGGGCAATTGTAGTTTGGCCTACAAAAAATGTATTTTCTATGGAAAAAAAAGTGATCGCAGATTAAAGCCTAAATCGCTCTAGGACGCTTAGTTTAGGAGCTACGGGCAATTATAGTTTGGCCTACAAAAAATTTATTTTCTATGGAAAAAAAAGTGATCACAGATTAAAGCCTAAATCGCTCTAGGACGCTTAGTTTAGGATCTACGGGCAATTATAGTTTGGCCTACAAAAAATGTAGTTTCTATGGGAAAAAAGTGATCACAGATTAAAGCCTAAATCGCTCTAGGACGCTTAGTTTAGGAGCTACGGGCAATTATAGTTTGGCCTACAAAAAATGTAGTTTCTATGGGAAAAAAAGTGATCACAGATTAAAGCCTAAATCGCTCTAGGACGCTTAGTTTAGGAGCTACGGGCAATTATAGTTTGGCCTACAAAAAATGTATTTTCTATGGAAAAAAAAGTGATCACAGATTAAAGCCTAAATCGCTCTAGGACGCTTAGTTTAGGAGCTACGGGCAATTATAGTTTGGCCTACAAAAAATGTATTTTCTATGGGGAAAAAAGTGATCACAGATTAAAGCCTAAATCGCTCTAGGACGCATAGTTTAGGAGCTACGGGCAATTATAGTTTGGCCTACAAAAAATGTATTTTCTATGGGAAAAAAAGTGATCACAGATTAAAGCCTAAATCGCTCTAGGACGCTTAGTTTAGGAGCTACGGGCAATTATAGTTTGGCCTACAAAAAATGTATTTTCTATGGAAAAAAAAGTGATCACAGATTAAAGCCTAAATCGCTCTAGGACGCATAGTTTAGGAGCTACGGGCAATTATAGTTTGGCCTACAAAAAATGTATTTTCTATGGAAAAAAAAGTGATCACAGATTAAAGCCTAAATCGCTCTAGGACGCTTAGTTTAGGAGCTACGGGCAATTATAGTTTGGCCTACAAAAAATGTATTTTCTATGGGGAAAAAAGTGATCACAGATTAAAGCCTAAATCGCTCTAGGACGCTTAGTTTAGGAGCTACGGGCAATTATAGTTTGGCCTACAAAAAATGTAGTTTCTATGGGAAAAAAAGTGATCACAGATTAAAGCCTAAATCGCTCTAGGACGCTTAGTTTAGGAGCTACGGGCAATTATAGTTTGGCCTACAAAAAATGTATTTTCTATGGAAAAAAAAGTGATCACAGATTAAAGCCTAAATCGCTCTAGGACGCATAGTTTAGGAGCTACGGGCAATTATAGTTTGGCCTACAAAAAATGTATTTTCTATGGAAAAAAAAGTGATCACAGATTAAAGCCTAAATCGCTCTAGGACGCTTAGTTTAGAAGCTACGGGCAATTATAGTTTGGCCTACAAAAAATGTATTTTCTATGGAAAAAAAAGTGATCACAGATTAAAGCCTAAATCGCTCTAGGACGCTTAGTTTAGGAGCTACGGGCAATTATAGTTTGGCCTACAAAAAATTTATTTTCTATGGAAAAAAAAGTGATCACAGATTAAAGCCTAAATCGCTCTAGGACGCTTAGTTTAGGATCTACGGGCAATTATAGTTTGGCCTACAAAAAATGTAGTTTCTATGGGAAAAAAGTGATCACAGATTAAAGCCTAAATCGCTCTAGGACGCTTAGTTTAGGAGCTACGGGCAATTATAGTTTGGCCTACAAAAAATGTAGTTTCTATGGGAAAAAAAGTGATCACAGATTAAAGCCTAAATCGCTCTAGGACGCTTAGTTTAGGAGCTACGGGCAATTATAGTTTGGCCTACAAAAAATGTATTTTCTATGGAAAAAAAAGTGATCACAGATTAAAGCCTAAATCGCTCTAGGACGCTTAGTTTAGGAGCTACGGGCAATTATAGTTTGGCCTACAAAAAATGTATTTTCTATGGGGAAAAAAGTGATCACAGATTAAAGCCTAAATCGCTCTAGGACGCTTAGTTTAGGAGCTACGGGCAATTATAGTTTGGCCCACAAAAAATGTATTTGCTATGAAAAAAAAAGTGATCACAGATTAAGGCCTAAATCGCTCTAGGACGCTTAGTTTAGGAGCTACGGGCAATTATAGTTTGGCCTACAAAAAATGTAGTTTCTATGGGAAAAAAAAGTGATCACAGATTAAAGCCTAAATCGCTCTAGGACGCTTAGTTTAGGAGCTACGGGCAATTATAGTTTGGCCTACAAAAAATGTATTTTCTATGGAAAAAAAGTGATCACAGATTAAAGCCTAAATCGCTCTAGGACGCTTAGTTTAGGAGCTACGGGCAATTATAGTTTGGCCCACAAAAAATGTATTTGCTATGAAAAAAAAAGTGATCACAGATTAAGGCCTAAATCGCTCTAGGACGCTTAGTTTAGGAGCTACGGGCAATTATAGTTTGGCCTACAAAAAATTTATTTTCTATGGGAAAAAAAGTGATCACAGATTAAAGCCTAAATCGCTCTAGGACGCTTAGTTTAGGAGCTACGGGCAATTATAGTTTGGCCTACAAAAAATGTATTTTCTATGGAAAAAAAAGTGATCACAGATTAAAGCCTAAATCGCTCTAGGACGCTTAGTTTAGGAGCTACGGGCAATTATAGTTTGGCCTACAAAAAATGTATTTTCTATGGAAAAAAAGTGATCACAGATTAAAGCCTAAATCGCTCTAGGACGCTTAGTTTAGGATCTACGGGCAATTATAGTTTGGCCTACAAAAAATGTAGTTTCTATGGGAAAAAAAGTGATCACAGATTAAAGCCTAAATCGCTCTAGGACGCTTAGTTTAGGAGCTACGGGCAATTATAGTTTGGAGTACAAAAAATTTATTTTCTATGGAAAAAAAAGTGATCACAGATTAAAGCCGAAATCGTTCTAGGACGCTTAGTTTAGGAGCTACGGGCAATTAAAGTTTGGACTACAAAAAATGTATTTTCTATGGAAAAAAAAAGTGATCACAGATTAAAGCCTAAATCGCTCTAGGACGCTTAGTTTAGGATCTACGGGCAATTATAGTTTGGCCTACAAAAAATGTATTTTCTATGGAAAAAAAAGTGATCACAGATTAAAGCCTAAATCGCTCTAGGACGCATAGTTTAGGAGCTACGGGCAATTATAGTTTGGCCTACAAAAAATGTATTTTCTATGGAAAAAAAAGTGATCACAGATTAAAGCCTAAATCGCTCTAGGACGCTTAGTTTAGAAGCTACGGGCAATTATAGTTTGGCCTACAAAAAATGTATTTTCTATGGAAAAAAAAGTGATCACAGATTAAAGCCTAAATCGCTCTAGGACGCTTAGTTTAGGAGCTACGGGCAATTATAGTTTGGCCTACAAAAAATTTATTTTCTATGGAAAAAAAAGTGATCACAGATTAAAGCCTAAATCGCTCTAGGACGCTTAGTTTAGGATCTACGGGCAATTATAGTTTGGCCTACAAAAAATGTAGTTTCTATGGGAAAAAAGTGATCACAGATTAAAGCCTAAATCGCTCTAGGACGCTTAGTTTAGGAGCTACGGGCAATTATAGTTTGGCCTACAAAAAATGTAGTTTCTATGGGAAAAAAAGTGATCACAGATTAAAGCCTAAATCGCTCTAGGACGCTTAGTTTAGGAGCTACGGGCAATTATAGTTTGGCCTACAAAAAATGTATTTTCTATGGAAAAAAAAGTGATCACAGATTAAAGCCTAAATCGCTCTAGGACGCTTAGTTTAGGAGCTACGGGCAATTATAGTTTGGCCTACAAAAAATGTATTTTCTATGGGGAAAAAAGTGATCACAGATTAAAGCCTAAATCGCTCTAGGACGCTTAGTTTAGGAGCTACGGGCAATTATAGTTTGGCCCACAAAAAATGTATTTGCTATGAAAAAAAAAGTGATCACAGATTAAGGCCTAAATCGCTCTAGGACGCTTAGTTTAGGAGCTACGGGCAATTATAGTTTGGCCTACAAAAAATGTAGTTTCTATGGGAAAAAAAGTGATCACAGATTAAAGCCTAAATCGCTCTAGGACGCTTAGTTTAGGAGCTACGGGCAATTATAGTTTGGCCTACAAAAAATGTATTTTCTATGGAAAAAAAGTGATCACAGATTAAAGCCTAAATCGCTCTAGGACGCTTAGTTTAGGAGCTACGGGCAATTATAGTTTGGCCCACAAAAAATGTATTTGCTATGAAAAAAAAAGTGATCACAGATTAAGGCCTAAATCGCTCTAGGACGCTTAGTTTAGGAGCTACGGGCAATTATAGTTTGGCCTACAAAAAATTTATTTTCTATGGGAAAAAAAGTGATCACAGATTAAAGCCTAAATCGCTCTAGGACGCTTAGTTTAGGAGCTACGGGCAATTATAGTTTGGCCTACAAAAAATGTATTTTCTATGGAAAAAAAAGTGATCACAGATTAAAGCCTAAATCGCTCTAGGACGCTTAGTTTAGGAGCTACGGGCAATTATAGTTTGGCCTACAAAAAATGTATTTTCTATGGAAAAAAAGTGATCACAGATTAAAGCCTAAATCGCTCTAGGACGCTTAGTTTAGGAGCTACGGGCAATTATAGTTTGGAGTACAAAAAATTTATTTTCTATGGAAAAAAAAGTGATCACAGATTAAAGCCGAAATCGTTCTAGGACGCTTAGTTTAGGAGCTACGGGCAATTATAGTTTGGACTACAAAAAATGTATTTTCTATGGAAAAAAAAAGTGATCACAGATTAAAGCCTAAATCGCTCTAGGACGCTTAGTTTAGGAGCTACGGGCAATTATAGTTTGGCCTACAAAAAATGTATTTTCTATGGAAAAAAAAGTGATCACAGATTAAAGCCTAAATCGCTCTAGGACGCTTAGTTTAGGAGCTACGGGCAATTATAGTTTGGCCTACAAAAAATGTATTTTCTATGGAAAAAAAAGTGATCACAGATTAAAGCCTAAATCGCTCTAGGACGCTTAGTTTAGGATCTACGGGCAATTATAGTTTGGCCTACAAAAAATGTAGTTTCTATGGGAAAAAAAGTGATCACAGATTAAAGCCTAAATCGCTCTAGGACGCTTAGTTTAGGAGCTACGGGCAATTATAGTTTGGCCTACAAAAAATGTAGTTTCTATGGGAAAAAAAAGTGATCACAGATTAAAGCCTAAATCGCTCTAGGACGCTTAGTTTCGGAGCTACGGGCAATTATAGTTTGGCCCACAAAAAATTTATTTGCTATGGAAAAAAAAGTGATCACAGATTAAAGCCTAAATCGCTCTAGGACGCATAGTTTAGGAGCTACGGGCAATTATAGTTTGGCCTACAAAAAATTTATTTTCTATGGAAAAAAAGTGATCACAGATTAAAGCCTAAATCGCTCTAGGACGCTTAGTTTAGGAGCTACGGGCAATTATAGTTTGGACTACAAAAAATTTATTTTCTATGGGAAAAAAAAGTGATCACAGATTAAAGCCTAAATCGCTCTAGGACGCTTAGTTTAGGACCTACGGGCAATTATAGTTTGGCCTACAAAAATGTATTTTCTATGGGAAAAAAAAGTGATCACAGATTAAAGCCTAAATCGCTCTAGGACGCTTAGTTTAGGAGCTACGGGCAATTATAGTTTGGAGTACAAAAAATGTATTTTCTATGAAAAAAAAAGTGATCACAGATTAAAGCCTAAATCGCTCTAGGACGCTTTGTTTAGGAGCTACGGGCAATTATAGTTTGGCCTACAAAAATGTATTTTCTATGGGAAAAAAAAGTGATCACAGATTAAAGCCTAAATCGCTCTAGGACGCTTAGTTTAGGAGCTACGGGCAATTATAGTTTGGCCTACAAAAAATGTATTTTCTATGGAAAAAAAGGTGATCACAGATTAAAGCCTAAATCGCTCTATGACGCTTAGTTCAGGAGCTACGGGCAATTATAGTTTGGCCTACAAAAAATGTATTTTCTATGGAAAAAAAAGTGATCACAGATTAAAGTCTAAATCGCTCTAGGACGCTTAGTTTAGGAGCTACGGGCAATTATAGTTTGGCCTACAAAAAATGTATTTTCTATGGAAAAAAAAGTGATCACTGATTAAGGCCTAAATCGTTCTAGGACGCTTAGTTTAGGAGCTACGGGCAATTATAGTTTTGCCTACAAAAAATGTATTTTCTATGGAAAAAAAAAGTGATCACAGATTAAAGCCTAAATCGCTCTAGGACGCTTAGTTTAGGAGCTACGGGCAATTATAGTTTGGCCTACAAAAATGTATTTTCTATGGGAAAAAAAAGTGATCACAGATTAAAGCCTAAATCGCTCTAGGACGCTTAGTTTAGGAGCTACGGGCAATTATAGTTTGGCCTACAAAAAATGTATTTTCTATGGAAAAAAAGGTGATCACAGATTAAAGCCTAAATCGCTCTAGGACGCTTAGTTTAGGAGCTACGGGCAATTATAGTTTGGCCTACAAAAAATGTATTTTCTATGGAAAAAAAAGTGATCACAGATTAAAGCCTAAATCGCTCTAGGACGCTTAGTTTAGGAGCTACGGGCAATTATAGTTTGGCCTACAAAAATGTATTTTCTATGGGAAAAAAAGTGATCACAGATTAAAGCCTAAATCGCTCTAGGACGCTTAGTTTAGGAGCTACGGGCAATTATAGTTTGGCCTACAAAAAATGTATTTTCTATGGAAAAAAAGGTGATCACAGATTAAAGCCTAAATCGCTCTAGGACGCTTAGTTTAGGAGCTACGGGCAATTATAGTTTGGCCTACAAAAAATGTATTTTCTATGGAAAAAAAAGTGATCACAGATTAAAGTCTAAATAGCTCTAGGACGCTTAGTTTAGGAGCTACGGGCAATTATAGTTTGGCCTACAAAAAATGTATTTTCTATGGAAAAAAAGTGATCACTGATTAAGGCCTAAATCGTTCTAGGACTCTTAGTTTAGGAGCTACGGGCAATTATAGTTTTGCCTACAAAAAATGTATTTTCTATGGAAAAAAAAAGTGATCACAGATTAAAGCCTAAATCGCTCTAGGACGCTTAGTTTAGGAGCTACGGGCAATTATAGTTTGGCCTACAAAAAATGTATTTTCTATGTAAAAAAAAGTGATCACAGATTAAAGTCTAAATCGCTCTAGGACGCTTAGTTTAGGAGCTACGGGCAATTATAGTTTGGCCTACAAAAAATGTATTTTCTATGGAAAAAAAGTGATCACTGATTAAGGCCTAAATCGTTCTAGGACGCTTAGTTTAGGAGCTACGGGCAATTATAGTTTTGCCTACAAAAAATGTATTTTCTATGGAAAAAAAAAGTGATCACAGATTAAAGCCTAAATCGCTCTAGGACGCTTAGTTTAGGAGCTACGGGCAATTATAGTTTGGCCTACAAAAAATGTATTTTCTATGGAAAAAAAAGTGATCACAGATTAAAGTCTAAATCGCTCTAGGACGCTTAGTTTAGGAGCTACGGGCAATTATAGTTTGGCCTACAAAAAATGTATTTTCTATGGAAAAAAAGTGATCACAGATTAAGGCCTAAATCGTTCTAGGACGCTTAGTTTAGGAGCTACGGGCAATTATAGTTTGGCCTACAAAAAATGTATTTTCTATGGAAAAAAAAGTGATCACAGATTAAAGCCTAAATCGCTCTAGGACGCTTAGTTTAGGAGCTACGGGCAATTATAGTTTGGCCTACAAAAATGTATTTTCTATGGGAAAAAAAGTGATCACAGATTAAAGCCTAAATCGCTCTAGGACGCTTAGTTTAGGAGCTACGGGCAATTATAGTTTGGCCTACAAAAATGTATTTTCTATGGGAAAAAAAGTGATCACAGATTAAAGCCTAAATCGCTCTAGGACGCTTAGTTTAGGAGCTACGGGCAATTATAGTTTGGCCTACAAAAAATGTATTTTCTATGGAAAAAAAAGTGATCACAGATTAAAGTCTAAATAGCTCTAGGACGCTTAGTTTAGGAGCTACGGGCAATTATAGTTTGGCCTACAAAAAATGTATTTTCTATGGAAAAAAAAGTGATCACAGATTAAAGCCTAAATCGCTCTAGGACGCTTAGTTTAGGAGCTACGGGCAATTATAGTTTGGCCTACAAAAATGTATTTTCTATGGGAAAAAAAGTGATCACAGATTAAAGCCTAAATCGCTCTAGGACGCTTAGTTTAGGAGCTACGGGCAATTATAGTTTGGCCTACAAAAATGTATTTTCTATGGGAAAAAAAGTGATCACAGATTAAAGCCTAAATCGCTCTAGGACGCTTAGTTTAGGAGCTACGGGCAATTATAGTTTGACCTACAAAAATGTATTTTCTATGGAAAAAAAAGTGATCACAGATTAAAGCCTAAATCGCTCTAGGACGCTTAGTTTAGGAGCTACGGGCAATTATAGTTTGGCCTACAAAAATGTATTTTCTATGGGAAAAAAAGTGATCACAGATTAAAGCCTAAATCGCTCTAGGACGCTTAGTTTAGGAGCTACGGGCAATTATAGTTTGGCCTACAAAAAATGTATTTTCTATGGAAAAAAAGGTGATCACAGATTAAAGCCTAAATCGCTCTAGGACGCTTAGTTTAGGAGCTACGGGCAATTATAGTTTGGCCTACAAAAAATGTATTTTCTATGGAAAAAAAAGTGATCACAGATTAAAGCCTAAATCGCTCTAGGACGCTTAGTTTAGGAGCTACGGGCAATTATAGTTTGGCCTACAAAAATGTATTTTCTATGGGAAAAAAAGTGATCACAGATTAAAGCCTAAATCGCTCTAGGACGCTTAGTTTAGGAGCTACGGGCAATTATAGTTTGGCCTACAAAAAATGTATTTTCTATGGAAAAAAAGGTGATCACAGATTAAAGCCTAAATCGCTCTAGGACGCTTAGTTTAGGAGCTACGGGCAATTATAGTTTGGCCTACAAAAAATGTATTTTCTATGGAAAAAAAAGTGATCACAGATTAAAGTCTAAATAGTTCTAGGACGCTTAGTTTAGGAGCTACGGGCAATTATAGTTTGGCCTACAAAAAATGTATTTTCTATGGAAAAAAAGTGATCACTGATTAAGGCCTAAATCGTTCTAGGACTCTTAGTTTAGGAGCTACGGGCAATTATAGTTTTGCCTACAAAAAATGTATTTTCTATGGAAAAAAAAAGTGATCACAGATTAAAGCCTAAATCGCTCTAGGACGCTTAGTTTAGGAGCTACGGGCAATTATAGTTTGGCCTACAAAAAATGTATTTTCTATGTAAAAAAAAGTGATCACAGATTAAAGTCTAAATCGCTCTAGGACGCTTAGTTTAGGAGCTACGGGCAATTATAGTTTGGCCTACAAAAAATGTATTTTCTATGGAAAAAAAGTGATCACTGATTAAGGCCTAAATCGTTCTAGGACGCTTAGTTTAGGAGCTACGGGCAATTATAGTTTTGCCTACAAAAAATGTATTTTCTATGGAAAAAAAAAGTGATCACAGATTAAAGCCTAAATCGCTCTAGGACGCTTAGTTTAGGAGCTACGGGCAATTATAGTTTGGCCTACAAAAAATGTATTTTCTATGGAAAAAAAAGTGATCACAGATTAAAGTCTAAATCGCTCTAGGACGCTTAGTTTAGGAGCTACGGGCAATTATAGTTTGGCCTACAAAAAATGTATTTTCTATGGAAAAAAAAGTGATCACAGATTAAGGCCTAAATCGTTCTAGGACGCTTAGTTTAGGAGCTACGGGCAATTATAGTTTGGCCTACAAAAAATGTATTTTCTATGGAAAAAAAAGTGATCACAGATTAAAGCCTAAATCGCTCTAGGACGCTTAGTTTAGGAGCTACGGGCAATTATAGTTTGGCCTACAAAAATGTATTTTCTATGGGAAAAAAAAGTGATCACAGATTAAAGCCTAAATCGCTCTAGGACGCTTAGTTTAGGAGCTACGGGCAATTATAGTTTGGCCTACAAAAATGTATTTTCTATGGGAAAAAAAGTGATCACAGATTAAAGCCTAAATCGCTCTAGGACGCTTAGTTTAGGAGCTACGGGCAATTATAGTTTGGGCCTACAAAAAATGTATTTTCTATGGAAAAAAAAGTGATCACAGATTAAAGTCTAAATAGCTCTAGGACGCTTAGTTTAGGAGCTACGGGCAATTATAGTTTGGCCTACAAAAATGTATTTTCTATGGGAAAAAAAAGTGATCACAGATTAAAGCCTAAATCGCTCTAGGACGCTTAGTTTAGGAGCTACGGGGCAATTATAGTTTGGCCTACAAAAATGTATTTTCTATGGGAAAAAAAGTGATCACAGATTAAAGCCTAAATCGCTCTAGGACGCTTAGTTTAGGAGCTACGGGCAATTATAGTTTGGCCTACAAAAATGTATTTTCTATGGGAAAAAAAAGTGATCACAGATTAAAGCCTAAATCGCTCTAGGACGCTTAGTTTAGGAGCTACGGGCAATTATAGTTTGGCCTACAAAAATGTATTTCTATGGAAAAAAAAGTGATCACAGATTAAAGCCTAAATCGCTCTAGGACGCTTAGTTTAGGAGCTACGGGCAATTATAGTTTGGCCTACAAAAATGTATTTTCTATGGGAAAAAAAGTGATCACAGATTAAAGCCTAAATCGCTCTAGGACGCCTTAGTTTAGGAGCTTACGGGGCAATTATAGTTTGGCCTACAAAAATGTATTTTTCTATGGGAAAAAAAAGTGATCACAGATTAAAGCCTAAATCGCTCTAGGACGCTTAGTTTAGGAGCTACGGGCAATTATAGTTTGGCCTACAAAAAATGTATTTTCTATGGAAAAAAAGGTGATCACAGATTAAAGCCTAAATCGCTCTAGGACGCTTAGTTTAGGAGCTACGGGCAATTATAGTTTGGCCTACAAAAAATGTATTTTCTATGGAAAAAAAAGTGATCACAGATTAAAGTCTAAATAGCTCTAGGACGCTTTAGTTTAGGAGCTACGGGGCAATTATAGTTTGGCCTACAAAAAATGTATTTTCTATGGAAAAAAAGTGATCACTGATTAAGGCCTAAATCGTTCTAGGACTCTTAGTTTAGGAGCTACGGGCAATTATAGTTTTGCCTACAAAAAATGTATTTTCTATGGAAAAAAAAAGTGATCACAGATTAAAGCCTAAATCGCTCTAGGACGCTTAGTTTAGGAGCTACGGGCAATTATAGTTTGGCCTACAAAAAATGTATTTTCTATGTAAAAAAAAGTGATCACAGATTAAAGTCTAAATCGCTCTAGGACGCTTAGTTTAGGAGCTACGGGCAATTATAGTTTGGCCTACAAAAAATGTATTTTCTATGGAAAAAAAGTGATCACTGATTAAGGCCTAAATCGTTCTAGGACGCTTAGTTTAGGAGCTACGGGCAATTATAGTTTTGCCTACAAAAAATGTATTTTCTATGGAAAAAAAAAGTGATCACAGATTAAAGCCTAAATCGCTCTAGGACGCTTAGTTTAGGAGCTACGGGCAATTATAGTTTGGCCTACAAAAAATGTATTTTCTATGGAAAAAAAAGTGATCACAGATTAAAGTCTAAATCGCTCTAGGACGCTTAGTTTAGGAGCTACGGGCAATTATAGTTTGGCCTACAAAAAATGTATTTTCTATGGAAAAAAAGTGATCACAGATTAAGGCCTAAATCGTTCTAGGACGCTTAGTTTAGGAGCTACGGGCAATTATAGTTTGGCCTACAAAAAATGTATTTTCTATGGAAAAAAAAGTGATCACAGATTAAAGCCTAAATCGCTCTAGGACGCTTAGTTTAGGAGCTACGGGCAATTATAGTTTGGCCTACAAAAAATGTATTTTCTATGGAAAAAAAGTCATCACAGATTAAAGCCTAAATCGCTCTAGGACGCTTAGTTTAGGAGCTACGGGCAATTATAGTTTGTACTACAAAAAATGTATTTTCTATGGAAAAAAAAGTGATCACAGATTAAGGCCTAAATCGCTCTAGGACGCTTAGTTTAGGAGCTACGGGCAATTATAGTTTGGCCTAGAAAAAATGTATTTTCTACGGAAAAAAAAGTGATCACAGATTAAAGCCTAAATCGCTCTAGGACGCTTAGTTTAGGAGCTACGGGCAATTATAGTTTGGCCTACAAAAAATGTATTTTCTATGGGGAAAAAAGTGATCACAGATTAAAGCCTAAATCGCTCTAGGACGCTTAGTTTAGGAGCTACGGGCAATTATAGTTTGGCCTACAAAAAATGTATTTTCTATGGAAAAAAAAGTGATCACAGATTAAAGCCTAAATCGCTCTAGGACGCTTAGTTTAGGAGCTACGGGCAATTATAGTTTGGCCTACAAAAAATGTATTTTCTATGGGGAAAAAAGTGATCACAGATTAAAGCCTAAATCGCTCTAGGACGCTTAGTTTAGGAGCTACGGGCAATTATAGTTTGGACTACAAAAAATGTATTTTCTATGGAAAAAAAAAAGTGATTACAGATTAAGGCCTAAATCGCTCTAGGACGCTTAGTTTAGGAGCTACGGGCAATTATAGTTTGGCCTACAAAAAATGTATTTTCTATGGAAAAAAAAGTGATCACAGATTAAAGCCTAAATCGCTCTAGGACGCTTAGTTTAGGAGCTACGGGCAATTATAGTTTGGCCTACAAAAAATGTATTTTCTATGGAAAAAAAAAGTGATCACAGATTAAAGCCTAAATCGCTCTAGGACGCCTAGTTTAGGAGCTACGGGCAATTATAGTTTGGCCTACAAAAAATATATTTTCTATGGAAAAAAAATTGATCACAGATTAAAGCCTAAATCGCTCTACAAAAAATTTATTTTCTATGGAAAAAAAGTGATCACAGATTAAAGCCTAAATCGCTCTAGGACGCTTAGTTTAGGAGCTACGGGCAATTATAGTTTGGACTACAAAAAATTTATTTTCTATGGGAAAAAAAAGTGATCACAGATTAAAGCCTAAATCGCTCTAGGACGCTTAGTTTAGGACCTACGGGCAATTATAGTTTGGCCTACAAAAATGTATTTTCTATGGGAAAAAAAAGTGATCACAGATTAAAGCCTAAATCGCTCTAGGACGCTTAGTTTAGGAGCTACGGGCAATTATAGTTTGGCCTACAAAAAATGTATTTTCTATGGAAAAAAAGTGATCACAGATTAAAGCCTAAATCGCTCTAGGACGCTTAGTTTAGGAGCTACGGGCAATTATAGTTTGGCCTACAAAAAATGTATTTTCTGTGGAAAAAAAGTGATCACAGATTAAAGCTTAAATCGCTCTAGGACGCTTAGTTTAGGAGCTACGGGCAATTATAGTTTGGCCTACAAAAAATGTATTTTCTATGGAAAAAAAAAGTGATCACAGATTAAAGCCTAAATCGCTCTAGGACGCCTAGTTTAGGAGCTACGGGCAATTATAGTTTGGCCTACAAAAAATATATTTTCTATGGAAAAAAAATTGATCACAGATTAAAGCCTAAATCGCTCTACAAAAAATTTATTTTCTATGGAAAAAAAGTGATCACAGATTAAAGCCTAAATCGCTCTAGGACGCTTAGTTTAGGAGCTACGGGCAATTATAGTTTGGACTACAAAAAATTTATTTTCTATGGGAAAAAAAAGTGATCACAGATTAAAGCCTAAATCGCTCTAGGACGCTTAGTTTAGGACCTACGGGCAATTATAGTTTGGCCTACAAAAATTTATTTTCTATGGGAAAAAAAAGTGATCACAGATTAAAGCCTAAATCGCTCTAGGACGCTTAGTTTAGGAGCTACGGGCAATTATAGTTTGGAGTACAAAAAATGTATTTTCTATGAAAAAAAAAGTGTTCACAGATTAAAGTCTAAATCGCTCTAGGACGCTTAGTTTAGGAGCTACGGGCAATTATAGTTTGGCATACAAAAAATGTATTTTCTATGGAAAAAAAAGTGATCACAGATTAAAGCCTAAATCGCTCTAGGACGCTTAGTTTAGGAGCTACGGGCAATTATAGTTTGGCCTACAAAAAATGTATTTTCTATGGAAAAAAAAGTGATCACAGATTAAAGCCTAAATCGCTCTAGGACGCTTTGTTTAGGAGCTACGGGCAATTATAGTTTGGCCTACAAAAATGTATTTTCTATGGGAAAAAAAAGTGATCACAGATTAAAGCCTAAATCGCTCTAGGACGCTTAGTTTAGGAGCTACGGGCAATTATAGTTTGGCCTACAAAAAATTTATTTTCTATGGAAAAAAAGGTGATCACAGATTAAAGCCTAAATCGCTCTAGGACGCTTAGTTTAGGAGCTACGGGCAATTATAGTTTGGCCTACAAAAAATGTATTTTCTATGGAAAAAAAAGTGATCACAGATTAAAGTCTAAATCGCTCTAGGACGCTTAGTTTAGGAGCTACGGGCAATTATAGTTTGGCCTACAAAAAATGTATTTTCTATGGAAAAAAAAGTGATCACTGATTAAGGCCTAAATCGTTCTAGGACGCTTAGTGTAGGAGCTACGGGCAATTATAGTTTTGCCTACAAAAAATGTATTTTCTATGGAAAAAAAAAGTGATCACAGATTAAAGCCTAAATCGCTCTAGGACGCTTAGTTTAGGAGCTACGGGCAATTATAGTTTGGCCTACAAAAAATGTATTTTCTATGGAAAAAAAAGTGATCACAGATTAAAGCCTAAATCGCTCTAGGACGCTTAGTTTAGGAGCTACGGGCAATTATAGTTTGGCCTACAAAAATGTATTTTCTATGGGAAAAAAAAGTGATCACAGATTAAAGCCTAAATCGCTCTAGGACGCTTAGTTTAGGAGCTACGGGCAATTATAGTTTTGCCTACAAAAAATGTATTTTCTATGGAAAAAAAAAGTGATCACAGATTAAAGCCTAAATCGCTCTAGGACGCTTAGTTTAGGAGCTACGGGCAATTATAGTTTGGCCTACAAAAATGTATTTTCTATGGGAAAAAAAGTGATCACAGATTAAAGCCTAAATCGCTCTAGGACGCTTAGTTTAGGAGCTACGGGCAATTATAGTTTGGCCTACAAAAAATGTATTTTCTATGGAAAAAAAGGTGATCACAGATTAAAGCCTAAATCGCTCTAGGACGCTTAGTTTAGGAGCTACGGGCAATTATAGTTTGGCCTACAAAAAATGTATTTTCTATGTAAAAAAAAGTGATCACAGATTAAAGTCTAAATCGCTCTAGGACGCTTAGTTTAGGAGCTACGGGCAATTATAGTTTGGCCTACAAAAAATGTATTTTCTATGGAAAAAAAGTGATCACTGATTAAGGCCTAAATCGTTCTAGGACGCTTAGTTTAGGAGCTACGGGCAATTATAGTTTTGCCTACAAAAAATGTATTTTCTATGGAAAAAAAAAGTGATCACAGATTAAAGCCTAAATCGCTCTAGGACGCTTAGTTTAGGAGCTACGGGCAATTATAGTTTGGCCTACAAAAAATGTATTTTCTATGGAAAAAAAAGTGATCACAGATTAAAGTCTAAATCGCTCTAGGACGCTTAGTTTAGGAGCTACGGGCAATTATAGTTTGGCCTACAAAAAATGTATTTTCTATGGAAAAAAAGTCATCACAGATTAAAGCCTAAATCGCTCTAGGACGCTTAGTTTAGGAGCTACGGGCAATTATAGTTTGTACTACAAAAAATGTATTTTCTATGCAAAAAAAAAGTGATCACAGATTAAGGCCTAAATCGCTCTAGGACGCTTAGTTTAGGAGCTACGGGCAATTATAGTTTGGCCTACAAAAATGTATTTTCTATGGGAAAAAAAGTGATCACAGATTAAAGCCTAAATCGCTCTAGGACGCTTAGTTTAGGAGCTACGGGCAATTATAGTTTGGCCTACAAAAAATGTATTTTCTATGGAAAAAAAGTCATCACAGATTAAAGCCTAAATCGCTCTAGGACGCTTAGTTTAGGAGCTACGGGCAATTATAGTTTGTACTACAAAAAATGTATTTTCTATGCAAAAAAAAAGTGATCACAGATTAAGGCCTAAATCGCTCTAGGACGCTTAGTTTAGGAGCTACGGGCAATTATAGTTTGGCCTACAAAAAATGTATTTTCTACGGAAAAAAAAGTGATCACAGATTAAAGCCTAAATCGCTCTAGGACGCTTAGTTTAGGAGCTACGGGCAATTATAGTTTGGCCTACAAAAAATGTATTTTCTATGGGGAAAAAAGTGATCACAGATTAAAGCCTAAATCGTTCTAGGACGCTTAGTTTAGGAGCTACGGGCAATTATAGTTTTGCCTACAAAAAATGTATTTTCTATGGAAAAAAAAAGTGATCACAGATTAAAGCCTAAATCGCTCTAGGACGCTTAGTTTAGGAGCTACGGGCAATTATAGTTTGGCCTACAAAAAATGTATTTTCTATGGAAAAAAAAGTGATCACAGATTAAAGTCTAAATCGCTCTAGGACGCTTAGTTTAGGAGCTACGGGCAATTATAGTTTGGCCTACAAAAAATGTATTTTCTATGGAAAAAAAGTGATCACAGATTAAGGCCTAAATCGTTCTAGGACGCTTAGTTTAGGAGCTACGGGCAATTATAGTTTGGCCTACAAAAAATGTATTTTCTATGGAAAAAAAAGTGATCACAGATTAAAGCCTAAATCGCTCTAGGACGCTTAGTTTAGGAGCTACGGGCAATTATAGTTTGGCCTACAAAAAATGTATTTTCTATGGAAAAAAAGTCATCACAGATTAAAGCCTAAATCGCTCTAGGACGCTTAGTTTAGGAGCTACGGGCAATTATAGTTTGTACTACAAAAAATGTATTTTCTATGGAAAAAAAAGTGATCACAGATTAAGGCCTAAATCGCTCTAGGACGCTTAGTTTAGGAGCTACGGGCAATTATAGTTTGGCCTAGAAAAAATGTATTTTCTACGGAAAAAAAAGTGATCACAGATTAAAGCCTAAATCGCTCTAGGACGCTTAGTTTAGGAGCTACGGGCAATTATAGTTTGGCCTACAAAAAATGTATTTTCTATGGGGAAAAAAGTGATCACAGATTAAAGCCTAAATCGCTCTAGGACGCTTAGTTTAGGAGCTACGGGCAATTATAGTTTGGCCTACAAAAAATGTATTTTCTATGGAAAAAAAAGTGATCACAGATTAAAGCCTAAATCGCTCTAGGACGCTTAGTTTAGGAGCTACGGGCAATTATAGTTTGGCCTACAAAAAATGTATTTTCTATGGGGAAAAAAGTGATCACAGATTAAAGCCTAAATCGCTCTAGGACGCTTAGTTTAGGAGCTACGGGCAATTATAGTTTGGACTACAAAAAATGTATTTTCTATGGAAAAAAAAAAGTGATTACAGATTAAGGCCTAAATCGCTCTAGGACGCTTAGTTTAGGAGCTACGGGCAATTATAGTTTGGCCTACAAAAAATGTATTTTCTATGGAAAAAAAAGTGATCACAGATTAAAGCCTAAATCGCTCTAGGACGCTTAGTTTAGGAGCTACGGGCAATTATAGTTTGGCCTACAAAAAATGTATTTTCTATGGAAAAAAAAAGTGATCACAGATTAAAGCCTAAATCGCTCTAGGACGCCTAGTTTAGGAGCTACGGGCAATTATAGTTTGGCCTACAAAAAATATATTTTCTATGGAAAAAAAATTGATCACAGATTAAAGCCTAAATCGCTCTACAAAAAATTTATTTTCTATGGAAAAAAAGTGATCACAGATTAAAGCCTAAATCGCTCTAGGACGCTTAGTTTAGGAGCTACGGGCAATTATAGTTTGGACTACAAAAAATTTATTTTCTATGGGAAAAAAAAGTGATCACAGATTAAAGCCTAAATCGCTCTAGGACGCTTAGTTTAGGACCTACGGGCAATTATAGTTTGGCCTACAAAAATGTATTTTCTATGGGAAAAAAAAGTGATCACAGATTAAAGCCTAAATCGCTCTAGGACGCTTAGTTTAGGAGCTACGGGCAATTATAGTTTGGCCTACAAAAAATGTATTTTCTATGGAAAAAAAGTGATCACAGATTAAAGCCTAAATCGCTCTAGGACGCTTAGTTTAGGAGCTACGGGCAATTATAGTTTGGCCTACAAAAAATGTATTTTCTGTGGAAAAAAAGTGATCACAGATTAAAGCTTAAATCGCTCTAGGACGCTTAGTTTAGGAGCTACGGGCAATTATAGTTTGGCCTACAAAAAATGTATTTTCTATGGAAAAAAAAAGTGATCACAGATTAAAGCCTAAATCGCTCTAGGACGCCTAGTTTAGGAGCTACGGGCAATTATAGTTTGGCCTACAAAAAATATATTTTCTATGGAAAAAAAATTGATCACAGATTAAAGCCTAAATCGCTCTACAAAAAATTTATTTTCTATGGAAAAAAAGTGATCACAGATTAAAGCCTAAATCGCTCTAGGACGCTTAGTTTAGGAGCTACGGGCAATTATAGTTTGGACTACAAAAAATTTATTTTCTATGGGAAAAAAAAGTGATCACAGATTAAAGCCTAAATCGCTCTAGGACGCTTAGTTTAGGACCTACGGGCAATTATAGTTTGGCCTACAAAAAATTATTTTCTATGGGAAAAAAAAGTGATCACAGATTAAAGCCTAAATCGCTCTAGGACGCTTAGTTTAGGAGCTACGGGCAATTATAGTTTGGAGTACAAAAAATGTATTTTCTATGAAAAAAAAAGTGATCACAGATTAAAGCCTAAATCGCTCTAGGACGCTTAGTTTAGGAGCTACGGGCAATTATAGTTTGGCATACAAAAAATGTATTTTCTATGGAAAAAAAAGTGATCACAGATTAAAGCCTAAATCGCTCTAGGACGCTTAGTTTAGGAGCTACGGGCAATTATAGTTTGGCCTACAAAAAATGTATTTTCTATGGAAAAAAAAGTGATCACAGATTAAAGCCTAAATCGCTCTAGGACGCTTTGTTTAGGAGCTACGGGCAATTATAGTTTGGCCTACAAAAATGTATTTTCTATGGGAAAAAAAAGTGATCACAGATTAAAGCCTAAATCGCTCTAGGACGCTTAGTTTAGGAGCTACGGGCAATTATAGTTTGGCCTACAAAAAATGTATTTTCTATGGAAAAAAAGGTGATCACAGATTAAAGCCTAAATCGCTCTAGGACGCTTAGTTTAGGAGCTACGGGCAATTATAGTTTGGCCTACAAAAATGTATTTTCTATGGAAAAAAAAGTGATCACAGATTAAAGTCTAAATCGCTCTAGGACGCTTAGTTTAGGAGCTACGGGCAATTATAGTTTGGCCTACAAAAAATGTATTTTCTATGGAAAAAAAAGTGATCACTGATTAAGGCCTAAATCGTTCTAGGACGCTTAGTTTAGGAGCTACGGGCAATTATAGTTTTGCCTACAAAAAATGTATTTTCTATGGAAAAAAAAAGTGATCACAGATTAAAGCCTAAATCGCTCTAGGACGCTTAGTTTAGGAGCTACGGGCAATTATAGTTTGGCCTACAAAAAATGTATTTTCTATGGAAAAAAAAGTGATCACAGATTAAAGTCTAAATCGCTCTAGGACGCTTAGTTTAGGAGCTACGGGCAATTATAGTTTGGCCTACAAAAAATGTATTTTCTATGGAAAAAAAGTGATCACTGATTAAGGCCTAAATCGTTCTAGGACTCTTAGTTTAGGAGCTACGGGCAATTATAGTTTTGCCTACAAAAAATGTATTTTCTATGGAAAAAAAAAGTGATCACAGATTAAAGCCTAAATCGCTCTAGGACGCTTAGTTTAGGAGCTACGGGCAATTATAGTTTGGCCTACAAAAATGTATTTTCTATGGGAAAAAAAGTGATCACAGATTAAAGCCTAAATCGCTCTAGGACGCTTAGTTTAGGAGCTACGGGCAATTATAGTTTGGCCTACAAAAAATGTATTTTCTATGGAAAAAAAGGTGATCACAGATTAAAGCCTAAATCGCTCTAGGACGCTTAGTTTAGGAGCTACGGGCAATTATAGTTTGGCCTACAAAAAATGTATTTTCTATGTAAAAAAAAGTGATCACAGATTAAAGTCTAAATCGCTCTAGGACGCTTAGTTTAGGAGCTACGGGCAATTATAGTTTGGCCTACAAAAAATGTATTTTCTATGGAAAAAAAGTGATCACTGATTAAGGCCTAAATCGTTCTAGGACGCTTAGTTTAGGAGCTACGGGCAATTATAGTTTTGCCTACAAAAAATGTATTTTCTATGGAAAAAAAAAGTGATCACAGATTAAAGCCTAAATCGCTCTAGGACGCTTAGTTTAGGAGCTACGGGCAATTATAGTTTGGCCTACAAAAAATGTATTTTCTATGGAAAAAAAAGTGATCACAGATTAAAGTCTAAATCGCTCTAGGACGCTTAGTTTAGGAGCTACGGGCAATTATAGTTTGGCCTACAAAAAATGTATTTTCTATGGAAAAAAAGTGATCACAGATTAAGGCCTAAATCGTTCTAGGACGCTTAGTTTAGGAGCTACGGGCAATTATAGTTTGGCCTACAAAAAATGTATTTTCTATGGAAAAAAAGTGATCACAGATTAAGGCCTAAATCGTTCTAGGACGCTTAGTTTAGGAGCTACGGGCAATTATAGTTTGGCCTACAAAAAATGTATTTTCTATGGAAAAAAAAAGTGATCACAGATTAAAGCCTAAATCGCTCTAGGACGCTTAGTTTAGGAGCTACGGGCAATTATAGTTTGGCCTACAAAAAATGTATTTTCTATGGAAAAAAAGTCATCACAGATTAAAGCCTAAATCGCTCTAGGACGCTTAGTTTAGGAGCTACGGGCAATTATAGTTTGTACTACAAAAAATGTATTTTCTATGCAAAAAAAAAGTGATCACAGATTAAGGCCTAAATCGCTCTAGGACGCTTAGTTTAGGAGCTACGGGCAATTATAGTTTGGCCTACAAAAAATGTATTTTCTACGGAAAAAAAAGTGATCACAGATTAAAGCCTAAATCGCTCTAGGACGCTTAGTTTAGGAGCTACGGGCAATTATAGTTTGGCCTACAAAAAATGTATTTTCTATGGGAAAAAAGTGATCACAGATTAAAGCCTAAATCGCTCTAGGACGCTTAGTTTAGGAGCTACGGGCAATTATAGTTTGGCCTACAAAAAATGTATTTTCTATGGAAAAAAAAGTGATCACAGATTAAAGCCTAAATCGCTCTAGGACGCTTAGTTTAGGAGCTACGGGCAATTATAGTTTGGCCTACAAAAAATGTATTTTCTATGGGGAAAAAAGTGATCACAGATTAAAGCCTAAATCGCTCTAGGACGCTTAGTTTAGGAGCTACGGGCAATTATAGTTTGGACTACAAAAAATGTATTTTCTATGGAAAAAAAAGTGATCACAGATTAAAGCCTAAATCGCTCTAGGACGCTTAGTTTAGGAGCTACGGGCAATTATAGTTTGGCCTACAAAAAATGTATTTTCTATGGAAAAAAAAAGTGATCACAGAATAAAGCCTAAATCGCTCTAGGACGCTTAGTTTAGGAGCTACGGGCAATTATAGTTTGGCCTACAAAAAATGTATTTTCTATGGAAAAAAAAAGTGATCACAGAATAAAGCCTAAATCGCTCTAGGACGCTTAGTTTAGGAGCTACGGGCAATTATAGTTTGGCCTACAAAAAATGTATTTTCTATGGGAAAAAAGTGATCACAGATTAAAGCCTAAATCGCTCTAGGACGCTTAGTTTAGGAGCTACGGGCAATTATAGTTTGGCCTACAAAAAATGTATTTTCTATGGAAAAAAAAAGTGATCACAGAATAAAGCCTAAATCGCTCTAGGACGCCTAGTTTAGGAGCTACGGGCAATTATAGTTTGGCCTACAAAAAATGTATTTTCTATGGAAAAAAAAAGTGATCACAGATTAAAGCCTAAATCGCTCTAGGACGCCTAGTTTAGGAGCTACGGGCAATTATAGTTTGGCCTACAAAAAATATATTTTCTATGGAAAAAAAATTGATCACAGATTAAAGCCTAAATCGCTCTACAAAAAATTTATTTTCTATGGAAAAAAAGTGATCACAGATTAAAGCCTAAATCGCTCTAGGACGCTTAGTTTAGGAGCTACGGGCAATTATAGTTTGGACTACAAAAAATTTATTTTCTATGGGAAAAAAAAGTGATCACAGATTAAAGCCTAAATCGCTCTAGGACGCTTAGTTTAGGACCTACGGGCAATTATAGTTTGGCCTACAAAAATGTATTTTCTATGGGAAAAAAAAGTGAT